>CM057450.1:823180526-823805526 GCA_016271365.2 Neoceratodus forsteri | reverse complement strand
CAGGCAAGCACCATCCAGATATTGAATTGCTTCACACCCCGGGAGGAGGTCCAGGCTCTTGACTCCACCAGGGGGACTCTGGGTCAGTCAAGTGGAAAGTGCAGGACATCACATTGTCATCCAACAGGAGCAAGGCTAACAGAAAGGTCCGAGTCATCAAGAACTCAATGATTTGGAGGATAGATAGGATTATAGGGGAGGGATATGTCAAATGCCTACCTGGAGTGTCAGCCAACCAGGATTAAGACAGAATAGGGAGGATGATTGGGGGGGCTGTGGGTGCTGGCACATCTGGGTACCAATGATCTCACAAGCCAGTCAGTAGAGAAAATGAAGCAGAACTTCCAAAGACTGTGGCACAGATTGGTGGCACACTTAGCCTTCCAGGCCTTTCCAAAGTCCTTCATGTGTGGGGAAGGGATGGGAGGCAGGACAGAATTAGGAGTAATGAAATAGAGGAGTTTAACAGTTGGCTTAAAGGAGTGGTAGAAATAAAAATAGTCGTGCACAGAGGTGAACTAGTAAAACAAACAAAGAAGCTCTTTGTTGTACAAAAATAAGGGATTTATTAGCTCAGTAGATCAACAAGCAATATCAAAAACACAGTCCCATCACCAAGGTGCCCCCACGCTTTGCCACATAAGTTTTTTATCAGGGGTGGGGTTTGAGTGTGTTCCTCACTCTTAAATAGATCTATGGCTACTACCTCATAAAACTAATTGTTATGATGTTTACATACCTAGTCATATTCATAGCCATTTAAATTCAACCTCAGGGACCCCTATGCCAAAATAAACAAAATTCACAAAATGTGCCCCAACAAATGAAACTTTAACAAAACAGTGCTGAAGTACAAATTCATAAAAGCAAAAGTAAACAATTACATCATCTGAGGAAACATCTCAATAAGCAGATATATATATAGGCACCTAAAATGTATAATACTAGATAGCCAATGTAAAATATTTATACAATTTTGAGATACTGTTCAACAATTAGTTTTATGACACAGTAGACATAGATCTATTTAAGAGTGAGGAACATGCTCAAACCCTGCCCCATGATGAAGTCTTATGTGACAAAGCACTGGGGCACCTTGGTGTTGAGACCAAGTGTTTTTGATATGGCTTGTCAGGCTACTGAGCTAATAAATCACTTAGTTTTATACAGCAAAGTGCTCCTTTGTCTGTTTTATTAGTTTGCTTCTGTGTGTTACCACTTTACATAGATATATAGACAGTGTCGGCAGATAAGGGCCTATGGCCCACCCAGTCTGCCCATTTGAGCTTGTAAGTTCAGTTTATGTTTTCCTAGAAGTCTGTTGCCCCTTACCCCTGACCTCCAGAATTCCTTTATGTCTATCCCATGCATTCTTAAATCGCGTGATTGTTTCAGCCCCCACCCCTTCCTCTGGCAGGTTGTTCCACTTGTCCACCACCTCGCTCTGTGATGAAATTCTTCCTCACATTTCCTCTGAATCGTCCTCCCTCCAACTTCATCCCATGCCTCTAGTTCTGGAATATCTTTTCCTTAAATATAGTGTATTCCTGCACCCTGTTCCTCCCTGTAAGATACTTGTATGTCTCTATCATATCCCCTCTCTCCCCTCTCTCCAGGGAGTACATATTCAGTTCCTTCAACCTGTCCTCATAGGACTTGTGATGCAATCCATGTACCATCTTTTTGCTCTCTTCTGAACCTTCTTCACCCTGTCTATGTCCTTACATAGGTAAGGTCTCCAGAACTGTACACTGTACTCCAGGTGGGCCTCACTAGTGTCTTGTATAGTGGAATTATGACCTCCCTTTCCTACTGGTGATGCCCCTGCCTATGCATCCCAGCATCCTATTTGCTTTACCTGCTGCCTTGTCACACTGTTTCCCTACCTTGAGGTCATCAGAGATGATAACCCCAAGATCCCTTTCCTGCTTAGTGCATGCTATATCCTCACCCCCCAACTGAAATATTGCGCCAGGGTTTGTTTTTTTCTGTCTGTTGGGGTTAGCCAGTCCCTGCAGTTGCACAAGCACACCTGAGCTTGGAAGCACTAGCTACATTTCTGAGTTACTGGCTTAAAAGGCAGTGTTGGGACATAGGGTGCCACTTTGTTGGGGACTGGGGAGATTTCTGGGACAGAAGACTCTTCAAGGGTGATGGACTTCACCTGACAAGACAGGGGCTAGATCACTAGAGCAGAAGTTTGACATCTACATCAGACATTTAAACTGATTGCAAGGGAGTCCAGGTCTAGGGGATTCATGGAGGATGGTGAGCAGAAGGGAATCCTAGATAGAATTCCCCTACATCCAGGGGACAGTAACTGCACAGAGAGTACATGGAATGCAGCAGGGTTTACAGGACCAAGGGGAGGAATAGCAGTGAGGAGAAAAGTAAAATGTATAAGCTCAAAAAAGGAGGGAAAAAATTGCAAAAAGCAAAAGAACCATAGCAGAGTTAAAGCAGGGGTCAAATGGGTGGGGGTATTCCTTAATGCCAGGAGCCAAGGCAACAAACACAGTGAGCTCCAGACACTGATGCAAGACACTGAAGTGGACCTGGTAATCATCTTGGAAACATGAGCCACAGATACAAATGACTGGAAGGTGATGGTCCATGGGCATTCATTGTTCAGGAGTGATAGAACTGGTAGGGGGTAGAAGTTGCCCTGTTTGTCAAGGAGGGCATCAAAGTGGCAGAAGATGGAAGTCTTAGTTGTAGCAATGGGAAAACTGAGTCAGTATGAGTGTAACTCATGGCAGCCTCAGGCAGGAAAGTGTGCTTAGGGGTGATCTATAGGCCTCTAGCTCAAGGGGAGGAAAGACACAGACAGTTTGAGGAGGAACTTAAAAGAGGGGCAGCAAAGGGGGAAGTAGTGGTGGTGGGTGACCTAAACCTGCCTGACATCAATAGGGAAGTCCCAGTGGCCAAGAGTGTCATGAGTTAGACATTACTAGACACCTTCCAAGACTGTCTACTGGTACAGCTTGCTAAGGATTATACAATGGGGTATGAAGATCCTGTAACCTCATTGGTCAAAACACATCACATCACCATGGTATATCATGTAATAACCCACGGCTGAGAAATGGCATTTATAAAAAACATACTTAAACATATTTAAAATTTATTTTACACATGGGTCCATTGTATAATCGCAATAAGGAACTCCAGGGTGTGAGGCGTGGGTTATTGGGGGATTTACCCACTTCTTGTGTATTTAAGTCACTGGGCTGTGCCTTGTGACATACCACAAGATTTGGTAACTCTACAATAACCCACACCCTGTCATGCCTTATTGCTTAATTATACAATGGGGTCTAAAATATAAACATTTTGATTGGTTGGCTGACACTCTATGCTGTGGGGTAATTTTTGAATAACCACTGAATAAAGTGCCAGCCAACCGCAAAACAGTAAAATCATTCCATGTAGAATGCTAAGGGTTCCAATACACTCTTGCAAAGCCACCATTTATTTCCACCCGCTAACTGCCCCGTTTCACAAAATCAAAAGCCCTTAGTGATAACAATATAAAATATCAGATCAATACTACAGTTTATGAAGTTGGAGACAAATGACAGTTAACAAGCATATTCTCAAAGGCTGCGTCATCGTGACTGAACCACACCAGCCGTGGGTAAATCCCAGCCCAACCCCCACACAATCATGGATTATTCCTTACACCTACTGTACCAGGCAAAATGCAATACCTTGATGTGGTGCTCACCAGCTCGGAGATAGTGGGTACTGTGGAATTAGGGTAGCCACTAGGGAACAGTAACCACAACTCTGTGTTGTTTGAATTTGTTCTTGGGACTAGCAACCCACAATCCAAACTGAAGTCCTTGACTTTAGAAGAGTGGACTTCAATAGATTGAGGGAACTGGTCAGGGATAAGTTAGTAGGGGTGGGAGACATAAGGGGGAATTGAGGAGAGATGGGTGGCAATAAAGGGAACCACCCTTGAGGCATGCAAGGCAAGCACAAGAACAATATCTGAAAATGAAGGTGTAAGAGAACACTGTGATTCTCAATTAGGGCCAGGGAATCAGATATGACCAAAAAGAAGTCCTTCTATAAATACAAGAAAAAGCAGGGGGAGGCAGAAATGGAGGACTATCAACAGAAAAATGGGGAGCAAAGAGAGCTGTCAGTGAGGCAAAAGCAGACATGAAGCTGCATGTCATGGTTCCATGTCATAGCAGTGACTGCAAAACAGCAATTTCTGTTACAGGAAGTGTACAGTACGTCTCCAAAAAGCAAATCGGCAATGTACTCTTGCAGGCGATAAGACATATAGCAACATAAAATAGTATTTATAACAGGGGTGCTGTGTCCCCCCCAGCACCCCACCATGGGGGCTTAGCCACCCACACCCCTGGCTAAATATAATCAACTCCAGGAGGGTGCATGTCCAGGTGGGGGAGGCAGTCTGACAAAAAAACCCCAAAAAAAACAATGGCAACAGTAAAATTTTCCCCCGTCTCCAGCTCCAAATCCAGTAACTGCTGCACTGAAGCTAGCCACCCTCACCACCACATCACACAGCTAGCTCAGTGGCAGCATGGCACACTACCACACACAAACCCTCTTCCCTATCCCTCCTCTTCTCTTCCCTAGCCACCCCCTTTCAATCACCCTCCCTCGCTCATCCCTACTGTTGCTTTTGTATCCTGTTGCTACCCTTACAGTGTTGCCCAAAAGGGCAGTGCTGTAAATGAGTCACTGTTTGACAGTTGCTCATTTACATTCACTATCATCACTGGATACCACATCTCACAGAGGGGGTCAAGAATGGAGAAAAACAGATTTTTAGATATATCAGTGAAAAAAAGAAGAAAAGAAGGACATTGCATGGCTAAAGAAGGGGGTAGGGTGATAGAGGAGGATGGGCAAAAGGCTACAGTTCTGAATGATTACTTTTGCTGAGTATTCACGAAGGACTGCAGGTCCATGCCAGGAAGCGACATCAAAGCAGATGCTAAGGGAGTCCAGGAAATGAGGCAGCCAATACTTATTAGCGAGAGGGTCCTGAAAGGGCCAGGTGCTCTTATGATAAATAAGGCCCCAGGACCAGATGGGTTGCATCTGGGGATACTTAGGGAATTAACAGCAGAACTGGCTGAACCACTGGCTGGGCTGTCAATCAGCTTACTTAGATTGAGGGAAGTCTGATGGGATTGGAGGGTGGCAGACCCTGTACCACTTCATAAGGGGGGAAAGGGAGCAAACAAGGAACTACAGGCCTGTCAGTCAGACCTCCATTATGGGGAAGCTGATGGAATCACTAATCAAAGAGGTCCTTATGGACTACTTAAAGAGCAACAGGCTCCAGGATAGTAAACAACACGGTTTCATGACAGGAAGGTCTTGTCAGATTAACCTGATAGTTTTCTTCAACTGGGTGATCAAGGAAGTAAACAAGGGCCATGCTGTGGATCTGATGTACTTTGACTTCATCAAGGCTTTTGATTCAATACTGTACAAAAGTTTGTTCAGAAAGATGGAAGGCCTGGGTGTGGCTAAAACATAGTGAACTGGATGGGTAGTTAGCTAGAATGGAGGCAGCAGAGGGTGGTAGTCAAGGAGGTTAAATCAGAGGAAAGGGAGGATACAAGAGGGGTTCAACAGGGATCTGCTTTTGGTCCAGTCCTTCTCAACATGTTTATTAGTGACATTGGTGAGGGAATCCATGGCAGACTGTGTCTCTTTGCAGATGACACTCTTCAACATGTTCATTAGTGACATTGGTGAGGGAATTCAGGGCAGGCTGTGTCTCTTCACAGATGACACAATACTATGTGGGAAGGTGGACAGTGAGGTGGGAATAAGTGAAATGCAAAGGGACCTACAAAAACTAAAAGGGTGGTGCAAGGTCTGGCAGTTAAAATTCAATGCCAAAAAGTGTAAGGTAATGTACCTAGGGAAATGGAACCCTAAGACAGAGTACTGGATGTGTGGGGTGAGACTTAGCACTCTACCATCTTGCCAAAGTCAGCCCGAGTTCCAACATTTACTCATAACTTAATTTTTTGCAGATCTTGGCTGCTAATGTTCATCATATCCCTTGTGTTACCCCACCTCCTGAACATGGCAGGTGACATTTTTAAAATCCCCTCCAAAACTTGTTTCCACAATCACACAACAAAATCACCTTTTGGATGGGGTTTTAAAAATTCCACCATTCTTGATCATAACGTCATGTCATAAAAATATTGTTGGACATTTGAGATCAAAATGTGGGAGCCCACATAAAAGTAGATATTGCCTCTCAGCTGCCCTATCTTGGATAATTACAATCTAACAATGTATTGAAACAGGACACCACTGAAAATGAGATATTGCATCTCATCTGCTCTATCCTGTGTAAATATGTAGTAAAAATATGTACAAACAAGACCCAGTACAACAGCAATACCAGTGTCAAACATTCTGTGGAAATCACAGATTTTATTTGTGGTATACCATCATAATGGCAACTGAAAGTGAGAGACTCAAATATGAGAGACCACTTTCAGCACCTGTTATGTGGGCTACACTGCAAGGGCAGCAACAGGTGAAGAACAGGGTGAAGGAAAGAACAGGAGGGAGACCAGAAGAGGAGGGCAGGTATGTAAGGGGGTAGTGTGGCATAAGGCTACCAAGCTGGCATCATGGTGGAGTAATGAGGGTGGCTGGCTACAGTGGGCAGGGTGCAATGTTCAGGGCTGAGGAGGGATACAGTATTTTTCTTTGTTCCATAATTTATGTTTTATTTTTTCAAAGTTTAAACCCCTCCCCGACATGCACCCCCCCGGAATTAGTAATCTTTAGTAAGGGGGTGCGAGGGACTGCGCCCCCCACAAAACAGCCTTTTCTATCTTCGACAGGTTTTCCTCACTGCGAGTATACAGTCTTTTTTTTTCCGGCAATGTACACTCACTGTAATTGTGATCACTATTTTGCGATTGCCTTTATGACATGGAACTGAATTTTGGCAACTTTGCCCATCCCTACTGACCAAATAATTTTCAGAAATACCTTTCAGCTCATTTTCCAGTTTTTCATTTAAAATGTTTTCTTCTTTTCCCACCTTTGTGACCAAAAAGGCTAACAAAAGAAGGAGTCTCATTTCACAAAAAGTGGGTTCCTACATAGGAAAGTGATGTGTGTCAATTTTACAACAATCCTGTTCTGAGACATTTGTGACAAAATAAACTCCACGGCCTGGATATTCAAACTGTGCCAGGCTGTGGCACAAGCCTGGGCGCAGCTTAACTTTGTTGCGCAGGAGTGTGGCCTGGGCGATATTCAACGGAGCCGCGCTATGGCGCAGCAGCTTTGAATATCGCACCCTGGCCACCCCCACTATGCATGGCGCAGTGGCACTGCACCAGCGCAAGTGGTCAGAGTGGAGCATGGAGATGTGCTAGCGCAAGTGCCATTGAGCCATGCACAGCACCTGTGATATTCAAAAGGGGACATACAAATGGGGCCATAATTTATGCAAGGCGCACAGGGGGCCATTTGCATCTCATTACAGCTCCATTTGCATGCCATTAGCATGCAGGTGTGCAGATCCCCGACTACTTGTGCCTGGCACCCTGCCAGGCAGCAGCTGACGGTGACCAGCGCCCCCTGCAGCCCGATCGCGGGCATTCGTGTAAAATAAAAAAAAAATATCCAATATCCCTTGTGGTCCAGTGGACCTCAATGTGCCCGATCACGGGCATCGGTATAGTTCCCCCCCGTCCAATATCCCTTGTGGTCCAGTGGACCTCAATGTGCCCGATCGCGGGCATCGGTATAGTTCCCCCCCCGTCCAATATCCCTGGTGGTCCAGTGGACCTCTATGTTCCCGATCGCGGGCATCGGTGTAGTCCCCCCAAGTCCAATATCCCTGGCAGTCCAGTGGACTGATCACGCCCAATCGCGGGCATCTGTAACATATAACAGACCCCTACTACCCTGGTGGTCTAGTGTACCCCCTCCTCACCTGCCCACTGAGCCCCACTGCCCCGTTCTCCCCCTTAAGGCGGTGGGTGGCAGCACCCCACCCGCCTGCCACCCCGCCGCCCACCAATTGACAGCTTGGTAGGGCCATACGCCCATTGGTTCACAGCGTGAGCCAATAGGCATGCAGCCCATACCATACTACTTAGTCCAGATATGTGGATGCTTCATACTACTATGCCAGTTAGAGATAAACTGCCCCTGGAATGGTTTAAAAATGTTAAATGGTAATTCATTGAATGGTGGGTGCTAAGAACCCTGGGGATCCCCCTATATTCCCCTTTGTATAGTACTCTCACAAAGTCAGCAACCCAGACATTACTGGCCTTAGAAAAATGGTGTTTTGTCGATAAAAATATGCTGCTAGAATTTAGACATGTACTGTATATCAAAAACTATGATGCATATTATATTATAAAATGGGCTTAGGAAATCATGGTGTGGCATTCTAGAAAATGTGTCACATGCCCATGTATCTGTCTATTACATCATATTTACTGTGTAAACAGACTTCTGTACCATAGCAGTGCAAAAAGCAATAATCAAAGAAGTTTATAGAACTCCGTGGTAACATGATCTAACATTTGAAAAAGATAAAAGAAAAACACTGTATCATAGCAACGTGACTAGATTTGAATTCCCTTTTTAAAAATATATATTTTTTAATTATCTACTTTTACTTAGATTGTCATAAAAAGAAAATTTTATAAGCACAATGAGCCCCTTCATGTTAGGCATTCTGGGGGACTCGATGCTCTTCCAAATGGTTGAAGGCACTCAGCAGTGCCTTGTGCCTTACTATACATCAAAGGTATGCATTGGCCCATGCCTTCAGCATGCTTTGTTACTTACATAATGCAAACCTTCACAGAATTTCTATTCTGTGTTGAAATTTAACTCTTCACATTTTGTTCCAAAGACCAGGTTCTTCACCATTACACTACAAAATAATCACAATTCTTGTTGCAGTCCTGCAAATAACATGAGCATCCTAGTCTCAACAAATAGAAATATACTGAAACTGTCAAAATATATATTTAAGAGGACAGTAAATGATTTCTCATTAGCAACTGTTTATAATGTGCATAGTTTCATAAATAAAATTTAGACCTCCAAATGATGCATATGAAATTATACCTGAATAAAGAGTTAAACAGAAAGCTGTATTTTGTAATTTTATTTATTAATTGGCAGCATTCTGTTACAGTTCTCTTCAAAGAAAAAGGTGATCTGGAGTTTTACGTATGTCACAGTTTGTGTACAGAACTCTAAGCATGGTTCTGATAGATCAACAGTTTATGCATAATACAAACCATGACATAATAACAACTCCACTCCACATTCCTGGTTCAGTAAAAACAACTGTGCAGAATGTTGTCCATATAAAAAACAATTGAAAACATATTTTTTTCAAAAGAAACATAAGTTTTGTCAGCAGAAAAGGACATTTAGGCCCAACCAGTCTGTCCCTTGCCCCTGCCTATTCCATCATCATTGACCCTAGTGAGTCATATAGGTGTCACGCTCTGCCACATTCCTCTACCTAATACGCCCCTGTGCCTAACCCACAGATGCTTGACGCTCCCCACAGTCTTTTCCCCTAAGGCTGCTCCAGTCATCCACCATCCTTTCCATGAAGAAGCATTTCTGCACATCTCTCCTACCCCCCCAACACTTAGCTTCATTGCATGCCCCTTTGATCTACTGCCTTCCTTTCTCTAAAACATTCCCTCCACTTGCACCTTGTTCACTCCTGTGAGGTACTTGGTTTCAATCATGTTCCCTCTTGCTGTCCTCTCTCCCAGGGAGTACACATTGAGTTCCTGCAGCCTTTCTCCATATGGCTTCTGGTGCAACGCCTCAACATGTTGGTTGCCTTACTGTGTTCCATCTCCATCCTTTCAATATCCTTTTCAGTGGTGCAGAACTGGACACAGTACTCCAAGTGGGACCTCCTCAGTGAGCAATACAACAGCAGCACCACCTCCCCCCTCCTGCTAGAAATGCCTCTTCCAATGCACTCCAGCATCTTGATAGCCTTTTCCATTGCTTTGTCACACTGCCCAGCTACCTTGAGGTTATAAGATATGATGATCCCTAGATATCTTTTTTGCTTAGTGACTGTAATCTCCACTTCCTCTTCTTATATACAGCCCCTGGTTTCTGCAGCCCTAAAAGCATAACATTGCACCTTTTGTTATTGAAACCCAGCTGTCACCCCCTAAACCCTTCCTCTAGTTACCTTAGCACCCTTTGCATTCTCTCCACCCCTTCCCGAGTATCTAGCCTGTTGCAGATTTTTGTATAATCTGCAAAGAGACACACCTTAGCCTCATGCTCCTCAGCAATGTTGCTTATGAGGGCACTGAACAGGAATAGTTCCAGCACTGAACCCTGTAGCATCCCAATAGCCACTCTCCTGTCTCCCAAGTGGCTACCGGTTATCACCACTCTTTGCCTCTTATCCCTTAGCCAGTTTGATAGCCAGCTTGTCACTTTCTCCCCCTGTCTCAGGCTGCTTAGCATCTTAACTAGCCTCCAGTGTGGCACAGTGTTGACAGCCTTCCTGAAGTCGAGATAGGCCACATCCACTGCTCTCCCTTGAACCACCTCCCTGGTAATCCAGTCAAAGAAATAAATGAGATTAGTTTGACATGGCCTCCCCCTGTGAAACCATGCTGCAGGGGTACTGCAGACCTTTTGCCTCCAGGTGCTCCATGATCCTCAACTTCATTTGTGTTTCCATTTACTTCTCCACCACTGATGTGAGATTGAGTGGTCTGTTGTTGCTAGCATCCTCCCTCCTCCTTCTTTTGTGCACTGTTCCTCCCTTTGTAACCCTTTTCCCCAGGTCACCCCTGAAAAGGGACATTCCTTCTCAGTGGGCCTACCTGATTTCCAAAATTCAAATAAATAAATCGGCCCTCTTCCAGTCCTCTGGAACTTTCACCATCTCCACTGAGATGCTAAAAAGCATTGCCAGAGGGTGGCCAGCACTGTGCTCAGTTCCTTTAGGACCCTTGGATGAATCCTTTCTGGCCACATCACCTTATTGTCTTTTAAAGATTCCAATCCCTTTCTGACTATCTGTACTGAGAATGGACTTGCATCTACTCCCCTCCAGCTAGTGCTAAGTGAAGAATTCTGGTCTGCCCACCCCCCCAACCAAGAAGATGGCTGAGAAGCAATCATGTAATATTTCCTCTTTCTCTTGATCTTCCTCTGCACGGTGCCCCTTGCCTTTCTGATTCTCACTTTCCCTCCCCTTGTCTTCCTCTTTCATCCACATACCTGAAGATGTTCTTGTTCCCTTTGTTGACCTCCTTCGCTATCCTCGCCTTTGCAAGTGCTTTAGTTGACCTCAGCCTCTGTCCTGCCTCCTTCTGTTTGACCAGATATACCTCCCTGTCCTTATCCTTCTGGATCTCCTTGTACTTTCTTTTATTTTTTGAACTCTTTTTGTGCTTTTCTAACCACTGGTCTCTCTCCAGCATTGACACTGCACTGCTGGTTCTGCCCATCCAGCCTGAAGCTCTGACTGTCCATGCTCCAGTTGGGGACACCCTCCTTTCTTACACAGCTTCCTCTAGCCCCTCGGCTCTGAGTTCCCCAAGGAAGGACTGCCATCTCCTGCCAGTGCTCTGTCTATAGTGCTGGCGGGCTCACTGTTGCAGGAGAAGGAACTAGAGTGGATATCTTGATGCCAGGCATTGGACATGGGGCAGCTGCCACTGGACCCACCTTTGCCTACCAGTGGAAGGGGGGGTTATCCTTTTACTTCTCTTCCTGTTGAATACGAGACATGATTGCCATCCAGGCCACTACTTCCAGAGAATGACTGCCATACGATTCCCCTGTTCTGAAGTGGTCCCTGCATCTGTAGTGCACCCGATATCCACTGAGATCCCCTCCCTCCCAGGAGAGAGGCACAGTCCATTGGACACTCCATCCTCTCTTCTCCTCCCCGGCCAACCCCCAGTGTCCCAGGCTCATTCCTGAACCTGGGTCACCAGAAAGATGTGAGGTAAGGCAGATGCCTCAACCCTCAGTGTCACAAGGCTGGCCCTCCTTGTACTTTCTAAATGCTGCTTCATTCTCCTTCACTGTCTTTGCCACCTCCGTTGAGAACCATAGCGGTCTCTTCCTCTTCTGTCTCATGGTCACTTCCTTCAAACAGCATGTAATTGTCTGGAGTATACCTTCTTTAATTTTTCTCCATTGAGCCTCCACCCCCCCCCCCGCCTAGGCATTTTTTGAGGCAGTTTTCCATTTCTTTAAATTCTGCCCTCATGAAGTCCAGGTCCCTTGTCTTACTGTATTTTTTCCTCCTGCCCTATCCATATGTCAATCCACACAGTACGGTGATCACATGTACCCAAGGGAATATACACTGTAACTTCAGGAATGCTGTCTCTGTGAGTACAAGGTCCAGCATTGTCCCATCCCCAGTGAGTCCCAAAACCAGATGGCCGAGTAATACTCCTTGAATGGAGTAAAGTATGAAGTCGAGGATAGCTCTATCTCTTGGTGTAGCTGTGGCTACACATCAGTGTTTATTCAGTCACATTTCAATGTAGATCTTTTGGAGCTACAACTTTCATTTCTATAACTAAGAACATTACTTATTGCTGCCAAGTAGCACACGTATCTGGCCCCTTTAAATTTTCAGTGAATCGCTATAGAGTTCAGACAGCATACCTCTCAGTGCTATGAATCTTGCACAGTGCTATGAATTTTGCAAACATTTTTATGTTGGCTTGCTCTTGCATGCCAGTCAACATATTGCATTAGTGGCAGATATGGAGGCGTGGTCACTGTTGGGTGAATGCAGGGCATGCATTAGTAGGTGCATCCCTCATTCCCCAATAAGCCAGCATGCAGGCACCACACCAGGAATACAAAATGTGGTAAGCACATCAAACAAAAAGTCTGCTGTAATAACAGCTAAGCTCGTCATGCAGCGGCACCAAAACACGCCCTTCCTATGTGCCTTTCTTGGTGAAACCCTTCCAGAAACATGGTGGCACTGACTGCTACCACATGGAGAGCTGACCTCAGGGTGCTCAATCCCTCTGCTGGCATGCCGTCACTCAGTTCATGTGCCAATGGGGCAGCCAACTCCCCATCAGCATAATGACCCCCCCATTTGTTCTGTGCTGAGGGGGTGCCCAATACCCCGTTGGCTAGCCCTCCAACACTCAGGTGGCATGCTGGGAGCCCACCCCAGTGTTCCAAATGCCCCTGTAAAAAAAAAGCATCCCACAATGTTTTTTTTTTTTGTTTTATTCCCTGTAAAAGAGAAAATGGTCCATCGCCCGTCTGTCCTTCTCCTCCCCAGCCTGCACCACCCCTTCATGACCCCACATCCCCACACCCCCTCTCACCCCATACTTACCTCCAGAGCCTGGTGTGATGATCTTTGGTGGACCGGGAACACATCTGCACTCTTCAAAGTGGACCGTGAACTGAAGAAATGCCAGTAAGCTGTATAATGGCATAAACAGGGTTTTTCAACTTTGGTGCATATCTTAGGCATTTTTGGGAATTTTGGCACCAAACATGGGGTTATTGGGGTCCCTCCTCATGAATTCAGTCACTGTCATGGCATTATTCGATCCTGAAAGGTGATTTTGTGGTCACTGCATGGAATCACCTTTCGGGACCGATTAACAAAATGACAGTGCCACTGTTCATGAAGTGGGCTCTCAAAAAGCTTATGTTGCAAATATGGTGAAAAAATCCCTCAAAAATGACTGTTTTACAAGCATGCATTGCACAGATTCCACACTCATTTGTTACTTCGTGAATTTGTAATATTTTCACTCCAGATTTTACAAATTGGCACTTTTCCACACCTCCTTATGAACAGTATAGCTGTCATTTTATATATCCTGGCCGAAATGTGTTTTTGCATGTCTGATGCAGAATAGCTGTGCGAAATCAGTTTACAGGACAGTTTAAGAAAATGACAGTGACACTGTTCATATGCAGAGGTCCTAAAATGCCTATGTTGAAAATTTGGTGATGAAAGTCCATAAAATGACTGTGTTACAAGCGTGCATTGCACAGTTTCCATGCACCATTGTAACTTCGCAAATTTGCAATATTTTCTTGCCAGATTTTCAACACTGGCATTCTTTCACACCTCCTTATGAACAGTACAGCTGTCATTTTTCACAGCCTGCCTAAAATGTGTTTCAGTACTTGTGGCCCACAATGGCATGGTCGCTGTGGGAAATCAACTTTTGGGACAGATTAACAATATCACAGCACCACTGTTCATGAGGGGAGGTCCCAAAATGCCTATGTTGAAAATGTGACTAAAGAAATCCCCATAATAATTGTATTATGGATGTGTGTTGTGCTGTTCCTATGCATGCTCATGATTTCACCAATTTTTCATATTTTCACTCCAGATTTTCAACGTTGCCATTTATTTACACCTCCTCATGAACAAAACAGTTGTCATTTTTCACAACCTGCCCAAAATGTGTTTTCGTCCCTGTGTTGCCAAATGGCATAGCCGCTGTGCAAAACCACCTTTCAGCTAACAAACTGATTGTGCTGCTTTTCATGAGGTGGGGTCACAAAAAGCCTATGTTGACAATTTGGAGTGAAAATACCAACAAACGCCTATGACGTTAGGGTTTCCAACTGTGACACCCCACCCTGTAGAGACTGACAGGTTTCAGGGGTGTGACTAGGAATCATTGGCTGTAATGCTCACGTCATTTCACACCCACACCCACCCTGCAGCCAGTGACAGGCATCGAGGTGTGCCTTGGAGTGTTCAGCTCTACTGTTCACCCCATTCTCCTATGCTGCACCCATCTCAGCATATTTCCTCATGGAATGGGGTATGTATAAGGCCCAAAGACCCTAAAGCACACCACAACACTTGTCAGTGTCTACAGGGTAGGGTGAGGTAAAATGGCAAGACCATTATAGCTGATGACCCAAAGGCACACCCCAACTCCTGTCAGTCTCTACAGGGTGGAGGTAGGGTTGGCGTCAGTTCAATACTTCACTGCCATTCCTATTATGCATCTCTAACTACTGCACTACCAATGCCAATGCCAGTAAGACAACATTCAGCATTGACAAATGCTTGTTACCCTTGCTCTGCTAACGTTTTCTGATGTTCCTCACAACTGTAGAGCTATTTCTGTTGACACAAACTTACAACATGGAACTAACTTGTTAAAATATTCCTTAACACTACACATATGGAGTCCATGATTCTTAAACAAACTATTCTTAAAATTAAGAAAGCACTACACATTCTGGGTAGTTGCTCTGAATTGTGAAGGCCAGTACTATGCATTTTAATGCTGACTGGTTCAAAGGTACAGTATGTCAAACATAGAGCATTCCATAGTTCATATTGGGCCCTATGCCTGAATGGGGCAGAGTGGTTATGTGCACACATCTGGGGTGAGCAACCACTTCGCACCCTATGCACCCCCCATGTGGGATGCACAAAGGAAGGCATCAGCACATATGCTCCCTATCCTCTGGACACAAGATGAACAATGCACCGGGGTGGGCTAGCACTACGCACCATACACCAAGGCGCATAGTGCTGGCTGCGGTGGTGCATAGGGGGCACAGGGTATGCCAGGGAGAACCCTGCTGTAAACCCCCTACATGCCCCATGCATACCCCGCAGGACAGGGTGAACTGTCCATAGACCCACCAGGGCCACACGCTATAGCTGCCAGAAGCCACCCACCCCAGCACACTGCGGTGAGTGTGGTGACCCCTCCACATCCACAACAATCATACCCCTCACAGGGGCACTGGCACATGGCTGCCACCCCCTCTCCCCAGCAGCACCACACAGCAACCTACACACCCCTGTAACCAGTGGTACTGTTCCCCCCAGCACCCCCAAAGCCTGCAGGCATGCCCCCTACCCATCCCACTGTACCAATCAGTGCCTCTCATGGGCCAGCAGCATTGCCCTTCCTCACCTGCCACAGCCGCCAGCCATCAGATATCCATGGGGCATGCTGCCAATGCGCACCCCGCTCTGTGAGGGATCCAGTGTGGGACCAGGTCTGGGCATCCACTTGGATGCCTGGCCTGACCCGCAACCCCACTCCTGGCTGCCCTGCAGAGTCCTGTATGCTTGGTTGGCAGGGCCATGGACAGGTGGTTGGTGGTTGTGAATTTTGCCTGTGTGCACCTGTCCATGGGTGTGCAGCTATGAGGGCGAGGTACACACATGTCACGCATACCTACACCAAATTGGTGCATAGGGTCCATTGTGCTCTACCATCATGCAGATGTTTGTAAAAATCTGCCTTTATTTTCTAGATGTGTAACTTCTTGAACAAGGAAAATTATCATGAAAACAAGATTTTCCCCCTTTTTTTTGGCAGTATCATTCTTTAAAAGTAGAACACTTACTGTGTTGAATGTTTTTCAGTATCTGTACATAAACACTTAAAGAGAAACATCTCTGTGCCCGGAATTTTTTGTCCATACCCCAGATTTCTCAACAAGTTTGGTCCTATACAGATAGTCACTGTGGGACTGCCTTCAGAATATTTTTTAACTTGCACGGAGTCACTACAGTACAGTACTTTGACTCTTGATAATGATTTATATTGTCATTTGAAAA
Source organism: Neoceratodus forsteri (assembly GCA_016271365.2). Classification (NCBI taxonomy): domain Eukaryota; kingdom Metazoa; phylum Chordata; order Ceratodontiformes; family Ceratodontidae; genus Neoceratodus; species Neoceratodus forsteri. The sequence continues at coordinate 823,788,908 of CM057450.1, read as the reverse complement.
TAATGTCAACTTGATATATACTGTATGATGGTTTTAGAAATTCTTTTATTTTCAATTATTTTTAAGTTTAGTTTATATTTACATCAGACCACTTATGTTGGTATAATGTTTGTGATGATACCTTGTTTCCAAAGGGCTTCAATCACGTCACAAAAATCTTCATTTCTAGTGTAGTAACCATGAATCTTCTTTGCTTTTGCAGATTTTGCCAGAGAACAGCTCACCTGTGAAAATATATGAAGGTAATAAGTCAATGGTCAGGAAGGAAGAAGAGGATATAATAATGGGGGAAACAGCATAACCAAGGGAGGAGCATGATTTTGGATCTCTTGAAGTGCCAGGGTACAAAGTCTGAAGCTAAGGCAGAGGTAGAGAAATTGGTTTAGCCAGGCCATTAAGAGGGCTTGTGGCAAAGGAGCATGTACTCATGACAAGGAGAATGGTAACTGCAACTGACGATCACTATGGCTGCTGCCCTACACAGTGCTACCATTCAACCCAAAGCTAGATGATGCCTAGTCCTCCAACGCTGAAGAAACTCTGTCAGTCAACTGCTGCCTTCCTTCCGCCACCTCAGCCAACTGCACTCTTGTTTGTTACAGCCTGTCACCAAACACCAGATATATGCAATACAAAAATATAAAAACAGCCACCCACCATCTATCACCCATGCAAGCATCCTCCTACTGGCCACAGTGGTAAATACATTTAGTATGATCCCAGGTGGGCGACCAGCAAAGCCCTTGCTCCACCTTCAATGGTCACTGTCTTCTGATCCACCTTCCTGGTGATCACAGACATGTAAAAAGACAAAAACATACCTCCACCCTTACCAACAACTGACATCCTTGCTACCCCCCCCCACATCAATGTTAAAATACACTCACCACCCTCATCTACCCTGTAGCACTCATGGCACTATCACCACCTGTGCACTGCATGATACATACACTTGGCATGATACTACACTAGGTGACTAGCACAGTGCTATGTCCACCTCAGCCAAACAGAAGCTAAATAAAAAAATGATGAAAAAAAAAAAAACTAACTCTGAAAAAATGCTACTGCGCATTCACATGGACTTATGTTTTTCAAGAAAAGGGGTGAATTTAGTGTCTCTAACTTAAATTTCAGGGCCATATTCAAGCACCAGATTTGAGTGATCATATGGGGATAAACACTCAAAGTGTCCAGTTTAGGAGAAAGAAAGAAAGAAAGAAAGAAAGAAAGAAAGAAAGAAAGAAAGAAAGAAAGAAAGAAAGAAAGAAAGAAAGAAAAGAAATTATGTGTGATTAGAAAAAACTTATGCATGATTAGAAAACAACTAAACATGGTTGGGGAATTTCACTTCTTTCAGTTTGTTTTTCAGTTGCACATGACTTTTACATGTCTTAACTTTTAAACTGAAATGTTGTGGATAGTCTACTTAATCCCTACATAATGACCATCTGGGTGGCAACTTGTACATGTACTGTATGGGACTTTAGACTTGCATAGGGACCACAGGCCTTCTACTTCCTACTTGTACAACCTTCAGGTCTGGTTTTGAGTTCAACAGTTCTCACACTTCACATAAACCCTGCAAGAACTAAGCTACAGATCTGGTGCCCTAACTGACAGGTTTGCTGCTTCACATTCCCATACCCAATGAGCATGACTAATTTTGTTGTTTCACACAGGAATCACAAGTCAGATACTGTGCCCCAGTACTGTGCAGAACCAATATAAAGTGCATTACATATCAAGGCCAGATGAGTCAGTACTCATCACTGTCACTAGTTGGGCTGTCAGTTAAATACAGTGGTATCTTCCAAAATCAAGTGCAGTGGCAACAATGTCACAGATTCACTACCATTAAATTACACTGTTTTTTTGTTTTTTTTCAAAATTCTGCTGGAGCCTGTGTTTGATCCTGGGGATGCCACTGTACATTTTGAATTATGAATGTACCCCGGCTAGACTTGGTGATCCCTGCCTGCAGATCTTAAAGGTAAGAAAAGCTAGAATTCTATTAGTACATTAAAAGAGCAACTACTCCATCACACTGTAGACAGTAAGAGTCTGAGTTATGCTTAGACATGTTATTATAAAGTACGGCAGGGGTTACAGAGAGAGAGAGAGAGAGAGAGAGAGAGGGTGCCTGAGGATATTTCATCTTCATGACACTAGTCTTGACCATATGAGGAGGTGGAAAGCCTTTTTTTAATGTTTTCAGTGTATAATCCAAATATTCAATACCCCAGTAAGGATGTATTTTCAAATCACAGTGAAAATTAAGACTGGTTCTGCATTAAGCTGGAGTGTGTGGTGCTAAATGGACTCACACAATCTGAAGTTCAAGTTTATTAACTGGAATATCTCCATTGAGCACGCTCATTTACAATGAGGTCCTGAATGGACAATTTGGTACGAGATATACAAACTAGCAAATGATACAAATATAGAAATAATATTTTATAATAGTCATCACAACAGAACAGGTTAGATACATGAATGAACAATATAGAAAAATATTTTTTTTTGTTTCATTTATGCAATTGAAACAGTCACTTTAGTCATTATGAGGTCGGCGACATGTGCAAGGGTGTAAGTACTAGACTTTCAGAGGTAAGTGCCTTAACCTGAATAATGGCAGCCTTTACAACCAGAGCAGACAAGGGAGATAGGTATGTTCAGGTAGGTGTCTGGTCACGAGATAGACATGAAGATACATGATGTGACAGAAGGGATAAACAGAACAATAGGCAGAAGGATAGAAGGCTCGAGTATGGAGTGCGTACTTATCCTCTTTGTAGTACGTTGATGCTATTGCCATCTCTAATGAGAAGAGGGTGTGATAGTGACATAATTAGGAGGATAAGTATATGACAAAGTTATTTTTGAGATTGGCAAGTACAGGAGTTATACAATTTGATGTTGACAAGGTTTTTAAAAATATTTAACGATACAAGATTGTGAAGTTTGAGGGTAGCATGTGCTTTATTCCAAGCAGCTGGAAGGGAATTGGATATAGCCAGTTGGTTGAAGCAGGAGCATGTGTGTGAAACATCCAGCAAAATGAGTGAGCTGCTCCGTAGTGGATGGTGGCAGATAGATCACTGAAAGAAGCCGGATATGTAGGAGGAGTGTTTTAGCAGGAGGGCTTTGTATAAGCCATGTGAATAGGTGGATGAGCCATCTTGTGGACAGGGAAGTCCAGCCCAGGGAGTCATATAAATCACAGTGATGTGTGTGACAGTGGGTATTAGTGATGAATCGTATAGACCTATGGTAGAGTACATTGAGCTGTTGAAGCAAGGAGCCTGACCAATATCAATAGATTACGTCGGCACAATCAAGGAACAGGATGAACATGGTCTATACCAGTCTCATCCTATCTTCTGTTGAAAAAAGGGATTTATTCCTAAAAAAGAAACAGAATCGTTGCCTTAGTTTTTTTGAGATTGAAGTGATATGAGCTGAGAATATTAGGTGGTGGTCTAATTCACAGCAGAGGCATTTAAATGTGTTGACAGCTTCAAGGTTGTCACCAAGGAGGGTTTTGATGGGCAACAAAGAGGAACAAGCTTTTGGAACTGGGGTCAAATGGCTGGAGTGGAAGTACATGACCTTAGTTTTCTTAGTATTTAGCAGAAGTTTAGACCATAAAATATTTTGTTGGTGGAGGTCAAATTCAGCCTGAAGCTCTGTGCATACTTTGCCCACTGAGGCTTTAGAGATATAGAGGACTGTGTCATCTGTGAATAGATGTAACTTTGCTTTGCTGACATTGGTCCCAATGGAGTTTATTTAAATCATGAACAGTAGCGGTCCAAAGATTGAGCCTTGTGGTGTTCCCCTTGTAAGGGGGAGGAATGGGGAGAGTATTCCTTCCGCCTTGATCTGCTGCCGTCTTCTCAACAGATAGCTATGAGCCAACTCAGCGTGGGTCCAGTAATGCCATGACAGTCTAGTGAGTCAAGATGTAAGCCATGATCAACTGTGTCAAAAGCTTTACTAAGACCCAGGAAAACAACCCCTGCGATCTGTTTCTTGTCCATGGCAAGGAGCCAATCATCTGTAAAAGATGCAAGGGCAGTGGTAGCACTGTACATAGGTCTGAAGCCAGATTAGGTCGGGCTTACTAAGTTTGTTCTATCAAGGTAATCTCTTACTTGGGTATTAACTAGCTTCTCAAGGAGTTTGGAGAGTAGGGGTAGCAGGGAAATTGGGCAGTAGTTGTCCAGGTCCGTAGGGTCCCCTAATTTGATTAAAGGTAGCACATGTGCAATTTTCCAGATTTCTGGTATGATACATGAACTAATGGACAAATTGAACAGGTGCAGGATAGGTGCAGTTAGGTACTGGAACCCAGATTTTAGGAAATAAGGTCCTAACCCATCAGCTCCAGCACCTTTATTTACATCCAGATGAAGTAGTAGGTATTCTACCTTTTTAAATTGGCATGGGGTGAATGTGAAGATATCGTCAGTGGGTGAAGGGTGCTACATAGGTAGATTTGGGTTTAGGGCAGCATCTTTGGAGATGTGAAAGCAAGCCCTGTAGTAGAGAAATGGATGTTGAAAGAATTTAGGATGTATGACTTATTGGATAGTGTTGTACCCTGGTAGGTGATCTTGTTGGGTATTGTGAATGCCTGTTTGATGCTTTCTGCTGATTTTACTATATCCCAAAATATGCCAAGATTTTTCTTGGCAGATTGGAATGCTGAGAGGTAATGGTTTGCTTTGGTGGCCCTAACCAGTTTGGTACACTCATTCTGGCTAGCCCAGAATACTGCCCAGTCCAAAGAGAGTTTGGTCCACCTGGTTGTGGACCAAAGATGGTCCCTTTTGTTTGGTGCAGGATATACAGAGGTTGGAACAGAGCCAAAGGAGAGCAACCAGGCTAGTTCCTCACTTGGCATCTAAAAACTATGCTGGAAGTTTACATGCTACAGGATTACACTCATTACAGAGAAGAAGAATCAGAGGGGATGCCATTCTTCTCTACAAGGTCCATCAATCACCAGAGTTAATGCAGCAATCAAACTTTCAAACTTTATTGGATTTCAAATTGAGATTAAATTATCTCTTTTGCAATTGAATCCACATTTAACATAACATCACATAAACAAAAATACATACATAATTTCAGTTTCAATATAGTATTGATTAATTTTAGTTATACACAAACCCAAATATCAAAAATGTATCCATAACAATTACAGTGTTTGCTATATAAAGTCATTAAAAAAGATTTAAAATGATTAAATGGTAACAATACTGTGCATTTCCACCTTTTGGATATTAGTTCCCAAGTTTTAGGCACTAAATTTGAAATTGTTTTATCACCAAATTTTGTTCTGGTTCTAGATCTAATAAAACCTTTCTGGACAGAAGATCTTGAATTATATTGACTCTGTATTCTTACTTGCAATATATTTAACAAAAAATAGGCAATGCCCATTGTACAAACTTATACACATGTAAATTCCAATGATAATCTCTCCTATCAAATAATGAAAGAAGACCAGAATTTTGATATAGCACACAACAATGAGTTCTAAAAGGAAAAATTGTTATAAATCTCAATGCACTATTGAAAAGAACATCCAAGGAACACAGCAATGATTTTTTTGCATTTTTGTAAATTATATCACCATAATCTAATATTGGTAAAAATAAGGCAGAGACCAATACTTTCAAAATCTTTAAACTAAAAATAATTCTATCCCTATAAAAGAAACTCAGAAGTCTCTTCAGTCTCATTGACATAGACATTATATGCAATTCAAAAGTCAAATTTGTATCTAGTATAACTCCTAAATATTTATAGGAGTTTACTCTTTCTATGTCAATTGCTGATAAAGATCTAAGCTCCTTTATAGATGAATCTTTAAAATCTTTTCTACCAAACATCATCCACTGTGTTTTTTTTCTCATTCAGAAACAATCTCAAATTAACAAGTTCCCTCTGTATTTTATTAAAATCTTGTTGCAAAACAACCATTGCCGTATCCACATCATCACTCATGGTGTAGAAAATGATATCATCCGCATAAAGTTGTATACAAGTTTTAGGTGAACAATAATTTGGTAAATCATTTATATATAATAGAAAAAGGAGGGGGCCAAGCACAGACCCTTGAGGTACCCCATTTAATAGGGTAGCTGATGTTGAACACATACCTCCTATTTTAACAGATTGTAATCTCCCAATCAAATAGCTATGAAACCAGCCTAATGCTGGAATACCTAATCCAACATTTTTCAACTGATTAAGTAATATAATATGATGAACTGTGTCAAATGCCTTCGACAAATCCAGAAATAGTGATGGAACTTCCAGGTTTTTGTCGAAAGTATTCAACAGGTCATCAACTACTTTTAAAATTGTAATATATCTAGTATTATGCCACTTTCTAAATCCTGATTGTAAATGTGTTATTATATTATACTTAATAAGATCATTAGTTAATTGAATACTCACAAATTTTTCAAGTATTTTTGCACATATTGGTCATACTGAAATTGGTCTATAAGATCATGGGTTTGATAGGCCACCCCCTTTAAATACTGGAGTAACAAAAGTTGTTCTCAGATCAATTGGTAATTCACAACTATCCAAGGAAAAATTAAAAATATATGTAAGATGAGGTGCTAATAATTCAGCTGCCAATTTCAGAAAAAAGGGGGGATCTCATCACATCCAGGACCTTTTCTAATATTTAAAGTCTGTAACTGTTTTTTAACATCACATAATTGAATTGGACTAAATGAAAACACAGGTCATTTAAGTCCACTACCAAAATCAATATCCAAAACAGGGAGTGGCAAGTCTGGATGCATTTTATTAAATGCATCACCAACAGAGACAAAAAAGGAATTCAATACATTTATCTTGTCAACATCCGTCACAAAAGTTTTTCCTTCAAATGACAAAGATGTTGGCAAGTTAGCTGAACCTTGACTTCTCTTCATCAAATTTATGCCTTTCCATAGTGCATGTGGATTTTTTTCTGATAAGGAGAAATAATCTTCATAATATTTCCTTTTTTGTTTCCTGATATTTTTAGTACAATTATTTCTAAAGACCTTAAATGCCAAGATATCTTTAATTTCCTTAGTAGTTTTAGCTATATGCCATAATTTAGATTTTTTTTATTGTATCTTTCAATTCTTGTGTTATCCAAGGCACTCTTTTTATTTTATTTACATTTTTTAATTTAAGTGGGGCATGTTTATTTATAACTTTCACAAGAGACCATTTAAAGAAAAGCCATGCTGTGTGTACATCTGGGCAAGTATACATTAAATTCCATTGAATTTTTGCCAAATCATTTAAGTATGCCTGTTCATTAAAATGATTAAACATCCTTACATAAATAAATTGTGATTGTCGTTTGATTCAGATTAAATTTTAGTAACAGATGGATTGTCCCCAGATTGCACGATAAGCAAATCAATGCATCCAAAGCTAATTCAAATAAAATATTAATTTTTTTTACACTGAGAGCCCCTAGACTCTTGAATACCCTGACACAAGAACTTGTGGATTCACCTTCTTTTCCTATTTAAAAAAAAAGGATTGATAAATGGTTGGAAGTGAATCTGGAATTAAACAAATGTACCACACTAATTGTGGGGGACAATCTCGATGGGCCTTGGCCTTCTTTTGTCCCTTAAATACCAAGTAAGTAAGCCAAGTACAGACTTTAGCTCAGCCATGAACCACATACAAGAATGATGAAGGCTTCTACATTTTTTCATCAGGGCATGCCTGTTGATGGTACCACTTATGGTGTCACTGAAAAGGGAGGCTGCATCATTGACATTTGAAGCCAGGTAGATGTCTGTCCAGTTTATACTGCTGAGGTTGGCTAAGTAGTCAGGTAGGTTGAATTTTTGAAAGCGCTTTTTCCAAATAAACCTGTTCTTTGACTTGACTGATGCCAGGACTCTAATGCAGCCCACAGTGCAGTGACCGCTGGCATCATTGTGAAAGATTGCAGCATGGGTGAACTTGTGGGGTCTTTTGATAAGGATTAGGTTGAGCAACAAATCATTTGTATAATTTTTTGGGTTAGGTTGAGTAATGTCTGATATTAGCTGGGTGAAACCTGATTCATCCCAAAAATTTCCAATTTGTTTACTTTTGGTGTTGGTGTTTAACCTGTCAAGATTTAGGTCACTGAGAATGATGATTTCATTTTGTTTTGACTCCATCAATTTACAAAGGTAATTTAGGAGCTACATGCCACCTGATGGTGGCCTATAGCAACCTGCCACAGATAGTGTATCATTCGGTGAGATTATTAAGTTTAGCACCAGTGACTCAAATTCCTTAGGTGTGGTAACAGCAATGGTATCTGACACTATGAATTTGTCTTTGATGTAAATGGCTACACCCCCAACCCTGGAATGCCTTCCACTGTGGTAAATGTTATAGGATTGGAGTGAAATCTCTTTGTCTGGGATTGAGCTTTTTAGCCATGTCTCTAGTAGAACAAGGGTGTCTGGTTTTGTATGGGAAACCTAGGCTTGGACAATGTCTATCTTTTTTAGAATACTATACACATTTAGATGTAGGCACTTCAGACCAGTTATGGCTGCAAAGTCAGAGGGCGAGGCTACTGACATTGGAGAGCCAGAATTTTATTCAATGTTTCTGGCACAGATCAAAAGTAAGAAGATCAGAGTCTTGAGCCATCTACATAACAATCTGAATTTAATATAGTGAATATGCCTGCGTAAGGAGTGTGAGTAAGGCATCCGAATACTGATGCTGGTAAAACAGGAAGGATACATTGTGTAAAGAAGCAGCAATGCCCAAGATGAATGAGAGCACTTGGAAGTCAGTTGCAACACCAGGGAAGTTGTGGTTGTGTCCCAAAGGGGATTATTTGGGAGGAGGATTAGTGGCATTGATACAAGATGACTGTGCTTTAATGTTAAAAACATTTTGTCAACTTGCACAGGACCTAAGGAGGGGGCAATTAATGGAGGACTGGCGGTGAAATAGAGGAGTGAGCTAAAGGATAGCATAACAAGGAGGAGAAGATGCATAGCTGACATGAGTTGGGAAGATATCAGAAGACAAACAAGTTGTGTGAGGGAGAGGAAAACTCTCGGTGTGCTTACTTATTTTAAAATAATAGAAAATTTCAGCAGAGGGGTGAGAATGCACTAACAGATAGAAACAGTTTCAGCAGAGGGGTGGAAAATAATCAATAGGCAAAACGGGGCACAAAAAGGGAAGATTTTGTGATGCCTCTAGAGGCCAAGTCTTATCATGAGCAGATGGAAAATCGGGCACTTAAGAAAAACCTCTGAACAAATAATAAGAACTGAACAAGTCTTTTGGGGGCAGCACTAATAGCAGGGAACAGTGAATGCTCATGGAGCAAAAAAGGCACCGAGATTTCAAAGTCCTGGTCCCAGTATTTTCTAGATGTGCCATGTACGAACCCGTACCTTCTGGAGAGTGCAGGGATGGGCTGCTTTGTGGGCAGTTGGCGCTCTTCAGGAGTTGCTAGGGTATGAGTTCCAGGGAGGCTGGAACTGGTGAGAGCCTGCCAAGACAGAAAAGGAGACAGGAATTTAAGCACAAAGTACACAAAGCTAGGCTGTGCAAGTTGAATCGGGGGAGGGAATTACAAGAGGGGGATGGACCAGGTGGGAGTATCAATGAAGAGAAAAGACTGGGGAGGGTATACAGAATTCAAAATCTAAATAGATTCAGCAGAAGTTAGAAACTGGAATTAAATGTAGTGTAAAGCTAGTTTAAATGCAGTGTAGGAAATTTCCATTCAAATAGATTCAGCAGTTGTTGTAAAGTAGGTTAAACGTGGTCTAAAGCTGAATTAAAAGCAGTCCTTAAAATAGGTTTAAAAGTGCAGACATTTGACTGTTTAAATACTGTACTAGAAAAGACTGAAATAACATGCAGCACATACTGTTTAACTGTAAAATCTGCTCCGAAGAGCAGGAAACAGTAATAAAACTCTCAAAAAATAATAAGCACTGGACAAGTCTTTCAGGGGGCAGCACTGATAGCAGGGAGCAGTGAAAACTCGCAGAGAAAAAAGGCTCCAAGATTAAAAAGTCCTGGTCCCAACATTTTCCGGACATGGCATAGATGAACCTGTACCTTCTGGGGAGTGCAGGGATAGGCTGCTCGGTGGGCAGACAGTGCTCTGAGGGAGACACCGGGGAGTGAGTTCCAGGGGGATAGAGCCTGGTTAGGGGCTGGTGAGATCCATCTGGAGAGTGCAGGAATGGCTTGTTTACTGGGCAGACAGTGCTCTGCGGGAGCCACCAGGCCATGAGTTCCATTAAAGCTGGATCCTGGTAAAGGACTAGTGAGAACCTGACTCTCTATGTGGTATTAGGAAATGTGTTTCTCACATAGCCCTAGGTATTACCACATTTGGAAGAATTCTGGGATCTAAGAGGAGTTTTACAGAACGAGGGGAAAGAACAGTTACAGTTAAGTAGATTAAAATCTGTTAAGGAGATGAGTCAAACCAAAAGAAAGAAGGAGGATGATTCATTTGCACATCTTCTATCCTAATACTAGAGGAAGACCTATACTGCAGCTTCCGTCTGTAAGGCATGACAAGTTCAGTTCCAAACATTCCTCAGTGATTGTTTTAACAAATGGTTAGCTGTTGTGGACAGAAAAAATGCTGGAAATTCAAGGTTGAAGAAAAGTAACTGACAGGAAAAAAGCAAGGCACCCTCTACACTCTGCTTGATAGTCTGAGAGTTAGGCACTGCCAGTCAGGGAACTCCAATTTTTCACTTTTGCAAGCATATCTGGGTTGCTTCCAGTGCGTGCTTCAATTTACACTGCATCTACTACCCCCAACAGAATTAAACAATTTTTTTCTGTGATATTTGTTATCCATAAGTCTTATCACTCACTGTCTCTTTTGGAGTCCTGGGTTGACAGCCTGTCAGACAGTAGTTTATGTGTAAAGCTTTAAATGGATTGGGTCATCTATGTCTCTATCAGCCCCTCACATCTTCATCTCCCAGAAAGGCTACCCATCCCACAGGTCATCATCTTAATCCCTCCATTTTTCTTAAATTGAGCTGGTGGCCAGGAGGGTCACCACCCACTTTTGCTTTTGAAACATTATTTCATATTTTAACTGCCTGGCATCAACCATAAATAATTTAAAGATGTTTATTTTTAGCTGTTTGTTAAATGTAGCTTTTCACATGGATGTACTATATGTACAACTTTTTATCTGGAATACTTATTACTTGACTACTGCAGTACAAACTGTATTTAAGTAACATTGCACTATATTCACAATTCATTAAAAGCCAGGTGGTGCATGTGGTTCAACCGGTTTCTTAGAATGCTCAGTTTCTGATGCAGTTCCAGTAACAAAACAATGCCTTGCTAACAGGACTATACAATTCACAGGGATCACACTTAAATCAGGTCAGTGCATGTTCAGCACAAATTACAGCTCACTATGTGTTAACTGTAAAATTACTAAAAAGCAGTCTGTAGTGCTAGTGCATGCATTACTTGAACGTGAATATGACAGTGATGTAATTTATTTGGTCCACAGTATACCTTACCTTCTTTGTTTTATCATGTGCACACTGAGCATTAGAATGGCACTATATACAAATAAAAATACCTACAGTATATTATTCAAGGCTGGACACCCTATACAAATAAAAATACCTATAGTACATTATTCATGGCCAGGTACACTATACAAATAAAAATATCTACAGTACATTAATCAAGGCTGATGGACATACAAAATTTGTGTTTGTGTTGAGCACTGCCACACCACTGCATTCTATTTCTGTTCTCCCCAGAGAAATAAGGCAATCATCACATGTACCTTCTGGCCAGGAAAAGCAAAAAAAGGTTCGCACACCAAGTCATAAAAGTACTGCTGACAACACAACACACTGCATTTCCCAAGTTAAACAAAGGAACATTTGGCAGACATACGGCAACTTTCTGAGGAACCTTATCTTGAAAGTGTTACAGAGGTGTTCAAGCTTCCAATAATATTATGTCATCTGGCAAATTCATATTTTAATAAATTCACTATCACTCTAAGTTCTGTGGTATGTGCTAGCCATTGTTTACTTTCTGGCTAAGGATTGGCTGCATTACCCTGCAGCTGACCTGTCAAGATCCGAGCACCATGAAATAGCCTTGTGTTCTTTTGCCAAATGAATAGGCAATACAAGTTAGTTAATGGGAATCCCTTCAGGAATTTTATGTGACATGCTTTGTACTGTTGTATGCATATTCAATCTAAACTGTAGCAATATTTTAGTACTGCTCAGTAGCTTGTCCTGTATATTCCATAACAATAATCCAACACAACCACAACTGTATACAATAACCTGTGCATTCCCTTTTGTACAGGTTCTTTGAGTTGACTGGTGAGAAGTTTGGTGTGGAAAGATCATCCTCCTGAAGACCCTTTACCTGATTTTGCTTAAGTTCCACAACTCCACACACCTTTCCAATAGTGCACTGAGCGCTAGATGCCATTGACATCACCCTTAGAGTAAAAGATGGAGACTGAAATTTAGATGCAATATATGACTTCACTTCTCAGCTTTTTCTGAAAATGTCTACATTAATCATTATCTGAAAATACATGTTCTTAAACATTTGCTTTTCAAAAGCAAATACGAGACTCAAGGCAGGTTTTGTTATTTGGACTCATTTAGTTCTTAAAGTTAATGCCCTGGGGCTCCCAGGGATTTCCACCCAATGTGTGTGTGTGTGTTTGTGTGTGCACTCATGCTTGCATGTGTGCGCGCGTGTGTATGTGTGTCTGTGTTAAGACCTGTTCACCCATCTAAAATGTCAACCTATTCAAATAAATTAACTTTTTCCCCATACTGTATGACACCACTTTTTTAAAGGTTCCTCCATTTGTCCTTGATTTCTGATATAATACAGTATTAGAATGCTGAGAACTTTAGTCATCTTTCTTCAGACCTCCAGATATGCACATATCCTTTACTGAGTCCAATTCATGATCCCTATTAACAGGTTTGAAAAAAATACATATGAATTACAAAAAACCTACAGTGTAAGCAACAGTTAAGGTTGCAAAAAAGAAGAACAAAGGCTAAAACAGAATGAAAAAAAGGATGTCATAATAGGCAATCTACAGATATTTAATTTGTGTGTGGAATGATGTATTTTGTGGGTTGAACAACTGCTTGAAGCAACATTTGTCAAGTTGCTCCTGAAAAGGGGACTCAGGTCTCAGTGAGCCAACCCTGGTTAACAAAATCCAATAAAATGTTTATATATATATATATATATATATATATATATATATATTAAATTAAAAACTCCATTTAATGTATTAGTTAAGGTTGTTCCACAGTGACAAAAGTAAGGAAATTTGGTGTTAGGGTTGAAAGCTCCTTAGACCCCTCCGCCCACACCCCCAACTGACATCAGGGTGTGCATTGGGGTTGCCGGCCCTAAATCTCACCCCATCAGATGTGTGAAGAAGCAGAGGTATAGGAGAGTGGGGTGAGAGTTGGGACAGACAACCCCAAGCAGCCTCGATGCCAGATGAGGGTGTGGGGGGAGATCCAAGGGGTTCAACCCTAACACCGAATTTCTCACTTTTGTCGCTCTGGAACAACCCTAACTAATGCATTAAACTGAGTTTTTTGCCTGTAATTTCCCTTCTGTTTGAGAATGATAATGAGAAACAGTGAATGTAATGCAGCGGGGCCCCGCGCTCCTGCCATGTGATGTCTTGTCACATAGTAACATTGTGCCCGCAAATGCAAATGGTAATGCGCATGGTGAAGCAAAGTGAAACAGAAAGAGAAACAGTACTGTAGACAGAAATGTTAAAAACAATGCAAAAGTAAGTGCAAATGAAAATGCAAAGGGTAACGCACATGGTGGCATAGACGGGAACGGTAAGTGAAATGGGTATGGAACCGCAAGCGGAAGCAGTAACAGTAATGTAAGCACACAGGCTGGTTTTCCCCAAAAGCTGCATAGAGAAAGACACTGAGTACAAAGAATGTATGCATAATAATGGGTCTTGGAGCAGAAAATGAGGAGTTGGAATACTAAATTGCTCATATCTCAGGAACCGTACGATATAGAAAAAACCTTGACAAGTCATATGAATTATCACTTTCCTGGCTAGTTTTATACTTATTCCCCATTAGGGAGCTAAGTATTTTTCTGAAAAAAAAAAGTATCTAGCACCATTTCCGAGATACGGGCCCTGAAAAGCGTGGTGAATGCCGTAATGTTATCCTATGGGGAAAAAAGGAGAAGTTCGGAGTGTAATAACTTTGCGTCCCTGTAATATTTTTTCACCAAACCACTGAATGCACATCTGTGGGAAGTTGGCTGCCTTCCCTCCAAATTTCAGCCCAAAAGACCAAACCGTTATTTTGCAGCAGGGCGCCAAAGGATTGCTGCAATGCGTCAGATGCCATAATGTTATCCTATGGGAAAAAGTGTCACATTTGGAGTGCTGTAACTTTGCCGCCATGTAATATTTTTTCAACAAAATACTGAAAGGCACATATGTGAGATGTCGGCTGTGATCTCTCCAAATTTCAGCCCAAAATACCAAACCGTTCTTTTGCAGCAGGGTGCCAAAGAATTGCTGTCATTTTCCCATAGCCTAGAAAAGTACTGTCGCAATTTGCTAAAGCTTTCACAAATTCATTTGACAGTGTCGCAAGTGCAAAAGTACTTTTTCCAGAAATTTGTAAAACATATTTCTGGGCTGTTTTACCCCAAAATAAAGACATGGCTAACATCCTCAGAGTCCAATTAGGTGAATACAAAAATAATTAGGTTGCTAGAGGGTCCCAAATTTAAATGCCAAGCATTTTTCTGATGACCAACTGAAAACAAAATGGATTTGCGACAGTAAAAGGGCCATTTGCAAAAGTAAAAACTGCATTTGCGACACTGTCAAACTTTTTGTTAACTTTTCCCATTGACTTATAATGGGAACATGTTTTGAATAACTTTTGAACTGTTGAATATTTTTTCATGAAATCATCTTCAAAAGGCACATCGGGGACCCCAACCGCACGCTCCCTGAAGATTTTGGACCAGTTGTGCAAACCGTGCGACCTGTAGGCACGACCGTAGAATTCCAAAAAAGCGAAAACGTGCATGCAGATCATGCTTAATAACTCTGCAGCTATATATCCGACTGGTACTAGGCATGTGGGTCTTGATCATGTATTCCAAATTTCAAGCAAATCTGTCAAACGGTTGCAAAGTTATTAAGGTGCAAAATTTTGGGTTTGACATGTAAATGGCTCCTTAACCCTAACTATAGTAGCACATATATATATATGTGCTACTATAGTTAGTAGCACATATATATATATATATGTGTGTGTTTGTGTTAAGATCTGTTCACCCATCTAAAATGTCAACTTATCTTCTAATAAATTTACTTTTACCCCATACTGTTTGCCGCAATGATTTCAAAGGCATCTCCATTTGTCCTTGATTTCTGTTGTATTACAGTCAGAAAGAACTGGAAGGGGACAGGATCAGTTGTGTTCCAGGACAGTAGCTGCTGCTGTTGTTTTCAGAGGGTTCTTGTGGATTTTACTTGGTAGGTTAGTTCTTTTCTTTCTTACTTCTAAGGGGCTAGCAGGGTATTGTTTTTGGGGATGCTGGATGTTTGTAAACTGATTTGATGGCTGTAAGTGGGGATCTTTTTGTGGATGTTTCACTGTGTAACAGGCTGCGCTGGTAGAGGCCTAATTCTTCTGATTTCAAACCTATTTGGTGGGATTTGCTTGGAGATGGTTATTTGAATTGGAGACCTATATCTGTTAATTTCAAGCCTATTTTGATGTGGTGTTAGTGAAGCTGATTAAATTGGAGACCTGTTTCCTTTGGCAGCAAACATATTTTGAGACTTTGACTTGAATTTTGATTCCTTGTGCTGACTCCATTAGCTGTAAAGGTTAGTTCATAGTGGGGAGGGTGTTAATGGTCTGGCGAGGTCTCACTCAGTCAATTGACTGGAGGCAGGCTGAATCAGGTTGAGGTGCTAGCTGCTTTGTCTTCTCAGAATGAACTGGAAGGGACAGGATCAGTTGTGTTCCAGGACAGTAGCTGCTGCTGTTGTTTTCACAGGGTTCTTGTGGATTTTACTTGGTAGGTTAGTTCTTTTCTTTCTTACTTCTAAGGGGCTAGCAGGGTATTATTTTTGGGGATGCTGGATGTTTGTAAACTGATTTGATGGCTGTAAGTGGGGCTCTTTTTGTGGATGTTTCACTGTGTAACAGGCTGCGCTGGTAGAGGCCTATTTCTTCTGATTTAAAACCTATTTGGTGGAATTTGCTTGGGCCTGGTTCTTTAGCTGCAGGGCTTGGAGGGGAGACACAGGGCTGATACACTCTATCTTGTCAGGTGTCTGCCCAAGACCCACCCTCCCCACCCCTCCCTCCCCAGAAGTCTGCAAATTTATAGTGGAACACCTGCCCTGCAATTGGAGGAAAAGGCTGCTGGTGCAGCTCATGTAGTTCTAGCCACTGGGGGTTGGATTTAAAGGCTGGGAGAGAGGAGCTTAGGGAGTTGTTCATTTCCCTTATAAGTTTAATGTGTTGTACTGCACCTAGTAACAGAGTTACTGGTGTACAGTGGGACTGTCTCTAAGATTAGTGGGTGACCTGATTAGGCAGTAGGGGTATCTTGGACTAGGGGGCAACCTGGTGGCTCACCCAAGGAAACCTATTTGAAGGGATGGAGCCACACTTCATTAGGGCCGGCATCTTTGGAAGGGTGATGGGGTGACAGGTGTGGAGCAGCCATGATACTGGACTGGGCTTGAAGTTTGGTGGTTGCCCAGTATGCTACCAGCTAGCACAGCTTAGGGAGGAGGTTGTGGGATGAGGAGAAAGCTGGGGGAAGGGGGGGTATGGTTGGGAAGGGGCTGGAAATCTCCACAGGTTGCACCAAGCACTGGGGTGGGGGTATAGGGAAAGGAGTGCAGGAGAATACTCAGGGTCATAGGGACCCTGGCAGAGGGGTCCAAAAGGACACTACCAAGGAAGCAGCAGGTAAATGGGGACCTCACAAAGGGGGGAGAGGGACAACATTCTCAGGGAAGTAGGCAGATGGCCAGGCTGGACAGAAGGAAGCAAGGGAGGTGGATCAGACCTTATACTCAGTAACCGCTTCAATTTCTTCTTCTGCTCAAGGATGAGGGGGGTGATGTAGCCACGACAGAGGTGGTTAGAGATGGAAGTGTGTGGGAGTGGGAGGCAGGAGGCAGGGGCCAGATAGCAGGAAGAACAGGGGGACCTGGAATGCAGGAGAATGGGGGAGCAGTGAATCAGAGCAGGAGGGGCAGGGGAAGAGGAGGAAAGCGCAAGGAGAAAGACCAGTTGGGAGGAAAGGTAAAGGAGAAGGACCAGAAGTACAAGGAGGATTCAGTAAAGGGAGCTGAGGGTTTAGGCCAGGGGAGCACGACGAGCAAGGAGGAACTAAATGGGGACAGGAAGAAAGGGAGGATGAGTCAGGCTAGTTTACCAGATGGGGGAGAAGGACCAGTTGCGAGCAGTGAGGAGGGAATTAGCAAGGTACAGAAGGATACTCAGGAAGAGGAGAGGCATAGGATTGGAGGGGAGGGGATGGCCATGGTAAATAAGGAAGGGGTGGCATGGCACCCAGAAAGGGGAGGAACAAGGAGCCGGCTGGGTGGAGGGCTGGTGGGAAGGATGAGGGACATGGAAGGGGAATGGAGGAAAAGGTGGTCAGAGTGCTCTCTGCTGGGGGATTCTATGATCAGGGTATCAAATGGGATAGGGAGGAGAAGCCTGGCCAGTTAGAACAAGATGCTTCCCTGGACTAACGGTGCACAGGGCTAAGCACGAGGTATATCAGCTGGCAAAGGACTGTGGGGGTTCCCCAGACATACTGGTCCACCTGGGTACAAATTACATTGAGGGAAATAGCGAGCTTTAGATACAGGCAAGATTCAGGGAGCTCGCCGGGGTCTGTCATGACATTGATGCCAGTTTCCTTCTCAGAAATCCTGCCAGTGCCAAGGGCTAGTGGGAACACAAAAGGAAAATTAGGAGATAAACCAGTGGCTCAGGGAGTGGTGTGAGGCCAGAGGGTATGGGTTGATGGGGATTGGGGGAGACCTGGGAGGATAAGGAGCTGTATGCTAGAGATAGACTACATCTCAATTTGGAGGAGGGAACTAAGTTGAAAATAGAAGAGTTCATTGGTGAAAAGTGGGTTTAAACTTGTGAAGGGGGTGGGATGGGAGAACGGCTGTCAAGGGGTACCGATAAAGGAGGGACTCTGTCTCCACCCCTGGGGACCAGGAGGATTGCAGGAAAAGGCCAACTGGCAAAGTGCAGACCAGGAGAAAACAGAATCCCCATGGGAACACGAGCAGGGGAAATGGAACTATAGGGAAAGGGTGGAAGGTAGTCCTGCTAAATGCCAGGAACTTGGGCAATAAAATGCCTGAGCTCCAGGCGATGTTAACTGAGGGAGCAGTGGATGTGGCAGCGGTCACTGAGACTTGGGCCACTGCAAGACATGACTGGGACCTTACACTATGTTCAGGAAGGACAGGGGGGAGGGAAGGGGAGGAGGGGTAGCAATGATAGTCAAAAACTGCATTGGCATAGGGGGAGTAGAGGAGGCGGAGGGAACCATGGAGGCAATTTGGGTCACCTTGATAAC
Source organism: Neoceratodus forsteri (assembly GCA_016271365.2). Lineage (NCBI taxonomy): Eukaryota > Metazoa > Chordata > Ceratodontiformes > Ceratodontidae > Neoceratodus > Neoceratodus forsteri. Next base: position 823,770,200 of record CM057450.1, on the reverse strand, counting down.
AAGGGGGGGCAAGAGAGTAAAAATAGGAGTGGTGTATAGACCCCCTGCCCTGGCGGAGGAGCTGGAGGACAGTCTGGTGGCAGATGTTACGAGACACTGCAGACTGGGCAGAGGAAAGGTGGTGGTGTTAGGGGACTTAAACATGCCAGGAACAGACTGGGAGACTATGACATTGTCTGTGACCAGGGAACAGAGGTTGTTGGATGTCTTTCAAGACGCGTTCCTAACTCAGCAGGTGAGGGAACTGACCAGGGAGGCATGGGTACTAGATGTGGTCCTGGCAGACAGTGACCAGATTGGGGGCCTGGAGGTAAGGGACCCATTGGCGGGGAGTGACCATGCCACGGTCTGGTTCTGCCTGGACCTAGGAGGGGTAGAAGGCTGCACAAAGACGGAAGTAACCGACTTCAGGGGGGCGGAATTTAAGGAAATGGGAAGGATCCTTAAGGAGCATTTGGAAGGGATTGGGTCAGACATGGACGCTGATAGCAGGTGGGAAATCATCAGGAGAGGGGTGCAGGATGCTACCAGCACCTGTGCAAGAGTAAGACGAAAATGCGGTAGGGCCCAAAAACCCTGTTGGTGGACCAGGGAGGTCCAGGAGGTGGTGTGGGGAAAGAAAGCAGCCTATAAGAAATTCAAGTGCTCAAGGAGTGAAAGGGATCGAGGGGAGTACGAGCTGATGGCTAGAAGGGCCACTAGAGTGGTGAGGGCGGCTAAGGCAAGGAAGGAGCAGAACCTGGCCAGGGAAATTAGGAGAGGGAAAAAGGGGTTCTTTAGATACATTGGGGAAAGACGAAGGGTGAAGGGGCAGATTAGCAGGATTAAATCAGGGGAGAGATGGGCACAAGACCCGGGGGAGCAGGCTGAGGTACTAAATGAGTACTTCACCTCAGTTTTCACCAGGAAAAATGGGGATGCTGCATCATACATGGGAGGAGACAGAGATAATGAGGAGGGGGGACCCTTACCGATCGGCAGGTCTGGGGAGAGGGGGAGGCATCACTGGCAGGTGGGGAGGGTTAAGCAGGGAGAAGAGGTACCAGAAGTGGAAATCACAGCAGAGAGAGTGAGGGAAGCCCTCAGCCCCTCAAGACGGAGAAAGCACTGGGCGATAAATTACATCCCTAGAGTGCTGAAGGAACTTGCAGATGTCCTGTGAAACCCCTAGCAGAGCTTTTCACCATCTCTCTGAGGACAGGGTGGGTGCCCCAAGACTGGAAGGTTGGCGCATGTAGTGCCTATCCACAAGGGGATCAAGGAGCTGGCAGGGAACTACAGGCCTGTCAGCCTGACATCGGTGGTGGGCAAGGTGATGGAGGGCATTGTCAGGAGAGGCTGGGGGGACCTGGATAAGTCAGGGTGCCTGGACGATAGACAGCATGGATTCATCCCAGGGAAATCGTGTCAGACAAACCTGGTGAGTTCTATGACTGGGTGACAAGTGTCTTGGACCTGGTAGACCAGTGGATGTCCTCTTTCTAGACTTCAGCAAGGCATTTGACTCTGTTCCTCATGTGGGCTTGTTGGATAAGCTAGGAGAAATGGGGTGGGAAACCAGATGATCAGATGGATGGCAATTGGCTCAGGACCGGACCCAGAGGGTCGTAGTTGAGTGGGATAGTCTCATCCCAAGGAGGGGTCATTAGTGGGTCCCACAGCGATCAGTCCTGGGCCCCTTTCTGTTCAACGCCTCGATCTGACATAAGAACAGGAATCAGGAGTGAGATGAGTCTCTTTGCAGATGTCTGGGGGCGGTGGTGGATGGGGAGGGGAGGGTGGCCTCTGCAGGGGACCTGGAGGCTCTGGAAAGATGGTCTAGAAAGTGAAGCTGAGGTTCAATGCAGGAAATGCAAGGTACTCACCTGGGGCAGAAACCCAGGCCAAGTGTACACCCTGGGGGAATACTACAAGTCTCAATGGCTGAGAGGGACCTGGGGTGGTGGTGGATGTCAAGATGAACAACTCTGAGACTTGTAGGAGGGCAGCAGCCAAGGCCAACAGGATGCTGGGATGCATCACTAGGGGACTACCTCCAGAAGGAGGAAGTGATACTCCTCTGTATAACTGCTTGGTGAGGCCGCACCTGGAGTACTGCATGCAGTTTTGGAGGCCACACTTAAAGAGGGACATTAACCTCCTGGAGAGGGTCCAGAGGAGGGCAACCAAATGATTTGGGGCTTGGGGACAGGACCTATGAGGAGAGGCTCAAGAGCTAAATATGTACACATTGGAAGAGAAGGGACTGGGGACATGATAGAGGTCTTCAGGTACATGAAGAGGGTAAATAGTTGAGGAACAGTCAGGGTGCTTCGAAGGAAGGAGGAAGGGGCCACCAGAGGGCATGGGTGGAAGCTGGAGGGGGGAAGATTCAGGGGAGAAAGGAGGAGGTGCTACTTCACTGAGAGGGTGGTGGAGCCATGGAATGCACTACCTAGGGGGCTGGTGGAGGCAGAGACAGTGGAGGGGTTCAAGAGGGGGTGGGACAGGTACGGGGGAAGGGTTCAGGAAGCAAAATCCAATGCAGCAAGAATATCCGGAACTGGTAAGGGAGAAGCCAGAGAAGGCGAGGGGGACAGCAAGGTCAGCACCCAGGGTGGGGGCTGACCAAACGAGCAGACACGAAAGACCGTTGGGCCTATTCTGCTGGCATTTTAGTATGTTAGTATGTTAGTATTAGAATGTTGAGCACTTTAATCATCTTTCTTTTTCTTTATTTTTTGCTTCCTGGGGGTTGGACGCTTATTTGAAGCAACATATGTCAAGTAGTCCCTGAAAAAGGGACACAAGTCTCAGTGATCCAACCTGGTTAACAAAATCAATAAAATAAAATTATATATATATACAGTTATATATATATATATATATATATATATATATATATATATATATATATATATATATATATATATGTGTGTGTGTGTGTGTGTGTTACCCTAACTATGGCACATTCATTTAAGGCATGCAAGTGTACTTAGAAACCAACAAATTATTTTGTTACACTGTATAAAAGAGTATTTGAAGTTTGGGTAACACTATTGCTGCTGTAAGCAAAAGATCAAACCTGGGAACACCCCACCACATAATCATCAAGATTCAGAAGAACTTTCACCCAAACTGTACATTTCCATTTGTTAATGACATTGTGCTGCAAATTAAAGTATTGCTAAAATGTGTTCCTTCATTAAATGTTTATTCAAGGGGGATCACGTGATGCAGCAGTCTGTGTAGCAGCACTTGGATCCAGCTCCCGCTACTCAGAACTTTTATTTCAATTAAATTAACCTGAAAAAAGGCATTAACAATTGCTTAGGCAGTTATTAAGGCGAGGATTGACATGTTGATGTTTCACATCGAAAATGGAATCCGAAATGAGAACCATGCTGCCCAGACATACACCGCCTGTTTCCCCGGAAAAATCTGGTAAACGAAGCAAGGCCCTGTCGACGGGGAGCGGTAAACAGCCGACTACCACAGCATCTCAGGTCTCAGCCTCGGAAGCAACTCCCCTTACCCTGGAGCTATTTTTAAAGGAGCTGCAACCATTCCGTGAAGATCTAAAATCTATTGCCTCTGAAATTAAACAAATGTCAAGTGCAGTGGAAGATTTATCTACCAGAGTTTCTGATACGGAGGCATGGCTTATCTCCCTGGAGAAAAAATTGGATCGTACAGACAACACCACGGTGGAGAACCGGCAGAGCATTAAAAAGTTTGAACAAAAAGTAGAAGATTTAGAAGGGAGGAGCCGTAGAAATAACATAGTGATTTTGGGCATCCCTGAAAAAACAGAAGGGAACAACACCATCCTGTTCGCCCAGAAGCTGATTGAGAGGATTATGGGCCCCTCTCCTTTTGGCACCTCGTATACATTTGAGAGGGCTCATAGAGAGCTTCTCCAGATGCCTGCCTCTGGGCAACCGCCACGACCCCGATGTTCAAATTCCTCAATTTTCAGGTGAAACAGTTCCTTTTGTCTAAGATTAAGGAATTAGAGCAAGTGCTCTGGGAAGGCAATAAAATCGCATAACGCAAGATCTCCCTGCCATGGTGTGACAAAGGAGGGCCCTATTTCACCCATAGTAATGAAACATTGCTGCAGGAATAAAGTTTCGTATGGGATACCCTGCTCACCTCTAGGTAATGATTTCTGGGGCCTGGGTGTCCTTTGAACCAGCATTGAAAGTGTTGCAGAAGGAATACCCTGATCTATTTAAACCACGTTAACAGGAAAGCACCAGTCTGTTCAGGGAGAATTCATTGAAAACTCTAGAAGGTTTTGCACAGGAGCCACATAAGAGGACCAACTTGATCATTGTTAAATGCTTTAGCGGTTTTAGCAGTGACTCTATATACCTCTCAAGAACTCTGGGGATCTGGTAGACGTTTATTAAGCTTAGATATCTGCAGGGGGGATGTTCTTAAAATGGGGGTGGGTTATGGGCAACTCTTGGGATTTCCTCCTGGGTGGTGCGTAACCTTTCATTTTTCTTTGGTTCTTCCTTGAGTGGAGGTGCTCAACTCCTGCAAAGAAGACAGGTTTTGTTGGCTACGTCTGTTCAACTTTTTTCTAGGGCTATGCTGTGGAACAGGTGCTTAATTTGGGCTAGTGCCGACTTAAATAAGCATAAGGTACCAAACTGCTATCCTGCCACAAGAAGGCGCTCTTTACTTACACAAGTTGGAAAAGACGGTGAATAAGCTTCAGTAAGAGAGTCCCTAAGATTCTAAATCTACTCACGAAATACCCTTTTCGACGGAAATACTCTGGCAGCACTAGATGAGGAAGCAATTGGAACACCTCACAATAAAAGGGATTCTTTCACAGCATAGCCTTATCCATGTAAAAAGATGATGTGGAAAAATTTAAGTACGGATGTTCTGTGAGATCACAGCTCTGACTCTGTTTATTTAAAGGGAGTTGGACTCATTTATGATTTCCATTTGCAATCTGACTGTGTAATGCTGACTCATCAAGCTTCTACGTGGCGAGAGGGGAAATACCAAGGACTGAAACAGGACTAGCTGTACCACGTATCAAAGATAGGAGGGAGTGAAGATTGGGTTTCTTGGTGTAGGATGTTAATTAATATCTTTCGTGGTTCATTAATTGGGGGGAGGGGGAGTGGGAGGGAAGGGAAACTATCTACTAGGTACATAATACCAATGCTAAGATGGTTACATGTCAGGGTTGCATACAGTTCCAGGTGCTGAAATCAGAAAGCATTGTTTTAGTAACTGTTCACAATAGCTAATACTGTCAATATCGTAACATGGAACATCAGAGGGGGTAGGAAGAGAAAGAAGCAATAACAGGTGCTACACTATTTAAAGTTATTAAATATAGACATTGCTTGTGTTCAGGAAACACATCTTCTGGACGCAGAGGCGTCCCAGCTTCATAGATTACAATTTGGCCAGTTTTTCAGTGCTGAGGGTACCACAAATAGTTGTGGGGCAATGATCCTGAACCATAGGAAAATTCCATTTAACACAATCAAAGCAATTAAAGATCCAGAGGGCAGATATATATTGGTGCATGGATTACTTTATAATAAGGAAGTAATGTTAGGTAGTGTATATGGGCCTAATATGGATTCACCTGAATTTTTCACCCAATTAATACAAGTCTTGCAACCTTATATCTCCATCCCTATGATTATAGGGGGAGACTTTAGCCTAGAATATGACCAGGAGATGGACAGGTCAAATCCACAGAAAATGACTCTTTCTCCAGCCCAAAAGGCATTCCGGGAATTTTCCGAACAATTTGGAGTGTGCGATATTTGGCAGGTATTACACCCCCAGGACAGGAATTATACCTTTGTTTCCCAAGTTCATTCCTCCTCATTGAGGATAGATTATATATTCCTGTCACATTCCTTGACACCCAGAACACCGGAATCCTCGATTTTACCCGGGATCCCTTCAGGCCATTCGATAGTTTCCTGTCACTTATCATTGACACTTCTCCCCAACAGAACATCCAGATGGAAACTAAATGATTTATTGCTTAAAGATGCTTCTCTTATGAAACAGATACAAGACCAGATATATTTCTTTTATTATGTTAATAAAGACTCCCTGAATAGACTGGATTTGCTAGGTGCCTTTAAGGCATATATCAGAGGGGCTTTAATTAGTATGGCCACATATAGGAAAAAGGCTTCCAATATTAGATTGTCCCATTGGCTTTCCCAAGTTAAGATCCTAGAGGAAGACTTTTCTATCACCCCATCAGAAAACAGTTGGCAAGAACTGATCAAATTGAGAGCCGCATACATGGAACTTCTTTGGGAAAAGGTAGATTATTCCATTTTAAAAACTCAGGCCTTGTATACTGATCAAGGAGAAAAGGCAGGCCCGGCTCTTGGCACTCAGGGTTAAACAAATGGAATCAGCCCGCTACATTACTTCTATACAATCTTTACAAGATGACTCCCTTAAAACACACCCAATGGAAATAATAAAATAATTTATGATATATTACAAGGAGCTATTTGGCCCTATGTCCACACCCCCAATGACTCAACAACTGCAGGATTATCTACAAGACTCGCAGCTACCCTATCTCTCCTTGGACCAACAGAATAGTCTTCTGGTTCCAATAAGCGCCAGGGAAATCACCGCCGTCATTAATGATCTGTCAGTCAACAAAACTCCAGGTATAGATGGATACTCGGCCTTATTTTATAAAAAATTTCAGACCCAACTAATCCCAGTGCTTCTCCCGTTGTATCAACATATCCTATCTGGCGCGGAAATGGACCCCTTATTATTTGAAGCATTGATTGTTTTGATTCCCAAACCAGGTAAACCTCCTGACTATGTAACCAATTACCACCTGATATCGTTAATAAATCAGGATATTAAAATCCTAACTAAATTATTGGTTTGCTGGCTTGAAAAGGTAATGGATACCCTCATAGGAATGGAACAAGCCTGGTTTCTGAAGGGTAGGTCTTCTGCTGACCACCTAAGAACCCTTTCACATGTCTTCTCGGTGTCCAGTGATGCACCCTACCCGGTAGCTTGAATTTCCTTGGACACCGAGAAGGCATTCGATAGGGTGCACTGGGAGTACCTCTTCCAGGTGTTGAAGAATTTTGGTTTCCCATTAGAATTTATAAATTGGATAAGGGCACAATATAAATTTCCTTCTGCCCGGGTGTCAGGAAATGGAGTTATCTCGGAAAGTTTCACCCTCCATTCAGGTACCAGGCAGGGATGTTCCTTATCCCCATTATTATTCAACCTGTATCTCAAACCACTAATCAGAAGATTATAACATTTTCCAAATATCCAAGGGATCCCCACTTTCCCTTGCGAACTAAAGGTTTCAGCCTTTGCAGATGATCTCCTTCTTCAGCTTTCTAACCCTGGAACGTCTGTTCCATATATGCTGGATATAATTGCCACTTTCGGTAGTATGTCTAACTGTAAATTAAATAATGGCAAAACAATGGTATTTCAATTAAGCCATAGACTTTTCAGATCCGATATAGATGTTTATGGACTTAATTGGAAGCAAGATTCTCTTCGATACCTTGGAATAGAACTAACTCGTAGCTCCAAACGAGTTGTCAGATTGAATTTGGACACTTTGGTAAGCAATATTGCTCAAGATTTAAATAGGTGGGCCTCTCTCCCCATTTCAATGTGGGGTAAAATAAATCTCATCAAAATGAACGTAATTCCGCGCTTATTATATCCCCACTCCATGCTCAATATCTGGCTCCCTCTATCCTGATTTAAGAAGTTTAGATCCCTATTCACCAAATTTCTTTGGGCCAATAAATCTCCTCGAATAGCCTATCATACTTTGATGGCCCCTAAGAATAAAGGAGGCTTGATACTTCCTAATGTTGCTCTTTATTTCTGGGCATCACATATTAATAAATTCATGAGATGGATATCTCAGGGAAACTGTTGTAGGGCCCCGGCCTTGCTTAAAATTGAATTGTCGTTGATAAGGTCAGCAGGCCTTAACCCCGAGGGACTGCTGCATATTAAGGAAAGTCTCCTCCTGTTAAAACTTAAAAACTCGACAATTTTCATATCCCTAAAAATTCATACACAGGTTTGCCGATTCCTTAAATATAATCACACGGAAGATCTCAACCAACCTATTGTAGGCATTCTTAGTCTTAAAATTGCTGGAAAACCGATTCCCCAGTCCTGGCTCTCTATATTACAGGACCAGGAAGTCTCCAGCCTTATCGATGATAAACATGTATGGATGTCAAATCAGGAAGTGATTGCCAAGCTCGGCATTTCCAATAGACATATATTCAAGGTAATTCAACTCAGGCATGCTTTAATACAAGCCTTCGGTCATAAACCTAGGACAATTCACCCCTTACCATTCCGTAAGGAATTATGTCCGTTTAGTGGCGGCCCCAAGGTGGTATCAAAAATCTATAATATATTGTTTTGCTGGAAATTCACGGATAGTTTTGGCCCAACCGGTTTGTGGCAATCTTTCTTCCCAGGACAGAATATTAACTGGATGACTATCTGGTACACCTCTCATAAGTTAATCAAACAGGATAGGCTAAGGCTAATGCAGCTCTCTATATTACACAATGCCTATTATACACCTTGTAAACCGATTGGCTGTCACCTCCTCGGTTCTATCCCTAATTGACTACGGCCTCCCTGTATATGGCGCGGCAGACCAGATGGCCCTCCACAAGGTATGCCTAATGCTCAACAAAGCATGTCGACTTATTACCGGTGCCCATAGACTCACCCATACCTGCCTTCTTTACTCCATGTCCTCCCTACTCAACCTTGATGAGCGCCTCATGTTCCAAACCTGCCAAGTTATCTATAAAGCTCTCCATGGTCTATCCCCTCCTGGCCTTGCTAACTCTATTCACTGAACTAACTCCACTGTGCGCACTTGCACCTCCTGCAAAGCTACTCTGGTCATTCCAAGGGCATGGACCACCCAGGGCCAAAGGGCATTCCCCTATAGAGCCCCCTCCTGGTACAACTCCCTCCCCGCTGGTATCACTGATGCTCCCTCACTTGCTTGTTTCAAATACAGCCTGAAAACTCACTTTCTCAACTCACACTCCTGCCACTGCCCCTGACTTCCCCCACCTCCTCCCCCATGACAAAGCTCACTGAGCTGCACTTCTCCCCCCGCAGGGCCTCTTTTCAACTCTGCTACCCTACCTCCTAATCACTGATCCTAATTTTGCGGGTAACAGTGTTATGTCCCGCGTTACTTGAAACTTGACTGTGCCTTATTGTTGAACTGTATTGCTGATTGTCTCTTGTATGTATGTCTTTGTCCTCCTTGTGATGAGGTACCTTTGTAAATGAGCCTCCGGCTCAAAGGTTGTTAAACTGATGTTAAAATAAATAAATAAATAAACTGGTTAAGCTAGGACTAAAGACTTCCAACATATGAGTAAGATGCCAACAACAGGAGGGGAATTTATTCCATATTTTCTGGACATGCCAGAAGGTATCCTCATTATGGCACAATATTATGCAATCCTCAGATCCTCTCCTAGGTCTTAAGGAGTTATTTACTCAGAAATTTGTCTTTTAGGGAACCTTTCAGGCATTAAAGTTCGTAACCGGAATTATCATATAACACTTATTGCTATGTCTGTCAAGAAGCTGGTTTTAAGACATTGGCTTGACCAGCAGGAAATCTCCTATAATGAATGGTTAACAGAAATCCTAGCAAACTTGCGTACCAAGAAAACCATTGGTAATTTGAACAATACAATGAGTAAGTTTAAGAAGATATGGGACTCCCTTTATACACTCTATTCACTGTAAAGTGACTCAAATGTGAGGTAGGTAACATTGGGTTAAGTAGTTAACTTGGTCAGGATAAATTTTAGCATGGTATGTTATTTTAAGTTGCTGTCCTAGTAGATAGGGGTAGGGGGAAAGAGGGATAGGGTTGGTACGGATTAAGGGTAGGGGGGAGGCAGATTCAAGTGGCACTAGTGTTTAATATACATGACCTGTATGTATGTATATCTGTGTGGTTTGTATTATTGGTTAAAAAAAGGTTAATAAACTTTAAATTACAAAAAAAAAAGTTTATTCAATTGTAAAATGATATTTAGTAACAGATGCACACTAATTTGTATAGGTAGTACTGACCTCTGATGCATCACTCCCTCCCTGGTGTCCAGTGGCACCCTCTCCCCTTTCACTCTATTCCTCATCTCCCAGGCTCTCCCTGGTGTCTAGTGACACCTCCCTTACATTTTCCCATAGTAATGACTCATTGGAGTCCAGTGCACCCCTTCCCCAAAACATGCCATGACCTTCATGAAGTCCAGTGTTACCACTCTTCATTACTCCCTCCCAAGTCAAACACTTACAGATGTCCACTGGCACCCACTTTGTCATTCCATTCAATGCCAAGCATACCCTGGCAATTAGTGGCCCCCCTCTCATATAGCACTCATTGGTGTCCAGTTGCATTTTCCCTCTTTCCCTACTCTTTCCTCTTCTAATTGTAAACCCCTGAAATTTCTAAAGTAAAGTATGGTGAGCATAAAACATTAAAACAAATTAATTTCAATTAAACTGATAATGCATTATCCAAGCTCATCACAATTTATTTGAATCACAAAGTTCTATGTTTTTTCAAGATTGTCTTATGATGAATCATAAGTCTTTCTGCACCCAGAGTGCTCATAATTAAAAAAATGAAAAATGAACTCATTGTACAATGAACTATTAACTGAATGCATTTACAGTTTATTGCTAACTGTATTGCACTCTAATGTCCAGTGGTACCTCTCCAGTGCACCAACGAATACCCCTCCCACAGTATATCACTGAAAATAAAAACTTGGATTCTGTCACCCTCATCAGCATCCTTTTCACCCATCACTACCCTTTCAGGATAGCCCATGGTACAGGTACTGAGACTGAGTTGCTCATATTTGAGTCACTCAATCTCAATCACCCTTTTGATGGGATACTGTAATGACAGACACAACACAATCACTCACCAACTGCCTTCTAATGTTCTTCATTACCTCTGCAGTTAATTAAGTAATACATTTTAGAAGCTTATCTTACATTCATTTGATTGCACTAGTAAATGTGGTACTGGGGAATAGAATTAGATAATGATTAGCTGTGAAGGTGACTGATGGGGATGTGTTGATTGCCACTGATGGGGTTGCAACAAGGGACAGTGGGTTATTGGACACCAATGAGAATGGGTGACTGGTACAGTGCAGGAGTTAGCAATGGAAGAATTATTTGTTCAATTACACACAGAATACAGAAACACAGATGATGATGGTAGAAAGAGTCCAAAGGTCCATCCATTCTGTCCATGCATCTCTATGTAACCACATGACCTGGCATCAATTCCAGTCTCCCACATCCCCCTCAACAGTTATCCTATTCCCTTCCACATCCTTGTCCGTGCCTGTGATGACCATCCCCTTCATTCTATCCCAAGCATGTTTGAAACCACCCACAGTTCCAGATGTGACCAGCTTGGCTGACAGGCTGTTCCATGGTTCCACCACCATTTTCATAAAGTTCTACTTTCTCACATCCGTACTGATCTTTCCCCCTGTAAGTTTCCAGTCCCATTCCCTCATTGTTAAGCTGGTGTTTCTTATAAACAGTTCCCCAGAGTCCATCTTGTTAATTCCTTTTAGGAATTTAAATGTCTCTATCATGCCCATTTTCTCCTTTCCAGTCGTCAATGAGTACATGTTCAGCACCTCAAGTAATTCCTCATAGGGATTCCCCTGCTGACCTTAAATCATCTTCAGTACCCTGTGCTGTACAGCCTCCAGCCTATTATTGTCTTTTCTAAGGTAATGGCTTCAAACATGGACACAGTACTGCAGATGTGGTGTCACCAGGGATCTATGGGGGGGGAGAATCACCTCCTTCCTTCCTTCTACTGTCTATACCCCTCCCTATACATCCCAGCATCCTCTTAGCCATTGCTGCAAGCTCTGTCAAACTTGCTAGCCTGCTTAAGTGTGTCACTAATAATGACTCTGAGATCACGTTACTCTGTCACAGTACTGAGTTGTACCCCACTAATCCAGTATTCTATCCTGGGGTTCTTTTTCTGTAGGTGCATTACCTTGCACTTTTTAGCACTGAAATTCAACTGTCAGACCTTCAACCATCTCTCTAGCCTCTGCAAGTCCTCCTATAGCTCATCTGGAATGGGCTGAGGGGTGGGGCTCAAACTAGAGGCTTAGCTATAAGGAGAATTTTAAATTTTCTGGGTCAAGGATGGGAGCTGGTCAGTGGGAAGTGGTCTGGGCATTCATTTATTGTACCATGGAATGAGAAGAGGGTTGTGGGAAACATGGAATCAGCATTAGTTAGAAGAGTTGATACTTCTCCATTGGTATCACCACAAGGTATATTCCATAGTCTCATATCTTGTGGTTACAGTGTCGTGGAAACCCAGAAAAAATTGCAATAGCAAGCACTACTTTTTGTTAGGGTCTGATGCACCTGAATGTCTTAGGTTCCAAATCTTTACCTTATTTTTTGTTGTATTTTCCTCTCAAAAAAGCTTTTTCATTTTTTTTTTATTTCTACTTTTTTATCTATTTATTTCATCTTTGTTGACCGGGAAAGAAAGACTGCACTGGAACTCATTTTCAGCTTCAATTTGAGTGTAGAGGTTGGGTTACAAGGAGGCACAAACTACAATAAACAGTACAGTGATGACTGCAATGTAAAAACAAGATAATAGACTGATGCAAAGTATAAAATGTACACAGTTTCAAAAGTTTACAGCATATTTAAAGAAGTTGTTAGGGAGTAAAATAAACACCAGCCATAAACTATGTTAGAGGCTAGCTGCAATAGCAGGATTGTGAGAGATGCGACAACAGGAGTGGTTCACAATAGAAGAGAGACAATGAGAGTTGAATTTTGAGAATGAGGACGTTACAAAGATTTGGAAGGCAGACATAAAAGACAGATGGAAAAGCAGTGGCTGGAGCTGGGCAAAATTAGCAAATTCTAAACATGCAGACATTTTGCAAAATTCCACGAATGTTCTCATAATTTTTGGGAATTTTCCAAAATTCTTTAATTGATCATAACTTGGTCTGTATTACAGCTAGAGGTCTGAAATGCATGTATATTTTCTGATATGGGCCTAAATGTATACCAAGTGTTTTAGGGGCTCAAAGTCTGGCAATTTAATGGTGCTGTGTGGAATGTGAAATTACATGGATGAAATTAGTGTGGAATGACCATTCCGCTGACAGAATTTCCACTAGAATTTCACTGGTTCTTTTGTGGAATTCTGCCTACTGTTATCCACCAAAACATATTCTGCAGAATAGCATTTTTCTACAGAAAATTATTCTGGAACAATTTCCATGGAAAATATTGAAATCCACAGAATAATATTCAGTGGAACAGTACTTTTGGTGGAAAATCATTCCACATTGATTTTCTGCTATGGAATTCCACCATTTAGTTTCTGGTGACATTTGGAAGAATGTCCACAAAATTTTGAAAGTTCTGTGGAATTTAGTTTTGCCAGAATGTGAAAATTCCACACAGCACTGCAATTTTATATTACTGTGAACATTTCTGAAAATAATTCTATACTAACAACTTAGTTAGCTTTGGAGCTAGATAACTGAATATGTAGATGTATGCTTTCTTGGAAGAATCATAGAAACTGCTAAACAGAGATGCAATGCTTATGTAAATTGTAATTTTTAGTCATGGCCTGCCTCCCAGGCTCACTTCCGAATCTGGGTTGTTAGCATGGAAGCATGATACTGTTATGCTGGGATACGGGGGCTGCCTCAATGCCTAATATTTAGTGTCAGTTTTCCTAACAACACTGATGATATTCCATTCTCTAATTTTAAGCTTATAGGGACTTAAAATTCAGCAGTTTATGTAACTGTGGAATGTAATTTTAAAATTTCTAAAAGTGTACAGTCTTATAACTCAATTATTTTTAAAAATAGAGATCTGTAATTTACTACATATTTGTATGGGCACTGGTAAAGTCACCATGCCAAAGTTGGTGCTATTTGGATGAACACTTTGTTTACATATTTGTTAACTGTAATTTTAAAATTTCCATAAGTTTGGAGGCATAGAACTCAGTCATCTTTTAAGACAGAAATCTGAAACATGGTACACATTTGCATGGGTACTGGTGACATTTCCTTACTAAAGTTGTTGCAATTATGACAAATATTTTTTAACTTATATGGAAATAACCAAAATTGCAGTTCTGGTGAAAACTTGTTAAATGTTCAAGGCATTTTCATGATATTTTGTGGAAGCAAAATCAACATTTCACCAGAATTCTGCCATCAGAAAATACATTTCAGACAACACTAGCAGTGGTTTTAAAACGTGGGATGTGGAAGGATGGAGTGTAAATTAGCAGAGGGAGTAGGAGAATGGGTCTGAGAAGGAAAGAGAGAAGAGAGGTCCTAGGGAAAGATGGGCAGCCAGTGCTCAAGGAAGGGATAAAAAGTTCAAGATTAAGGGAACAGGGATTGGTAGGGGTAAGAAATTGAGAGCAAAATGGTAGAAGGAGTTGAAGAGGGAATAGAGTGCAGCTATGATACATTTGTGGAGAGCGCTATAGACCACATCTGTGTAGTCAGCAACTGGGAAGATAATTTGAAAGGGAAGGTCTCATGAGACATTTTTTTCTTTATAATTGTGCAGACTGTAGTTTTTTGTTTTTGTTTCTCCCTTATTCTTTGTTAACCAAGTAAGTCACAGGTGCTGTTTTTCAGGGGTGACCCAGGAGTTTTGGGATGGCTAAGTGACTTGCTCAGTGTCACACAGTATGCAAGTGGAGGTTCTGTGAATCCAATCAATGGCTGCAGGCTGTACCAACCACATTCACAGCTCATTATTCTTACCGCTAGGCTATACAGACAGCCAATATTTGTTTTAATAATAATTGTGTCTGTTGTAGCCTCCTCATTCCATCCAGATATAAAAGTAAATAAATTTGATTCTCTTTTTCTGTGAAAACCTGCTGTGCTGCTACAGAGGTCTTGACCCTACTCTTGCAATGCACCATGGAACTTCCTAATGTGTTGGTGCTTATGTTGTTTCAGTCCTGATTTTCTCAGATCACTTGCTTATTTGCAGTGTCTGCTTTGTTCTTAACTCATGTTGGCTAAAAAATATCATGGAAAGTGCACTGCTAGCGTTTTTTGGTTTTGAGTTGAAGTATGTCAGAGATAAGCACTGCACTACACTGAAGAACATTATCATACTGTAATTGCAGTCATACTGTAGGTAAAATTACAGTATGAAACAGTAGAAACATAGACTTTGATGGCAGATAAGGACCGCATTGCCCACCTAGTCTGCCATTTTCCTACCTACAGGATAAGCCGCAGAGCCTAGTTAACCAGCTTCAAAGCACATAATCAAATTATCCTCTCAAAGACCAAAAACATCTCACAGACAGTAACAACCTCCATTTAAAGCCTTTTCTTTTAACTCTAGCACACTTCAACTCCAGAAAATAATAGTCCACTTTCCATAAAGGTTATTAGCTCACATGAGACAATTGCAAAATGCAATCTGTGAGAAAGCAGGAATGAAGCAGCTTGAGCACCGACACATCATCAAATCATTATACCGACCGTACATCAACACCATGACCTCAAAGAACAGCACAGTGACAGTTTTTGCCCAAAATTGTTTGGTCGCTGTGCTGGTCCCTGCAGAAACTAGCAGTGCATCTCCTGATATTGCTCCTCCTCCTCCATGAGACAACTCTGATTCAGAGTTATATATTTAAAGACTGGGGGTGTGGGGCAGAGCCCCCCACATGGAAGGTTTGTGGGGCACAGCCCCCCTAATGAAAACTTGCCGACATCGCTGACAGTACGATGCCAACACTTGGCATTGTATTTTTCGCTGTGAGGGATGTCAGCATCCGTGCTGTCAGGGCACTATAGGTAAACCCATCAAATCCCATTGTGCATTGCAAAAAGTATGGTCTTGACCTCTGTAATAGATCCACATAGGTTTTTACAATAGGATATAATGTAGTTAACTTTAACTTTAGATCTGGATTATAAGAGGAGGGGGCAATAAAGACAATCACTCTTCAAGTCTACGGCATGCACACTTTAACAAAAAATTATTCATGAGACTTTGCCTTTAAGGAAAATCTCATGATAGACCAGGAAGTGTAAGGCAGGATTTGTTGTGGTAAACATACCTTCTGTAGCTTGGGACAGAGTTTTTCTTGCATGGCATTGAGGTGGATGGAAAAGCTTATGTGCTAGTCAAGCTATACTGTGAAGTTCTTAAGGTAAGATATAACTTTCAGCTGGGTGCCCTACAGAATTTGGAAACAAGGGCTTGTGTTGGACACCTGTATGTGTCTGCTGAGTGCCAAAGGTCAAGAAAACAGCCAGTTACACATTCAGTGACAGATACCTTGAGCAGAATGAACATGTGATGCTATCTAAATCCTACTGAAATAACAATACCAACTCAAGAACTGAGGTTCTGGAAGAAATTACTACCATGCTAAGGTCTGCAAGGGTAGGGTACACCCAATGGATTACAAAACACCATTATCTGGACAGGTGTGATGGGCAGTGTCCCAGATTTCCAAGGACACTCATCCCTAAAGCCAGGAGTTCTTTTTTTTTTCACTTGAGGGCACTGGTAAGTGAGCCTATGTATGGCTGTATGCTGAGGTGTAATCAAGTAGAACCCAGTCATACAGCCAGAATCTGCATACTTTAGGATTCAGGTGCATCACTTACATAGTAACCCATGTAAGTGATGCTGCAGTTAGCCTGAACTCCCCCCAAGGATGAGTTTAAATTCCGGAAATTCTTAATTTCCTATCTGCCGCCCTTCATGCTCAAGGAATGAATCCAGATCACCAGCTCTATTGGCAGCCATCAGGCTTTAGGACATTAGGACCGCTTTGTGACACAGATCAGCCTTTCTCCCCTTTATGCCATACAGAAAGGGATTACAAGTTCTTCACTGCATAGGTGCTATGGTCCAACTAAGGAGATGAGGCATAGAATGATATGCTATTGAAACACTTTGTTATGCAAAGTCACGTGACAGCCCCCAACTCCACTACCACATGCAATAAAGTGTGACTCCCGTATAGAATTGCTGAAAATACTTTAGTGCGGCTGCCACAGGCATGCAGTAGGTGGAAAGACATCACCAAGAAAGCAAAGTAGAACTGAGTCAGCGATGAATCAACTGTAATTTAGTGGTGGAAGGGTTTTCATGAACACTAGGTATGGAATTTAGCTGTATGGACAGTTGGGAGGCAATGGACCGCCAGGGTAGACTGTTAAGGGACATTAAAGTAAAATATCTCCTAGTCCCACAGTTTGTCAATAAAGTATGAAACATAGAAACATAGACTTTGATGGCAGATAAGGACCAATTGGCCCATCTAGTCTGCCCATTTCCCTACCTACAGGATAGGCCATAGATCCTAGTTAACCAACAGCCTATTATTTCCTACCCCCCACAAGAATTGCCTTATGATTGTCACATGCATTTTTGCATTCTCCCACAAATTTTAGACCCCACAACCTCCTCAGGAAGGCTGTTCCATGCATCCACTACCCTCCCTGTGAAATAATACTTCCTTACATTGCCCCTGAACCCCCTCTCTATCTTTAAATTGTGTCCCCTTGTTCTTGCATGTCTCTTTTTCTGAAAGATGCTACCCTCTTAGACTTTGTTGATTCCACTGAGGTACTTAAACATTTCTATCATGTCCCCACTCTCCCTTCTTTCCTCAAGGGTATACATATTAAGCTCCTTTAGTCTCTCCTCGTACAGCTTCTCTTGCAGACCCTGCACCATTTTAGTTGCCCTTCTCTGGACTGCCTCTATCCTGCCTATGTCCTTGCAGAGATGGGGTCTCCAGAACTGGACACAGTACTCAGATGGGGTCTCACCAACTGTCTCTACAGAGGGATAACAACTTCCTGTTTTCTGCTGGTGATTCTCTCCCTATGCATCCCAGTATACCCCAGCCTCCCTACTGCCTTCTCACATTGCTTGCTAACCTTAAGGTCATCTGATATGATTACCCCAGGTCCCTTTCCTTTTTGTTGTTGTTACTACCCCCATTGTTTATTCTTCCCCTGGGTTCTTGTTTCCCAGGTGCATTACTTTGCACTTCTTTGCATTGAATTCAAGCTGCCATACTTCTGACCGTTCCTCCAACCTTGCCAAGTCCCTTCTCATCCTTTCCACACCTCCTTGTGTATCAACCCTGTTGCAGATCTTTGTGTTATCTGCAAAGAGTCATACTTTTCCTTCCAGTCCGTCTGCAATGTCAAATATGAAGACATTAAAAATGCTATGCTATTGGGTCAGGTGAGTGAAGCATTGGTGTTTACAGGTTGGACACTTGGGCATTGCAGCACACCATAGGACTTGTGCACTGCCATACCCAACTGTCTGTGTATACCTCAGTGTTAGTGTTTTTGGTCACAAACTCATTTTCATCTACAAACATCTGGAAGCCCTGATTTGCACTGATGCTTTGCCACCATGGCTGACTCCTCCCTTGGTGGCTAATGAATGTCATCATACATGGCAGCTTTTTGAGGGTGGTAGTTTGGAAGCCTATGCATGCCTCTGAAGCCCACCACCAGAGACTGCAATTGCGAGGAATGGGGCCCCTGAATATTTTGTGGAGGTACAAGTTTTGACATAAGGATTGGATTATAAGTTTCTATAGAAGTAAATAAGAGGAGAAGATGAAGCAAAATGTTCAGGTTACAAATACTGCATGCTATTCACTATTGTGTGGAGGGTATACACCAGAGGAGCACAGCCCTACCCTGTAACTACGCAAACGTGGAGAGGTGCACCCATACCAGCATTCACTAACACTGGCCACCTGTCCATGGCCCCACCCCCCCCAAGTGCACAGGTGTTCAAAGGACTGTTCTGCAGAGTGGGCATGCATCCAAAGGGATGCCAGGACCTGGTCTGCTAGTGGCTTCCTTGCACCAGTGGGGCGCAGATGGTGTCAGACAGTGTGTTGTGCGCCAGCAGCACAGGGGCGGTGGGTGCCCGTTCAGCCAGCCCCAGCCCTCTGTGTGGACCCCATAGGCTGAAGTAGTATATTGAGGAGGTCTGATGTGCCCCATCATTCCTGCCACAGCCCGGTGGCAGCATCCTGGGGGGGCATAAACCTTACGGCAGGATGTTTCCCAGCATAAGATGTGCCCCCTGTGCCCTGCATTCCACACTGTTGTGAATGGCTCGGAGTGTGGGTACACCTCCTGACCACCCTCCTGGTGTGTTGCTGTCTGCATGGCTGAGGGATAGGGCACATACCTGCCCTTTGCCCCCCCCAGTGAATGCCATGCTGGGTCCATGGGACCCCACTCCAAGGCATTCCAATGTACCTATGTCAATGTGCTCAGTTTACATGGTGCATTGGCATAGTCCATAGAGCCCACTGTCAGTACCTAAAATGAAAGGTCATAAAATTCAAATTTGGGGGGCATTTTGCTTGTCTGTGTTCTGCTTATGTCAACTGTGAATTTCATCCTTCAAATTGGCAATATGTGTTCAAATAGATTGATGCATTAGCATGAAAATATGCCTTTTTTGTAGTTTATTATGGTAATTAGACACTCTTCTCGAAGCATTATTGTTAGCTGTGTATCAATATAGGCAGAAAGAGAAACACAGAGTAAAGGCATGAGTCATTCTCCACAAGGGAGGGACAAACAGTAACAGAATGTTTATGTTGATGTACTTCTAGGCCCAGTTGAAAATTATACTGTACCAGTAAGTGATGGAGAGTGAAAGAACTTTGATTGCAACTGCACTGCATAATATGAGACAGTAGAGATTTATAATCCATGTGAAACAGACAGGGGGGAACTCCTAATGAGGGACAGCTGTGAGTTATGGTATGCAAGTCTTCTAAAGTCACAAGGTCCCTTATCTTAGAAGAATTTGGCTATTTAACATTTAATGTACAATGATTAATTAGTGCATTATGGTATTATCAGTCTAACAGAGGCAGTTTCATTTTAGGAGTCCCATATCCTTGCAGAGCTCGTACATCAATGGGAAAGTTGCTAATAAATATTTGATTTATTGTGAGGCAGAAGAGCAAACCCAATAATAATTGCTTCATTTATATCTCTCAAAAGAGAATATAATATGTAAAAAAATCTGTGAGAAGTGACATTAATTTTTTAAATTGCTGCCTCCATAAGCACCACAAGTCTTCTTTTATCTTAGTCAATGATTGGAGATAGTGTATGCCCATAATTAATAAGCAAGACACTAATTCTAATTAGGCCTTGGGTGACTGGTTTAAACAGAGGGCAGCTGGGAGCAGCAGACTATATTACTGCATTTGGGAAGGTACAGTACATACCAGTGTTAAGAAGTGTTCCATGAGTCACTTAATTCTGTACTAATTACTTAATAATTTTAGCTAGTGTGGATGTGGGTGCCACTGTTCAGCTGTGGGTCAGGACTTGAACACTGATCTTCCCAATATGATTCTACTGTTTAGCACAGTAAGCATGCTATGATATGGTTCTCTAGCACCATTTGGACAACTGATGGTATACTTTATAGAGTGAGACCAAGCTAGACTAATTTTAAGTGATATAAGGACAAGCCCTGTTCTAGTCTTAGCTGGGGTGCCTGCCAATCCAAATGAGAGAGGAAGGAAGTCAAAACTATAAGGTAAGGTGTTGTCATTTATTCTTTTTTCCAAAAGGGTAGAAGTAAAGCAGCTTGAGCCTAATCAGAATAGCTCAAGAGATAAGATGACAGCAGACCTTCTGTTTTAGTGCAAGGGCAACAGGATGAGGACACACTACACAGCAATCATTCTCACCCATCACAACCGACTGAGCAACACATGGTACTATGGTAGCAAGTGGGACCATTATTATGAACTTAAAGGGTACCTAAACAAGCAGTTTTTTAAAACTGCAAACTCCAAAGTCTGGCTTCATAACAAGGTAAAGTAGAGGCTGCTCTTTACATTTATGCTAAAACTGCATTTATGTAAATAATAAAAATGCAGTTTCATAGCTTTGGAAAAATGTAAACATCAGCCTTTCACTTTCAAAAACAGCCTTGGTTTCCCCCTAAGATGGCTGCCAAGTCTGTTAAGTGATGAGTCATGATGACATCATCTGAGCCAAAGATAGAGACCCACATGTATATCTATAGTGCTTACTAGTTCTTCTTTCCCTCTTTGTTTTGAATTGTTGTACCAGAATGATCAACACCATGTATTAACTTGTGGATTATTTTGATCAGTACACATTTATGTTTGCATGCATGTATGATTTTGTTCATTTAGTTTACTTTAACTTGTGAAAATGTTTTGCAATCCAGCTGACTTTTTCCTTGGCAAACTGCAATACAGTACAACACTTCAATTACCTGATGATCTAGTGGTTATATGATGCACTGAATTTTGTTTTTTGTTAGCCAGGAGAGACACACTAAGCTGAAAGCTTGTTTACAGGTGTGGCCTGGGAGCACAAGGAAGTGTAATGACTTGCTCAGGGTAGCAGAGCAAAGTACTGGTCTGGTTCAGTTTCAAAGCCCATGCTGTCTTGTTAATCCACAAATAAGGTTTCCTTTTTCCATGTGAACCCGCTGCACCTAGCCTGCCTTCTGTTGAACACCCCACCATCCATACCCTGTCCTTAGTACTGCCTGGTGCTGCATATGTGCTTACGGTCTCATGAAGAGAATTATCATACCTCAGATTGTAATGTTGTACCTCAGAGAGTTGTGCACACCTATACCAATATGCATCATCAGCTGGCACTGAGATAAAATGCCTCCCAAATCACTCTCCAGTCCACATTCTCAGTGTTTGACTTCTGCTCCCCTAGTAAACATTGAATGGATCACCACCCTTCTGCACAGTGATGGTAGCATGTACAGATCCCCTGTTGTGTTTTTTCCCACCTCATTAACCAACAACTAGGTCTTCCTGGATGGCCAAGCAATAAGCATCATGACCCATCAGAAAAATTGTTGTTCATGCTCTCATAAGGGCTGCACTTAGAATGGGTAATGATATTATTAGCAGGATAGGCATACTAATACCTTGAGCAAATCCACCCGACTTCCATTGTCAGTCTACTCCTTTACTTGTGATCTGCAGAACTCTGCAGAACCCTGCATGACAGTTCCCAGCAATTCTTCTCCAGTACTTTTCTGTGATCTGCTCCACAATGTAAGTTTTCTGGCTACCACCCTTCCAAATCTTGAATGAGCTATACACAACTCCCTCAATACTGTTCTAACAAACGTCAACACCCCCAACCCACCTGAGGGCAATCTCCCTACACTGAATTCAAGTAACAGTTTAGGTGCAGCCCTGCCACTCTGAGTATTTGTCATCGCTGGCTACTCTCATCCACAGTCAGGTAGTGATCACGATGTTGGCAGCCCCACATTTCAGATCTCAGAGTGATCTGTTCAATGTTCCCTTTCATGTCTTCAACTAACCTGAATATAGCTATACCCTGCTGCAATGGCCTCTTCAGTCCCTCTCTGACATTCATGCTTCTCACCTGCACCCCGCACCAAAAACTGGTGAGTTCACAACCCTTCTGCTTCATGAATGTAGTTAGTACAGTCTCCCATGTTATTTTTACATATTAATAATAAACATGATCTTCTGGTAAGCTGGGCCGATAGCTGCATTGCACAAGTGGAAAAATAGGCTGTCCTACCATGTAAGATCTAAACCACCTATGATTAGGCACTATTAAATTATGTGCATAATGATGTGCAGACACATCATTTAGTAGTGCCTAATCAAAGGTAGCCTAGATCTTTTAAGGATAGGAAAGCTCATCATTCCCCTTGTTCCCTGTTGCTATCAGCCTTACTTACTGGACAGATATGTCTATTTTTGATAGGTCAAAATAAAACGGAGACTCTACTACTTACATTCATGATGCAGAAGGGTGATGAGCTCACCAGTTTTTGGTGTGAGGAGGAATAGTGACAAATGAATACCAGAGGGGGACTGAGAAGGCCACTCTTGCAAGGTACTGCTATATTCAGGGAAGGGGGGAGACAGAGGAGAGAAATATGAGCAGATTAGTGCAAGAAATAAGATGCGGGCTGCCAGCACCTTGATCACTACCTAATCCCATTGTCCTGGCCAACATTCCCCTTCCCATAAAACCAGTTCATGCAATTGTTCAAAGCTGTGTGTGGATATTAATGTATGACATGGCTGCCACTACATGCTCAGTCACTTCATTACCAGTCTAGTATTGCTTGTAAAGCACTTTGGGATACAATGTGTATGAAAACCACTATATAAATGCTGATTCTTCTTATTATTATTATTTCCCATGGAAAAAGAAGACAAGACAAGCATATATTTGAGTTTCAAGAAAGTATGAACTCTAACATTGGACTGAACAAGAACTTTACTACAAAAAAGTGGTGGCTCTAAGGGGTGGTGAAGGGTATGGCTGCGCCCCCCCCCACCCCACACACACACATAGTAATGTACTTGCCTGCTGCTGCTGCATTTCACTTTGTTGAAGAATTCAGATTTATTGATTGTACAAATGTTTACATTCAAACTATGGATTACATTTGTAGGTTCTGTCAAAAACGTACTAGAAAAGAATAACGGCAGAAAATATAAAGGTTTAATAAAAATGTCAAAAAGTGCATATTAAGCATGCACACCACCTCTGCCACTGTAGCATCTTGGATCCATCATAACCACTAGACCACCAGGTTATTCATGATTTGTACTGCACTGTGGTTTGCCACAGAGAAAGTTGGCTGGATTAAAACACAATTTTAGCATGTTAAAATAGACAAAATGAACAGAACCATAGCCTAACATGTGTGTTATACAAAAAAATGCACATGGTTTTGACCTTTTGGGTGAAACAATTCTATACAAAGGGGAAAAAATAACTAGTTAGCACTACAGAGAGTCATATATCTTTCTGACTTTGGCTCAAGTGATGTCATCACATAACACATTTGGCTGCCATTTTAAGAAGCAGGCAAGACAGTTTTTTTTTAAATTAGAAGGCTGATTTTACAATATTCAAATGCTCTGGAACCACATTTAGGTAAATGATATATATGTAGTTTTAGCCTTAATGACTACAACAGCCTTTCCTTTAGTCACCTATGGAGTTAGAGTTTTGAATAGTTTGTTGTCAAAATCTTGTTTAGGTATCCTTTAAAACACATCCCTTGTTATACTGGTACTAGAAGAAATCAAATTCAGATAATGGAGAAATATGTTCCCATGCATGCCATTACATCTCAAATGACATAAGAAATTATGACCACTCACCCAGAATTGAAAGGCTACACCTGTAGTTCAATGGGGTGAGCAACCAGCCACACCCCCTTCCTGAGCTATATAAGTTTTTCCTCCCAGCCTCCTTCTGAAGCAGTTTTTCTTTTCCATCCTGAGGCTCTGTCCATCTATCTTCTTCCTCGGGGCCTGATGGGGCTTTGCTCCCAACCCCCAGTGCTGCTGTGCTCTGAGCTCTGCTTGGTTTGTGATGGACTTCTGTTTTTCGTGTTCTCCTGCTTTTGGTTTGTATTGCTTGCCTCCAGCTGCTATGTGCTTCCATGTGTGCATATGCTTTCTTGAGTGCTTATTTCCTCCTGCTCTTGTAATTGCGTTTGCTTTGTTTGTTTCTTTTGGGCGTTCTAGTTTTTTAGTGCCCTGTGTATTCACTGTTTATTTGTGCTTCAGGTTAGATATTGTTGTTTTCTTACCTTAAGCTGTCCTGTGCCTGTGCTGTCAGCCACCATTATTCACCAGATTTTGCAGGCCCTCAGTTCACTGCATTGTTATCTGTATGCTTCAGCGTAGCCTGCTGCTTTCCTGCCTAATAATCCTCAGTTTTCCTGCAATTGTTGTTGTATGCTTCAGCTCCCATTGCTGTTTCTCTGCTGTCTCCTGTGCTTCTGGCTTAGTTGTGTGCACCTGATCCAGGCTCTTTCTGCAAAGCTAGCTGCCACTCCCTATTCTGTAGATCTGCTGTAGTTTTTTCTTGCTTTACTGCCTCAGTGACATGCTATCATTTGGATGTGTCCTTAACTAGGACAGCACCTCTATTTTGGGGGTTCCTACCGTATTAACATTACAGTGCTGTTTGGCTTCATGATGTGTATCTGTGGCTTCCTGTTATTCCCATGGTGGGGACTGTGATGTCATGGTGGGGCATCATGGATCTGAGTAGCAGGAGCATGCTTTATGTAAGCTATATCATTTTGCCCTGTTTTCTTGCCTACATGGCTTTCAATTATCCATTTATAAATCATTAAGCTTGCAGCCTACATGTCCTTCAGATGATCATTGTATTCTATTACTGCACTGCATGCTCCTTACTGGAATAACCTATCTCCACCTTAATGGTATTTAAGGTATTCATGCCAATCATGTCAATTCACTATTCATGCAATCATATCAGTTCACTATTCATTCTGAAACCATATCATCAGATGCTTGTATGTAAACTATGATTTGCTACTTTATGGAACTGGTTGGCCAAATATACACATAATTCAGCTTACCTCTTATGAGAGGCATCATGTTTACCTATGCTGCTGCCCATTTTATTGCTGTTGCAAATGCTGTGGTAAATCCTGCTACATACCTCCCATCTGCTAAACCTCATTGATTCATTTATGCTACACTTCATTGATTCAATCACTGGCATCAAAACCTCTTATTGTGTAAACACCTTCCTTCTATGTCAGCATCAATTAAACTTCTGTAATGGAATTGATTGGCTTGTTTTCTGCTGGTTGCGCCTACTATCAAACCACCAAATGTTGACTTGCACTGCAGCCACCTACTTCACCCAGGCCATGACTTGGTAGTTCTCATGGTTGCAGAGTTCGCTAACAACCTTTCAATCTCATGGTTGCAGAGTTTGTTTGCCAAATTTCAAGTTCTGCCTCCTCATTAATATATACAGCTGCTGGCTTCACACTGCCTCCTCATCAATAGTCTACTACCTAATCTATGGCTGCTGCTTTGTCCAGCCTTCTCCTATATAGGACTTAGATTTGATGCACATTCAGCTGGCCTAGTGCTGCTGAGAGCAGAGTCACTAGATGCCTTGCCTTGTGTCACACCAGCCACCCAGGTATGGGAATGAGCCCAGGTCATCAGAGATCTAGCAAAGGGGGGGAGGGCAGAATTGAGCAGCCGAAAGGCAGCTCTCTTCTCCCAGGGAGGATTCTGTTACCTGCCATTATTCCACTGCTCCCAGAAGGAGGTCTGTTGCAAGCAGTGGGAGGGTGTCCTGGTACCATGCCTCCACATGTGCACTCGTGGCCAGGACAGGGCTGGGAGAAAATTAAAGTAAAATCTGGGATAAACTATAAATAAAAAAAAAGTTGATTCACATTCTCATACATAAATTGGAGGCATACCAACCACGTCCATTACCTTTTCTGGCTCAGGGCTCACTCTGTAAGCCAAAGGTCTCATTATGCATGCAACAAGTCCACATATTGAGCATGTGAACCTTGGGGTGGGGTCTTTCTCATCTGACCCATAGAGAGAATGTCCTTACTCCAGGTGGAGCTTTTGCATGCAGTCATACGGCACATCTCTTGATGCGGAATTTAAGACTTTCACCTCCAAGGGGTGGAGCCCTTATAGTCCAAGCACACTCCTTTGGCCATGGCATCACCATGGCACCTTTGAAAGCTATTCTCCCTATAACCACTCTGGTTCACCCAGTTTGTTTTAGTTGGTAGGCCGGCTGAATGCCTCAGCCATCTTGGCTCTCCTATTGCCTCCTTGGGGGTCTGGTCTCACTTTGGAGTACCCTCTGTTGCAGAAGCCTCTTGTCACAACCCTTTACTGTGTTCTCATTAGAGAGATTGTAAGAGATTTCCACCAAACTGGACTATTTTCTCCCCTTTGATTGGGTTTCTAAATTTCAGCAGCAGAGCTGTCACTAAATAAATTATCCCTAGCTTAGAGTGATGGTGACCTAGGCCTTGAATCCCCAGAGGTTTCCTCCTTTTAAAATGTTTTTTTTCCTCTCCATGCCAAAGGTCATAATATATAGTTAGTTATTTATAGTACATTCCCTAGTTTCCTAAGGTAGGTTTCCGCTGTTGGATGGAGATGGATGGTGGCCCTCCTCACCATTCCCTCTCTTTCTGGAAGCCTCCTGATGTCATCAATGCAATCCATTTTATCAGTGTAATCCTGACAACCTGTGCATCTCATTTGTGTGTCATCAAGCTGTCCTGTTGTTGTTAATCTGGTCCTCTACCATGTAGTCAGCATTTACTGCTCAATGTTCTTTTGGGGTCTCCTTCCTAAGGCACCTTTAGCCAAGGGAATATTTCCCACAGCACCTCTAGGGGTGGAACCCTCTTCAAGGGTTCCTTGCCTTCGGTACCCCTACAGGGTGACAATTCCTCATGGAATAGACAGTGTGAATGGCCAAACATGTATCGCAGTTGCACAAGCATAGCACTATTCTGGTTGTGTATGCCCATTGAATTGAAAGACTATGCCTGTAGTTCAGTGGGGTGAGCAACCAGCCATACCCCCTTTCTGAGCTATATAAACAATTCCTCCTAATCTCCTTCTGAAGCACTTTTTCTTTGCCCAACCATCATCCCCTCCTTCTCCAGCTACATGCCTCTCTCCTCAGAGGGCTCCTTCCTAATGTACCTTTAGCAAATGAAATCTTTCCCACAGCACCTCTAGAGGTGGAACCATCTTTGAGGGTTCTTTGCCTTTGGTACCCCTTCAGGGTGGCAATTCTCTGTGGACTAGAGAATGCAAACGTCCAAACAGTTATCGCATTGGCACATGCATAATACTACTCTGGTTGTGTAGGCCCATGAATTCATATATAACTTATAGATAGACAGACATATACAGGTTCCAAACACCTCCAATGTTTCTGGGGACATACCTGTTCCTCAGGGTGGATAAGGGCACCCTACTATCAATGCAAAAGTGTCCCCTTAGTGAGTCAAAAATGTATTTTTTTTATTTTCAGACAGATATTCTGTCACTTCTTGTATATTATACTCCACCATATATACAAACTCTCTGGCATGGCTCACCCTTTTAATTTTTGTAAGATAAAAAACAACAGAAAGGTTGAAGCCATGCCACCAGCATCCATATTTATTTATTTAAGTTTTGGTAACCAGGTAGGGTGCACTAGGCAAGTAGTTTGCCTATTTTCAGGCATGACCCAGGAGGTTACAATAGCACAAGATGCAAAATTAGCAATGCAGTTGGCAACAGAAATGTCAAAAGGCAGATAGTATACAATCAATGAGTACAACACATGCCTATTTTCAGGCACAACATAGGAGTTTACAATAGTACAAGATACACAGTAAACAATGCAGTTGGTGATAGAAATGTCAAAAGGCAGATAGTAAACAATCAATGAGTACAATACATGGGTCTCAATATAGGTAACAAATATAAGAAAGAAGTTGTACAAATCATACAGGTCATAATGCAAGGTACATGCAAAGAGTACAATATCAGAAGACCAGATACAGTGCTTAGTAGCTTCACAATAACAGTCAAGCCCCTACCTAGTGCAGTTAAGCTAGATTCTCTAGTCCTTTGAGGTTACAGGGGGGAGCAGATGGTGGAGGAGGAATAGAAAAGGAGTACCTAGGGAGGAGCGGTATGTGCATGGTGATTGGAGCAAGTGCATTTGTGGCGCTGTGCAAGATGACTGCATAGTTGGCAGCTGAAGGAGGCTGCAGTATGGGCTAACTGCAGAGGAGGAGGAAAGTTGCTCCAGAGTTTGGGGGTCGTAGATGAGAAGGACCTCTCGCCCAAGCTGGTGCCAGACTGGGGGATGATGAGTTTTGCAGTGTCGGATGATCTGGGGGAGTAATGACTAGCACTGTTCACAAGACTTGAATCAAGGGAGGAGGTATGTTTGTATTTTATTTATTTTATTTTTATTTAGTTTTTGTTGACTGGGCAAGTGCACTAGACAAACTCTGCCTATTTTCAGTCATGACCCAGGGGAGAGGGATTCAGATGAATGCCAACCGACATTGAACCAGATTAAGCTGTTGGTGGTATTTTTAGTGAATGGGGGAAATTTGGCCAGGGCACCAGGAAATTCCCCTACTCATCAGTAAGGAGAAACCCCTGGCTATTTGCAAAGATGGCCAGTCTGCCTGAGACTTTGGAGAAGATGGATGTTGGGCCAGCAGGGGAGACAGCCTCCTCTCCCTTGACCTTTCCTCACAAGAGGCTGCTGCAGACCTGCTTTTGACTGTGGGAAATTTCCCTGATATAGAATGTTCCAATGACATCAAAAACAGGCCTGAACTTGATATGCAGCTCAATTCTGAGCAGTTACAGCCCAGCATTCATGTGCAGATGGCTGGTGCGGTGCCGCATGAACAGCTGTTGAATCAGTTGTCCTTTTTGCAGCAGGAAAAAACAAGGCAGTTGAAGAAATTATGAGAGCTTGATGCTGCCTTGGATTCCCTGTCTCAATTGGCTGTCAGCCCGTCAGTTCCCACTGTCAAATCTGATGTGAATCCTCAGCACAAGATGACTCAGCCACTGACTCTTGCTACAACTTTGGAGGTAGCAGACGCTCTCCCAGACACAGAACAGCAGCTGAGAACTGACAGTACTGAGGCTGGCAGTGAAAACGGGTTGGACCCCATGTGCCTACAGCCTCCTTGCCCGGCTACCGCCTCCACATCTCGGTGGTCTGACAGACAATGTTTGGGGCCTGGAAAAAAACTCACAATTACAGTCTCCTGCTCATCGTCTCCCTGATATAGCTTCAGTGCCACCTCCAAAGGAAACTACGTATTCCTTTACAGACCGGCAATGTACTTTGGACTGGGGAGATATTAGGGACTCTGACATTGGTTCCACTGACTGATCACTGAAGAAAGGCTTTGAAAATGTGGGCTGGGTACAAGAACCTTCTGGATAATGGAACCCAGTGCTGAGTATCCTTCCTTTCAGGACATACTTTCCAGATCACCCCACCAGTGGCCACTGATGCTACAATCAACATGAGCTCCATCTCACCCTGGGGTAATGATTCTGGTTCTGTTATTGTTGATATAAATACTACTGTTTGTATGGTAGAAATTGTGGTGGCACAGAATATAGTTGAAGTTAACCCTGTTTTTATTTGCCTCCTTTGTTACCTTTGCTTGAGAATATTACCATTCAGTCAGAGCCTGTGAATATGTTGCCAAAGGGACCTGTTCGAGACCCCTTGTTTAAATTATCAGACCTTTTGTAACCAAGGGAGAGTCAGACCCTAGGATAACACGGTCCACCTTCTATATAAAGGTGGTCTGGAGGATCCTCCTAGTAGAGTATACATTGCCCAGACCTTACTAAAAAAACTCCATGCATTATTTTTCTTCTGAAATGTTTGCACTCATCAGTTTAGGGAACGGTAATTATGACATTAGCTTCAAAAACATTTCCAACCTGGATTGGTTTTGGGCACAGTATCAGACCCTGAAGAACACCCCGGCCAGGATCCCATTCCATGCCATTCCATTTACCAAGACCCTAGTTAAAATGATTATGGTCATGTTCAAGAATGAAGGAGTTCATGTTGAAGACATTTTGTTTTGACTGAGGCAACTTTGTGAGATCCTTGGTAAACCTAATCCAACATTGGACAATGAACATATCAGGGATGGTAGATGGCGGGTGAAGGTCAAACTGCACTCCACTAATTCAGGGCCTGTACACGTCGCTAGCGCCTTTTTTTGGGGTAGGGACCGGGGCTCTATTTTTTACAGTGGTCAGCCTACATCCTGTTTTAAATGCAGATCCAGGGCTCACCTGAGTTCAACTTGTGACACCTCTAGATGCAGCCATTGTCTAGAATTTGGGCATGCTTCCTCTGCCTACTTGAACCTTTTTAAGTGTAACTTGTGTGAGCACATGGGACATGCCTATGGCTGCTGCCCATGGGCCTCACACAACAGAGAAGACTGTTCCTTGCATGAAGACCTTATTAACCTGGCCCAGCACCAACAAGCTAGAAGAGCTGCACAGCAGAATAATAGGGGGCTCTCTACTGATCAAACAATACAGGGTTTCCCCCCATCTATAGCCTCTCCAGCCTCTGATCAGGAGGAGATCACAGAAGCTCCCCCAGCATCGCTGCCTCCTAGATCAGTGGCTCCAGTCACTACACTTGACCCTAAAGACTCCGCTGTGGTAGTGGAAGCAGGACAGCAGAATATGCCCCCCCAGGAATAAAGATGCAGTTTTTAAGATTGTGGTTGCAAAGAAACATCCAAGGCAGGGGAAATCTGGGCCGCAGAAACCCAGACAGACAGGGACTGTTGCAGGCCCAAGCACCCCATTCTGGATGAAAGGGAATAAATATGCTGCTATGGCTGTAGATAGCACTGATAGGGACTCGAAGGAAGATGGTACTGATACCTCCTCTGTTACATCTAACACTCATACAGAGGGTGGAATGGAAAGGGTCTATTGCTAAACAAACTAGGCAGCGTTGTGTTTCCAAGGCTCCTTGGGTGGCTATCTTTATGTACTTATGTTTCATCTCCCTCCTAACTGCCATAATGCAAAATTTGACTATAAGTACTATCAACATGAATCGCATTAAAAATGGGCGGAAACATTCTGGTGCAATGCTTTTTTTGCAAAGCCTCAAAAGCGGTATCATCTCCTTATTGGATACCCATTTAAAACTCTTTTCAAGTTACAACAAGCTTCCAAAAAATGGTCCCTGTGTCCATCCTTTTGGTCCACAGGCCTAGACACCTGTGATGGTGTGGGTAACATGTTTTCCAACACCCAGATATAGGTTTCCAGGCTAGTGGATATACAACCTGGCAGAGCACTTCTGTTAGATGCCTCCTACTCCTCAGCACAAGTCTGCATCATAGCAATATATGCTCCACAGACCAAGGCCCAAAGGGTCTCCTAATTTAAGTAAGTTCAGCCTTTCCTGCACATTTAGCACCTCATCCTCTGGTTAGGGGACTTCAATTCTGGTCTCTCCAGATCAGTAAAGGATTCCAAACTGGTAAATTATTTAGTGATTCTACATCCTTACACCACATCCTATGTACCTCAGGTCTCATTGATGCTTATAGGAAAGTTCATCCCATGGGGGGGGGTATACATACTTTAGGGGCCCTCTTAGGTTGCTTATAGATTTCATATTTTTGTCTCCAGCATTAGATACTGTAGACATGTCTTCCTGCCCCTGTGAGTCCTCACACCATATGACCCTTAGATTGACAGTCTCATGGGGGTCTGCCCCTCGGTGTAATAAAACCAGTGGAGATTGAATGAGTCAGTGCTTACTGAGGCCCCCCTTCAGAAAGCCTGGAAAAAGGGGTGGACTTCCAGACTCTCAGTTGTGGAATGTTATTCTGATATTTTAGAGTGGTGGGAGGACACTAAACTGTTCTGGCGTAAGTGTTTCCAGCAAAAGGTTCACTTTTGAACCACTACTGGCTACTTATAGTACTTACAGCTCAGCCACCAGCTTCAGCACCTTGTCTTCCAAACAGAACTCACCAAACATTATTTTAGTGCACAGATTAGCAATGTTAAACAACAGATGACAGCCCTACAATATGGTAGGGCCAAATCCCTGCATCAGGAACTCCGATTTGGGACCCAAGTACAGAAGGACTCTTTAGATCCGTGTAGGGAATGTAAGCATAGAACTGACAATAGGATCATTGCTGAAATGACATCACAGTCTGGACAGATAGTACACTCTCCTCAAGAGCATCTGGATGTGGTGGAAACCCATGTCATCCAATTGTTTACTAACCCCCCTCCTGAATTAGATGTACATAGTATCTTGAATTCCTTAGAGTTGTCCCAGGTTTTAGAAGTGGATGCTCAGACCCTAATAAGAGACATATCCCTTGAGGAGGTGGAGGCTGTAATTTCTCAGCTTTCCTGCCATGCTGCCCCTGGGTCTGATGGCCTTAGTTAAGGGTTTTATAAAACCTTTAGAGATGATCTGTCCACTGCATTTTTGATTCTTTTCAATCACATTCTTAGTTCCTCCAAATGCTCTACATCTATGATGGACGCAGTACTTGTTCTTCTCCGTAAGAAAGGTGCCCAACAGGATACTGGGAAATGACGCCCCCTTAGTCTTTTAAACACTGACTTGAAAATTTTAAATAAAGTCCTTTTAAGCAGATTAGCTAAATTAGCACATTATCTAATCAGTTAATATCAAACGTGTGCGATAGTGGGTCGAAAACGGCAAGACAATTTACAAATACTACAGGAACTCTTTTTTAGGGGTGACTGTGTTGGTACTGAGGGATGTGTTATTGGGGTAGACCAGAAGAAAGCCTTTGACAGTCTTTCCCATTAATTTCTATTTTCCACCCTATCTGTCTTTGGAATTCAGGATGCCTTTGTGACCTGGCTTCAAGTCATGTATAGTGAATCTTATCTTTGTCCAAATGTTAATGAATGGTTTTGCAGGAAGGTCAAGATATGTAGGGGTATGAAGCAAGGGTGTTCACTTAGCCCTCTCCTCTATGTCTTTGGCATAGATATTCTGCTTAGACTTATTACAGCTAGTGAAGATTTGGTGGGTATTATAGCACTCCCTAAGACATGGCCAATTAAGGTATTGGCTTATGTAGATGACCTAGTTTTGACATTTGTCCCAGGATCCTCAGAAGCTGCTCTTACTGCTATTTTAGCTCAGTTCTCTTGACTTTCTGGTTCCAGGATAAATATTATTAAAAGCAAAGGAGTTGTCTTTGGACCTACTCCTCTGCCCCACACTGGTCTGCTGGCTGGAATTTCAGTGTCAGCTGACCCCATTTTTATTCTTGGGATAAAATTTGTCCCTGCAGATATTTCCAAACTGAACTGGGAAGACAGAATGGTACAGGCAGGTAGAATGGAGATCAGCTGTTAAGGACAGCAGCTTTCAAAGAGAAGGAGGGTGGTGTTAATTCAAACTTTATTGATGCCCTTCTTTCTATATCTCAGATATGGCTTTCGTCCCCCACAGGAAGCTATTATAACAATGTTTAGCCTCTTTTTTCAGTCCTTTTGGGGCTCATGCTTGAACCCTGTTAAGAGAGACTTTACTTACCTCCCTATTGATAAAGGTGGAGTAGGAATGGTTCACCCTGATGCTTTCTATTTTAGTTTTTTTTTTGCTTTTAATATCAGTCCCACTTTAAGACCCAGTGATAAGGCCTGGATACATTTAATTAATTCATTGTTACTTCCTTGCCTCGATCCCTGGGAGGCAAACAACCCAAGGTCTCTGGCCTCTGCTAAATGAATACCAGAGTATGTCAGAGACTGAATTAAGAATGCTATTAAGTGGGGCATTTCCCCTGCCCAACTTTTAACATGGACAGAAAGACAATTTACTCAGTCATCCTGGCCTCTGTACGTTATGTAGAACTTGAATTTCCTTGTTGACCTGCAACGAAACTACCATATGTCCTCAAACAATTGAGTAGCCCTAGAATTCCACCCTTTGCATGGGACTGTACTTGGTTTGAGTAATTATGAGCAGTTGGGGATGAAGGCAAATAATAAAAACAAACAAGTCTCAGAAAGGTACTGCCCCAGGATATCTTGCACACAAATTCCAGAAACCCAACAACATTTATATTTGGAATGTCCTTTCGCTCATTCCTTTTGGGATAATTTGTAATTTGCCTGGTCAAAGCAATTCTTTTCTGCCCTTACATATCAGGATTTACTGTATGGGCCAAATGATACTGTATTTGGTATTTTATTTATTTATTTATATCAATCTAGGATTACAATACCTTAGAGCTGAAGCTCTTTTACAAAGGTTCCACATCAGTGTGTGCAACAGTCATCATTTTTAGTTACAAACATATAGTCATTGACTTACAGACATGTAATAACCGGTACAAAGACTTGAGCTATGAGCAAGACAAAGGGAAGGGGTGGTGGTGGGGAAGTGAGGGTAGGAGATCGAGGGGAAGGAGGTATAGGGGTAAGGAGGGTATGGAAGGTGGTTGGGGTGGGGCAGGGTGGAGATACGGGGGGAGGTGGGCAAGGGTGGAAGACAGTGCAGCCAGGGAGCCTTGTCAAGGAAATATGACAGGTAAGGTGCTACGGGTGCAAAGACTGATTGTAAGTGCTGGGTGCTGGGGCATTTGCAGCTGGAATGGTGGAAATGTTAAGATGGGCAATCTCAGAATACAAGCAGTGAGAGGTGCAGCTTGGACTTGAAGAGCCGAGTGTTGGAGTGGTCACTATGTCATTGCCAAGAGAGTTGAGCCAATTGGATGCCCGATAGGCAAATGATCTTTGTCTTTGTGTCGTGCGACATCATGGGATATGTAGTAGATGGGAATTGGATCTCCTTGTAGTGATGTTCCTATGTCTAGGCTTAAGGAGGGCACAGACACCAGGTGGGGCCAGACACATTATAATTTTCTTGGTCATGATGCAGGTTTGGTATTTTATGCATTTGTCCAGTTGAAGCCATCCAGATTGGGAATAAAGGTCACAGGTGTAGGTATGGCGATGAGAGCCAGTGATGAGATGACAGGCCTTATTCAGGGAGGTTGAGATACGTTTGAGAGCAGATGTAGTTGCAGACCCATATATGATAAGACCATAGTCTATAATGCTGATGATGGAGCTTTGGACAGCCACTGACAGTGCTTCTGGGGTTAGGTGTTTCCTGTGCCGGAATAATATGCCTAACTTCGCATTGGCAGACTTTGCAACATTGCTGATATGGACAGCGTATGAGAGGTGGGGATCGAGGGTGATGCCGAGGTACTTGAACGATTATGTTTGCTCTAGGATGGCTCCTTGTTTGGTTGCAATGGAGAGGTGGAGTTGTTTGTTTTTGTTGTGGGGGCTGCCGAAGACCATAGACTTGTTTTGTTTCTGATTGAGAAGCAGTTTATGATTTAGAAACTAGGATTCCATGGAGGAGAAGGCCTGCTGAAGTTTATTTTGTAATTGGATTGGATCAGGGTCCGAGGTGAGGATCACAGCATCCTCGGCATAGAGAATTATTTGTTCTGAGCAGCTGTCCGGTAGTGAGTTTAAGAATAGGCTGAAGAGGAGAGGTCCCAGAATGGAGCCCTTGGGGACTCCTGAGTGGACCAGTCTAGGGTCTGAGAGTGTATCAGCAATTCTTACTGGTTGGGGCCATTCTTCAAGGTAGCTCTTAAACCAGCCAATGGAGTCAGTTGACAGCCTAGTGTTCTGAAGCTGGACAAGTAGGAGGCGGTGATTGACAGTGTCGAAGGCTTTAGTTAAGTCAATGTAGAATGAGCCTAGTAGCTTGCCTGAGTCAAGTGCATTGTGGATTGCACCAGTGAATTCAAGTAGGGCTGTGGAGGTGCTGTGACCTTTGTGGAACCCGTATTGTTGCTTTCACAGGATGTTGTACGTATCCAGGTATTCTGTGAGCTGGTCCGAGATGATGCGTTCTAGTGCCTTGGAGAGTGGGGGTAGTAGGGATATAGGTCAGTAGTTATC
Organism: Neoceratodus forsteri; assembly: GCA_016271365.2. Lineage (NCBI taxonomy): Eukaryota > Metazoa > Chordata > Ceratodontiformes > Ceratodontidae > Neoceratodus > Neoceratodus forsteri. The sequence continues at coordinate 823,733,668 of CM057450.1, read as the reverse complement.
ATGGGCATTTTTGTCACCACCTTTATGGATTGGAGTGACAGTGGCAGATTTCCATCTGTCCGTGAACTGGCTAAGGCTGAGGGAGAGGTTGAAAATTCTGGTCAAAAGACTAAGCTCTTCATCAAGTGTGAGAGACAGGATTTTAAGATCAAGGGAGTCATTACTGAATCTTGATTTACCAAGGGCTTTGGTTACATATTTGTGCACTTGGTGAGCCTTGATTGCTTTGAAGTAGAAGTGAGGGGAGCTGGTGGGAGTAGTGTTCATTGCGGACAGAGGGGCTTCAGCATCTTTGAAGTAGTCCTGGGGTAGGACAGCGCTGAGGTCGGTAAAGACTTTGTTAAAGGTATCCACAATGGTTTTTAGGTTGAGGGTTGTGGTTCCGTTGATGTTGAGTATTGATGAGGGGGGGATTTGAGTGGATTCCCAGTGAGTTCCTTTATGTTCTTACAGAATTCCCGACCATTGCCCCAGGAGTTTGTGAGGGCATGCTTATAGTAGGCGGACTTCATTTGCCGGATGGTTTTGGTGCAGTCATTGCGGGCACATTTGTAGTTTGGGATGTCGTTTTGCTTCCAGAGTTTCTGGTCAGCTCCCATAGGTGGTCTCTTGTTTTTAGCATCCTGAGGAGGTCACCTGTGAGCCAAGGATTACTGAGTGATCTGACTTTGCATTTCTTAATAGGAGCATACTTGTCACAGGCCACAGTGAAGATGTTTATGAAGTGTTCAAGAGCAGTGTTTACGTTGGTTGCATTGAAGATAGAGGACCAATCTTGATGGAGGAGGTGGGATTTGAGTCGAGGAAGGTGACCACTGGGTAGAACCCTGCTGGTAGATACCATAAAGACACAATTTATGTAGTGTTTACCAGTGTTAGGTATTTCCTATGTCAAGCACGTTGTTTGTTAGTTTTACAACAACAAATGTTACTTCATTGGAATTATTGAATGATGTCCAGTGCTCTATACAGCATATGAAACAACTGGATTTAAAGCATTATACTGCTGAGAAAGTACAGCATTTATGGGTGAACTGTGATATATGGTATGCCTAAAGTAGCATTATGACCTCTGTTATTAAGATTCTGTTTTTGTAATATTGATTTCATTATCTATTCTGAATTATTCATTGTTGATTTTTGTTTTATTGTGAACAGATTCCTATTTAGAATGTCCCTTGATTTATATTGTTTTCATTGATTCTTTTTGATTGCATTGTAATGAAGTACACTTTCAATAAAATTCCCCAAATCTTTTCAAGAAGTGCCATGGGATCTTTGACATCCACCTGAACTACCACCAGAACAGGCAGATTGGACCGCAGTTTAACATCTCATCTGAAAGACGGCACTTCAGGAGTGCAGCATCTCCCTCATGCTACATTACAGTGCCAGTATTGGGATTTAACCCAAGTGCCTGGTGTGGGGATAGATCTCACAGCCTTCTGATCTCTCAGCCTCAGAGGCGAGTGTGCTACCAGCAGAGCCACTGACACTGTATATTTAATGTGAAATATCAAGCATCTCTATCATAAGATTGCCAGATTTTCAACAGGTAGCAATAACAAGATGCATCACTGCCTTTCTTTAAAGTCTATAAACTGGCTCTCACCAGATCTCAAATCCAACCTAACACTCACCAGATTTATTAAAAGAACTATGTTTAAAAACTTCCCCACCTATTTAGCTGAACAACTCGAGTATGTCAACTTTCCCTCCTCTCGATCCACCTCGAAAAATAACCAAGAATTTCCCTTTTTTTGAACAAACACTGGACAACGCTCCTTCAGCTACTGCACCTCCTCATGATGGAATACAATACCCCCCGGCCCCAATTAGAGAATCACCAACTGTCTCTGTTTCTCAAGCAATTTGAAATAATTGTATCTATCACTCAGTGCCAGTGACTGCTTTGTGTTAATACCCCTTGTACATAAGCCTATGCATCTGCACCCATTGTAGTATATTCACTAATCAGCTATGCTTTCTGTGTGCTGCAAGTATGTAATCAAGTATGTAATTTTCAGTCGATGTGTGTATGTTTCATTTTCTGCATCTAGCACTCAAACATTTGTATGTATGTCCTCAAATGTCTGTGCAATCGCACCCGGGGCCTTGACTGAAAAAGGCACTTGGTGCAAGTGCACTTACCCGGTTACCAATGTGAAAATAAAATAAATAAATAAATAATATATATTCAAGTATAAAATATAAGAAGTGACCCAATAGCTGTTGGAAAAAGAAAAAAAGACATTTTTGACTCAGTAAAGAGACACTTTGTACTGATAGTAGGGTATCTAAACTCCACCATGAGGAAGGGGTATGCCCCCCAAAACGCTGGTGGTGATTTGGAACTGTATATATCTGTGCATCAATAATAAGTTGAGCTGGGCTGAGACAAGAGGTTGCTCATCTCCAGGCTGAGTTGGCCAGGATTTGTGGGACCTCCTCTCCCACCCAGGGACCACCAGGGTCACTGCCGTTGCCTCAGAGGTTGCCAAGAAAGAGGAGTGGTTGGACCCCAGTAGGCTCAGGGAGGGTGAGGGTGGTGGAACAGAGGTGCATCCCTCCAGTTGTACCTCTCCACAATTTCTATGCCATTCTGGAAAAGTGTGATTCCTCTATGGAGGCACCCACAGTGGAGACCAAGGAGAATGCTGGGAACCTCCACAAAGGAGACCCACAGGAGGGTGGCATGGGACCCCACAGGGGAAGGAAACAACTCCTGGTGGGGAACTCCATGATTAGGAAGGTATAAATGAGAGAGGAAGAAGAGATGGAGGTAAGGTGCCTGCCTGGTGCCATGGCTTGGAGGGACAGGTAGCGAATCCACAGGATTGTGGGACCAGCTGCAAAGGGAGGAGTAGGATGTCATTGTCCACCTAGGAACAAATGACCTGGTTAAGAAAGGGATCAGAGCAGTGCAAGAAGCATTTGTGGAGATGGGGAAGGGCATTAGACAAATAGCATGCATGGTAACCTTCTCGGAGGTGCTGCCTGTCTATGGCACAGATGAGGCTAGTGTGCTCCACACCATGGTATTCAATCAGTGGTTGAAAAACTGGTGCAGAGCTCAGGGATTTGGCTTCATTGGGAACTGGGGGTCCACCTGGAGGGATGCAGGCCTATACTGGCATGATGGTCTGTATCTGTCCAGGAGGGGAAGCAGGATCCAAAGTGATAGGATTAAATGCTTCATTGGCAAGCAGTTAAACTATCCAAGGGGGGATGCACTGGAGAGGAGCAGGGAAATCTGAGCCCCCCCCCAAAAAATCAGGGTACTAAGTGAGGTAGGCACCAACATAGAGATGTCGATAGGGAGAAGCGCAGGGGTAAAAGGAGAAAATGACAAATGCAATAAGGACAGGGATGGGGCAAAAAGGGGTAAGGCAATCAAGAAATGGGGGGTAATGAGTACCAATGCCCATAGTCTGGCCAACAAGCTCCCTGAACTGGTGGCCTTGATGGAAGAGGGATGTCTGAATATCATAGCAGTTATAGAAATATGGTACACAAAGAACCATGACTGGGATGTTAACATACTACGGTACACAACATACAGGAGAGACAGAGAGGGGAGAAATGGGGGTGGAGTAGCTCTCTATGTAAGGGAAGGGACAAAAGCAACTGAACAAAAGAGTAAACAGGGAGGAGAGGAGGCACTGTGGGTCACCTTAGAGACTGGAAATGGCACCACAACCCGCACAGGGGTTGTATACGACCCCCATGTCAGGGGGAGGGAATGGACAAGGATATGATAGAAGGCATACTTAGGAGGGCATAGAAATGGGAGATACTGTTGATGGGGGACCTTAATATGCCAAATGTCAACTGGAGCACCTCTGCTGCAGCCACATCCAAAAGCAGGGCCATTCTTGATTCCCTTCAGGTGGCAGGCCTCAGACAGCTAGTTTTGGAACCTACTCGTGAGGGAGCAATCTTAGACATAGTACTCTCAAATGGGGACAGTGAGAGGATCTTAGATCTAGAAGTGGGTAGCCATTTGGGAACAAGTGATCACCAAACAGTGTGGCTCATGATAAACTAAGCTACACAGTCAAGCCATACAAAAGTGAGGGTTCTGGACTTCAGGAGGGCTGACTTTGGCAAGATGGGAGAGTGCCTTAGAAAAGCACTAACAAACAGGCTAGAAGGAGGGGTGGAGCAGCAAAGGGGAAATATCAAAACTGCCATCACAGAAGCAACAAGCCTTTGTATGAAGCAAATAAACAAATCAAAATGAAAGAAAAAGCCAATATGGTTCTCAAAAGAGGTGGTGGTGAAGGTTAGGGAGAAAAAGATAGCATTTATGAAGTATAAGGAAACACAGAAGGAGCAGGACTGAGAACTGTACCAGTTAAGGCAGAAGGAAGCAGGGAGGGTAGTCAGAATAGCAAAAGTCCAAACTGAGGAAAAGATAGCCAACTCAGTTAAGAAGGGGGATAAAACCTTTTATAGGTATATCAGTGAGTGTAGAAAGACAAAGGGAGGGATAGTGAGGCTGAATAGAATAGACGGTGGGTGGGTAGAGAGGGACAGTGAAAAAGCAAGGATACTGAATGAATACTTCTGTTCAGTTTTCAGAAAAGAGGAGGTCGGGGAGGTGTCTAATCCAATTAATAGAAGCACTCTGGATAGGGGGGTCGATCCCAGTCCTTTCACAGAAGAAAGGGTTCTGAAAGAACTCCTAAAACTGAAGGTGGACAAAGCAATGGGGCCGGATGGAATTCACCCCAGAGTTCTAAAAGAATTAAGCAGAGAACTAGTGACACCACTGACTACTCTTTTTAACAAATCAAGGGAGGATGGTGTGGTACCTGAGGACTGGAGGAAGGCAGATGTGATTCCCCTTCACAAAAGTAGGAGCAAGACAGAGGCAGGAAACTACAGACCTGTTAGTTTGACCTCTGTGGTAGGGAAAGTGATGGAATCACTTCTGAAGGAAAGAATTGTTGAGTACCTAGAGACCAGTGGGGCACAGGACCCAAGGCAGCATGGTTTCACAGCGGGAATGTCATGTCAGATGAATCTAATTGATTTCTTTGACTGGGAGACCAAAGTAGTTGACCAGGGAAGGGCTGCGGACATGGCCTACCTAGACTTTAACAAGGCATTTGACACAGTCCCACACAAAAGATTAGTAGTCAAATTAACCAGCTTGGGAGTGGGTCCCAGGGTGGTAGCCTGGGTAAAACATTGGCTGGATAACAGGACACAGAAAGTAATTGAAAATGGAGTCCACTCTGAAGAAAGAGGGGTTACTAGTGGGGTACCGCAGGGTTCAGTACTGGGTCCAGTCCTTTTTAATGTCTTTACAAGAGACATTCCAGAGGAACTGGAAGGAAAAGTATGCCTCTTTGCAGATGACACAAAGATCTGCAACAGGGTTGATAGTAATAGACCAAAGTAATAGACCAGGGAGGGGCTGTGGATATGGCCTACCTAGACTTTAGCAAGGCATTTGACACAGTCCCAGACAAAAGATTTATAATCAAGCTAGCCAGCCTGGGATTGGGTCCCAGGGTGGTAGCCTGGGTTGCAAACTGGCTGCACAACAGGACACAGAAGGTAATAGTGAGTGGAACACATTCCGAAGAAAGGGGGGTCACTAGTGGAGTACCTCAGGGCTCAGTACTGGGTCCAGTCCTCTTTAGCATCTTTATAAGTGACATTGCAGAGGGTCTGGAAGGAAAGGTATGCCTCTTTGCAGATGATACAAAGATCTGTAACAGAGTTGATACACGGGGGGTTAGAAAGGATGAGAAGGGACTTGGCAAGGTTGGAGGAATGGTCAGACATATGGCAACTTAGATTCAATGCAAAGAAGTGCAAAGTAATGCACCTGGGAAACAAAAACCCAGAAAAAGAGTACACAATATCAGGGGAGGTACTAACAACAACATAAATGGAGCGGGACTTGGGGTAGTCATATCAGATGATCTAAAGGTTGGTAAGCAATGTGAGAAGTCAGTAAGGAGAGCCAGGGGGGTACTGGGATGCATAGGAAGGGGCATCACAAGTAGAAAAAGGGAAGTGGTTATCCCTCTGAACAGACAGTTAGTGAGACCTCATCTGGAGTACTGTGTGCAGTTTTGGAGGCCTCATCTACACAAGGACATAGACAGGACGGAAGCAGTCCAGAGGAGGGCAACTAAAATTGTGCAGGGTCTGCATCAGAAACCATATGAAGAGAGACTGAGAGAGCTTAATATGTATACCCTTGATGAAAGGAGGAACAGGGGGGACATGATAGAAATGTTCAAGTACCTCAAGGGAATCAACAAAGTCCAGGAGGGTAGCATCTTTCAGAAAAAGAGATGTGTAAGAACAAGGGGACACAATTTAAAGATAGAGGGGGGACTCAGGGGTAATGTGAGGAAATTTTTTCATGGAGAGAGTGGTGGATGCATGGAACTGCCTTCCTGGGGAGGTTGTTGTGGCTAAAACAGTGGGGGAATTCAAACATGCATGGGACAGACACAAGGCAATTGTAGTGGGGGGTGGCAGGAAGTAGGCTGTTAGTTAACTAGAATCTGCAGCTTATCCAGTAGGTAGGGAAATGGGCAGATTGGGTGTGCCAAGTGGTCCTTATCTGCCGTCAAAGTATATGTTTCTATGTTTTTATGATACACAAGGAGGCACGGAAAGGATGAGAAGGGACTTGGCAAGGCTAGAGGAATGGTCAGAAGTATGGCAGCTTGGATTCAATGCAAAGAAGTGCAAAATAATGCACCTGGGAAGCAAAAACCCAGGGGAAGTTTACACAATGGGGGGGTAGTAACAACAACAAAAATGGAAAGGGACCTGGGGGTAATCATATCAGATGACCTTAAGGTTGACAAGCAATGTGAGAAGGCCATAGGGAGGACTGGGGGGATACTGGGATGTATGGGGAGAGGCACCACCAGCAGAAAACAGGAAGTTGTTAACCCCCTGTACAGACAGTTGGTGAGAACCCATCTGGAGTACTTCATCCAGTTCTGGAGACCCCATCTCCACAAGGACATAGACAGGATGGAGGCAGTTCAGAGGAAGGCAACTAAAATGATGCAGGGTCTACAAGAGAAGCCATATGAAAAGAGCCTAAAGGAGCTTAATATGTATACCCTTGAGGAAAGAAGGGAGAGTGGGGACATGATAGAAATGTTTAAGTACCTCAGTGGAATCAACAAAGTCTAAGAGGGTAGCATCTTTCAGAAAAAGAGACATGCAAGAACAAGGGGACACAATTTAAAGATGGGGGGGAGGTTCAGGGGCAATGTGAGGAAGTATTATTTCACAGGGAGGGTAGTGGATGCATGGAACAGCCTTCCTGAGGAGGTTGTGGGGTCTAAAACTGTGGGAGAATTCAAGAATGCATGTGACAAACATAAGGCAACTTTTGTGGGGGGGTAGGAAGAAATAGGCTGTTGGTTAAATAGGATCTGCAGCTTATCCTCTAAGTAGGGAAATGGGCAGACTAGGTGGGCCAAGCGGTCCTTATCTGCCATCAAAGTCTATGTTCTATGTTTCAATTATTAATTCTGGGATAGTAGTCACAGTTCCCTTCGTCATTTTGGACGTAACCTACAGATATCAAATAAATCATGCATAGCTAGATAGAGGCTACAGTGTGTAAGACAAATTTGGGAGCAAACTAAGGCCTTTTGCTCCCCAGGCTAATGGAAAGGATGTATTTTCTCTCTTGGTGCTTGGCACTCATTAGCTCATTATTCTTCTGTCAGTTATCCTGAGGGATGTGTTATCAGCCTCAGTTGAGACTCCAACCTGTGACCCTTATGGTCTATATAATGGCTAATCTATGTCCAGAGGAGAAATATATGGAAGCAGAAGGATACACGTAAATAAATAGGGATACACATTATAAAATAGTAATTTAGGGTCAGCTATGGCTTTAGGTCCTTCAGGTCTGCACCCCGGGCTTCGTAAGCAAGGTTAAATAGAATTCTGTGCCAACATGTACTTATTTATGGGGATTCCCTATTCACTCTATTACCAAGGGTACCTTGGAAGTCCCTTGGTAAGCAGAATGTTGGACAGGCTTATTTTAATAGTTTGAAATGTCTTCACAAAAATAAAGGGATGAAAAGAATATTTAAAAAAGAGGCCACAGGTTTCTAAAAAAATTACTAAATGGGTACCTTCCCTTTCCTTGCTGAATATTCTGTAAAAAAAAACCTCACTTTCATTCAGGAGTGCTCTAACTTCATTCTTGAATTTTTCCCTTCCTCAATGTTGGGAGAGTTGGGGGTCTTGAGAAACATATATTTGCATAAAATGTTTATAGTGAAACAACATATCTTGACAAGTCAACATCAGAGTTTGTAACAATGGAATGGTCATGACTGCTGGATGCCCTATGCAGGCAACCTGTGTTAAGGAGTAAGCCTAGGTCACCAACATTCAGGCGGCTGTGCTAGAGAAGTACTCCTGAGGGCATTAGGTCTCAAGGTGGCAGTGAGATAATCAATAAACATAAAAAAGTAACTTGAATAGTAAAGGAGCCCTATTTTTGTCAGCGTGTCAGTGTGACTCAGTTGGTAGCACATCTGCCTCTGGACCTGAAGGTCATGGGTTCTCGTCCCACACCAGGATTGGACTTGCATCTAAAAATCGCCGGTATCCGAGTGCAGTATTGGGGGGTGCTGTACTGCTGGGGTGTGCCTTCCTTTGGATGAGATGTTAAACCGAGGTCCCTTCTGCCCATCCTGGTGTTGTCCAGGTGGAAGTAAAAGAACCCAGGGCACTCTTCGCAAAGAGCAGGGAACATTCCTGGTGTCCTGGCCAACATTCCCCTTCCCATAAAATGGTTCATGCAATTATCCAGGCTGTGTGTGGGTGATGATGTGCTATATGGCCGCTGCCGCCACCACACATTCAGTCACTTCACTACCAGTCTAGCATTGCCTGTAAAGTGCTTTGGGACACTGTGTATGAAAAGTGCTATATAAATGCTGATTCTTAACATACTAACATACTATTTGCCAGCAGAATAGGTCTTACGGTCTATCGAGTCTGCTCAAACCTCAGATCCCCAGTTGGGTGTCAAGGCCCCCCCCCTTGTGTTCCAGAAACCCCTATCATCCATCCCCACCCCCCTGGGCCAGGCCATCATCTGATACATCCACTTTCTGTGTCTGTCCCTCCCTCTCTGGAAGCCCTCCACTGTGGATCTCTGAACCAGCTCGCCAGGCAGCGCATTCCAAGGGTCCACCACCCTCTCAGTGAAAAACCTCCTCCTGTTTTCCCCCCTCACCCTTCCACCTTCCAACTTCAAACCATGCCCTCTGGTGATACCTACCTGCTTTAGTCTAAAGATCCCCTCCATGTTTACCCTATTTATTCCCTTGAGGTACTTGAAGACCTCAATCATGTCCCCCCATCTCTCCTCTCCTCCGATGAAAACAGGCAGAGCTCCTCAAGTCTGTCCTCATAAGTCAAATCCCCTAGCCCTCATATCATGTTAGTTGCCCTCCACTGTACCCTCTCCAGGAGCTGTATGTCCTTCTTCAAGTGCGGTCTCCAGTACTGTACACAGTACTCAAGGTGTGGTCTAACCAGTCCATTGTACAGCGGCAGAATCACTTCCTTGCTCCTAGAGGTGATCCCCCTTACGATGCATCCCAACATTCTGTTTGCCTTGCTAGCCACTCTCCTGCACTGCTCAGAGTTATTCATACATGCATCCACCATGACCCCTAGGTCTTTTTCCCCTATTGAGGCCTCCAGCACCTCCCCTCCCAGGGTGTACCTGTGTTTAGGGTTTCCCACCAAGATGTAACACCTTGCACTTGGTGATATTGAAATTTAATTTCCATGTGTGAGCCCAGCTTTCCAGGGTGTCGAGGTCCCCTTGCAGGGCCAACCTCCCCTCTTCTCCCTCAACTACTGCTCCCATCTTGGAGTCATCAGCGAAGAGACTCATTTCACACCCTATACCCTCCCTGATGTCCGATATGTATGCATTAAACAGGATCGGACCCAGGACTGAGCCCTGAGGTACCCCACTACCAACCTCTCTAGGGTTCGAGAGCTCCCCACAGACCACTACTCTCTGGGTGCATCCAGCTAACCAGTTTTAAATCCATCTGACCATCAAAGGGCCTACTCCCAAACCCATCAGTTTCTCCACCAGACCATTGTGGGGGACAGAGTCAAATGCCTTGCTGAAGTCCAAGAATAATACATCCACGGGCTTTCCCCTGTCCAGTTCTGATGTTACCCATTCGTAGAACTCCACAAGATTGGTTTGACATGATCTACCTGGCACAAACCTATGTTGCCGACTATCCAGACCTCCCACCTCCTCCAAGTACACCCCCAATCATTCCTTTAGTATACTCTCCATTAATTTTCCCACCACCGAGGTCAAATTGATGGGTCTATAGTTACCTGGTACTTCCCTCGACCCCCCTTTATGGATTGGCACCACATGTACACTACCGGTCAAAAGTTTTAGAACACCCCCATTTTTCCAATTTTTATTGAAATTTAAGCAATTCAAGTCCAGTGAATAACCTGAAATGGTGCAAAGGTAAGCGGTAAACTGCTAGAGGTTAAAAAAAAGTTTAGATTATCAAAAACTGCTGTAGAGAAATTGCAAAGAAAGCCAAGGTGTCAGTGAGTACAGTTCCTACACCATCAAAGGCACTTGGAAACTGGAGGAAACTCTGACAGGAAGAGGTCTGGCAGACCCAAAGCCACAACAGAATGAGAAGACAAGTTTCTGAGAGTCAACAGCTTGCGTGATAGGCTGCTCACAGGACAACAGCACAGAGTGACTGGCACCCTGAACCAAAAGGGCTACCACAGCATTTTGCAGTGCCATGCAATACCCTCTGGTCTATGCCTAACTGGTCAGGGGTTCATCCTACAGCAAGATAATGACCCATAACATACCTCCAGGCTATGTCAGAACTACCTTCAAGGAAAAGAACAAGACAGTAGGCTTCAAATCATGGAATGGCCAGCACAGTCTCCAGACTTAAACCCCATCGAGCTGGTTTGGGATGAACTGGACAGAAGGGTGAAAGCAAAGCAACCTACAAGTGCAACACATTTTTGGGAACTTCTGCAACAGTGTTGGGAAGAACTTCCCGAACAATATTTGATGTCCATTGTAGGAAGATTGCCACGAGTGTGTTCAGCGGTTACAGTATATCTGCAAAAGGTGGCTACTTTGATGAATCAAAAAATTTATATTAAATTTTGTTAAACAAAATGATTCTATGATTTCTTTTTTATCTGCAATTGTTTATTTGTTCTATGCTTTAATTTCAGAGTACATTGAGACATTAACCTGCGTAAATTTCAATAAAAACTGGAAAAATAGGGGTGTTCTAAAACTTTTGACCGGTAGTGTACCTCTCGCCAATCCCTAGGTACCCTCCCTGTCTCAAGTGACCTGTTGAAGAGCTCCGCCAGGGGTGCAGCCAGTATGTTAGCCAATTCCCATAGTACTCTCAGATGAATGCCATCTGACCCAGGAGATTTGTCTTTCTTTCGGGCCTTGAGGGCTAACCGCACCCTTTTAGTGGAGATAGCATCACTCGTCCCCTCCACCTTGCTGGCCTTTTTATCCTTATCCTGATGTGACACCCCTGGGGTACCTCTCCCTCCCTCTTGCTCCATTTCTGTTGCTCCCCTGATCCCACTCACTGCCGCTTCTATCCCCCATCATGCCTTGCTTTGTAGATATCCCATCCTCCTCCCTAGTGAACACAGAGGCAAAGTACTCGTTAAATACCTCTGCCTGGTCCCTCGCCTCTTCCACCCACCCTCCTTCTGATCTCAATCTGCTGAGATGGCCATTAGTTTTTCTTTGCTCCCCAATGTACCGGAAGAACCCCTTTTCCCCTCCATGTATCCGCTGTGCCAGCCGCTGCTCTTTACTGGACTTTGCCCCCCTCACCATCCGGGTGACTTTTCTAGATGCAAGATGGTACATTTCCTTGTCCCTATCCCCTCTTGTTGTTTTATATTTTTTGTAGGCTGCCTTCTTTTCTCTGACCATTACCTGAACCTCACTGGACCACCAGTATGGTTTATGTGACCTTGCTCCCTTACGTTTCACCTTAGCGCAGGTCCTGACTGCCTCATGAAGTCCCCGGTTTATGACCTCCCATCTCCTTTCCACATTTGTCATTGATGAAATCCCCTTCAAGAGATCCTTGAGAATATTTCCCATGCCCACAAAGTCTGCCCCCTGAAGTCCACTGCCAGTGTCCTAGATCCCCCCCATGCTTATTTGTAACCAGACAGTATTGTGGTCGCTCCCATTCAGGGGATCCTCTACAAGCAGGTCCCTTACAGATCCCCATCTGCCAGAACCACGTCCAGGACATGCCCCTCCCTTGGCTCCATCACATGCTGTGTTAAAACACATCCTGGAAGCCGATCCAGCAGCCTCTGCTCCTTGGCCACCTTAGAGGACATGGTTCCCCAGTTTGTACCTGGCATATTAAGGTCCCCCATCAACACCACTCCTTCCTCTTTTGGTCCACACTGGGCAATGATTTTGTCCAGCAAACCATCCTCCAAAACATCACCCATCCTGGGGGGCCTATATGCTACACCCAGCTTGACCTTATCTCCCACTGGGGATCGTAGGGTGACCCATAAGGTCTCCACGTTTCCCTCTGCCTCTTCTACCCTTGCAATTTCTATGTCATCTCTAATGAACATAGCCACTCCACCCCCTCTGCCCTCCTTTCTATCCTTCCTAAGCATAGTGTACCCCACATGTTTAGGTTCCAGTCATGGTTTTTGTTGGCCTACGTTTCCGTGACTGCCCCACATCCACCCCCCCCCCGAACAACATGGCCTGGAACTCTGCCAACTTATTTCCCGAGCTCCTGGCATTTACTAACACCAATCCCCACCCCTTATCCCTGATCCCCTTTGTCGAACCCCACCCAGGTTCCTTATACATCCATCCTCCCTCTGCTCCTCCTGAAACCTCCACCCCCAGTCTGTTCCCCCCTTCCCCTTGGGTTTGAAGGCTACTCCCCTCATCTGGAGGAGAGGGTTTCTGTTCAGCCCCTCCCTTATCCCTCCCCCCTCACAAGTTTAAACCCCACCTTTCTTGAATGTAGTCAGCTATCCCCTGTTTAAGGACTTCCTTCCCTAATGGGGCAAGATGAAGCCTGTCCTTGGTATACAGTCCCTTATCCTCCCAAACTCCTTTCCAGTTCCCTAACACCCCCAACCCACTCTCTTCACCCCACTTCCTGAGCCAGTCAATAACCTCTGTAATCTTCATTTTTTTCACCACTGAGGCCTTTGGTACTGGCAATATATCCGAAAAGGAAATGTTGCATCCATTATCCCGACAGACTCTGGCAAGTTCTTAGAACCTTGCTTGGATTTCCAAAACGCTATTTCCCTCTAGATTGTTAGTTCCCAAATGCACCAGGAAATCCGGTTTCCCTCCACAATCCCTAACCAGTTCGTACACCATGAACTTTTCTCTGTGCACTGTCAGCCCAGAGATACTCACTACCTTCACCTGGCTATGGCATCCTCCCCCCTGTCCCTCCCACTGGATACCCCTAATCATCGAGTCTCCCAATAACAGAATCTTAACACTGCCATCATCCTTATGGTTACCTCCACTATGCCCTCTCAGCCCCCCATCCCCCCTTTATTCGTGATCTCAATTCCATGGGAGTCTTCCTGCCTTATTAAAGACCCCCTTGTCACCCTACCCTTTCTGCCTCCCTCATTATTTTGCCCACTTAACTCAGACCCCCTCTGAATAGGTGTCCCCTTTAACCCTCTCTTATCTGAACCATTTATCCTGGCCCTGATGGTTTCCCCTTCCCTCACACCACCATCCTCTCCCCTTGTAATAGTACCCCTACCTCCAGAGGCTCTCTGTGGGTACCCTTTAGCTTGGGCCCCATCCTTGGTACTGACCCCTGGCTGAAGGGGGGCTCCTCCCCCACCTCCTTGTCTCCCTGTTTCTCTCCAGTCATGCTCTCCTCCCTAATGTCTGAAATATGTTGCATCTCCCCCATCTGCCTAACATTTTTTCCCCTTCTCCCTCTGGGACTATTTCTATCCTTTCCATTGCCGGTCTGTGATGCCCTATGGGTATCCGAATCACTCCCCCCCGGCCTCTGTATCAGTTTCCTCATTTCCACCAACCCCTTCCTCCCCCCTCTAGGTTGCTTAGTAGCTCAAATTTATTGTGACACTCTATGTCAGCCTCCATCAAGTAACCCAAGTTTCCCCTGTCTGCACCTCTAAACTGCCCCTCTTCCTCCCCTCTTGCTCTGTTCTCCTTAGGAGCTCCCTTCCCACAGTCTGCTGTTTTAGGCTTCCCCACAACAGCCCCTCCCTTCTCAATGTCTGCTCTACTAGGCTTCCCCACAACAGCCCCTCCTGACACTTCCCCCTCCACTCTCTTTGTATTCGGAATGTTCACCCCGTATGCTTTCCCCTTAGCATCAACATCCCTATCTAAGGGTCCTCTGTCCCTAATATCCCCCCTCCTGCTTGCTGTAACATAATGTCCTGTAATTTCAGAGCGTTGCCCCAGCCTCCCCTCAGCCCCACCCTTCTGCTGCCCATATCCACACCCCTTATCCTTGGACACCCCCCCAACTCCCCCAGCTTACTTCCTTAACCAATATACTTCACTCCTGATACAAGATAGCTGTCTACAGAGTGGGCAGCCTCCCTCTCTCCAGGCCCAATTGAGAATTATTGCCATCCCACAGCCTGTGCAGCCTACAACCCTTCTGAAGATGCCTGCCATGGTGGAATATGGTCACCCTGTTTGTCTCCCTCTGTTTATAATGGCACACACCCCTTTTCTCAGTCCCTTCCCCCTGGAATACAGTTACTCTCTATACTGACTGCAGTTATTTACAAACCCAATTTCTACCCCACCAATAAAGTTCCCAAGTCTCACAAACACATACAGTCCAGTGTGTGTCCAGTCCCACTAACAGTGTGTGTATGCAGACATCAGGTACCATATGATGTCACAGGTCCACCAGTTCCTGTTGCTTCAAATTTCAGTCCCAAACAGAAATACACAGCCCTTCAATCCCAACCCCCAGTGGCTTTTTAGTATTTAATAAGGCCTACAAAACAGGGTGGGTGGCAGGGCTCTTACCAACACCAGGCAAACATCACATTTAAATTTCACTCTAATTATCACTGCCAAACAAGTGTTCCCAAGCCCCAAAAGTTACAATATCACAGCCCAAGTCACAGTTCTAACTCAAAGTAGTAATTTTTAACACACAGAACTAATTTCATGTACAAAACTATTCAAATATTTCAGTTAAAACAGAATATAAACCTAGACCTCTGTCCTTACCAGCCTCCTGCTTATGTTCCCAAGTGAACAATGAAAGACAAGGTGATTCTTGTTAATTTCCCCCTCTAACACCAGGCAAACATCACATTTAAATTTCACTCTAATTATCACTGCCAAACAAGTGTTCCCAAGCCCCAAAAAGTTATATCACAGCCCAAGTAACAGTTCTAACTCAAAGTAGTAATTTTTAACACACAGAACTAATTTCACATACAAAACTATTCAAATATTTTAGTTAAAACAAAATATAAACCCAGACCTCTGTCCTTACCAGCCTCCTGCTTATGTTCCCAAGTTGTTCTTCTTCTTTGTTATTTTGTGGATAAATGGAACTGATTTGATCCTAAAGGCCTCTTCCTAATCTATCCCAGCACTCCTCTTATATTGGAGAGATTGCCTGCCGAGACTCTATTGCATTTGAGTAGGTCTGCCCATGGACGTTGGTGCTGTACTCTGCAGCTGCTGTGGCCTTCTTTGGTGGAGCTGGGGTGCGTGTTCCTTCATGTGAGGTCTGCTGTGTGCATGCAAGGCACACAGAGGGCTATGAGTGGCACTAGGAGGATATAGGAAGGATGAGCAGTGGGAGAAAACATGGAGTAATATTTTTAGACTTCACCACAATGGTGCTGTCACTGTCAGACCTCTGACTGCATCCCATGAGAGTGTGCTCTGGAGAGGAGATGCCTTCTGAAGGTTCCACTATAGGGGGTAAACAACTAGAACTACCTGGCCCATTGAAAGCTGGAGTTCATAAGGATCTGATGAACCCCCTTTTTGAACACTCCTCTTTTCTTTGTGTGTTTTCAGTCCCTTTAAATCATGCCAGTGCAAAACATGTGGTGCAAATGATCCCTGCCACTCCTGTCTTACCCATGTGCATGAGATCGATCACTAACCAGCATGAGGACTTGAGCCAGCATGCACTGCATCAGCTGCCCCATGGTGTACATGCCACCACACTATCCAATGGGTCACAGAGAAGGTGAAGTGTGGTGGCCTAGGAGACAAGGTGCAGCAGAGAGGAAAGCAGAGAGGGAAAAGTAGGCATGGATGTCAGCTATTAACTCCTTTCAGGGACAGAGGTGACAGGTAATTAAAAAATGACTCTTCCTTCTCCTGTGGCTGCATCATACTGAAGTAAGCTGTGTGGAGCAGAAGCCATGTTCATGTGTGGGTGAGCCCTAACAAAAAGCAGAAGGGAGGGTGATGGGGTCTAAAAGTAAAAAAAAAATGAGGAGTGGAACATGCTGAGGTTTGTGTACCACTACTAAGAAAGATGATTTTGCATGCTGGCCATTGACTGCTACTGTATGTTGCCTGAATTACCTGTAAGACAGAGTGAGACATGCATGCTGACTACAGAGGCCCTTGACTGCAGTGGCCCAACACTAAATACGTAAAGACGCTACAAATGTGCCAGTAATTTTATGTGTAGATAATTTTACCAACTGATAAGGTTCTGTGTGTATGTGTTCAGATGTAGACTGCTTTTTTTTTAGATGATGGCTGTTAGAGGAACAATACTAGATAATGTCCTTGACTGTCTTCAAGTTTTTGGATTGCTATCTTAAAGTTTTGCTTGTAACCACCAAGCTTTCATTTTTCATATTTTTTTATAAATAGTTAAAGAGCTGTAGATCTACAAGATGGTTCGTATTTACTGATGCCTGCCCCTTGACATTCTTGCAGTTTGTGGACTTGTGGTGTATCATCACTTGAGAGACGTCTGCCTGTGTAGCTGTGTTACATGACAGAGAGATTAGATAGACTAGCCTGAGTACAGAGAAACACTGAACTAACTTAGTTCTTCAATCACTGTCCAGAGGTCAATAAGGAAAATCAGGATCTGGTTTTAGCCTTGCTCCATGGCAGGAATGTCTTCTAAATCTAAGAGAGAAAGGGGGTTCTGGTAGACAAGCAAGCTTGGCTTGAGTCAGGTAGGGAAAGACAGTCATTACTATTTAAATGGAAACACTACTCCAGGGGCATGGAGGATCTGTTGCCCAACTGTAGCCAGTGGGGAACTCTGGGCAGGGTTGAATGGCATGGATATTGCCTTGGTAATTCAATACTTATTGGTTCATCATATAGGACAGTTGGGAGTGTATCTGGACAGTGTGCGGGTGTGATAGAAACATGTAGACACCCTTGTAGCATGCCTCAGGCAGTGTTAAGCTTATTGTGTGATCTGCCTGAAAGCGAGGTGGACTGGTCACTTGACAGGATTATTAATTCTAGTAAATAAGTAACCTGTTTAAATTAATTTAGGGTAGCTCAAACAATGACATGAACACTTGCTGGCATTGATTTTTAAAGACTGGTTACATATAAAATTGGAGTTTAGCTGACTCCTTCGTAATACAACAACTTGCAAATTTGAACACTAAGGATTTAGACATTTGCTTGGGGAGGACTCCTATATTCCCTGTTTAAAAAAAATCTGCCTGGTAGAACCATGGCAATGGTTCTGCTCCCAGCCAGCCCCAACTGCATATTCTAGGAACCTGAGGCCAGCCATAGAATTATATATTTTTTTCATAGGAGTTAAGAGTGAGGGAGACCTAATAGAACTTTGTTTTATCTTCAATGAAAGCCATAAAATGTACCACAAACTATCTAAAACCCTAGAGCTTCTGGAAGCCTACCAGACACCTGCATTTTTTTCATTTATTTTTTTCATTAGCTATACACACAACATAGCTCTACCACTCATTAAAAGATCTCCCTCCAAAATAAATCCTGCCAGTGGGCCTCACTAAAGGCAAGGTAAGGGGGTTGTTGGAGCTGTAAGGTTGCTGGCAGGGCCTGAGGTGGGATGCATATCTGGAGGTTACAACCTTAATTAAAAAATACATAAAATGTCAGTGTCTGGGCTTTCCTAGTGGTGTAGACATAGTGTGTTGTGCTGCCACCAGGGAGAGTGAAATACATACTGTATACGATCCCCAGAATCATATGCTGAGGTGTCCTGGGGGCTGACACAATTTTCTGGTGCAATTCCCCTGATGCTGGAGAGTGACTTGAAGCCATAAGTGGTGCAACAGAATCAAATACAGAGAAAATGAGGGACAGCTATAAGAAAGTGAGAAAATGACTGAGCTAAAAGCTTTAGACAAGGAAGAGTTACTTGATGGAGCCTCCAGATGAAAATGATTCATTTATGACCAACATCTCTGAAGCAGCTACAGTATTTATCTATCAGTAGTGCTGATATGGTGGCACTGCACATACTTATACTGATAAAAAAGAAAAAAAAAAGTGTCATGCCAAATGGGTATGTGTGTGGCATCCTTCCCTAATTGCTAATAGTGACAGTGAACCCAACAGCTTCTTGAAATAGCTCTCCTTTCTGTCCTACAGGACATCAATTTCTTGGCTACCCCTGCATTGATTGCATTGTTTGTGACATTTGCTGCCACTATGGCAGATCTTCAGACTGTTCAGCAAAAGTGGTTTAACTCGGAACAAAATGAAAAATAGAACAACCACTGTATATTAGCATAAACAAACATGTTCTTTCTTTTTCACAAATCCTTTTCCTGTCTTGGCCATACTCTTGCAGGGATGTACCCTGGTCCTTGAGATATATCCTACTTAAGCCTGCCGCCCTTATTGCCTCTGGGTTCCCCACTGCAACTGATATCTCCCATAACTTCACCTCCATGGCAAGTGCTCTCAGTGAAGGGCCACCCGCCTCCCCCCCCAGGCAGTCCTTCATTAAACTAGAATCCGGCAGTGGACTGGTGGTATAATCCATGTAGCCATGAGGCCCAAGCCATCATGTGACAACATATGGGTTTTTATCCAATTTTTACTCCCTGGCCAACAAATCTCCCAGGCTTGAATGGAGCCTTCATGCTGGCTTTGACTGCATGCAGCAATGTCCTTCAGAGGGATCAAGTTTTTGATCCACTGAAGGAGTCACTGCAACACTGCAGCCCTGCACCAACCCTCCCTGATGGTAGCACACTGCTGAGTGGCAGCTGCTGTGGCCTGGCCATCTCCCAGAGAAACTTTCTGCACTTGTTAATGAATTCTGGTCACCTGCACAGCAGTGCATTGTTGTGCCTCCTGGTCATCGGGGCAACAGACAAACTATTTCTTCTTATGTAATGCCCTTTATCTACCCCACAGTCATGTTAGGAATTACAGTATTTTACAGTATTGGGAAACAAACATACTTCCAATACTGCACTGTGTTACCGTAAGACTTTATTCAACCTGTGGGAGTTTTTCAAGCACACTGAGTTTACCAGTCTTGGCTCCCTTCAATGGATGGAGCAATGTACATCTCTGAACCAGCACCAACCTAAGCAAAGTCATACAATTAATTATTTTTCCCAGACAAAGCATAGCATCCAGTGTGTATCATTTTTATCATCAGGAACACTGCTTGTTCTTGGTCAGGTCTTTTGGTACCAAAAAGTAAGGTATAGAAGGCTGGTGGGTGCCAGAGGGTGGTGAGGGCGTTATATATTGGCCAGATGGGTGGGGAGATTGTCGATTTTCTCAGTATACTCTAGCAACTAGATAACCGTCCTGAGAACAAACAACTGTTGGTCCAAACTCTGCTGGAATCAAAATACTCTCAGTGTAACCTTAGGGAAGGCACATATCCTCTCAGTGCTTCACTCTAACCAGCTCCAGAAATTAGTGGAACGGGACCAACTGAAAATGAGATGTTGCATCTTAGCTGAACTATACTTGGTAAATAAGTTGTACAAATAGATGTGGTTTTTAATGAACATTGGATGGGGGGGTTCTCCTGTATTTTGCTGTAATGCTTGAGTGGGGGGTGGGGGGGTGGCACGAGAGCTACAGCTCACTCCCCTGGACCCTGAAGCAGGAAACAAGAGCACCAGGACCCATCTGATCTTTGACAGCAAGACTCAGGTGACAGGAGATGGCACACTACAGGGGAATGACAGAGCAGTCAGGTAAAGACTGAATAGACTTTGGATGTATTTTTTTAATTTAGGCAAGTGGGATGTTTTGTGGGAGAGCGAGCAGCAAGGATAAATTACATTGGTTGTGCTGATGGTCATGGGGGGGGCTGTATGTATGTAACCTTCTGCATAGAGGGTGCTTGGAGGAATAAAGCTACACTGTACATGCATATAGTGCTGATAGGGAGACCCAGGTTAGGAATGATCTGGTAATTCTAAGAAGTTGGAGTGAAAACTGGGTCTGGGGTCTGCAGCAGGAAGTGGTGTGGGGTACCAGTGTGAGGGGCCTCATCCAAAAAAGAGGGAGAGGGAGTGGTATCCTTCTTTAGGCCATTTACAAACCATGCTATAGACAAAAGAGCAGTCATTAAATGTATTCACAGTATCAGCCAATACAAAGTTAGGAACTGTTGTTGTTAATTTGCTTTTTTTAAAAGAAAATTAATTGCAAAAAGCAACTACATTAAAGCATCCAATTCAGATGCAGCACAAGGAGTCAAAAGAAGGGAACTGCAATGCTGAAAAAAGTTTCATTGAGCCTTTTTATAAATGTGGTATGGCATTCTAAGGGGTTGGAGTAATCATGCAGCATAATCTTGGGCCCTGTCCACACTACGCCTCTATAATGTTATAGAGTGCCCAAACCATTACCGCAACAGTTTGCATTTACACCAGTAACATTACAGAAGGCGTTTTCGTAACCGCTGTTGAAACCACATATGAGGTGGTTTCAACAACGGTTATGAAACCAGTTACGCCTCGGTAACATTACCGGGTGAAGTGTGGATGCGTGTTAACGGTCCCCTGCAGGGCCCATGGCATAGCGTGAGCTGCATCCTGGGAACGGGTGCCGCCATAACGGTTGCCTGCCACCCCTAGTGTGGACCGGCGGTACTGGTCCCATAACGGACACCACCACGATGTGGACACATTGCAACGCTCCCCGGCCATAACGGATTGCATCTGTTACCTGGCTGAGTGGTGTAGTGTGGACAGGGCATTGGTGTTGCCCTAAATTCAACATCATGTCTCCAAGCTTTGGTGTATAACTGTTGTTCCTCTGCCTGGAGAGGCAGTACTGATTGCAGTTAAGGCAACACTAACATTAACATTGCACTGTGTGATCAATTACACCTCGAGAAATGCCATGCCATAGATTCAGCAAGGCTCAATGGCCATTAACCCTAATGTTTAGCTTTCCTACTTTTGTTGCTTTGTGGTGCTACCCTAGCTGATGCTTTAATTTTATTAATTTTATTTTTTCTTTGCAATGAATTAATTTAAAATGGAGCAAGCACATCTGCAAACTGTGCTAGGAGGCTACTTACAATACAATAGGCCTGCCATCACTGCAGTTCAAACTCTCTGTTTTCACTTTTAGTTTTTAAATTGTATCAAATCTTTTACTTCACACTGAGATCAAAAGGGCAGTGTATCTCAAGACTTCAAGTTTTAGATCTTACCACCATCTCCCACTGCTACCATTACAGCTGGAAATTCTGAAAGGCTATTGCAGAATATGCTAAATATAGCCATTCTGAATGAAACATAAACTTTGTTTTTCACATGTTTAGTATAATTGGAAATCTTGCTATGTGTGAAGTCTGAATAATGCTCCCAGTCCCAGGTGCATTGTGCCATGAGTTTGTTGAGAAATAGTCCTATTTTTTCCTCATTTGGTGTCCCTTGTTGATGCTGTAATTTTCCTGTCCATTACTCATTTTTTTAATTACTGTGCTCATCAGAATCAGAACCGGGTGACATCATTTGAGCAGAAGCCCTGTCTAAAAAGCTTCATTCAAGACTTCTGTTCAATGGACGGCAGCGGGTTCTGGAGCTTGCAAGTCATTACATTTTAATATTAGGCTGGAAACTGACAACACTACACAGAGATTCTAAAAAAAACTGATGCAATGCAGTGGGGATTTTTAACAGATTTTAAACATACCCACAAGGTTTATGTTCCCTTTAAATTATAACTTCACCGCCTTTCATTTATAACCATGAAAAATGATTTTGAAAGTTAGTGAAGTATGTTTTCAAAAAAATAAAACCAATACCTGCCACGGTAAATGAAGTCATGCTCTCTCATCTATAGTCATTAAGCCTGATTTTAAATTTTAGTTAACTATTTCTACAAAACAAAAATCAATACTTGCCATTCCCAATTAATGGGGTAAAAAAAACTATTTATGGTATCTGAAAGTCTACTTCAATAAGTTAGACAGTATTTGTGAGTGAAAAGTCGTAAATCAGTCTCATAAATATGATTATATAAAATAGAATAATGTATGGGTGGGTGGGTGTAACCAGAATTTTACACACACCCAAGTTGTGGGATGTCACATAAACCATGAGAGCAAATCTCAAGGGGTTTATACAAGCATCCCACAGTGAGGGTATGTGTAAACTTCTGGTTGCAACACATCCACTAATACATTATTTTATTTAATTATTGGCCATCATTTTTTATGACGTGGTCCTTAAAAAAATCAAACAGTGAGAGAGTGATAAATTGCTATAATGTGTTTATATTTCAGCAAAGATTAACATGAAAGTAAAACTTTTTCATTGTTTTAAGTGAAGAACATGTATTTTTCAATTTTTGTTTTGAACATTAACTTGTTTTAGAGGTAATTTAACTGAACTAGATTGACAGCTACTGATTATGACTTCCAAGTTATAAGCAAAAAATCAACTGGGCATGATGACCAGTAATTAAAATATGTTTCTGCTTTTAAAAAGCTACAGTTTATGCAACATTTGTGGGTTGATAAGCAGCAAGAGAAAATGTGTTAACCTGACTAAAAATAGCAAATAATATTGTCTTACAAATTGTGTACATTACAATGCACACTGAACCAATCAGAGAACAGGTTTCTAAATGCTGATGACTTTACAGTAGCCATGTCAGCTCTGAAACCAGCAATTGAAATACAAAAAAGTTACATATTCATACAAACAGCCGATTTAAAAGTTATAACTGCTAAACTGATATATAAACCAACTGTGTAATGCTTTAACTCAAATTATGCAACTCATCAGCACTTGTGAAGGGGCAGGACTTTCATGACTCACTTCTGACACTTGGCAAGGTTTTTTTTTTTTTAAAGCTTTCCATTCTTTTGTCCTTTTCTATGGTTGAAATTAAATGTTTAACTTTTACAAGTTAAAAGTTGCAGCATTGGGGACAGGGTGGTTAGTAAGTACCTGGATGTGGGGTGAATGAATAATTTAAAATTTAATGATCTTTGAACTCTGCTGAACAAATGTTTTGAATGTGCAGAACAACACTTTGGAAATCACACAACAGTTTAGAATGTGCACAACATAGAGGATAATGTATAAACAGCCATACACAACAAGCCTGTGTCTGCATCGAGAGACTTCTATGGCAGACAGAAACCTCAAGAGCGAAGCCTGAGAGGTTCCTTGGTTGCCATAGAAAACTTGAAATGAAGATGCAGGCTTGCCTGTGTATGGATGGCAATGACTTATCTTATATTGAGTATGGCACCTATGCCCATTTCAGGCACTCTGCTTCCTTTCCATGAACCAGTGGTTGGGGGATGAGGCACTCAAGGGTGAGTAGTGAGCTCAAATTATTGGTTCAGTGTGCTGCAGCTCTTTCTGTAGCTTCAAGTTTGATAAAAACAAAGACTGCCAGCTCAATTAAATAGAGGAAATAAGATATCTAGCAGCATTCTAAGTTGTGCTGCAGCAGAGACATCACTACTGAAGCTCTACAACATAATGATGTCACTACTGCAGCACAACAAGCATACTCCAGGCATGGGATTTCTTGCAAAACAGGGTTCCACAATACACTATAAGGATTTTGAGCAGATTGACTTGTATACATGACACCACTGAACCATATACTATATAACCATTGTATTTACACAGTACCTTTGGATTATGGCTATATTTATTGTGTTCCGAATATCTTTGAGCTCAAGAGCCTTTCTCAAAGGTAGCCAAGCTACATCTCTGTCATCTAACAAAGAAAGCAATTTTTATCAGGCACACAGGTAAATAATCCCCGTAGGGAAACTTTCTAAAATCATAACATGGACTTATTTCTGATATCAATCTAAAAAAAGTATCTTGTCACTTATAAATTAAAATGGAGTTTAATGTTTCTTTATAAAGACATTCTTGTCAAATTAAGTTAGTAATGGTTTTTCAGACATGCTAATAACTCAAGCTGATTATAACCAGCTTGCAACTAGTTTCTTCTTAGTATAGGTCCCCAATTAATTTGTTCCTCAGGCATTTCAATATGATTCTATCTTTCATATCCTATATTTTTTGCCATCTGAAATGTTAAGCATTTTTTAGTTACTGTAGGCATTCTTCTTCACAATTGACCAACTCTATGACACTTTGTTTACAAGAGTTATTTTCTATTTTCCCTACAGTTCAACCAAGAACATTACTCAGACCTGATTCTCTTCTTTGATTTGCAGGAATATAGTTTTATAGTGTATGGCAGAACGCTGCTGAGCATGTAAATCAATGCTCAGAACAGCGTTGTTGTGCTGCACTCAGTGCATCATGATGTTGTGCTGCACTGAGTATGTCACTAATGTAGCACAATAAGATTGAATGCATTCATGCATACATGATGTAGGGCCATGTTGGTGACAACAGAACAGGAAGTAACCTGCGCTTGAACGTACCACATCACAAGGGTACTTTTCAGTAGTGGAGGGCCTTTTTTTTGAGAAATGGAGCAAAAGTGTGATTGACCATACACTATAAAAGATTGTGTATGAACAATGATACACGAACAAAGCAGGTTTTCGATCTTGAGGTTTCCATTGCAATGGATCTCTCGAGCTGCACTCTCAAGGTTTCTTGTTAGCATGGAAACTTCTCAATCATAAAACTACCTTGTTGTGTATGATTGCAAATACACAATCCTCTATGTTTTCAGTAGGTTCCACTCCTGGTAATTCACAAGTACACAGAAACATAGAACAGTGAAGAAGATTAAAGGACCTCAACACTCTTTCTCCTAGCATACTCTTTGTTGTTCTGGTTAAATGTTCAGAAGGAGAAAACTTTATGCTTAAAGGGACACTGTCATCCCTTTTGCATTATATTATTATATTTAGTTGAAAGCTAACATTTTATAATTGCTTCCATTCTTTACAATTCATTGATGTTGCTAGCTATTTTATTTGTCTCCTTGTTTAGTAGAAATGAAATGCGTGCTAGTGGTGTTATCATACCCAGCCTTGTTTTGTTTCAAATCCTTGATCTACTCTGACAGTATACTTCCAGAACATTTGAAACATCCCCAAGCACAGTAGCCACTCATGATGTGATAGACTCCTCTCCTCACTCTGCATCATAAGTTTCATGAGTTGCTAGACTCTGTGGAGGTATTCCCAAGTCCAGTAATGATGCAGGGGGAGTTGATCAACAGCAGGCAAGTATTCCATCATGCGATTGCAGTTCAAAACACTCTCCCCCACCCCCACAAGCAACAACTCCTGGAGCTCCTGGACTGCACTTCAACAACAGGCAAGCAGACCATCCTGAGAGCACAGTTCAGACCACTGTCCCCCCACCTCCCCTGGAAGCCACATCTCCTGGAGCCCCTGGCTTGAACTTCAATGCAGGTAAGCAGACCATCCTAAGAGCTTGGTTCAGAAAGCTCTCCCCCCAACCCCACTCCCCGCAAGTCGCATCTCCAGGAGCTCCTGGACTGCACTTCAACAGCAGACAACATAGAAACATAGAAACATAGACTTTGACGGAAGATAAGGACTGCTTGGCCCATCTAGTCTGCTCATTTCCCTACCTACAGGATAGGCCGCAGATCCTAGTTAACCAACAGCCTATTTCTTCCTACCATCCACAAGAATTGCCTTATATCTGTCCCATGCATTCTTGAATTCTCCCACAGTTTTAGACCACACAAACCTCCTCAGGAAGGCTGTTCCATGCATCCACTACCCTATCTGTGAAATAATACTTCCTCACATTGCCCCTGAACCGCCCCCCCCTCTATCTTTAAGTTGTGTCCCCTTGTTCTTGCATGTCTCTTTTTCTGAAAGATGCTACCCTCTTGGACTTTGTTGATTCCACTGAGGTACTTAAAAGTTTCTATCATGTCCCCCCTCTCCCTTCTTTCCTCAAGGGTATACATATTAAGCACTTTTAGTCTCTCCTCATATGGCTTCTCTTGCAGACCCTGCACCATTTTAGTCTCCCTCCCTCCTCTGGACTACCTCTATCCTGTCTATGTTCTTGCGGAGATGGGGTCTCCAGAACTGGACACAGTACTCCAGATGGGGTCTCTCCAACTGTCTGTACAGATGGATAATAACTTCCTGTTTTCTGCTGCTGATGCCTCTCCCTATACATCCCAGTATACCCCAGCCCTCCCTACTACCTTCTCACATTGCTTGCTAACCTTAAGGTCATCTGATATGATTATTCCCAGGTCCCTTTCCTTTTTTGTTGTTGTTACTACCTCCCCCCCTCCATTGTGTATTCTTCCCCTGGGTTCTTGTTTCCCAGGTGCATTATTTTGCACTTCTTTGCATTGAATCCTAGCTTCCTTACTTCTGACCATTCCTTTGCCCTTGCCAAGTCCCTTCTCATCCTTTCCACGCATTCCTTGTGTATCAACCCTGTTGCAGATCTTTGTGTCATCTGCAAAGAGGCATATTTTTTCTTCCAGTCCCTCTGCAATGTCACTTATGAAGACATTAAAAAGGACTGGACCCAATACTGAACCCTGCGGTGCCCCACTAGTAACCCCTCTTTCTTCACAGTGGACTCCATTTACAATTACCTTCTGTGTCCTGTTGTCCAGCCAATGTTTTAACCAGTCTACCACCCTGGGGCCCACTCCCAGGCTGGCTAATTTTACTATTAATCTTTTGTGTGGGACTGTGTCAAATGCCTTGCTAAAGTCCAGGTAGGCCATGTCCACAGCCCCTCCCTGGTCTACTACTTTGGTCACCCAGTCAAAGAAATCTATTAGATTGTCTGATATGACCTTCCTGCTGTGAACCCATGCTGCCTTGGGTCCTCTGCTCCACTGGCCTCTAGGTACTCAACTATTCTTTCCTTCAGAAGTGACTCCATCACTTTCCGTACCACAGAGGTCAGACTGACAGGTCTGTAGTTTCCTGCCTCTGTCTTGGTCCCACTTTTGTGAAGGGGAATCACATCCGCCTTCCTCCGGTCCTCGGGTACCACACCATCCTCCCATGATTTATTAAAAAGTGTTGCCAGTGGTTTCACAAGTTCCCCCCTTAATTCTTTTAGAATTCTGGGATGAATTCCATCAGGCCCCATTGCTTTGTCCACCTTCAGTTTTAGGAGTTCTTGCAGAACCCTTTCTTCTGTGAAAGGACTGGGATCGACCCCCCTATCAAGAGTGCTTCTGTTAATTGGATTAGGCACCTTCCCCTCCTCTTTTGTGAATACTGAGCAGAAATATTCATTCAGTATCCCTGCTTTTTCACTGTCCCCTCTGCCCACCCACTGTTCATTCTATTCAGCCTCACTATTCCTCCTTTGTCTTTCTGCTCACTGATGTACCTATAAAAGGTTTTATCCCCCTTCTTAACTGAGTTGGCTATCTTTTCCTCAGTTTGGACCTTTGCTATTCTGACTTCCCTCCCTGCTTCCTTCTGCCTTAACTGGTACAGCTCTCTGTCCTGCTCTTTCTGTGTTTCCTTATACTTCTGGAATGCTATCTTTTTCTTCCTGACTTTCACAGCCACCTCTTTTGAGAACCATAGTGGCTTTTTCTTTCGTTTTGATTTGTTTATTTGCTTCACACAAAGGCTTGTTGCCTCTATGATGGCAGTTTTGATGATTCCCATTGTTGCTCCACACCTCCTTCTAGCCTGTTTGCTAGTGCTTTCTGAGGCACTATCCCATCTTGCCAAAGTCAGCCCTCCTGAAGTCCAATACCCTCACTTTTGTATGGCTTGACTGTGTAGGTGAGTTTAACGTGAACCACACTGTTTGATGGTCATTTGTTCCCAGATGGCAACCCACTTCTAGATCTGAGATCCTCTCACTGCCCCCGTTTGAGAGTATGAGGTCTAAGATTTCTCCCTCACAAGTGGGTTCCGAAACTAGCTGTCTGAGGCCTGCCACCTGTAGGGCATTAAGAATGGCCCTGCTCTTGGATCTGTCTGCAGCAAATGTGCTCCAGTTAACATCTGGCATATTCAGGTCTCCCATCAACAGTATCTCCCCTTTCTCTGCCATTCTAAGAATGCCTTCTATCATATCCTTGTCCATTCTCTCCCCCTGACATGGGGGTCTGTACACAACTGCTATGCAGATTGTGGTGCCCTTTCCAGTCTCCAAGGTGACCCACAGTGCCTCCTCTCCTCCCTGCTTACTCTTTTGTTCAGTTAGTTTTATCCTTTCCTTTACATAGAGAGCTAGAGAGCTACTCATCCCCCTATTCTTCCCTCCTGTCTCTCCATCATGAGCAAGTATTCCATCATGAGATTGCAGTTCAGAACACTCTCCCTCACCCCCACAAGCAACACCTCCTGGAGCTCCCTGGACTGCACTTCAACAGCAGGCAAGCAGACCATCCTGAGAGCACAG
The DNA here is from genome assembly GCA_016271365.2 of Neoceratodus forsteri. NCBI lineage: Eukaryota > Metazoa > Chordata > Ceratodontiformes > Ceratodontidae > Neoceratodus > Neoceratodus forsteri. The sequence goes on along the minus strand of CM057450.1, from coordinate 823,704,793 downwards.
TTCTGACCACTCTCCCCCCACCCACCCGGAAGCCACATCTCCAGGAGCTCCTGGCCTGCACTTCAACAGCAGGCAAGCAGACCATCCTGAGAACATGGTTCAGAATGCTCTCCCTCCCATCCCTCCTGCAAGCCACATCCCCTGGAGCCTCTGGCCTGCACTTCAACAGCAGGCAAGCAGACCATCCTTAGAGGGTGGTTCAGAATGCTGCCCCCCCCTCCCCTTACAAGCCACATCTCCTGGAGCCCCTGGCTTGCACTTCAACAGCAGGCAAGCAAACCATTCTAAGAGCACGGTTCTGAATGCTCCCTCCCATCCCACTGGAAGCCACATCTCTTTGAGACCCTGGCCTACACTTCAACAGCAGGCTTGCAGACTATCCTGAAAGCATGGTTCAGAATGCTCTCCCCTCTCCCACCTGACTGCAAGGCACATCTCCTGAATCCTTTGGCCAGCACTTCAACAGTTGGAAAGCAGACCATCCTGAGAGTGCAGTTTGGAACAATGCCCCTCACTCCCCTCAGCAAGCCGCATCTCTTGGAGCCCTTGGCCTTTACTTCAACAGCAGGCAAGGAGACCATACTGAGAGTGTTACTTGAATGCTCTCCCCCCAACCCCCTTGCAAGCTGCATCTCCTGGAGCCCCTGGTCTGCACTTCAACAGCAGGTACCACATGCGACCTCCTTTACTCTGTTGGACTGAGATTTAAAAGTTGGAGGGACATTACTGATTGTTTTATTCTTGGGCCAATATGTTCACAGAATGGTATGTTTTATTGAGATTATATCAGTTCCTTAAGATAGTTAGCAGTTTGTGTGCACTTCTAGCGGGTGTATGGGTTACCTTAAGTCAGAATTGTTTAGTTAATATTTTGTGCCTTTACAGCATTATCCTGACTAAGTTTTGTGTTGTAGCTGCTTTTTCTAAGACTCTCTGTTCCCTCTAATCCCATCTTCTCCCCCTCTCCACTCTCCACTCTTACCTTGCTCATTCCTTTGTTTTAGTCCTTGACCTTTTAATCCCCTGTTACTTACTGTTCTGTGTCTCCTTCCCTCCTCAGGCAAGCAGACCATCCTGAGACCTCGGTTCTGAATGCCCTCACCTCCATCACTCCTGCAAACCACATCTCCTGGAGCCCCTGGTTTGCACTTCAAAAGTAGGTACTACAAGTAGCCTCTTTTGCTCTGTGGGACCATGTTAGCCCCACCATTAGCTCAGTGGCTCCCCACCTACCCCCCTTCTTGCCGCCCTTTGTAAGCATTTCCCACATTGCCTGCCTACATCATGTGATCTTGTCACATGACTCCTGCCACCTTACTCTATCTCCCTAAGATTCCTTTAGCTGTTTCTTGACCACCAGATGACACAATTGCAACTCTCTACAAGATGTAACATTTTTATTCATCCTCCTCCACATTTTACAAGTTTACCAGCATTAAATTGTCCTCCCATCCCCTATGTCCCTGCTCTCAATGTACTTTCCTTTATCCTCTCTTCAGTCCTTGTGGTGGTTTCAAGCCTGTGACCCTTGATGACAGGACCAGCCATACTCAACCACACTATCCTCTAGGCCACTCAGTCAGCTAGTGTGCATCCTTCCACATTCTTTGATATCTGACAGTGTCCAAGGGTCACATGTGGTATTATACACAGCATGCTAGTTTGCACCCTTCTACTACCTTTGTTATCCCACAGCATCATGTGGTCACTTGTGGCATTACACTTCACTGTAGCCATCCAGTCCAGCTGAGCACTAGGACCTAGCTTGCCTTCAATTGCAATAGCGACACAACACCTTTTCACCTATTTCACAATGCACAACTTTATCTCCTATTGTCTTGGTCTTGCTTTCCTCCCCTCTTTAATATCACTAACCAATCTCAATCTATACTTCATCCCCTCTTCCCCTTCACTTCCCCCATCTTATACCATAAAACACTCTACACTTCCCCTTCCCCAAATCTAATCAGTTACTCTTGGTACCCCAATGCATCCATACTTCCCTACAAATACCTCTTTGCTAACCTCCCTTTATCAAAAATCCTTTCCTCCCTACACCAATCTCCTCCCCCTCCCCCTCCATCCCGCCCTATTCACTCAAAAGTTACAAAATGTTTAAATTCACTATCTCAATTCCTTATCACCCTCCTACTAATATTAGCAGGTGACATCGAATCCAGCCCTGGCCCTACCTCTCTCTCTCCTCCCTCCCTCCTTCCTCCACGCACCTCCTAAAGGCCTTAAAATCACACACCTCAATATACAGAGCCTAATCCCCAAACTAACACTCCGCCAACCCATCATGATGGATCTACACCCAGACGTTTTAGTTCTCTCTGAAACCTGGCTGTACCACAAGATACCTGACAACAACCTCATTATCCCTGGTTACTATCTCATCAGGCAAGACAGACCCAGCAAGGGCGGAGGTGACACTATGTATTTATCCTCCAACCTCCGATATTCTCATGTTCTGTCACTCTCATCCCCATCCCAATATGAACGCCTCCTCATCAAACTTTACCTCCCCTTTACCCTGCCTGTCTACATAGCCAGCTTGTACTGCCACCTGCGTCTCCCTACATCTACCATATCTGAACTCATCACCTCCATTACCTCACATACCACCTCTGGTGAGCTATACCTATGGAGACATAAACGTGGATTGGCTCTCACCTGCAAACACTAAAATATGCTCCAAAGTAAATTCCCTAAACTTAACACAATTAACAAGGTCACCAACTCAGCTCAGCAACAGATCACTCAAGCACACCCTAATAGACTGGGCCCTTACTTCTCATCCCCATCACATACTGGATTCTGGTATCCTTCCAGATTCCCATAGTGATTACCATATGATTTACTGTATCGGTAAAGTCCACCAGAATAAAGCTCCCCCAAAATTGATTCCTCTTTGCTTTTTCAGTTCACTGAACCCAGCAACCATATTAATGGATTTACACCACACTGATTGGTCATCTATCATAACACAATCCTCTATTGATGCTGCTCTCTGCTATTTTCAGACAAAATTCATTGAAGTCAGGGACCTGCTGCTCCCTCTAAACTAATTAGAGTCAAAGTTTCACACCTCCAATGGATTACTGCTGAACTACTTGCATGCATGCCTGAAAGGCATAGAAGACATCCAGATCCCAACCACTCCTTCTCCAATATCATTATCTTAGGAATGCTTGAGCTAAGCCCACCAGGTACACTAAATTTGAATATTTCTCCACCTCCTTCAGCATCAATTTAAACCATCCTTCCATGTTCTGGAAAGTTGTCAAATCACTCTTCTCTCCCCCCTCTCCTCCCCCCATCCCTATCCTCATCAATGGAAATGCTACACTATCTGACCTTCCATCAGTTGCATCTACTTCCAACACCTGCTTCACATACTGAGCTCCTCACACCTAACCACCCTCCCCCCTTGCACATCTACTGCCTTCCTAAACCCCCTTTCTACACCAAACTATTCTACCACTCACTCCTTCTCCTTCTCATGCATTTCACCAATCAAGGCTCTTAAGGCCCTCCATGCCTTGAACTAGGCAATGACTCCAAACTGCTCTATCTTTCCACTTCTGCTACTGCTTCCCCCCTTGCCTCACTGCTAAACCTATCTTTTTCTCTTTTCTCAGTTCCCACATCCTGGAAACAGTCTACAGTTATTCCTCTCTCCAATGGCGGCAATCCCACAGTCCCAGGGAACTATCGATCACTCTCTTTACTTCCTATCCTAGATAAGCTCCAAGAATGATTAGTCCTCACTCAGCTCTCCTTTTACCTTGACTATTCCTCATTTTTCACCCCTTGCCAGTCTGGTTTCCACAAGTCCCATTCCACCACCACCTCCATCATACATCTCACTGATTCAATACTCACCAATATGGATCAATATCATGTTACCTATGCCATATTTCTTGACCTGGCAAAAGCCTTTGACACAGTATTCTACTAACTTCTCCTCCAAAAACTCACAGCTGCTGGGCTAACTTCCTTGTCCCCAGCTTGGTTTCAGTCCTACCTATCATGCAGATTTCAGTCGGTTAAGATTGTCTCCTCCCTCTCTCCTCTACTGCCAGTCAACACTGGTATACCCACATGGCTCAGTTCTTGGCCCTATTCTATTTTCAGTCTTTCTTAATGATCTTCCTACAGTTTGTTCCTCATCCCAAATCCATATGTTCATCGATGATTCTGTCCTGTACACGTCTAGTACTTCTCATGCTGATGTGGAGGCTAAATTGCAGCATAATTTCAACAATGTACAGCCATGATTCCAGTCCAACCAACTGTTCCTGAACATCAAAAAGACAGTCTCCATGCCCTTCAGCACTAGACAGAGGTAAGCTAAACTCCTACCCCCCTCCCCACCTTCCACATCCTGGATGGCACATCCATGGAAAATGTCACTACCTTTAGATGCCATGGGGTCTAGTTAGACAACTATCTACACTTTTTGGCACACATGACAGCAATCCTAAAGAATCTTCACCCTAAGCATGGTGCCTTATACAAGAACAAAGATTACATTCCACAATCTGCATACCATGCAACTGTGCCGAATAAGATCTTCCCCACCTTTGACTATGCTGATGTAGTCTAAAGTGCCGCACCCAAGACTACCCTGGCCAGACTGGACAACCTCTTCAATTCCTTTTGTCACTTTGTCCTATCCTTCCACCCTCACACTCATAACTGTGAGCTATATAAAGCCCTATCACTCCCGTCCCTGGAGTCCAGACATCTGTCTCATACTGCCACTTTCATGGCCCAATTCTGGTCTGGTAATCTCCCCAATTATCTTTCTTCCTCCTTCTGCACTTCCTCCCAACACACTTCCTGCCTCTGCAACACTGATCTAAAATATTTTGCAGTCCTTCACTGATCTACCACCACTATTCAATCTGCCTTCTCTTTCCACTGTCCTAAACTGTGGAACATGCCCCCCCTTCCATATGTAATGCCACATCACACAAACCTCTCTCCTCCCTCCTATGAGAATACACAACCCCTACCTGCTCCTGCCTAAACCTACTGTCCTCTCACCTTACACTACCCCCTCTACTACACTCAACCCCTAGCCTAGGTCCTGGCTTCCCCAGGCCGTGCCCCTGGCTGGGCTGCCACCTGACACCTTGACCAGCCACCTGCTATCCCAAGGTCTTAGTCCTTAGCTGGGTAACTCAAAATAACCCATTCAACTGTTGCCTATGTTGTTTTATTTGGTTTCCTGCTCTCATATCTGTGTATTTACTGCCTTGTTTATATTCTAAAATTCACAATTTTTATTATCAAAATTTCCAAGGAAAACAACTTTTTAGGTACATGTAGGCAATCTGGTATGAGCACATACCTGAATTGCAACAACATAAATATGACGTGTCCTGGTCTGGTAAATACCCATGGATGAACAGGCTAATAGAACAATAATAGAGTTGTGGATAGTTACAAAACCACAGGTTTTTAAATCCTGCAAAAGTGGAGTGAATATATTAATTAAACAGTACTAGGCTTTCATACATAGGTATGAGCAGACCACAGATTCAAAAGCCTACCGGGGGGGGGACTATATGTCACGTTCAATGGTGTGTGTAATATACAGTGTGTTGTTCTGCTCTAATGGATGTGTGTTCATCACTCCTTGAGGCCTAGGGTGTAGAATTGGTGCTGCATTTGCCTCTGGTAATTTGCATGGGGGGATGCTAAGAAGCCCCCCAGGTGGCCTGGTGTAGGGTCATCTTGCCTGGCACTATGTGATGAACCCTTTCATTGCTGGCTACCTTTCTCAACTCCTGGATCCACTCATGTGGGTCTGGGGCCTGTGTATTACTCCAGTAGATCAGAACTATTCTCTAGCCTATGGCTAGGGCCCCTAGTAACCATCTCTTTTCACCTGCCAGGAGTCCAGGTCTATGGCTGGGGGAATGTAGTAGTTCAACATCACTAACAGGATAGATAATGGTGTTTGGCTTGATGGGATCTTGTTCAGGGTAGATTGGACTGAGGTTCAGAATGGGGTTAGCATGGGGCAAGACCACAGAGTATGGGTAATCATGCCACAGTCCGTCAGGCACCTTCAGCATCTGTCTGAGAGTGACAGACCCCACCCATGCAACTGTTTCAGAGTCCTGTGCCACCTATGCAGCACTTTAAATTGGATGAACCAGTTTTGAGTGCCTTTTGTGGACATCTTGACTGATTTCCAACAGGAGTTCCAGATCTGGGTGGTGATATTCATGCCTATCTCCCCTGACCATTTCTCTCTGACCCCGAGTGTGATGTCCAGAAGCATGTCTATAATGTGCCAATATATAGCACCACTACTTGGGGAGGGTCCCTTATTGGGCCATATAAGTGTGTTTAACTCATTATATTGCAATACCTATACTCGGGGGCCCAGTGTCTTAGTGATGGAATGACTGATTTGAAGATATCTATATAAATGCTGTTTAGGCAGATCATATCCTACTTGCAGTTGTTGAAAGCTCATCATGGAAGTTGGATCATTGAGCTTGAGATCTTTGAGATATCTTATTCCTCTATTTGCCCAGATTTTGTCTACCATAGGATTGTTCCCAATTGTTATGGAGGGGTTGTCCCAGAGTGCATAGAATTGAGCCCTGCATGGTTCCCAAGTACTAAGTTTGTGAAATGCTTTCCATACTTCCAAAGCCACCTTCACAGTGGGAGGTATGGGCTTCCCTTAAGTGAAGCTGGCGAACTGTGCTGTGAGAAGCAGAGGCTTGCCTAGTACTGAAGCTTCACATTCTGTTCATCATGGCAGAGGGGAGCCCATGGCCTACGGGGCTATCTTAGACATCGGCAGTATGGTGTATGCCATTACTTGAAACTGGAAGTCAGTCAGTTTGAGCCCACCCTGTAAATGGGGGGTTCTGAGTTTGGCCCAACTGAGACAGTCTGGACCCTTACCTCAGAAGGACTTTATCTTGGCCTGGAGTAACTTCATCACCTTGGGATTAATGCATAAGTGTATATTGTCTAGAATATATTGAAATTTGGGGGTGTCCATCATTTTAAAGGCCTGAGCACTGCTCCAGTGAGAGAGATGTAGCAGCTCCCCTCTCTTTATGTACTTCTCCAACTCCATCAGCAGTGGGGTCAAGTTGTCCTTTCCCAGTTGCAGGAGGTTCCAGTGGATGGTTACTCCCAAATAGGTGAGCAGCTTTGCGGTATGTTCTAGTCCCAAGGGGTACTCGGGCAGTGTTTTAATTGATACATCTGAGGCAATGAACTGGAATTTTGCTATACTCAGCTTATACTTTGATAGTGCACTGTAGGTGGCTATCAGATTTATTAGTTCAGGGATGGATTCAGCTGGGTCTCTGAGGGTAAGTAAGATGTCATCCACATAGGCCATGGCCTTTTGTTCATACCCCATTTCGAGCCCATTAATGATCCAGTGTTTTCTGATGGTGTGGAGTAGAGGCTCTAGGGCTAATATAAAAAGGAGTGGGGACAATGGGGAACCCTGTCAGATGTCTCTGTGCAGCCCAAATGGTACCGACACTTAACTCTATCAGATGCCTTTTCGGCATCCAAGGAGAGAGGTGCTACTGGGGGGAGGCCTTTTTTGTCTTCCAGAGGAGGTTTACCAGTCTGCTGGTATTATTTGTCCCCCTGCATCCCAGGACAAAATCAACATGATCTCTGTCCACCAGGATCATAATGAGCTGTTTTAGTCTGGTGGTCATGGCCTTGGCCCATAGTATGCATTCGGCATTTATAGAAACATAGAAACATAGAATTTGATAGCAGATAAGGACCGCTTGGCCCACCTAGTCTGCCCATTTTTCCTACCTAACAGATAAGCTGCAGATCCTAGTTAACCAACAGCTTACTTCCTCCTACCCCCCCCACTAGGACTGCTTTATGTCTGTCCCATGCATTCTTGAATTCCCCCACTGTTCTTGACTCCACGACCTCCTCAGGAGGCTGTTCCATCATCCACAACCCTCTCCTTGAAAAAATACTTCCTCACATTACCTCTGAGCGTTTCCCCTCTGTCTTCAAATTGTGCCCCCTTGTTCTTGCACATCTCTTTTTCTGAAAGATGCTACTCTCTTGGACTTTGTTGATTCTCTTGAGGTACTTGAAAGTTTCTATCATGTCCCCTCTCTCCCTTCTTTCCTCAAGGGTATACATATTAAGCTCCTTTAGTCTTTCTTCATATGTCTTCTGGTGCAGACCCTGCACCATTTTGGTTGCCCTCCTCTGGACAGCCTCCACTCTTCACTTATCAGGGAAATAAACCTATAACTGCCACAACTAGTAGGATCCTTCCACAATTTAGGGATGAGGGAAATTTGTGCTATTCTCATGTAGGCTGTGAGGTTCCCATTTAAGGCCACCTCTTCCAGTGCATCCACTGGGGGGGGAGGATGACATCCTGGAAGGCCCCTATGAATTTGGCTGGTAGTCCATCTCCTCCTGGCACCTTCCCTGCAACAGTGGATCTCAGGGCCTATTCAATCTCACCTCTTTCCAGGGATCAATCCAGCCACTCCAGCTTTTTCTGATGAGCTTTGGCAGCTCAAGTTTGTCTAGAAATTCCTGGATGGCTTCCTTGAGTGGTTGCACCTCAGAGGAGTATAGGGAGCTGCAGAAGGATAGAAACTTAGCTGTGATCTCCTCCTCTGCTCTGATTAGTGCACCCCCTTTTGTTCTTAATTGCCAATATTCTGAAGCACTCCTGCTGTCTTTTAAGTTGGTAGGCTAGGAATGTGGCCTGGTTTCTCCCCTGATTCCCAAAACATTTGCTTTAGTTGAAACAGGGTGTATTCAGCCTTTTGGTGTGGATGTGTGTTTATTTTATATCTCAGGCCAATAACCTCCACCCGTAGGCTCTCAGATGGATTTGGGGTGCTATATAAATGCTTCTCTAGGACCTGCAAGTTCTTCCTGTATACCCCTAGGATTTTCCCCTGTTGCTTGCGCATACAGAAGGAATGGCTGATGCACCTGACCCATATGAAAGCCTTGAAAGCATCCCACCTGATGGCTGAAGAGGTGTTCCCTGGTCTGTTGTTGTTCAGTAACTCTTTTATTTCACCTCACAGGTTGCTGCAGGACTTGAAGGCCCTCAGCACTGTTGTGTTGAGTCTCCATTTGCCCCTACCCACCTGGTTTGCATTTGGGAGGAGCTAGGTGAAAAATACCAGTGCATTGTCCGATATCAAAATGGAGCCAATGCATGCATCAATTATGTGGGGAGTCCATGCCCCTGGGGTAAGCCATACATCCAGCCAATAGTGTGTTGTATGTGGTGGTGAATAGTAGGAATAGTCTCTCCCAGTGGAGTTGACCAGTCTCCAAATGTCCATCAGGTCAGCTCCTGTATGAGGGCCTAGAGTGCTTCGAAGATACGGATCATTGGGAACTTGGGGGGGGGTGCTCCTGTCCAGAAAGTCATCCAAAGTAGTGTTCATGTCCCCTAACTATCAGCTGGCCTTTGTGGGATTACTTAAGAGATTAGGTGAAGCCTGTGTAGAAAGAGGCCTCCTGATCATTTGGCCCATATGCACTATCACAAATATGCCCTCTGGGTCACTTTTGACTTTGTTCAGCTGGAACGGCAGTTGTTTGTGAATTAGAATTGCAACTCCTCTGCTTTTGAAGTTGAAGGTAGCCTCGTACACCTGTGAAACCCATCCTTGTTTAAGTTTCTGTGTTTTTCCTTTGGTCAAATGGGTCTTTTGTAGGAAAGTGATGCCTGATCCCTCTTTTTTGAAATGGTCCAGGAGCTTCCTTCTTTTTAAAGTGTATTTAATCCCTTTAACATTCCACAATACCCATTTTATCCCAGTGTTAGCCACAACTATTAGAGCTGTGAGCTTCAGGGTCAATGCTTAAGTCTATCAGCCATTGGTACAGCCTTTCCCATCCCAGTTTCCCTTGTGTGCGCACTTGGATAGGCTGGGGTCTGGAGGTTATCCCCATTGTGGTTCTCCCTCTGGTATATATGTCTATGGTGGGTGGTCTGTCTTTTGAGGGTCTAGTTATGGTCCTTTTCATCTGTGGGTAACCTGTTCTATGCTACATGGTATAAAGCATCATTCCTGTGTGTAACTGTCTGATTTGCAGGGGGTTTAAACTCCCCTGGCCTAGAATTGTCTGGTATTCTATCTGAAACTCTAGGATCCCATGAACAGTGAGCACATAATGTAAGGTCAACCTCAAAATTAACAGTAGCATCAATCCTGGGCTAGCTGCCTTACATGCTGGGGGACTGGGGTCTCCCCTCCTAACTGAGTCAGGTGTTCTTTCTTAAACACTATGAACCAGTGACTAAAATAACAGTATAATGTGAATAACATCAAAATAAACAGTAACCTGTTTTGTTTAACCAACCTAATTAAAACCATCTTGCAGTTAGCATGTGATGTTGTGCAGGGTAGTAAGCCCTGAAACTCCCATCACTAACTGCGGGCATTGCAGAGTCGGTGTCCTCTACCATTGGTCAGGGTCAACCTGCCCTTATCTCTTTGTAACATCCAGAGGAGCTAATCATGCAGCCATTGTGTAGGCCCATTCATGGGGTGGAGGAGAAAGCTGGTGGAGGGGTTCCCTTAGGAGCATGGGGTTGGTGATCTGATACATGTATCTGGTACAGCCCCAATCCTCCCTATCTTGGTCAGTCAATAAGAGGGCCTTGTGGAAAGGTGAGGAGGTATCAGGAGTACTCCTGTACCTTATTGCCCATGTGCCCCTTAGGACGGACAGTGGGTGGGCGTATAAGGTTTGATGCCAATGTGTACTCTCATGAGTCTTGCAAGACCTCCTGTAAGCTATGTGTTATAACTGGCTTCAGACCAAGGATTTGTGCTGTCATCCCATTTTCTGGAGCTTAGCATGAGCTTAAATCAGGTAGGAGGGGGTGTTGCGGAGAGGGCGGTTGAACTGTTTCCCAGTGTCTTGTTTTCTGGGGTTCCACTGAGCCTCCCTTCAGTGCATTGGCCACTCCCCACTTCCAACTTCTGCTATGTGTGTCTGCTGCTGGCTCCTTGGCCTCCCCACCATTCATGTATGAGGAGGCCAGGAGTGTAGCAGCTGTGAGGGCTCAGGAATAAGGAATATGGACAGCAATTGGTCTCCCTCAGATCTGCATGGGTGACTGCTGCTTCGGAGAGTAGGCTTGGTGGAGGTGGAGGCTTCTGCCCCCAGTCTGGCCTGTGGCAACTGCTAGCCATTGGCTGTGATCCCTATTGTGTTCACCGGGGGAAGGGGAGGAAGAGGTCTGGCATCTCAAAGCATGTCTCCAAATCCCTACTTCAGAAATCTACTATCATGTGGCTGTCCTTGATGCTTGACAAATGGCTGCCTCCTCACTCATACAATGTGTCCAAATGAGAATACAGTGTGTGTAGTACCAACTGCCATTTGATGCCAGGCTTAGGATCCCTGAGCTGTACGTTTACTCAGTACCCAGACCACTTGGATGGTATTCCAGTTTGTGCCATATTTCAGTGGAAAACAGCCATCTCTGCTCTCAGTACTTGAGGTATAAGCCACCCCAATGGCTTTAGCAAGGCAACCCTGCTGACCCCTGGGCTGCCCCATCTGGAGCTGTATTCATTGGGAGGGGTGTTGGGAGGGGGTAGGCAGTTGGGGGGTCAAGCACCCCACAGTACCATGCAACCTTGTGTCGGTTCTTTCTCTCCCTCTCAGTCACCTCGGCGTCCTATATAATATCTGAGGGCTAATTCCCCTGTCACATCAGTCAGTACAATAAAGTGAGGAGAGGTCTTGATTGACAAAGAATGCACTCAGCCACAGCAGCTTGCACTGTTTACCTATATCTCATGCATCAAGACCTCTCCACCTGCTGTGGCACAATCACTCCCTTACTCAAGGATGTCCGCTGTCCCTTTAGCCCTGGCTACAGCTACCCACCTGTCTCACACCCCGCACCCAGAGCCTTGGCTCCCCTCTTCACAGTAGTACTCTTCTTGGGTTGCAACCTGCACTTCAGGGAAGCATACCAAGGGAGGAGAAGTACAAGAAGAGAGGAGGCAGGGGAGAGAACTGGGAACTACTCAGCCTATCTGCTGGAATGGGGGAAGGGTTGTGTGGATACAGAGGGAAGGGACAGGAACCAGCACTGGTCAGAAATAGAAAAGAAAGGAGAGGGGGTCATCCTGGAAGGAAAGAGGCAAACAGCATGAAAGAGGGGGAGTTGGGGGGAGGAGAGGAGAATGGAAAGGAGGCCTGTAGGGGGAGAGAGACCAGTGCATGTACTTACTTTGGCTTCATGGCTACAGAAGAAATTGGAGACAGGTTATTAGTCCTCAAACAAACAGTTTGTAGGTCTCGTTTCAAAGGTCCATTCCCCATTTGCAGTTTCTGGGTAGCAGGTGAGAGGGCATTCAAGTGCCTTCCTTCCTGACCATCAAGGGGCTCTGGCTTGACTAAGTGCTTCAAGGTCCAGTTGTATCTGCTGGGCTCCGATCAATGTCTGTACCCTCTGGCATAACTTGGCTGACTGCATCAGCTCAGGATTCAATTATTTCTTTATGTATAACCCCTTCATCGATGTTAGCTTGCAGAATATCACTGGTGACTGTCGGTTGGGTCCTCTCAGGGCTCAGATCTTATCCCTGTCTTCTTGGCACTGGCTTACCAATGGATTCTGATCCCGTGGTGGGTGAGCCTCTGCTGCATTGTCTGGTCAGCTTGTCCAGTGTCTTCTGATCCCCTGCCTGGGACCAGCTACTCTGCTGTGTTCTCTTTCATTTGGAAGTACTCCATTCCATGCTCCTCCTTTGTCCACCTCTGCTAGGGTCACATATCTGTTTGGTGTGGTCTGATAATCTCAGCCCAGTCTCTTAGAGGGGGACGGCATCATTGGTGGTTGGGGTGTCATTTTGTTCTGAGGGTTTCTGATCGGGTATTGGGATGGCCACTGCCTCTTTATGTATTCTATCACCTCCTCAGGGGTCTCAAAGGAGTCATAGACCCTGTTCCTTAGGATCTGCAATTTGGCAGGGTAAATGAGACAATATTGGTCCTGAGCATCCTGCAAGATCTTCCTCTCCTTCGTGTAATCTTTCAATTTCTGAGAAAGTTTGTTTGAATAGTCATCAAATATATATATGCAGTGCCCTTGCCATATCAGCTGCCCCTTTTCTCTGGCCAGCTTCAGGATGTATTCTTTTTCTGGGAACCTAAGCATCTTCACAAGGATGGGTCTAGGTCTGGCACCTTCTTTGGGTGGTGGTGCCAGTGTATTGTGTGCCTGCTCTACCTCTAGGGCTAGTCGCCACTCATACCGAAGAAGCCAGGGTAGCTCAGCCTGCAAGAACTTGGAAGCATCTCTTTGTTCCGCTCCCTCAGGGAAGCCAACAAACTGGAAGTTGTTCCTCCAGCTACGATTCTCCACATCTTTGGCTTGGGACCAGAGGAGGTGTACCATACACTCCAACTCCTGAATTCTTGTCTCATGTCCTTTTCATCGATGTAAGAAAGGTAGATCTTGGCATCTAGGGTACACTGGTTGAGCACCTGGACCTTGTACTCTAAAGCAACAATGGAAACCTTGTATGTCTTGATTATGGTAATGACCTGCTGCATCAAGGTTTTAAATTCCTTGAATTCTGCTGAGTTATCAGTGCCAGTGCCAGTCTGTCTTTTTTGTGCAGCCACTGTCATTGTGCTTGACTGTGTGGCAGTCTGAGATGCAGCAAAAACTATTCCTACCCAGCTATCCTCCTCACACTTTCAGGTTCATTAGTACTGCAGTTCCTTAAATGAAAAAGTTCAAGTGGATTTTGAAAGATATGCTGGATTTGTTTTTTCAAGGTAAATAAAGTGTTGAGTAGGATAGAGCTTTCCTTCAAGCCACCATTCCTTTTCCCAGCTCCATCAATCAATCAATCAATCAATCAATCACATTTTTTATTTATCCAGGCAAACACCATTGAGCAAGCTCATTTACAAGGCGGACCTGCATTACAGAAGTCAACTAACAATGCATTTATATACAGACAAATAGACAGTAGATGCAAGAGTACAACAGTGCAGGTAGGCCTGCAATAGACAGGATAAGTAAAAATACATGTGGATTCAGGTAAAAGACAGTCGGTAAGGGTATACATAACAATAGTATAGCAAGTCAGTAAACATTTATACCAGATACAACAACATACATGGTTTAGTATTCCTGTAAGGTAAAGGCATTATAGTCCAGTGAAGAGATTAGTTGAAGTGGATACTACAAGTGAAGAGACATACATAGTCAGTTTAAAAAGGCCCAGGCATATAAAGGGGGAGACATGTGTCAGGAGAAGTGGGCAGCCAGTGGGGGTGGGGGGTCTGGAACTGGGATAATACTAGGAGCAAAGGAATGAGATGTTCTGGGTATACATGGAATAGGTGGGTGAGGGAGGATGTGATTTAGGGTAGTAGATAAGTAGATGACTCAGTGACAAGTTACGCACTGATACAAGAAGGAAGGAGGATGGGAAAAGCAGGGATGATGTGGAAGGGTGGAGTAAGTAAGCTAGGATCATTGGAAGCAGTTGCAGGCTTTGGTAATGTATTTTGAGTATAAGGTTTTAAACACAGTGAGACTAACAGGAGTCTTCAGTTTCAATCATTTCTGTAGCACATTCCAGAGCTAGGATTGTTGGAAGCAGTTGTAGGCTTCTGTAATGTATTTTGAGTATAAGGACTTAAAGACAGTAATACTAACAGGAGTCCTCAGTTTCAGTGATTTCTGTAGCACATTCTAAAGTGACAGTAGAATAAATCCTATGGCAGCTCTCCCAAAACATGTTAGGGCTTTGGGCACTTTCAGAGAAATCAGTGAACAGCTTCTTAGGGCATAGGTTCCAGGCATATTGAGAGTCAGGCAATCAACAATGTGCTGCGTAAGTTTGCCAGTGATATCTCTGTATGTCCGGACAGCTGCATTTTTATTTTGACTGTAGTGTAGGGAGGTCCAACCTACAGCTGCATATAAAGAGCAGTGATGGGTGGAGAAGGGGACACCAGTGATGAATCATAAGGCTCTGTGGTAAAGTATGTCCAATTTACCAAAGTATGAAGTAGCACATTGGCTGTAGATAAAGTCGGCATAATCAATTAGGGAAAGGAATGTAGACTGAACTAGCTGTCTCTTGTCCTCTGTAGTTAGTAGGTGGTTTAACCTGAAGAAGAGACCTAGTCTTCGCCTCCATTTTTTTTAACAAATCCTCCAGGTGGTCTGCAAAGGAGTTTGAAGTCTAGCCAGACCCCCATGCTCGTGCATGCACCACCGTGTTTATATTTTACCAGTGTTATCTATAATGTAAATATTGTGTACATTTTGAATATAATATTGATGGAATGTAATGGCTGCTTGTACTTTGTGACTTATCGTATATTCTCAATGTGCTCATGTATTTCATACTTGTACTCTCTCACTCTCGTTCCCCCCAGGACAGATCTGTAAATGAGCAATACTGCTCAGTATGAGTTCCTGGTGAAACACTTGGGGGAAAAAATCAGTGACTGTAGACATTTTTTGAATGGTATCACAGTGGTCAGTATGTTCTTTCCTTTTAGAAAGAAAACATGAATCAGAATCAAACTACCCGCTACATCAACAATCACTACAGAATGTAACCAATCATAACATTTGTTTTTCAAGCTAGAAACATTTTTCAGCCTGTGTGGGTTAACAGTGCTCCTTTAGTCTAATAATTTTCCTGCTGTATCTGCATGCTTTAGCATTCTTCAATAAAGTCAGTCCTTACTAACATTAGGGGTTGTGAACTGGTTTTCTTAAGAAAAACTCTGCTGGACTCGTTCCAGTCATAGCATTTAGGGCATTTCAAAGATGGGGAAGGTATTAATTAGCACAAGGAGAATTCAGGGTCATAAAATGGAGAGCAGGAAGGTTATTTGAAAGAAAAACAGGAGAAATAGAATAACATCACTGAAGATATGCTGTTGGAATATATAATAATAAAATGTCTAGACATGTTAGAGGCAAGAATGGAACATAGAAAAGAGCAGGCTCCATCTGATATGCACAATACATGTTAATTCGAAACAAGGAAACTGAAAATCTATGAAATCATTACTACTGTACAGTACACAGAATGTGTTGGGACCTCATCTCATTTCCTTAGAATTACAAATGCATGATTCACTGTTTTATTGATGCACACATTTGACCATTTTCCCTCCCTCCCTTCCTTCCTTCCTTTCTTCCTTCCTTCCTTCCTTCCCTAAAAGGATCAAGCTCTGCAGTATCCACTGCTCAGCTTAGCTACAAGATCGAGGATGAGAGGTATCATGCAAAACCTTAAACTCAATAATAATTAAGAGAACCACATATCTGATCTAATTTCTGGGTGTTGTGCTATGGAACTCACTAGTCATGAATACATATTTGTTAACCGAGTGCACTAGACTAACACAGCCTATTTTCAGACATGCCTCTGGCAGATAGAACAGTAGGCATGACATCATACAGTAGCAAAGAACATTACATAACTTTCATACATTCACTAGTACAACACTTTCATATAGCACTGGTACATGCACACTGTAGGCATTGGAGAGATGCTTTTCAGTTCTGTTTTAAGTTGGGTATGCATCTCAGTTTTTCATAGATGTGCAGGTATGGCATTTGGGAGTTCATCTGAGTAGGAAGAAAAAGCCTTTACCCATTGTTGGTGAGTGTTTCAGGTATTTTAAGTAAAGAGTTTCCATTTGACCTTATGCTGCATGTATCAAGCTAGTTGTAACCACATTTAGATAGTGATTTAGAGGAGTTAACTTTAAGAGTTTTGCTAATTAAAATGCACAGAGCATATCCTTCATACATGTAGAACAACCATCTCAATCTGTTGTACAATGTACAAACTGGAAGATATTGTTATACAATACAATCGGTCTTTTTAAAGTATTTATATTCAGTATTATTCCATCAATCAGTCAATCAATCAATCAATGAGTCTATCTATCTATCTATCTATCTATCTATCTATCTATCTATCTATCTATCTCTCTCTCTCTCTCTCTCTCTCTCTCTCTCAACAGTCCATTTACAGTATTTATATATAATCAGACTTGTTCCTTCGGCTAGATGAGTGGATCACATAGCAGCTCATTTAAAGTAGATAGGGGGTGGGAGTTAGCTTGGCAAAGAGCACTACGAAGAACACTACCCATAGCAACCTTGATGGCATCCCTACCAAGCAGTGAACTGTACATAATAAAACCTGGAGAGAAAAGTAAGGTAGGTGAGACCATTTAATGGCTTATGATGTGCGCCAATTGAAGAGTCTGGACAGCAACATTCCAAAACTGCTTGCTCTGGTTGCAGAAGGTACTCTAGATCTGAAAACTGTCACAGAGAGGTGGGCTAATTTGAACCATGAGTGGGACATGTCATTATCAGCATGATTTTTGTCAAGACATGACAGGACTAGTGGTAAGAGTGGTGGGCTAGCATTATGAAAGGGAAGGAATAGAGGCAACAGAGATGGATAACCTGAGAGACGTTGAAGGACTGAGTGTTTGTTTGTGCTAGTCGGAACAGGAAATGGGAAACAAACTATGATGGGGTAGTTTACAGACCACCAGGCCAAGTCCAGGGATCCAGTAGAGAATGAGGTGAGATGCTGAGGAGTGCAACTAAACTGAGGAAGTAGTAATAGTAGGGGACTTCAACATGCCAGATATCAACTAGAAAGTCCCCATCACTGCAAGCACTGTACAAGAAATCAGCTCCTGGTGGATGAATGCCAGACAGCTTTCATAGTGCAGGTAGGCTGGGATCCAACAAGGGAGTGGGCCCTGCTGGATCTGGTACTCACTAACAATTAAAAGATGCAAAATGTGTCTAGCCAAAGAACCACTGGGGTCCAAGACCACAAGAGGGTTAAGTTAGAGTCCAATTAGAGACCTACAAGCTCAGTGAAGGTGTGGGCTGCAGGACAGCAGACACTGACAGAATGCAAGGGTTGGTGAGGGAAATCATGAAGAAAGTCGAACAGTCACATGGAGTGGAGGAAAAATGGAAAGCATGCAAAGCAAAAATGCTGGAAGCAGCAACAGGCTGCATAGGGAAGGTATCAAAAAAGCAAATGATCAAGAGGCCCACTGTGGTTAATGATAGGTGTGAAGAGTGCAGTAAGAATAAAGAGGAAGGTGTTGATAAAGTATAAGCAACCTAAGAGAGAAGGCAACTAGGAAGGAGTACTGAGGGGAAACCAGGGGGTCTAGTAAGAAAGTCAGGGGACCAAGGCAGAAACAGAACTCAGGCTTGGGGGGGGGTCAGAAGGGAGACAAAACATTTTTTTAGGTACACACGGGAGAAAGGCAAGTACATGAGGGCCATAGTGAGGCTAAAAAGGAGAAAAGCTGTGAGTAGGCAACAAAGACAAGACAAAGACACTGAACCAATACTTTTGTTAAGTATTTTCCAGAGAAAAAGAGTCACCTCTGCCAGAATGTGGGGTGAGTAGTGTAGGAAACAGGGACAGGTGCACCGTTTAAGCCACATAATAGAGGAAAGAGCATTGGAATGGCTGAAAGGAATGAAGGTGGACAAATCCTTGGGCCTGATAGGCTACATCTTAGGATGCTCAAGGAGACAGCGGAGGTAACAGTGGCTCCATTTGCAGACATTTTTTAACTGCTCATTGGCTACAGCGGTGGTCCTTAGGGATTGAAAACAGCAGGTATTGTCGCTGTGCACAAAAGCAGAAGGAAAGATGAGCTGAGATACTTTAGACAAATCAGCCTAGCAATATACAGTGAGGAAGGTAAGGTAGGGTATACCATGACACAAACTGGTGGACTTTCTAAAATGGCATGGAAAGCAGGACATCAGGCGGGATGGGTTCACCAGGGAAAGCTCATGCTAGAACAAATCTCAATGAGTTCTTTGATTGGGTGACCAGGGCAGCTGTCAAAGGGCATGCATTTAATAAAATAGGCTTCAGCAAAGCATTTGCCTCAGTCCCACACAGGAGACTGGTCAAGAAACAAACAGAAGGACAGAGTTGATGGCTTGGTTAGAAAGCTGGCTGGGAGGAACAAGAGAGCTAACAGAGGACCTGTGTAGGTTGGAGAAATTGTCAAAAATCTGTCAGCTGAGTTTCAATGCAAAAAGAAACAAAGTGCAAAGTAATACATATCAGGAAAAATAACCCAAGAGTGCAGTGTGGAATGGGAGGTTCTTACTATAATGCATTATGGAGAAGGAGCCAGAAGTCATAATTTCTGATACCCTAAAATCCAAAACTGAAACCAAAGGTTGGTTCTTAATGGGACTGAAAATCAGAATGAACAACGTTATCCTTAAAAGTCTGACAACTCTTCCACAATATGTGAAGGTACGTATTCAGGCTCTAGAATTTAGTTTTTCCACTATATTACCTGCTTTAACCTAACAGATACTTGTGAATACAGGGTGATCAATGTATGACTTCCTGCTCTTTCTATCTTGCTGTGAGGAAAGATTTCTGATCAACAAACATTGTTATATTTGTTATAATTAGAAACACTACATTATGGATTTAGATATGATGGCTCCCATTTGCCATTTTGAGAGGTTGTTTTTCCTCATGGAGAATCTCACTAGGTAACGGTGGCACTCACAGAGAGTGCACACATGTCATTTACTTTGCTACTAAACAGTGATTTCAGAGGCATACACTGATCACCGTTGTTTAGATGATACTGTTAGAAATAATAACTCATTCCCTGGTGTCTAATGGATCCCCTTTGCCCAACCAAATGATATCCCCCAATCCACCTGCTTACTGAGGACACCCTACCATGCACATTCCCTTATTCCACTAAATGGTTTGACTTTAACAGATGTGCAACTGGAATAGCCCCCTGCTCACCTCCATGGCCAGCTGCCAGCTGACAGTCAATGAACATGATCAAAGAAAAGGAAAAGTTATCTCGAGTACTATACCTAACAGCTTACTGAAGCTCATCAGGCCCTAGTTGCTTACCCTTTATGTACATTTCTGTACAGTTAGTTGTTTGTCTCAGGACTATTTCCAAGCGAATTGAAGCTAACCCCAGTTACCCCTATATTTAAAAATGTGCCAAAAAAGTAACTACAGGCCTACCTCCCTACTCAGAACAGTGGCTAAAATACTAACGAAGTTACTGGTGAGGTAACCCAAATAAATGCATTTATTGCCAAAAATAAATTACTAAACCCTTACCAGTCTGGTTTCCACCCCTGCACAGTATCACCAAGTCCCTTGTGAATGTTACAGATGATATTTAATCAATCATGGATATGATGACTCCTAAAGAGAGCACTAATTATCAGCTTATTCAAATCATTTGACACATTAGACAATATCATGATTTAAACAAACTTACTGTACCTACCTTAATCTTAGTGCTTTAACACTCAGATGGTTTACAGATTACCTATCAGATACTGAAGGCACCAATTACAGTGGTGGCCAGTGACATGATGCATTATATGTGGATATTAAGAACAATCACAGGAAATCCAATTGAAATGAATGGGGATGTCCTGAGATATAACACTGTTAAAAGAGTGCAATGTATCATATAACACATTTGCTGAGTTTGTACTCAATGCACCACAAGACAGTCATCACTCTACATTGTATAGAAAATTAAATAGGCTGCATCTTGAAAATCAAAGAAGGCCACATATGGTCTATTGTATATACTACTGCACTATAAAAGGGCTCTGCATTATGTCACTGATTTATTGGATCCTAGACCTGTTCTTGCAGCACTCAGTTCAGCAGAAAAGTTGAAATATTTTGTTTCCCCATAGTACCAGAGATGAGGCAAGTTGTTTCTCTTATGCTAGCCCACTGGCATAGAATCATGTACCTATTTGCCTGTGCTCCATCTATTACCTGTCCTTGCCTTTAGTTGCTTCCTAAGTTGACTTCATTATAAATCCACACAATTTTGGCCTTGTTGTGGCTGGCATGGATCTAAAAGGTCAAACTATTCACAGTTGTGTATGTTACCTGATAGTAAATATCATTGATTATACATAATTATACAATGGAAAGAAAAAATCCTGGACTCTGATTGGTCAGTCCTGGGCTGGACCCGTGATGTTATCCCAGTACAACATCAGGGGTCTAGTCTCAGCCTCACTGTGAACCTGTAGATGATTGTTTGCTTGATTTGTTTCTGCTTGATTGTTACATCTTCTCTTAAAAAACAAAAATATTTTTCCACACAAAAACATCTTTAAAATTATTTTTTTATTCTGTATAACAATGAGCCATTGTATAATAGCAATAATGCCCTCCAGGATGCGTGTCGTTTGGGATAACGTCATGCCTCAGTTGTTGGATGCACTCGGCCTGTGGCTTCGTGCCCAACCATCTGATGTGTGACGTTATCCCAGCACGTCACACACCCTGTCGGGCATTATTGCTTAAATGTCCTTGCTGCTTATGTAAGATATCATGAAATGTTAATGACTGGAGCAATTGTTCTCTGATATCTTGCTCATATAGGAAACCTTAATGAGCTAAAGTAGAAAAACATTGTTTTCTGCATTGCGTTTCCAGATTCTAAACAAAAATAACATGAACAAAGTGAAATGATGTGTGTTTTAAGTAGAAATAAATGTTGTAAAAAACTACTATAATTATTTACTCAGTGTATTCACACTGGTGTGGTATATGTAGGCTATGTTCTATATTTCATAGGAAATGCACGAATTAGCTTTTTCTTCAATTTGGAATGTTGCCAACTATGCTGCCTAGCAGTGAGTGGCAGAGCAAAGCAGATACTCAAGTTCTAGTTTAACATTGTTAGCAAAATTCCAGAGTGAATAAAAAGCTTATTTCTGAATGCCATATGAAATGTCCTGTTTATACCATGGGACACTAAATGCCATTCTGATGAGGCTACAGGGAAAATACAATGACTTCATACAGGATAATCTGTTATTTCCCCAGGGGTGAAGAACAGGGATGAATAGCTATTTTTATTCAGTCCTGTTGTTTATCCCTCTCATTGTATTACTGTATTTAGGGTTCCACTGCCCCAAAGTGCCAGCAGTAGTGCACCTTGTCATTAGGTTGCCAAGTCGGAAAGTCACTGTACTCTTTTTTTGTGGGGAACTGCGCTCTCCACACACACTCTTTTCTAAATATACTTACACTGGGGGGCAGACCTTGGGGAGGGGGTGGCGAATCTGACAATCAGCGCCATAATGACTGGGCACTGTAATGCACCCTGATGATCAGCAAGGTGTATTTAGTCCTGTTATTGCATACACTTCATGTATGATCTATTGTTTCCATGTTAACCAGAAGATGCTGATTTGTGCTTCTGGAAACCATTGTACAGTAAAAGTAAATGAATCTGACTCAGCAGTATATCTTGGTTAACAAATAAAAATGTTATTTTTACATGACCTTCCAACTGCTGTGTTTGTGGCATCATAGCATGAAGAAGAAAAGTAATCAGCATTTATATAGCACCTTTAATACATGTTGTATCTAAAGCACTTTACAAGTAACACAAGATTGGTAGTGAAGTGACTGAATGTGTAGTGGCAGCCATTTTTTAAATCAACACCAACACACTGCCTTTGGACAACTGCATGAACAAGTTTTATGGGAAGGGGAATGTTGGCAAGGACACCAGGGAAACTCCCCTGTTCTGCCAGTAGGGGGATTGTTGGCCATGTTTGGATGGCAACTCTGTGTTGGAGTGCATGGATGTATCAGAGGAGAGGAGCAGGCCTCCTCCTTTGCCCCTTCAGTGCACAAGGTCTCCAAGAACAAAACTGATTTTTTTTATCTGAGAGATGAAGACATCAAGAATGAAATATTTGTATCTACAGAGGACTTTTGTTTTAATTTGACATACTTTATTAAGTATACCCCAACACAAAATCATACAAAATACATTCATTAATAACAGCACCTGCTACATAATGGGCTATAAGTATATTAATAAACAGAGAGAAATAAGCTTTCAGAGAAAATAATAGCAACACAACCTTGGAAATTAAAATCAAAAGAAAAAAAAAACAGCCCTACCCCTCCCCCCAGGGTGCACTTTCCTGTAGCTTATTACCCCAGAACTAAAAGGAAAACAAATATGATAACCATTGAAGTAAAAATTTTAGAAGTTTTAGAAGGAAGAGAAGCTTGTGAACCCACCAAGACATCCTGTCAAGCCAAATAGAGGGCATATAATTTCCCTCATTTTTTATTAAAAGATGAGTGGCGCTGATGTATACTTGCAATTAAATATTCGAGATGGAGCACAAAAGATTTTTCATGCAACCATTCCATATAAGAAATAGTGACTTGATCCTTCCAATGTCTAAGCACTAGCTTTTTGACCGCCATGAAATTAGGGCCATATGAAATCTTCTCTCCTTCACCAGAATTCCAGAGAAGTCTCCCAGAACACATATGAGGGAGGAGAAGAGGCCCTGTAGTCCCAGAAGTGGGTCCAGAGCAGATTCAATTTATTTCCACAAAGGGGATATTTTCTCACATCACCACAATACATGAAAGACTGAGCCTTCCTCCTTGTTGCACCTAGAGCACTTGTTGGAGGGAAGCTTCTTCATTTGGGCCAATTTGATAGGAGTATAATACATATTGTTTAAAATACAGTATTGTGTAAGCCTGTATCGGTCCTGGGTAAGGTATGTATATAGGCCTGTCCATACTGAATGCCAGTTAATATTTTCATCCGGAAAAAACGCCTGCCAAATCCGAGAACCGATAATCGAAGAAGATTGTGGGAATGCGAGAACCAATTTATATATGGTGGAAATGCCGTGGGATTTGCTAGCAAGAGTCTTAATTTGCTGGAGAAAGGCTCCAATATGGGAGGGGTTGAAATCTTTCTCAAACACCTTAGCGAGTAAGTGTTTAAGCTGAAAAATTTGAAAGGCAGCCCGTGACGTTAATTCGAATTTAGTGAGAATCTCCTCAGTGGATAACATAACATCCTGTGAGTAAAAGTCAGCCACAGTAAGATCGGGAGGGAGAGATAACCAACACTGAGATAAAGGAGCTCCACCAATTTTGAGATTCAAGTTAGCATAGATCGGCTGAGAGAAATCCGCACTTGGGACTACCTTATAAAAATTAAACATTTGGGAGAGCACTCTTAATGAGATGCCAATCGGGAAAGACTGCAGAGCTTTTGGTAAATTTTTAAAGGGCGTGTAAAAAAGCGAGGAAGGAGCTAAATTATGTGCTGCAAGAATATCCAACTCAATATGCAACCAGATTTAGACATACTCATGTTGAGTAAAGAATTCCAATAAGGAAAGCCACTTCCCACACTTATAGAGGTGACAAGCCCAGTAATAGAATAAGAAGTTAGGGAGACACAAGCCTCCGACTCTTTAGGTAGGGACAGCTTGAAGTAAGATCTTCTAATAGCTTTATCCTGCCAGATTAAGGAGTTAACATCAGAATGGATGCGCTGAAAAAAGGACAAGGGTAACCAAACGTCCAGCATGTTTAGTGGATAAAACAATCTGGGTAGGACGTTCATTTTGACGTTATTAATTCTACCCCATAATGAAAGAGGAAGCTTTTTCCATCTTGATAAATCCTGCTGAATATTAAGCCACAAATCCTCCAGGTTTAATTTGCAGAGTAAAGATAGGTCCGAGGTAATATGGATACCCAGATACTTGATGGACCTGGGGGTCCATGTCATACCAAACTCCCTGAAAGCTGAGCTATATGTTAGACATTGAGGGGGAAGATTTCTGTTTTGCTAATATTGAGTTTATAGTTCGAGAATTTCCCAAAGGTATCGATAATATGCAATGCTTCTGTTAAAGAAGAAACTGGATCTGAGAGATGAAGCAATATATCGTCCACGTAGACTGAAAGCACGGGGACCCTGTCACCTATTGGAATACCAGAGATTAAAGGGAAAGATTTCAGCTGCCTAAGCAGGGGTTCAAGATATAAATTGAAGAGAAAAGGAGAGAGTGGACAACCCTGCAGCGTGCCTGAAAAGAGAGGGAAAACCTCGGAGAGTACCCCATTGCAGTGTATTCTAGCCTGAGGGGAGGAATATACAGCCTGAATCTAATTAATAAAGTTATTAGGGAAACCCATTGTCTGCAGTGTGGCCCACAAGAAATTCCAATCCACCCTGTCAAATGCTTTTTCTGCATCAAGGGATATCAAAGCCATGGGAGAGGGGGAAGTTTTGGCCACCTGAACCAGATATGACAATTTACGAAGATGATCAGCCAGGGTTCTACTTGACACAAATCCAGTTTGCTCTGGGCTGAGAAGCTGAGTCCAGACATGTTTGATTCTACTAGCGAGTATCTTAGCCAAAATTTTAATATCACAATTTAACAGAGAGATAGGATGGTAACTCGCAAGCAGTTGGGGTGGCTTGTCCAGTTTAAGGAGAAGAATAATGGAGGCTTCCTACAGGGAAGGGTCTTGAGTGTGCCCTGAGAGGATATACTGATACAAATGTAACAGACAGGGAGTGAGCTCTTTAGCGAAAACTTTATAAAAATTCGATGGGAAACCATCTGGACCGAGAGCCTTGTCCAACGCGAGATTATGCATAGCTGATAACACCTCTTGAAGGGATATTGGAGCAGATAAAAGAGATTGCTGCGTAAGAGAGAGAGTAGGTAAGGATGAGGCGGAGAGATACTCTAATAAATCAGCTTGTGACGGAGATGCGGGACGTTGGCTATAGAGAGAGGAGTAGAACTGTCTGAAAACAGCAGTTATGTCTCTTGGATGTGTTTTTGTATTTCCGTCAGGATCATTGACAGAGGAGATGAATCTAGAGACCTCTAATTTCCTCAGACGCAAGACTAGGAGTTGACTCGCCTTCTCACCTTGCCCTATATATTTTGCTTTAGTTCTTAAAATGAGAAATTCTGCATTTTCCTCTACTAGACGAGAATACTGATTCCTTAAATTCAGCAGTGATTTTAGCAAAATGGGAGGAAGAAGAAGTGAGAGATTGCTCGAGTATACAGATCTGATTCAGAAGTGAGGTGATGGTAGCCTCTCTCTTTCGTTTACGGGTGGAGGAAAGCCTAATAAACTCACCACACAAAAAGCATTTCAAGGCACACCATTCATGATCCATTCTTGTAACAGAACCCTGATTATTTGCAATAAAAAGTTGAATCAACTCAGAGATTCTAGTGATAAGATAGTCCTCCTTTAAGAGCTACGTATTTAAATGCCATACTGAATCCCTTTGGAGATTTTGGTTTAACATAACAGTGACCCAGGCCACCGCGTGGTCCGATATAACAATCGGTTCTATGGCAGAATCGTTAAGACCTTGAATAAGACAGCGGCTGAGTAAGATATAGTCCAGCCTGGACCAGGTGGAGTGTACCATGGAGTGAAATGAGAAGGCGCGGGTCTTGGCATTTAGCAGGCGCCAAGGGTCGCATAGTCCTGCGGAATCGAGAAATTCAGCAAAAGCCCTCTGGACATTGGAAGGGGACTTGAGCGAGGAGTTAGATCTATCTAAATCCTGCGTGGGTGGTAGGTTCCAATCCCCCCCCCCTGAGAATTAAGGGGAGTGCAGAAAATTTTTGTAGTTCATTCAGTAATTCCTGAAAAAATTCAGAATTTCCCCCCACAGGCCCATACACACTCCCAAGGACTAAGTCAGTACAATCCAATAATCCTTGAACTAGTATATATCTTCCTTGAGGATCAGCAATTATTATTTTGGGTTGAAAGGCGATCAACTTGTGAATTAGGATGGCAGTGCCACCACTGGAGGATGAAGTACCAGAAGCGAAAACTTGCCCAATCTCCAATCTACGCAAGCCCACCACTTCCCCAGAGAGAAGATGGGTTTCTTGAATGAAGGAGATATGGGCATGCAAGAATGATAAATGTTTTAAGACCTGGATTCTTTTGCTAAGGTCACGAGCCCCTCTTACATTCCAGGTTACAAACCTTTTCAGTCCATTAGCCATTGGAGTCTATAATGCCGCATACATAGCCAGACCATTGTAGTGAGGAAGTGCACCAATATCCCCCCAACCAATACAGCAAATAAACTATAAAACTGGTTTTCCCACGAGATCCAGAAAAAAGATGAACTTTGAACATAAATCTGCCCATTAAATCCATTATACAGTAAGGGGAAACCCAATCATTAACAGTGGAGAACAGCAAAGCACCAAAGTTATCAACCCCCCCATAACCCCAACCCCCTTATAACTATTTACAACTATCCCTCTACTCAATTTCCAAATCAACTGAAAGGCCTCCTTGCCCCTGAATGGTAGAGAGCCCATAAGTACCCTATTAACACTACTCTCTAAACTTCTATCTAGACGTACAGACCTGAAGTTAACAGGCTCATGTCTCCAGTAAACTACAGACACTAAATTAGGCAATAATGTGGACTGACATAAAATACCAAAAATAATCTCCATAATGCCATGTGATATAAAACAAAGACCGAGAGTAGTTAGGGTACACCCCCCCCCCATACTCCAGGACGTGTGGTGGATTACTCCCAAGCCAATGTCTTCTCCCCCCTGCCCCCCACAGACCTCGAAGAAAAAATACTGAAAGCAGTTTAAATCCAAAAAACAGGGATGCCCCATATAAGCATTGAGAACCGGCACCCCTCATGAACAAAGCTGTATTCCTGTCAGCATAACAAGAGAGAAGCAAAGTCGGCACCAGACACATGAAAAGAGGTAACAAAGAGCAAGAGATAGGTGCAGAACAAACAGGACTGCAGAGAGAGTTAGTTGCAAGTGTTGAGATAGGGATACAAAGGAGAACAGTGATAAAGTAAAAATGACATGAACAAAAGACATGAAAAGAAGGACAAGAGTCTAATAAGGAAATATTGAGAAAAGCGAGACACTTTGCGTTGAGGTTAGGCATAGCCATCACTTGAAATATAGCAAAACCAGGGATGAATTATAATCGAGAAGCAGCCAGAAGAGAGAGAGAGGGCTAATAGTGAGCGGAGAGGGAGATATAAGGAGGTAATTCCAGACTCATTTGCGTAATGCAAGATAGAGATATCGCAAGGAGGAGTAAATGACTCAAGTGGTTCCATGAATATGCGTCTGTTCCCAGGGAGAACCAGACTGGTATCGGGCCAAGCTGCCCATGAAAACAATCCCCACTGGAAACAGCAAGTTGCTCAAGAAAGTCCACGGGAAAAAGGTTCCTCGGTGCAGTGTGGGTTCACTCAGGCCTACAGGTCGCTGCTTGCCTCCCTCTCAGTCTGTCATCATCTTCTCCTCCCAGGAAACTCCCTGCACAGAGACATCCCTTGGACCAGACACCTCAATGGTAAGCCAGCTGAAAAAAGATTTAGACAGTCAAACAGCAATGCTCCTTAGTAATTAGAAAAACAGGACTACAGCCCTATGATTTAAATAAAGAGGGCATTTTCTTACACAGATCAGCATGGACCTGGTCAGCAGAGTCAAAGGAAAGCCATACTCCATCCACTAAGACCTGCAGATGAGCTGGATATGTCATATGAAACGTAATGCTGGCAGCTATCAGCTTGCTGACTATTGAGTGAAAAGAAGCTCTCTTCTGCCTGGTTTCAAGGGGCAGGTCCTGAGTAATCCTTAGCCACTTGCCCTCCCAATGTATTGCTTGTAATTCTCTGACTTTAGCCAGAATATGTTGCTTTTCCAAGTAGTTGAGAAAGCAAATAATCATCGGGCTAGGGGAGGCAGACTCCTCTGGCTTTGGGCGTAAGGACCTGTAGCCCTTTATATTAAATAGGTAGGGTTATGTGGGGAAGGGCCCATGATCTTGGAGAAAAGTTTCTGCATAAACGGAATTGCAGAGGGGCCCTCTGCCCCTTCTGGAAGCCCAAAGATCAGAATATTGTTCCTCCTACTGCGTCCCTCTAGGTCTTCAGTCTTAAGTTGTAGTTTGGTAATTTGTTGCCTGAGTTTGGTAATCTCCGGGTCAGTCCTGTCTCTCCAGGCCGCTAGGGAATAAGTACGTGCCTCAGTATCTGACGTTCGAGTTCTAAGGTCCACCATCTCAGAACAGATGTTTTTTAAGATCAGTAGCAATATCCTGAAGGGTCTCCTTGAACGGTTGCAGTTCTTGCAGGAAGTGCTGTTCTGAGAGCGGTACAGAGGCTGACAGTGCACCCAGTTGCTTAGCAGAAGATTGATAGAGAGGTTTTGCTTTCTTTGCTTGTTTATCAGGCAAGACCGGGGGCGTGTGTCTGGGCAAGGCCGTCTTCATTTCGGCCTCCATCACAACGTTTTAAAGCAGTAGCAAACACCAGAAAATGGCCAAAACGCTCTGTTAGGTATACAGGAACAGTATTATTGAGACAATCCCCTGCAGTATTAGCCAGAAAACTCCGGATTGTAATAGATTCTCATATGGGGGGGCCGGAGCCGAAAGAAGCAGCAGCTAGCAAGCCCAAATCATCATGTGATCTCCCCATCTACAGAGGACTTAAGTATGGCTGTATAGAGTGCTTCTGCTGAAACTGCCTCAGAGGAACGAACTGAGATAAGTGATTTGGTTATAATAAATGCTGAAATGTCTCAAGAAACAATGTTGCTAATGTTGGTAGAAGAAGAAAGAAGTCACAAAATGTGCAAGAAACTGTTTCAGGCAGAACTAGCAAAGGATTCGAGCTGGGAGCTCTCCTGACAGGGTGCAGTCAGACTGACACAAGTAATAGTGACACAGTAGCATGAAAGCGGAAAGCTGCTTCAGATGAGTGCAGTAAGGAAACTGTTAAAATAAATGCAGCTTCAGGCGAAAACCTGGCTGGCAGTGAAAATTCTGAGTATGGTGTGTGCCTAAAGCCATCTGAAATTTTACAGAAAAATGCTGAGTTCCAATCAAACTCCTTACAGCCTAAAGTTCACTTGCCAGGTCTGACCAACAGTCAGAAAAACATTTTTTCCTTATCTATGGACAGGAATTGTATGGAGGCTGAATCTTCTTCAGGACATAACTTAAATATGACTATTTCACTGGAAAGGTCTGAAAATGATAATGAAGCCACAGTAAAACAGAGGGAATCATACAATAAACCTACCAACAGTACTGTAATACCAAACAGATCCACATAGTCAGGTGGGAGCAACAATATTTTCATTCTCAGCCAAAAGTGGTTCTACAAAACCAGTTGCTAAAGATGGGAAGATAAATAAAACAGAATATCCCCATTGATCTACCATACCTAAATGACAACCCAGCAGATTAAGTAACCCCAGGGTGGGGAATGTCTCTCAATCTCGAACAACTTCTGCTGCTATACAAGCAGTCTTTGCAGTAAAACTGGTTTCGTCAGACCCCTTCTCCCAATGGTCACCTGAAAAAGTAATTACTGAAGCAGGCTGGAAGAAGATTTCAAATGGATACTGATTGCCTTACCTGAAATGGCAACCAACAACCCCCTTTTCACAATCCTTCCTGAAATGAGCCCACCAACAGAGAAGCAGGTACCTACACAACAGGTAGTGAGTGATTCTATCCCAAAAAACTCACTCCTTTGGACCTTAAAGACAATGGAGAGAAAACTACCAATTCAAGACACTGAGGGGCCCCCATCCCTCCAGGGGAACAAGAAAATGAAAGGGTACACCTGACTAATTATGATTTTTCAAGAGGGAATAAAGAACAACCTGATAATCCTCTTCCATAGAGACCTTTACTGTCAGATCTTTTTTCACAAAAAGAGTAGCTACACATAGGAGAAATGCAGTTAGGATACATTATAAGGGAGGGTTACAAATAAGACATGATATGCTATATGCTGTGAGACATTTACTGAAATAATCTTTGCATTTCTCTCCAAACGAGGTGTTTGAGTTCATAAACCACCAACAGCTTAATTTGGTTTAAGGTCAGTTGGCATTCATCTGTATCCCCCTCCCTGGGTCATGCCTGAAAATAGGCAGGATTTGCTAGTGCACATACCCAGTCAACAAAAACTAAATAAATAAATAAACATATCAAGCATAACCAACTTTGATATAAGCTTTAGATCTTATGCCCAATACCTTTTCTGGCAGAGGTACAATCAAGTAAAGTGCTCTCCTCTGTGGACCCCCTCTCTGGTTATCCCAATATCAAGACCATTAATTAAATTTGTAACCATAATGTTCAGGAATGAGGGGGGTCCACATAGAGGACATCACTTACTGGTTGTCCCAAAAGAGTGAAGTTTTGATCTCACCAGAAGCAATCTTAGACTCTTAGTTATTCTGGAGAGGGAGGTGGACATACAAGGTGAAACCGAGATAAAATAACAAGACTGAGCATATACCAAACTTCTTTCTACTAGGAAGGGATAGGGCTGTGTGCTTTTATGCTGGACAACCTAGGGCCTGCTCTAAGCACGGAGCCCAAACTCATTTGTCCAGCATATGTGGCACCCCTCATTGTGACAGTTGTGGAACACAGTATTCATTGGTGTGCTAATCACACCATATGTGACCTCTGCAAGGAGACAGGTCATGTTTTTTCTGAATGCCCATGGGTGGCCAAAAACAAAGCATCTGTAATTAGTCTTGAATTACTTATCCAGAAGGCACAGGATGAGGCAGCAAAACCCAAACATGCCAGAGCGGGGGATCCCCCTCCTCCCTCAAATCAACAACATGATCAACCC
Organism: Neoceratodus forsteri; assembly: GCA_016271365.2. Lineage (NCBI taxonomy): Eukaryota > Metazoa > Chordata > Ceratodontiformes > Ceratodontidae > Neoceratodus > Neoceratodus forsteri. The sequence continues at coordinate 823,673,164 of CM057450.1, read as the reverse complement.
CAGGGACAAGATTTAGATCTTAAAGAAACCACCAAGGGTCCTAAGATTCATGAGTCAACTGACATCCCTGACCCAGTGGAATTTCCACCAGTGTGTTACCAAAACCCACCAACAAATTAAGATGAAGTGGCATCAACTCCCCCCACCAAACAGCACCACTTCCTCGGAGATGTGTGACCAGGATCACTAAGCCACCCTCCCCAACCCAGTGCAGGAGGTGAAATCAGAAATCCCCTTTTCAGTGCTAGCTCCTGCATTGAGAGGAATCAGATATGGAGCCTGGGGACTCAGATACTCAGCCCCAAAATAAAGGGAATGTAGAAACAGATAATAAGATGGCAGATTATAAAGGAATAAGAAAGAGGGAAAAAAAAGAGTCCTTAAAACCAAAACATGAAACATGGCAGAGTTATGTATAAGGTCATTGAATTGCTACAGGCTATTAAATACAACAAAAGACATGCTGTTTTTCAGCAGTGATATGACTCTAACATAGATATCTGCCTATTACAGGAAACATGGATGTTTACACTGGACCAAGTCTGTCTGTTTCAGTCAGAGTGGATATGGGGACCTTACTTCTGGTCCTTTGCACCTGATAGAGCTGATGGTGTATTTATAATCTTTAAATCCTTCTCATTTACACTATCCAAACTGATAGATTTACTGCCTGGTAGGGTATTAATATTTATTTATTTATTTATTGAATTTTGTTTACCTGTAAGCCCACTGGGCCTAGACGTCCCTTTTATTAGATGGAAAATTTAACAACTCCTCATATAGCTTTATTATAGTGTATGGACTTCAGTCTAAAGCTGAAAGAGTTGCCCTACTAAATGCAGTACAGCCGTATCTAGCAATATCCTGTTACATTATTATTTGGGGAGTAACTGTGAAATGCCAAAACCAGGACGGTCTCTAGAGGGGAGAAAAACCTACTATGATTTGAATGCACTAAAAAAGAGCATTGAGATGGCTGATATGATTAATTGTGCAACTTTTCAGACCCAGGGTCCAAAATATACCTATAAAAGGGGAAAATAAACCTAAGTAATTGATTATTTCTTCATCTCAAGAAATATGCCCACCCCCAGGTTGTACATATTTCCCCTAGAATTTTCAGGCCATTTGATGTTAAAATTCTCATTTCAAAATCACCCCCCCCCCAAAAAAAAGCCCTCTTGTTGGCAACTGAATACATCCTGCCTAGAGGACCCTACCCTGTATGTTTAAAAAGGGTTATTGAGATTATTATGGGCCAGAACCTCCGTGAGTGAACTTTATGGCAACATAGGGGACTGGTGGGAGGACACTAAAGAGGATATCATGAGATGGCTTCAGAATTTTGGTAAGCAGAGAGGAAGAAATAGGTTTTTCAAATATTTACAATTGCGAAACCAGCTGCAATATTTATTTACAGTAGCTGCTACATCCAGGGATTAGTTTTCCTCCCAAAATGAGCAAATAAAGAATGGGAGAATGTCAATATGATAGGGCCAAAACTTTGCAAACTGAATTACAATTTAGGACACAAAAAGCTTCACCTGGAGACCCCTTTGAGGCACTTAAGGCTAGAAAAGATTCCCTGTCCCTTAACAGTTTAATAAACAAATTTGGTAATACTGTAGATTCCAGGGAGAAAATTTACAGAGACATTTTTATTCATTTACAATCTCTTAATATAATGGTAACTCGTCTAGACAGAGATATAACCTCATAGTTTAAGGAAGTGCAAGTCTCACCACCTACTGAGGAAATTAAGGCATTGAGTGCTCCCATTGATGCTCAGGAAATAGAAAATTCTGTAAAAACTCTGAAGTTAGGCTCATCACCTGGACCAGATGGCCTGCCATATGAGTTCTATAACTCCTTCATAAATATACATGCAGTATGTTTAGAGGTAGTTTTTAAATACATCCTTCTTTCAAAGGCAGTTTCCTCTTATTTTACTTCAGGGCTACTAGTGTTACTTAGATAGAAAGTAGATTTCAAATTGGAGACCGATCATATTGTTAAATGCAGACTTTAAAATACTATCCTTAATCATGAATTATAGGTTAAGAAGAGTTGCCAGCAGCTTAATACATTCATCACAATTTTGTGGGCTTCCAGATAGAAAGGTGCAGCATACCCTCATGATAATTAGGGATGTAATAGAATACTGTACTCTTAAACAAAAGCAAGGATGTATAGTTTCACTTGACCAAGGCAAAGCATTCAACAGGGTGTACCATCTTTTTATGTTTCAGACCCTAAAGCATTATGGGATTCCTGTTAGTTTTATAAATGGGATAAAATTGTTATATTCATTAATGACAATGAACCCAGTTATTAAGGGACAGATTACCACATGTATAAAATCTCTATAGCAGTTAGGCAGGGATGCCCACTAAGTCAACTCCTTTATATCTCCTCCATCAACCCCCTCCTTAGAAGATTATATAATTCTACAAATTGGCAAGGTCTCTCAGGTGAAAGAGTTTGAGACCTCATAAAAGTACAGGCTTATGGAAATGATATCTACTTGTTTTTACCAGGTATTACTCAAATACCTCTGATACTACAAGAATTTCAAGATTATGCAGCAGTGTCAAACTCAAAGCTGAATATTGGGAAGTGTAAAGGGCTCTTTAAAGGCCATCCCTGTCCTATTAAAGTGGTAGCTCAGTGGATACAGATTTCAACAGAACCAATAAAAATTTTAGGAATAATCTTCAGACCTCAGAACTGCCCACAAGAAAATTGGGATTGTGCTCTGAAAGGAGTAGAATGTTAGGTTCAATGATGGAAGGGTGGAAATTGTCAAAAATAAAACATGTTTTAAAAAGATTTATATTACCATATCTTTTATATGTAGCAATGATTTTTCCCCCCAGCAATATCTCTGGAGACAATATTTTACACCTGTTTCTTCCAGATGTTGTGGGGAGGTAGGCTTAACCCCATAAAGTGGTGTTACACATACTTACAAAAAGTGCTTAAGAGGCCTGTGGATGGTGGATCCCATAACTTTTTTCCACTTTGTCTTCTTTTCAAAGACCATCAGAATAATTCTCCAACCTACCAATACTCTACAGCATTATTGGGTCATAAATAATTTAAATGTTTTCTTCCAAATGTGGGGGAAATCCCTCAAGTCCCAAAACTTCACCCTGATTGAAACCCCCAGAGTATTTTAAACCCAGTTTACAGAAATTACATAGATGGGCTATATCTAAAAACTTGATTTGTCTAAAATCTGGTCCCATGTTGTACAAAGTAATTATGGCTAAAATTTATCCAGTAGAACCAGAGTTCAAAAATTGCACCCCCCCCCCGTCTTTAAGAAACAAAATGCTGCAACAATTGAATAATAAAAGAATTCCTGTGCATATGTGGGAAATACTATGGTTATCAGCTTATGAAAGACTAATGTACTTGTCTCTAAGGGCTATCTATCCAACAACCATTTTGAAGAATGAATGAAACTTTTGGCCTGTTCTCGAAACCACTGCAACTGTACCCTTACAGCTCCTTGCTATTACTAACTGGTCACTGTCTCATGCATCATCCTTACGGAAAAGAAACCTGTTAAAAAAAGGACCCTGCTGCTCCACAGAAGCAACTTTAAACCCCTTTTAAAACATGTAATACTGCTGCTGTTGCTCCTCTCAGGCAACATTCACTTTAACCCCGGCCCACCACAACTTGGCCACAAGGTTACCAACAGTGCAGGGTTACTCTCCTTGGCAAGTATTAACATCTGCAGCCTCCTCTCCAAACTCTGCCTGGGTTTCCCAGCACAATCCAGACATCCTATCAGTGCTGGAGACATGACTGTCTCCGAAGATAACTGACTCCGCAATAGCAATTCCTGGATATGTAGTTTTCAGGCAGGACAGACTTACCAAGAAAGGAGGAGGCTGTACCCTGTACCTTAAAAAGTCCCTCATGGGTCATGCCATGTACTTGCCCATCTCCAGAAATTACATCCAAATCTTTGCTGCCAAAGTACTTCTCCAAACTCATAACCAGATCCTGACTATTGTCTGTGTCTATATACCACCCATGTTGAGCAATTTGGTCTTTCACTCCCTCCTTGACTGTATCAACTCTCTGGATCAGAATACAGAAGTTATCCTGCTTGGTGATTTCAACATCAACTGGCTGGCCTCCAGCTCGAATAGTTATAAGGATGCCCTAGCAGCTGTTAACTTCTCACAAATGGTCAAATCACCTACTAGAGTAAACTACAGAACAGGGACCTGTACACTACTGGACTGGGTGCTAACTAATCGTTCAGAGCATATCTCTGAAGCTACAGTCCTCCCAGACTCCATAAGTGATCATTCCCCTATCTTGTGTATCTGGACTAACAAATACACCAAACTACCCCCTCAAACTATTAACAGAGAGAATGCTGACCCCTGGTCATCCTGAGTCACTTAAAACACTCCTTTGTGAACATGAGTGGTCACCAATTGATATAGCCCCAATGCAGACAAAGCACTTGAATACTGTATCACCTGTTTCAACTCAGCCTGCAATGTTCATACTCCATTCAAGAAGCGTAAGATCAAGGGTGTCGATAACCCATGGATGACACTAGACCTCCTTACACAAATTAAATCTCGAGACCAGCTCTGGTATCATGCTAAGGCTACTGGCACACAGCCTCACATCCAGGCCTATAAAACAGTGAGGAATGCATGCACCAGAGCAATCTTCCTGAGAAGGCTAACTATTACAGGAATGCCTTAGCCAGCACCTGGAATGATAGGAGTAAATTCTGGCATAACCTTGCTGAAGTGACTGAAAAGGATCTCAAAACAACACCCACAATGTTGAACATACAGGTACCATCCTGCTTGACCATGTAATCATTGCCAATGCACTTAACACCACTTTTGCTGACCTTAGTCTTGTGCTACCCCCTTACTTTTTTGATCCCACCACAGTTAACTCAGCTCCTGTTAGTTCAGGTTTGAAACCAGGGCACCCTCCTTTCCATTTCAAAGCAATCCCGGAAAGCCTTGCTAAAAAATATATTCTTAAAGTGCTTGGAAAGTCTAGGGTCAGTGGCAATTCACTGGGTATGAAACTTCACACCCTCACCATTGACAAAGTCCTGTTCCCACTAACCAAAATCCTCAACCATTCCCTCATTCTCTCCCAGTTCCCCCAAAAGTGGAAACTGGATGTGGTGACTCCAATCCATAAAAGCAGTGACAAGACTCTTAGGAACAACTACAGGCCTGTATCCATCCTCCCCCCTCTATCCAAAGCATTGGAACAGATAGTGGCTGATCAGCTCATGGAGTATCTTGTAAAATACAGCCTGCAATGTTCCCAGCAGCATGGCTTCCACAAAGAGCACAGCACTACCACGGTACTCCTTGAATTCACCACACATATCCATCATTCACTTGATCAGGGCCAGTTGGTCGGTGCCTCTTTTATTGACCTGACTAAGGCATTTGACACTGTCAATCACTCCATTCTCCTTGAACAATTATCCCTCCTTAGTCTTTCAAGTGAAACTTTGCTCTGGTTTCAAAGCTATCTCAGTCACCGGATCCAATAGGTCAGGATTGGTGAATTCCTCTCGTCATCCCTACCAATCCACTCTGGAGTGCCCCACGGTTCTATCCTGGGTACCTTGTTATTCAGCATATTCCTGAACAATCTCCCTGCCTCCTGCCATGACAGAATATTACTGTATGTAGATGATGCAGTAATCTTCACTTGCCAAACTGACCCCACCTCCCTTCAGTCTCAACTACAGAAAAGTTTCACAGAAGTGGAAGACTGGTTTTGCTCACATAAACTCATCCTTAACCACAAAAAAGCAAAAACAATGTTGTTCCATGGAACCCACAACAAGTACAAGGACCATGAGCTCATAATTAACAACCACGAAGGTATCACCCTTGAGCAGGTGGATATGTTTAAATATTTGGGCCTGACCCTTGACTGCTCCATCTTGTATACCAAACACATTGACAATATCGCTAAAACTGTGAACTCCTACATAGGGCTACTATACAAGCATAAACATTGCCTAATGGCTGAAGCCTTGACCCTCACTGTCCAGAGCTCTGTTATCTCAGCTATTGGCTACAGGCTCATTATCTATGGATCCGATACTGATACTGCACTCTGGCACATAGCTGTAGCCCTTAATAAGGCACGTAGACTCCTTATTTAAGCTGCCTGCCTTTCTCACACATCTGACATTCATGAACAGGCTAACTGGCTCCAGCTATCCAGCAGGCTAAAGTACCAGACCTGCATCCTAGCTAAGAAGACATCACTGGGCCTTATGCCCCCTGGAGTCCAATCAATATTGACACCACAGCATGTCCACTGCCCAACTAGAAGATTGGACAATCTAACCTTTACAATACCTTGCTGCCGGACCTCTTAAACTCAGTGTTCTTACCTTGTCAGAGCCTCCACCTGGTTCAACTTGCTACCTACAGAAATCTTCAACATTGCCATGATTGGTGCTTTTAAGTGTAAACTACATCAACACCTCATGGCTAGTACCTTCTGTGATTGCTTCTTATAATCCCCTCCAGGCATACTACCCTCAAGCATCCCTCCTCACTACCTCAGCTCCTCCTCCTCTTCTACCCCTCATTACTGGGTATAGGATGAATCAGTCTCATCTTCCTTTTCATCCCCCCATTCCTCCTTCCTTGCTATTTCCCATCTACCACATACCCAATGCAATGTCCTCCCTACTTCTCCCCTTCCCTCCTCCATCTCTCTCTATCTCTCTCTCCCCCTCCAATACCACCCACTCACCACCACTTTTCTTTTTCTTTTCTCACTATCCCACTCCTAACAAAGCTTCACTGAGCCGCCTATGACTTGTACTGTATAATTAACGCACAACACAATTCCTTGACAATGCCTTTGGCTGCTATTATTGTAACCTTACTTGCCTTTTTTTTTTGTAAGTTCCATTGTAATGATCATGTTATGTTTTGTACCTTATTGTCTTTATTGCCTTGATGTGCAACCTTTGTAAAGGAGCCTTTGGCTCAAAGGTGTCATCCAAAATAAAAATAAATGAATACATAAATAAATAAATAAAATAAAATAAAATGTAAGGGGCAATTGAAAACATAAAATACAGGAAAAGAGGAATTACCCTTACAATTCATGTCAGGCCACGAAGAGACTATGGAACACTGCTTCTTCACATGTTTCTATGCAAAACAACTGTGGAGATTTCTAGCCCTAAAGTGGAACCTAGATCGGTTAAAACATTTTGATTATGAAACCATTGTAATAGGTAACTGCCTTCATTTAGGCAGAGAATATGATATGGAAATGTTAACGGTATTTGTTTGTTGTCTTAAATGTTATTTATGGCAAGCAAGATGCCAATGGGTCCTGCAACAGAGATTAATGTCTAATGAAACCTTTAGTGTGTTGGTTTCTCAAGCAATGAATTCTGAATATATATAGAGGATGAATCTATGCATACTCCCAACAAAGTATTCAAATGGTTAAAATGGTCTGCAATATTTACAAAATACAAATAAGGAGGGTTGGAGTGTAAACTTGTTCCACAAAACAGGCCCAAGAGGATCATAGAGGTGTATATAGGAAAGGAAAGATAAGAAGGAGAGAAATATGGACTTAAAAAATTGTGCAGTTGATATAAAATGCAAAAAGCATTTTTTTTTAAATATGAATTTAGGAAAAAAGGGGGAAAAAGTGATTTTCTTTCATATATTGTTTAATTGATTTATTTGTTTTGTTTCCCCTTTAGACAAATGTGTATTTTCTGATTATTGAGTTTCTAACATATTGTATATAATTGTTATTTATTTATTTATTTCAATACAAATGCCCCTTCTCATACAAAAGTGCCTTGGGCTCTTTTACTTCCACCTAGACACTAACCAGGACAGCACCAGAGGTGGGCAGAAAGGATTTCAGTTTAATGTGTCATCCAAATGATGGAACACCCTGACAGTACAGCACCCCCCTTTGTACTGCACATGGGTACCAGCATTGATGATATGAGCCCAATCCCAGTGTGGGACAAGAACCCACAGCCTTCTGGCCCAGAGGCAGATGTGCTACCAACTGAGATACATTGACACATTATTGTTATGTAAAGCACTGTATTGTCATTAATGAAGGCACCGAAAGGTCAGTTGTGGGCTGTCAATTGCTCTTTATACAGACAATTTTTGATGAGCTACCAAGATGTGACATAAACTCTGGAAAAGAAAACTGAACATTCAAAATTTGTAAAATTAGTCATTAGTTGAAACTTGTTTATAGATGTACATATAGTAGTGCCCAGTGCCACCTTCTGTCATGTCACAGTAAGTCAGTCAGTAACTTTCAGGAACTACAGTTAACAATGGTTAATATTATCAACCTGTTGCCCATGCAGCACATAGGGATTCTGAGGGTTATAACTACTAATGTCTAAGGCATCATGATAATAGTATCAGGATATCTTCAAATAATGTATGGGAAACCCTTATTAAAGGCTGAAAAGCAGCAAGATTATTTTCTTGTAATCCCTTTGCTATGATGTCAGGGGTTGTTAACCCCTCTTGAGTACATCACAGCAATGGGATTATGACCTGAGCCAATCTGTGCATGAGCACATTTTAAGTAGCAGCTCAAAATGAATGGCCGTGGTGGTGAGAGCTGGCCCTTATGGAGAGTGGCGGCACTGGGGAAACAGCAAAGTAAGGACTTTTTTCTGTCAAACAGGTGCTCGCTTGATTATTTTTGGCACCATACACTATAAAATACAATGTATGGGGATTCATAGGTAACCTCGCTGAAATCACTTCTTGAGGTTACCATGACAAAGTAAAACCTCTTGAGCTTCACTCTTAAGGTTTACAAAGTTGTCACAGTAACATCTCAAAGCAATTACAGTGTGGTTACCAATGAATCCACATACATTATATTTTATATATTGTGGAACCTATGACTGAGCACTTCTTTATGTATGCTCAGAGCTGCTCTTTAAGGACAGGATACTGTGTCACTGCCAATGTGGTTTTGTAAGGCAGAGGTTTTTTCAAACACATCCAATTCATTTTTTTTGAGGAGGTAAACAGAAGGACAATGAACACACTATAGTTAGTATAGGAAGTCAGTAAAGCCTTTCTTATGATAAACAGTGTATGTTTGAGGAATATGGCAGAGTGAAAGTAGCAAATTCTACTTTCATGGAATTTTCATGAAATTCCACCAGTTTCATGAACTTTCTTAAAATTGTTCACATTTCTTTAATTGGCAATTTCTTATTCATTCTTACAACTAATTTTCTGGTCAGTATTTTGCACATCCTGTTTTTTTTCTGAGCTTGATCAAATAAACTTGATGGACCTGCTTGCCACATTGATTTTCTTCTTATTTTCACATACAAGCTCTTTTCCTTCTCCTGTAGGACATATCCCTTTTGGAATTGCCTGACTTTCCCCTCTGTTCCCCAGTTATTTTCTTCTCTCACAAAGTCTCTGTGAGTTCCTCTATATTCTGGACTTTCAAGTCTATTTGGTGTGCTAGCCAGTCAATTTTGTGGGTTGTAATTCTCATATGTCCTGCTTTCAAGTGACAATTGTCCATGTATACTTTCTTGCTCTAACTGGTGGTATACTGTCCTTTTGCTACTTAACCCAGTTGCCATTCTCTTGGTGAACCCATTCATCTAACTCCTGCCAATTTGCAACCCCTGTGCTAGCTACATCCTCTATCCAATAGTTCAAATCCCCATGCCTTCCCTTTCCATCAACATGGCCATACTCCCTTATTCTTTACAGAACATCAGCGCATCTTGGGTTGGCTATTAATCATATTCATTTAACTTGCACTGCAGGCAGGCAACTTCCTTTATCTGCATTGCACAGCAAATACCCTCCAACTTTCCTGCAACAATAATGCCCAGCTTCACACTCCAACATGACTAAAGAGATCCAGATACTTTTGCTACAATGGCCTCAGTCACAATTAGTAGTTATGTTTGGCATCACTGGGTGGCACTATATTCAAATGCTAACAATATACAATGCTATCTACAGGGTTCTTGAAGAACCACCTTGTTGCAATGTAGAGAAACAATGCTGCGCGTGTATGTGCTTCTGCAAGTCATATTAGTCAGTGAGCCCTAGTGGTATGGCATGCTAAGATTTATTGACCAGATTACAGAACCATTACCAAAAAGTTATAAATATCAAATCAAATGCTATATCAAAACATCTAATACATAAGGACAGTAAGGTACATGTTTACATTATAAAAACATGTGCTGTAATACATACATTCATAACAAATTCATTGTTGGCATATTTCTTTCTTACTAGATTTAGTGATCTCAGAAAAACTGCTTTTTTTTCAATTTAATCCATATCTGTGCCGATATGTATCTTGTAAACTTGTGTTTGGGGGGTTATCTATTGAAGTTGAAAGTTAGTGGGCCAACCACTTTTTCCTTAGTTTATCATATCGGGGATAGTATAGAATCACATGGAGAGTGTCTTCAGGGACTCAAAACCTACAGTTATAGAGAGTAGCTTCATAATTGTGAGATTCTTGTGAATAGTGTGCCCTTAACACATTTGAGTCTTAAGTTTTAAATCAAAATGGTGTTATGTGTTGACTGAGTACAGGGTCAAGAATATCTAATAAATAAGTTTCTAAGTTACTGTTTGTGTTCTTTTCCATCTTGAAAGATAAGAGACTGAGTTAATAATATTTTATTTTTTCAAAGCCCTGGCAGAGCCTGAGTTAATAATATTTTATTTTTTCAAAGTCCTTGGTTCTACAGAGGGTTACCAGATCTATAAGAATGATATTTCTATTTGTGTTATTGATTAGAATCCCTGTCTCATGTAATGGAAAATGTGTGCCATGTTCTCTATGTAGATTAACTATGCTAAGTAGTTCTGTTAGCCAACATGAGTTTAACCCTCTGTTTTTGAAACTCAGCATTTCTTTATTTGCCATTTCCAGGAGCCTAGAGTCTTTACTTTTTTCAAGCTTTAGACAATAGGATATTATTCTAATTTTTGCCTGTGGTTCAACAGATGGCTAGCCTAACCCCATCCTAACTGCTGGTAAATGAATATAACCTTGGAAGATGCAAAATTCTCCACCAGAACACTCCCATTTTCTTATTAAAGCATTCTTAATTTTCCATAGCCCTCATTTTTGTATCAAAAAATATTTTAGATAACTGTTTTGCATTAGTAGTATAAATCAAACTGTGAACTCAATTCCCACCATAATGTTTGCTAAATCTAAAAAGATATAAAATAATAATTTCAAGATTTTTAGTAGTGTTCAAACATTTTCAGTCCATTTATAGTTTTGAGTGAGTGTAAGCCCTAGGTATGAGTACACTGAAACCTTTCCAATATGTTTGTCATATAATTTTCATTGAAAAGCAGAGCTGTCATTTTTGAGGCAAACTTGAAGTATTTTGTTTTTCTCTAAATTAATCTTCAAACATGATACATCACAAAACTTTTGAAACAAGTTGATACATGTTTGAATTCTATTCTTTCTGAGAGACACTACATCATCTTCAGAGTACATATTTTAGGGGCATCAACACATTCAGATTTTAAGGTTCTTTAGATACCATAGATAATACTAGCAAGGGTGCAAGAATGCATCCCTAATTCAGTGGTACAAAAATACACCCCTGTTTGACTGTTTTATTTGTGACAAAAGATGCTGCTGGTACCCCATTACTGGAAAACCTAATCTGTGTCCACATGTGAGTATAATACCTTTATAATATTATCAGTTCCTTGTCCAGCTCCAGTAGTTCCACTCTGTCCCCAAAAATACCACAAATCAAATAAGCAAAGGCAGAAGACAGATCTATAAAAAATAGTAAAATCACTGTGTTTCCTTACCTTTAAATATTCGAGCAAAATGTGATTCAATACACAGCAGTAATCTAATATAGAATATACTGATATAATATGTCTGCAGAAGAGATAAATCTTTTTTTCCGATGGCTAATTGAAGCCTATTTCATATAATTAAAAACAAATCCTTGCTAAGAGAAATATCAGGCTTATGGAAACAGTTCTGGTTGTTATGTGGCATATTGCAACTAGACAGGCTAATGCATAGTGATGTCCATGACTATTTTTCATGGCTCTTCATTCATAATGCTGACCTAATGCTTGGCACCACAATACTTTTATTATGAAGTCTCCTATGAATGCTACTTTACTGCCACTCTACCCAGCCTTTTCCTCCCTTTACAATGGCTACACAAGTATAGGGCTATGGAACAGCAAAGTCCATGAAATTTGCTCCGCAATGTAATTTGCAGATTTTGTGGATTTCACTGAGTGATTTCATGATATTTGAGGCTGCAAATTTCACAAATTCCTCCTTGAAATGCAAAATGTTGTGCTTTGTGGTAAAAAGCTGCAAATTTCACTGAAAATTTAGTGCAAATCAAGTGAATTGAAGTTTGAACGGCCAGCCAGAACTCCACACATTCCACAAGGCATGAATTTTTGGTACTTCACGTGAAATTTGGAGGTGAAATTTGACTTCACAACATCTGCATATAGGGCTGGGCAAAATCCATAGATATGGCTTTGACAAAAGTATCACAGAATCTAATTTTTACACACACTCATGAAATTCAGCTTTTTTATTTTGCAATCTTTGGCTGCTCAGAAATTGGACAGCCTTTGTGCAAAAGATTAGAGAGCTGACACACATGTACATCCACAGTTTTAGGCAAATTGAAGCTCACAACATTGCTGATATTTTGTTCTCTAGTTTTAACATAAGAGGGTCTAAAAATTCTGCAGTTTGCATACTTGTGAAATATCATTTTAAAATTTCTGAAAGTGTACAGGCTTACAACTTAGTCAACTTTACAGACAGAGATCTGACAAGACACTTCTCTATGGGAATGAGTAAATTAATTTAAAAAAATGTGGTGCAATGCTCATGAATGCCTTCTAAATAAGATGGAAATAATTAAAATTACAATTCTGGCAACATTTTGCAAACATTTAATGAGATATTTGCAACATTTCACAGACAAAATCATAATATTGCCAGATTTTCACCCATGGAAGATAAATGTCACCCAGCCCTAGCTGGGAGTGGTAATATGGATCGGAATTTTGTCATATAACAGGAGTGAGAGAATGTTAGGATTCCAATCATTTGATGGGAAGACAGTGATTAATGGATTTCTAGAGTCAGTTCTGCAACTGCTTATAATTAGTATACATATATTAATGATATACAGTGATAGCTAGTGACATGATGCTGATTATTCAGATATCTCATGGTATATTCTGCAGCTGCCTGCTTACAAACATTCCCACCAACCTCATCCTAGCTGGGATGCCTACAAGGAGCTGTTAGAAGCTGCCTATTTACAAACATCCCCACCTACCTCACCCAGCTGGAATACCTGCAAGTAGCGGTTAGAAGGTGCCTGCTTATAAACATCCCCACCTACCTCACCCCAGCTGGGATGCCTGCAAGGAACTGTTAGAAGGTATAGAGTTACACCCTCCAGCATTACTCATCTGAAGACTTGCTTTGATAGTTTTTCCAGTTACAGTTTAAAGTAATTTATGTATGATTATGTGCTCTGTTAGAGTGTACTTTAAGACACTTCTCCTACTGCAGTGAGTCAGCTGTGTACTGTAAGGCAATGATGTTTTAACCTTGCTTGTCTGCTAAGATTGTCTCTATTGTAGTCTTGTTTAGTATGTATTATATAATACTGTCTGGCCTGCAGTTCAGAGTCAGCCAGTTGGTTTTGTACATTCCTCAGTCCCTCTCCCCACCCTCTTCCCTGCCTGACATCCTATCTATTCCATATACTTCTAGCAGGGACTCATCCTGTTTATTTCATTCTGCAGCTGCCCATTTATAACAACCCTACCTACCTCACCCCAGAAGGGACACTTGCAAGGAGCTGTTAGAAGGTACAGAGTACCCCCCTCCAGCATTATTCATCTGCAGACTTACAGTAGCCCACCTCCTTCCCCAGCCACCCCCACCCAGGATTGGTGCTGATTTTATTAACTGATTAATCAATCAGGACAGTTTTCCATCTGCTTCTGATACAGCTTTTCCACTAGGTGGCACTTTTAAGCTCTGGACATCTTCCATCTACTTCATTAACATAAGTTGACCTTTTGTTATTGTCTCCCATCACAAGCTTTCTCAGCAAGCTCTTCCTGCAGCCTTTGAAATTCACTGTCTTCCCTTTAGCAACAATTTCATAACCCCCTGCAAGTCTTGAACCCATGCTCTCCAAAGCTCTGCCTCACTGACAACTGTTGCTCTTTCCTCTAGGCCACCCTGACAGTGTTACTCTTCTCATGCTTTTGCTGTCATTGAACGTCCACCCATCCCCATCTTGCCTAGCACTTTCCTTCTATATTCTTGATGTTTAAACACTGCTTGCTTGTTGCAAGATCCCTCCACTAGTGGCCTTCCTCGAACATTACTTTCTCCTGAACCTTAAGGAGCACCAGCTCATCTTCACTCATCTGTTTTTATGCAGCTCCCTACATAACATTACACAGTCCATGATGATTTTTTCTTGGTTCTCCTCCCTACACCTTCTCCTTCTATTTGCAGCCCTGCTGTCAATTCCACCCCTCTCCCTTATCACACTTCCATCTTACCAGACACCTGCTGATAGTTTCCCAGCTATAATCCACCCCTGAAACAGCCTTGCTATAGCCCCCACCACTCCAGATTTATCCTGGACCCACTCTCCCTCACGACCCTCTTCTTCTCTTACTTCCGTACCTTACTCTGTCACTATTCTCACCCTTCTTAAATTTCAACACCTCCATAGTATCATCCTATCATCCCACTCTCCTTTCTCCACCACCCAGCCCTAGTACAAAAGCACCAAGATGCATTTTATTGTTGTCTCCCTTCTACCTCTCTCTGCTGGTGATATTAATCCCAACCCAAGCCCTACAGTGGCAACTTTCCCAGTCCTATACTCCTCCTCTTCCCCCCACATCCCTAGCTTACGCTTTGACCATCCATCATGCCCTAAAAATCCTCCACCTTATCATTTGTAGTCTACTTCCTAAATTCAACTTCTTACTCCCTCATGTCAGTTCTCTCACTCCTGACATCCTTATTTTATCAGAGACCTGGCTAACAAATAAAGTCTCTGATGCATCTTTAACAATTCCTGGGAACTCTATTACCTGACAAGATCACGTTGGTAGGGGAAGGGATATAGCCATTTACTCCTTCTCCTCCCGACTCCAAATCTCAAGGGTCTTGTCCACTTCAGTCCCAGATGCCTATGAAGCACTGGTCATTCAACTATCCCTCCCCTTTTCTATGCCAATTTTCATTGCCGGGGTTTATTGCTGGCCAGGTTTACATCACTCCACAGTCACTGACCTAATTACCACAATAAGTTCCCTCTCTGCTTCTGGTGATCTTTATTTGTTATGCGTCCGCAACCTGAATTGGTTGTAGCCCTCCCTAGGTAAACCATGTGCTGACATTACTGCCCTCAACTCGTCCCAATTAATTATTGAACCCACCCATTTAAATCACAAAACACTAAACCTCACTCTCTTAGACTGGGCCCTCACCTCTCACCCCAAAGGATTGTCCATTTGGGATTATTACCAGAAGCAGTCAGTGATCATCACATGATATACCTAGTTAGAAAAGTCCATAGATCTAAGGATCCCCACAAACTCCTTACTATCCACTCTTACATCTCCCTGGACCTTGCTCCACTCCAACATGACCTTACACGTGCTAACTGGGCTCCAATAGCCTCTGCCCAGTCCACAGATCATGCGTGAACATATTTCAAAGACTCTCTCCTCAGTATTTGGAACAAACATGCTCCATTAAGCAAGTGAGAATATGGGGTTCTCACCTTCCCCTGGATTACCCCTGAACTACTGACCTGCCAATGTACTTGAGACCAAGCCTGGAAGACTCACAAATCCACCAAACTTTCTTGAGATCACTCTATCTACCGCTCGCTCAAAAACTCCTGTACTAAGGCTATCCGGCTTGCCAAAGCAGAATATTTCAAGTTCTCTTTCAACTCAAATATAAATAATCTCTCCAAGTTCTGAAAGGTTATCCATGCCCTCTTCTCCCCCAAAATACACCACTACCTCCTGTCAACAAAATGAACAACCATCTCATAGTCGAACACCCTGCTGTAGTGGCAGAATTTAATTCCTATTTTACAATGTGTGCCTCAGCTCTGCTAACCTCCCTATCCTCGCCACATACATTTCTGGCTACTAACCTACCCCCTGCAACTGCCAGCCTTGACTTTCTCCTTTTTTCCCATCTCTCTTCATGACACTCTACATGCATGTTTCTCTCTAAACCCTACAAAAAGCAACTAGCTTGAAGGACTGGACCTCAAGCTGCTCTACCTATCTGCCCTTCCTATCTCCATGCCCCTAACTGATTTACTCAACTTATCTTTCCTCTCTGCAACTATCCTTGAAGCCTGGGAGCATGTCGTTGTTCTTCCTCTACCTAAAGGTGATGATCCCACTACTACAAGGAACTATTGCCCATCTCACTTTTTCCTACCCTGGCTAAACTTCAGGAACACCTGGTTCTCTCTCAGCTATCCTCTTTCCTGGATGACTTCTTCTTTTTCACTCAATTCCAATCTGGGTTTCAGAAGAACCACTCCACCACCACCTGCCTACTTAGGCTTACTGACTCTATCCAATCTGCCATGGATAGTGGTCATATCACATCTGCCATCTTTGTCGATCTTGCCAAAGCATTTGACACTGTTTCCCACACCCTCCTTCTTGAGACCCTCTCCTCAGCTGGCCTATCCCAGTCAGCCCATAACTGGTTTAAAGCCTACCTGGTAGGAAGAACTCAGTCAGTTAAAACAGCTGATTGCAGGTCCCCACTACTGCCCATCTCAACTGGTGTTCCTCAAGGTTCTGTACTTGGCCCACTTTTACTCTCTATTTTCCTAAATGACCTGCTGTCAGTATGTTCTTCTCCTCCTCTCTCCATATGTACACTGATGACACAGTCTTGTTCACCTAGGGCCACTTTCCTGCTGTTGTTTTTGCCAGCCTCTGGCTCGACTTCAATAATGTTCAGTGCTGGTTTAAATCACATCAGCTTTTCATGAACACAAAGAAAACAGTCTACATGAACTTTGGCATGAGGAAGAGACTCTCTAGGCTTCCCTTCCTACCTACCTTCCACACCCTGGATGTGATCACACTTGAGGATACCACCTTTTTTAAATATTTAGGTGTTTGGTTTGAGCGACACCTAAACTTTTCTGAACATGTCGATGCCATCCTGAAGAA
Source organism: Neoceratodus forsteri (assembly GCA_016271365.2). Lineage (NCBI taxonomy): Eukaryota > Metazoa > Chordata > Ceratodontiformes > Ceratodontidae > Neoceratodus > Neoceratodus forsteri. The sequence continues at coordinate 823,655,834 of CM057450.1, read as the reverse complement.
ACTGTGCCCAAAGCTTGGTGCCCTCTACAGGAAATGCAGTTGCTTACCTCTGTCAGCTAGGCATGAGCTAGTTCAGGAAATGATTCTTTCTATTTTTGACTATTGCTACATAGTCTATTGTGCTGCTCCTAAGTCTTCCCTTTCCAAATTGGATTCCTTTTTCAGTGCTTTTTGTCACTTTACTCTGGACTCCCCCATATCCACCACTGCTCTCTCTAGCACTCCCTTGCTTTCCCTTACCTGGAGTGCAGACTACTCTTGCACTGCATGAAATATACCTCTAAATTCTGGTTTGGTTCTCTCCCATCTTACCTATCCTCCTCCCTTTCCATTCCACCTTCCTCACACCATTCTCTCAGATCCACTGGCTCTCACACTCTGGCTATTCCACAATGTACTACTACAAGTGGCCAAGGTGCTTTCTCTTATCACTTCCCTATACTCTGGAACTCAGTACCTATGCTCATCTGACACTCTTCATCCTCCTCTTCCATCTCACAGGCCCTACACAACTCTGACTCCTCAAACTATACTTGTCATTGAAGATTCTGCTGTATTTCCCAGTGTTTATTGCACTTCAAGCTTATTTTGCTTTGTTGCACTATATGTATACCCTTGTAAATGTATTTGGTTTGAGTCTACCTCTGTATATGTCTTATCCAACCACGTTTGTATATGTGCATTCACTTTATCTTCACTGGTTTACTATGTATATAACATACCAAATTGTAATTGAAAATGTACATTCAATTTCTCTATACTGTATTTCCTATGTTCTCCTCTTCCTCCTCCTCCAGGATGCACCGTGAAACAAGCAATGTATTGTTCAGTGTGTTTTTCTGGTGAACATCTTCAGTAAGTAAGTAAGTAAGTAAATAAATAAATAAATAAATAACATGATTGAAAATCCTGATTCTTGTCAATTGGTTTTCCTGTGTTGTTTCCTAACTTATGCAACAGGCTTCCATATAAAAAGAATGTGATAAATCCATTTATCTGAGTCACTTTCTAGGTAAATCCATTTATTTACCCAGTAACTATGTCACACACCATTTATCTGCACAGTTTCAATGTCATTAGTCACTCCCCCCATTAGCCGGCACTTCTTTCACACTTACAGATAAATGGTGTGTAACGACTAGGTTTGTGGGCATAAAGCACGTAGCTTCAACTGAGTTCTTTTCTTCTTCGGTTTGCTTTAAAGGACAGAGCAAGGAGCAACATTAACAGAGCAAGGAGAAATATTAAGGATTCTTTTGGCTAAGCAGAGTTACTGTTGTGTTACTGCTTACAGGTGGTGCTTACAGGATTAATTACTGTTTAGTGCTAACAGGTTTTACAGTTTACTATTTTATTTTTCTCTGATTGAAATTGTTTTTTTGCAGGGTATATTTCCTTTTAAATTGTTGTGCAGGTTGTCTTGCTGAAGGAAAGGAAAACACTCATCAGGGTGGTGGGTCAGAGCTGTAGCTGATTGTTTCTGGAGGGCACAGGCTTGCTCCTCTTCCACTGCCTCAGAGGCTGCCAAGAAAGAAGAGCAGTTGGACCACAGTAGGCTCAGGGAGGGTGAGGTTGGTTGATCAGAAGTGCATCCCACCAGTTGTACCTCTCCACAGTTCATATCCTGTTCTGGTGGAGTGTGGCTCCTCTATGGAGGCACCCATAGTGGAGACTAAGGAGGATGCTGGGAACCTCACAAAGAAGACCTAGAGGAGAATGGCACTAGACTCAACAGGGTAAGGAGACAACTCCTGGTGGGGGACTCAATCATTAGGAGGGTAGAACTTGGGGTGGAGGGGAGAGGGAACTAAGGTGCCTGCCTGGTGCCATGGCTGGGAGGGATAGGATGTGAATCCTCTGGATCATGGTAGCAGCACAGGAGAGTGAGTTGGAAATGGGCTTAGAGCAGAGCAGGAGGAGTTTGTAGAGTGGGGGAGGGGCCTTAGACAAGTAGAAGACAGGGTAACATTCTCATAGGTTCTGACTGTCTATGACATAGGTGAGGCTAGGGTACTCCACACCATGGGATTCAGTAAATGGTTGAAACACTGGTGTTGAGCTCAGGGTTTGGGCTTCATTTGGAACTGGAGGTTCACCTGAAGGAATGCAGGCATATTCTGGAATTATGGACTGCATCTGTCCTGCAGGTAAACCAGGATCCTGGATGATAGGTTTAAATGCTTCATTGGTAAGCATTTAAACTATCCAACAGGAAAGACACTGAAAAGAAGCATGGAATTCCCAGCCCCCTCCCCACAAAGCAGGGTAGTCAGTGAGGTAAACACTAAGGTAGAGAAGTTGATAGGAAACAGGACAGGAGTCAATGGAGAAAAAGGCAAAGACAGTAAGGACAGCGATGGGGCTAAAAGGGGTAAGGTTATCAAAAAATGTAGGGTGATGAGTACAATTGCAGGTAGTCTGGGTAACAAACTCCCAGAACTAGTGACATTGATGGTAGAGGAACACCTGGATATCATGGCAGTCACAGAAACATGGTGCACAGAGAACCATGACTCAGATGCCAACATACCAGTGTACACAATCTACAGAAGGGACAGGGTGGGTAATACAGGAGGAGGAGAAACTTTTTACATAAGGGAAGGGATCAAAGCAATGGAACTAATGTGTAAACAGGGAGGAGAGGAGGCACTGTGCGTCACCTTGGAGTCAGGAAATGGCACCACAATCTGTATTGGGATCGTATAAAGACCCTTGTCTCGGGGGAGGAAATGGACAAGGAAATGATAAAAGGCATCCTAAGAATGGCAGAAAAGGGGGAGATATTGTTACTGGGTGACCTGAATATGCCAGATGTTAAATGGAGCACCTTTGCTGCAACCACATGCAAGAGCAGGGAAATTCTCGATGTCCTACAGGGGGCATGCTTCAGACAGCAAGTGTTGGAACCCACTCAGGAGGGAGCAATCTTAGACCTCTTATTCTCAATCAGGGATGGAGAAATCTCAGATTTAGAAGTGGGTAGCCATCTGGGAACAAGGGACCACCAAACAGTGTGGTTCATGATAAATACAGCTGTAGAGTCAAGTCACACAAAGGTGAAGGTATTGGACTTTAGGAAGGCTGACTTTGGCAAAATGGGGGAGTGCCTCAGAAAAGTACTTGCAAATGGGCAAGAAGGTGGGGTGGAGGAACAATGGGGAAAAATCAAAGCTGCCATCACAGAGGTGACAAGCCTTTGTGTGAAGCAAATAAGCAAAACAAAAAAAAGGAAAAACTCACTATGGTTCTCAAAAGAGGTGGTGTGGAATGTTAGGGAGAAAAAGATAGCATTAAGGAAGTATAAGGAAACACAAAAGGAGCAGGATAGAGAACTGTACCAGTTAAAGCAGAAGGAAGCGGGGAAGGCAGTCAGAACAGCAAATGACCAAATCAATGAAAAGATAGCCAGCTCAGTTAAGAAGGGTGTTAAAACCTTTTATAGGTACATTAGGGAGTGAAGAAAGACCAGGGGAGGGATAGTGAGGCTTAATAAAGGGGTGGGCATAGGCAGAGGGTGAGAGTGACAAGGCTGGTATGCTGAATGAATACTTTTGCTCAGTATTCACAAAAGAAGAGATGGGGAGGTACCTAAACCAAATAGTAGAAAAACACTGGATGGGGGGTTGGTACCAGTCCAGTTACAGAAGAAGGAGTCCTGACAGAAATCTTAAAACTGAAGGTGAACAAAGCAATGGAGCCTGATGGGATTCACCCCAGAATTCTTAAAGAACTAAGAGGAGAATTAGTGGCACCTCTGACTATCCTTTTTAACAAATCATGGGAAGAGGGTGTGGTACCTGAGGACTGGAGCATGATGGATGTGATTTCCCTTCACACAAGTGGGAGTGAGGCAGAGGCAGGAAACTACAGACCTGTTAATTTAACCCAAGAAGTAGGGAAAATGATGGAATCACGTCTTAAAGAAAGAATTGTTGAGCACCTCGAGGCCGGCAGGGCACTGGCCTCAAAGCAGCATGGATTCACTGTGGGAATGTTATATCAGATGAATCTAAAAGATTTATTTGACTGTGTGACCAAAGTAGTAGACCATGGAGGGGCTGTGAACATGGTCTATCTAGACTTTAGCAAGGCATTTGACACAGTCCCACACAAAAGATTAATAAACAAGTTAGCCAGCCTAGGAGTGGGCCCCAGGGTGGTAACCTGGGTAAAAAATTGGTTGGACAACAGGATGCAGAGGCTATTAGTAAACGGTGTCCACTCTGAAGAAAGAGGAGTTACTAGTGAGGGAAGGGCTGACCAGAAGCCCTCTCCTCCAGATGAGGGGAGTAGCCGTCAAGCCCAAGAGGGGGAGGGGGGAAACAGACTGGAGGTGGAGGTTTCAGGAGGAGCAGGGGAGGATGAGATATAAGGAATCTGGGTGGGTTTCGACAAAGAGGATCAGGGATAAGGGTGGGGGTTGGTGTTAGTAAATGCCAGGAGCTTGGGAAACAAGTTGCCGGAGTTCCAGGCCATGCTGTTCGAGGGGGGGTGGATGTGGCGGCGGTCACGGAGACGTGGGCCAACAAAAACCATGACTGGGACCTAAATGTACAGGGGTACACTATGCTTAGGAAGGATAGAAAGGAGGTCAGAGGGGGTGGAGTGCTATGTTCATTAGAGATGATATAGAAATTGCTATGGTAGAAGAGGCAGAGGGAAACGTGGAGCCTTATGGGTCACCTTGATCCCCAGCAGGAGATAAGGTCAAGCTGGGAGTAGCATATAGGCCCCGGGATGAGAGATGTTCTAGAGGATGGTTTGCTGGACAACATCATTGCCCAGTGTGGTCCAAAAGGGAAGGAGTGGTGTTAATGGGGACCTTAATATGCCAGGTACAAACTGGGGAACCATGTCCTCTAAGGTGGCCAAGGAGCAGAGGCTGCTGGATGGCTTCCAGGATGTGTTCTTAACACAGCATGTGATGGAGCCCACAAGGGAGGCATGTCCTGGATGTGGTTCTGGCAGATGGGGATCTGGTAAGGGACATAGTTGTACAGGACCCCTGACTGGGAGTGACCACAATACTGTCTGGTTTCAAATAAGCATGGGGGAGTGGGATGAGATCTAGGACACTGGCAGTGGACTTCAGGGGGCAGACTTTATGGGCATGGGAAATATTCTCAAGGATCACTTGAAGGGATTACCTCAGCGACAAGTGTGGAAAGGAGAAGGAGGTCATAAAGCAGGGACTTCATGGGGCAATCAGGATCTACTCAAGATGAAGCGTAAGGGAACAAGGGTCACGTAAACCATGCTGGTAGTCCAGTGAGGTACAGGTAGCAGTCAGAGAAAGAAGGCGGCCTACAAAAATATAAAACAACAAGAGGGATAGGGATAAGGAAATGTACCAGCTTGCATCTAGAAAAGTCACCCATTATGGTGAGGGAGCAAAGTCCAGTAAGAGCAGCGGCTGGCACAGGGATACATGGAGGAAAGGGTTCTTCGCTACATTGGGAGGCGGAGGAGAAAACTAAGGGCCATCTCAGCAGATTGAGATCAGAAGGAGGGTGGGTGGAAGAGGCGAGGGACCAGGCAGAGGTATTTAACAGTACTTTGCCTCTGTGTTCACTAGGAGGGGATGGGATATCTACAAAGCAAGGCATGAAGGGATAGAGCGGCGAGGAGTGGGATCAGGGGAGCAACAGAAATGGAGCAAGAGGGAGGAAAGGTACCCAGGGTGTCACATCTGGATAAGGATAAAAGACCAGTAAGGGGAGGACGGATGATGCTATCTCCACCAAAAGGGTGTGGTTAGCCCTCAAAGCCCTAAACAAAAACAAATCTCCTGGGCCGGATGGCATTCATCCGAGAGTACTATGGGAATTGGCGGACATACTGGCTGCACCCCGGGCGGAGCTTTTCAGCAGGTCACTTGAGACAGGGAGGGTACCTAGGGATTGGCGAGAGGCACATCTGGTACCAATCCATAAAGGGGGGTCGAGGGAAGTACCAGGTAACTATAAACCCATCAGTTTGACCTCGATGGTGGGAAAATTAATGGAGAGTATACTAAAGGAATGATTGGGGGTTTACTTGGAGGAGGTGGGAGGTCTGGACAGTTGGCAACATGGGTTTGTGCCAGGTAGATCATGTCAAACCAACCTTGTGGAGTTCTATGAATGGGTAACATCAGAATTGGACAGGGTAAGCCTGTGGATGTATTATTCTTGACTTCAGCAAGCATTTGACTCTGTCTCACAATGGTCTGGTGGAGAAACTGATGGGTTTAGGAGTAGGCCCTTTGATGGTCAGATGGATTGAAAACTGGCTAGCTGGATGCACTCAGAAAGTAGTGGTCTGTTGGGAGCTCTCGAACCCTAGAGAGGTTGGTAGTGGGGTACCACAGGGCTGGGTCCTGGGTCCGATCCTGTTTAATGCATACATATCAGACATCAGGGAGGGTATAGGATGTGAAATGAGTCTCTTCGCGGATGACTCCAAGATGGGAGCAGTAGTTGAGGGAGAAGAGGGGAGGGTGGCCCTGCAAGGGACCTGGACACCCTGGAAGCTGGGCTACACATGGAAATTAAATTTCAATATCACCAAGTGCAAGGTGTTGCATCTTGGTGGGAAACTCTAAACACAGGTACACCTTGGGAGGAGGCGCTGGAGGCCTCAATAGGGAAAAAGACCTAGGGGTCATGGTGGATACATGTATGAATAACTCTGAGCAGTGCAGGAGGCAGCAAGCAAGGCAAACAGGATGTTGGGATGCATATGAGGGGATCACCTCTAGGAGCAAGGAAGTGATTCTGCGCTGTACAATGGACTGGTTAGACCACACCTTGAGTACTGTGTACAGTACTGGAGACCACACTGAAGAGGGACATACAGCTCCTGGAAAGGGTACAGAGGAGGGCAACAAAGATGATACGAGGGCTAGGGGATTTGACTTATGAGGACAGACTTGAGGAGCTCTGCCTGTTTTCATTGGAGGAAGGAGAGACAGGGGACATGATTGAGGTCTTCAAGTACCTCAAGAGAATACATAGAAGGTAAATGGAGGATCTTTAGACTAAAAGCAGGAGGTATCACCAGAGGGCATGGTTTGAAGTTGGAAGGTGGAAGGGTGAGGGGAAAAGAGGAGGAGTTTTCACGAGAGGGTGGTGGACCCTTGGAATGCACTGCCTGGTGAGCTGGTTCAGAGATCCACAGTGGAGGGCTTCAAGAGAGGGTGGGACAAACACAGAAAGTGGATGTATCAGATGATGGCCTGTCCCGGGGGTGGGGATGGATGATAGGGTTTCTGGAGAACAAGGGATGGAAGGGTCTCGGCATCCAACTAAGGATCTAGGTTTGAGCAGACTCGATAGACCGTAAGGCCTAATCTGCTGGCAAATAGTATGTTAGTATGTTACTATGTTAGTGGGGCACCACAGGGTTCAGTACTAGGACTGGTCCTCTTTTATGTCTTTATAGGTGACATTGCAGAGGAACTGGAAGGAAAAGTATGCCTCTTTGCAGATGACACACGTATTTGCAACAGGGTTCATACACAAGGGAGGATAGAAAGCATGACAAGGGACTTGGCAAGGTTGGAGGCATGGTCAAAAGTATGGCAGCTTCGATTCAGTTCAAAGAAGTGCAAAGTAATACACCTGAGAATCAAAAATCCCAGGGAAGTGTACACAGTGGGGTAGGGGGATATTAACAACAACAATAAATGGAAAGGGACCTGGGGTTAATCATATCAGATGACCTAAAGTTCAGCAAGCAATGTGAGAAGGCAGTAGGAAGGGCTGGGGAGATACTGGGATGCATAGGGAGAGGCATCACCAGTAGACAAAAGGAAGTTCTTATCACTCTGTACAGACAGTTGGTGAGACCCCATCTGGAGTACTGCATGCAGTTTTGGAGACCCATCTCCACAAGGACATAGACAGGATGGAGGCAATCCAGAGGAAGGCAACTAAAATAGTGCAGGGTCTGCACCAGAAGCCATACGAAGAGAGACTAATGGAGCTTAATATGTATACCCTTGAGGAAAGGATGGAGAAGGAGGACATGATAGAAAGTTTCAAATACTTCAAGGGAATCAACAACGTCCAAGAGGGTAGCATCTTTCAGGAAAAGAGATGTGCAAGAACAAGGGGCACAATTTGAAGAGGGGGGGGACATCTCAGGGGCAACTTGAGGAAGTATTTTTTCATGGAGAGGGAGGTGAACGCATGGAATGGCCTTCCTGAGGAGGTTGTGGCACCAAAAACAGTGGCAGAATTGAAGAATGCATGGGACAGACATGAATCAATTCTAGTGGGAGGTAGAAGAAAGTAGGCTGTTGGTAAAACTAGGATCAGCAGGTTATCCAACAGGTAGGGAAATGGGCAGACTGGATGGGACAAGCAGTCCTTATGTGCCATCAAAGTCTATGTCCTATATTTCATTTTAATCAAAGTATTACATTCAACACAGAACACCTTATATCTGAGAAACTGGGTACAAAACACTGCAGACCCAATGTTTGCTATAAGACATTAACCCTGTATTTTATAACAGATGAAACATGAGCTCAAATGAACACATTAAAAAGATTAAAAAGGGCAACTGTTAAATTAACTTACTGCATCCCTAATAATTATACCTCAGTAATATAGCTAATTAATACATACAGGGTCTAATGTCACCCTAAAGTCAACATTTCAGATAAGACATCTAATTTCTAAATCTAAGTCGCCCCCAACAATAAGGCAAGAAAGCTCAGCAGCCAAATTCAGAACTCACAAACATACTGGTTCAGTGACATGAGGATAAGCCCCAGTCACCTTCCCAAATATAGATCTGATACCTGGCCACTGCTGATCACATTGCCATCATCACACCAGAGGAGCTGATGTTTTGAAACTACAGAAGCTGAAAGATGTAATCAGTGCCTATGGAGACACGAGTAGGATTTACTAAAAACTGAAACTCGGCAGACAGGAGCCGAGCTTGACTGAGCCAACAGTCAGGGATCATTATCACAAAGATAGGGTGGGGGGGCAGCCACACACTTCTAAGACTTGGAGAAAGCAGCCCATCAGATCCGAGCCTCTGGAGAGTTCTCTGCAGGCTGCGGGTCAAGAACCATTTTAATTCTTCACACATGTCCTCTCAGACCAAGGTAGCGCCAGACTCAAAGATTGAAAAGGGTTGGTGGAGGGAGCTGCGGAGATAGATGCTAAAAAACAATAAACCACCATGGAATATTAAACCTCAAACTACCGGTGAAAAAAGACTACAACAGAAAATGAATAGAAGAAAAATGCCCTCATATTATTAACATAAAAACAACATGAACAAAAAACGGCCTGTTGCATAAATCAAATATGCAGAGGGGGGGAGGTGAGTGTGTGATGACCCACTTACCTGATACAGTGGCCTGTGACCTCTGGTAACCCTCATTCATGGCTTCACCACTTGTGAGGTTACTTGAGGTCACAGCCAACTGTACCAGATAAATGGGTTATCACACACTCACCCCCAGCATTTCCATTATATATACAGATTCTGTATATAGTGCATTTTTTCACTTGGCACCACTGCAGTAGGACAAATAATCCCTTATTGATTTCTGCAAATGATACAAAGCTTGCAAGGGTAATCAACAGCAAGGGAGACCTGTGGTGAATTATTGGATGACATGAGTAAACTAAGTTGTTGTTGACTAGACTGCAGAAACGGTTTATTGTGGGCTGCTAGAAAATAATGCACCTAGAGAACAGAAACAGAACATCTTCTTATATGCTAAGTTGCAAAATACTCCATGTGACAGAGCAGGAGTGGGTAATTATATACTCAAACTTGAAGCTATTTGAATAATGCTTGGCAGTAGCCAGTAGTAGCCATTAGGGCCTATAGAATAATAGTAGGTTTAATCAAAATGGGGATAAACAGCAGGGAAACTAAGGAGACTATGCCAGTGTACAAATCGCTGATCACAACTCATTTGGAACAGTATGCACAATTCTTGGCACAGCAATATAAAAAGTACATAAGGAGCAGGAAAAAGTAAAGCACATGCAGCAGCTACAAAGATCCCATATCCCATCTTTCATCTCCCTGCTTAAGCTGAAGTGTCAGGCAAACCTGTCCTCTTGCAAGATTCTCCCTTCATTGACTTTATTCCCCTTCCAGTCTAGCTTTCACAAATCACTGCCACTGTAGCTTTCCTACAATATTTCACTGGCTCCATCCTGCAGGGGATTGACAAGGGACAATTCACAGCACTTCACCATTCCCTTGTATTTACTTTATATTATTTTAGTTTCTACATTTACTTGAGCATTCAATTGTATTTTCGTTGCTATGATTCTTGGCATCAGTATCAACTTGACATCCTCTTGAGTTTGTGCTAATGAGAGTTAAGAAACATTGCTTTTCTTTTTCTGCAAAATCTGCAGGAACTCTTGACCACAGATGCATAGCCAACCTCCATGATTAAGAAAACACGTAAATTAGCACAATATGGTTATTGTAGCATATTACACATTTGAAAAAAAATTATTTCTACATAGTGTATAATAGAATGTTATTCTGTACAGAATTCCATTCCTTTCAAAATGCTGTTATACCACAGTTCCAAAGATCATGGAATGTGATTCTACCCTACTGTGGTAGAACAGCATTCTAGAACCTCTAGAGACTGCATGTGTCAGTTTCATTTTGAAAGCAAAAGAACTCATACACACATATTTAACAGAGTACTATACACTATAAAAAATACAGGCTGAGCAACTCTATGGACAAGCAATGTGTTCTGCCACTTTGGGGTTTTGATTCTCACGGACCTCTCAAGCTTCTCTCTCGAGGTCAGAGGGAAACAGAACCCCTCTGTGGCAGAACACACTGGTTGTGCATAGTTGTTCATCCAGTATTCTCTATGTGATGTATGGGGAGCAATTATTATTAACTGAAATCAAGCAGTTTACAACCTTATTATGCTACCATTATGACATCATGCTGTTGTTAACCCTTCTTGAGTATGCAATATCAATGGTATAACAAAACTGAATGCTCATAACAGACAATGTTCTAACAAAATGGGATGCTCACAGCAATCAATGTTCTGTAAAGTAATTCAGTTAAGTAAAGTAATTCAACCTGCAATTACACAATCTTGGTACCCCATACATAATAAAATATAATGTATGGTCTTTGGTCAACACCTGCTCTGAAAACACTTCTCGAGGTTGCCATGACATCTGAAAACCTCTCGAGCTGTGCTCTCAAGGTTTACAATGATGTCATGTCAACCTCTAAAAGTGTTTACAGCATGGTTATTAACTAAAGACCATACATTATCATCTATGTTGAAATCAATTATCTTCTGTCATAATTAAGGTACTGCTTTCATCTACTTCAGCCCTTCTGAGTACTGCAACATTAGAGTGTATTTTGAACTCACAGGATTCAGGAGTTAAATTTGTAATATTCTTTGTCTTAATTCAAGACTATACCAACATGCCAAAGGAACAGAAAATACAAGGGAATTTTCACCTGAATGGATGCAGAACTTGTGTCTGTATTTCAGACGCATGCTACATCCTTGCAAATGTGTTCAGATGTATGCATTCTATTCGCATACATCTGAACATATTTGCAACATTTCCCGCAGTTTACATCAATTTCTGCTGCAACTGTGGGACTTGCATCCATTTCTCGGGCACAACTGCAGAACTGCATCCCAAACTTTAGACCAGCTTTGTGTGGTCTAACTTTTTTGGGTGTGATTCCACACTTCCACCCAAAAAATGGATGTATTCCTTTAAAAATGGTGTACATAGTATCTACTGTATATCTTGAACTTAAGTCTGGTTGCTCATTTCCCTTTATTTCATTGTCTGCATGAGTTCAGATTCTAGCTTGATGGTAAGTTGACTAGTATCAAGATAGCCATCTCTCTTTTGAACAGGAAGGTACTTAATAGGATAATGTAATAAAAGTAGGGCAATACTACATTAATATTGACAGGTATATTTTATTTTCTTTCAATGAAACTTGTTCTCGTCCACCTTCCATCCAACTTGTTCTAAAGCCTGGAGCAGTGTTGTGTGGGGACTACCCCAGTTCTGTCCCCAAATAATCCACTGATTAGTCTGGTGGAGGTCCACAGGCCAGAACCAAAAATGTGCCCCTTGCCATCATCTAGACAGTTGTGGTGTTTCTCTCCCATTTTATTGTCCCAAAGCACCTCCCTGCAGCATCTGGCAGTGGACAAAATGGAACCCGCATGTGCACAGATGGCAACTTGGGGGAGGCATTTCTTGGAGCTCTGCAGGTGTCACTATGGGGCCAGAATCTAGCACCACACCATCCTTTTCTGGCTGGTAGTGGTTCCATTTGGTAGTGCCTCCCAACCTCTTCTGGCCACCCAGACAACTGCTGAGTCTACTATCAAATGAGGATCACTGCTACTGGGCTATTGGGCACCCATAGGTAATTTTCTTTTTTTTTTAAATAATACAAGGTTTTTGTGAGTCTCACATTTGAACTTACAGTTACAGCAGTCAGATATTTTCCAAACTTTCACTGAAAATATAAAAAAAAAGATGGATTTCTCTGCCCTTTACAGTTTGTTCCACCAGCACTCAGTAAAAAAAAGTCAAATAAATACTTCAAAAATAATGCAGCTGCCAGTGTAGGGCAGGTTCACTCTGGGCGCTCTGTCTCCTCTCCTCTGAAGCACAATTTTAGTAGCCTAATTGAAAGTACAGTTAAACGTTGTGAAGTAGCTACCTGGAAAGATAATGTATCATTCTGTAAAGATTTATAAAATGTTCTAATCAAAAGCCACTTTTTTGACAATAAATACACTCCTTTCAGTAGCTAGGTTATTCACCTGTGAAACAGAGCCAGAAATGGCACTGAGATGGGTTCAGTGTGAAGAGGTCTCAGTCTCCTGCATCACTGATAGGCTGCTGTAGCTCATGCAACTTGTCAATAACTTGGACTTGCTAAGTGTGTGGTCTCTGTAAAGTCTGTTGCATAATGTCATTGAACTCTCAAAGGAAAACCAAATTCTATGGGACTGGCTTCAGTAGTGCCAAATGTGGTGAGTTTGCTGTGCTTGCCAAATGAAAATTTCATGCTGGCTCACCCTTGGTATGAAGGTAAGCCTGCATTTTTACTTATTAAGAGAATAATAAGGTACCTTTGATAGTAAAATGGGTATTAAATCCCTATAAATTAGTACAGTGATGCTAAGTGACATATTCGGTCATATCACAGTATAGTATGTCAGTCGGTATCTCTTAACAACTTCATATTACTAGGGTTAATCCTATTAACCCAGAACCTTTTTTTCATATCTATACCTTATGCTCCTCAGCCAGTATGGGCTCAGCTCCCATCTACCCTTAGCCCTGCTGACCCACGCCATCCCCAACCACCCCAGGATTTACCAAGTTGGCCTGATCTGGCTCAGCCTCCTGGTGTCCCAGGGTGAAGCTGGTGTGGGATCGGTTAGCATGGCTTCATTAATGCCTGCCACACCACCATTTTTCTCATTTTCTCCCTCAGCCCCCCCCCCCCCGTCAATGCTGGGGTGAGCAAATTGGTGTGTGAATGTGAAAGCACACGCATGCTGCATAGTCCCACAGCACTTCCCACTACAACCACTCACAACCTGCTCTACCACTAGGACTCCACCAGGTGGCAGTCTTTTGCTAGAGCAAATAGTGCTCCCTCCCTGGAACAGGAAAGCAGTCCCTTGTGTACTTGACCCCCTCTCCCTTTGATGACTCCAGGCATCCCATGCTTGTTTCTGAGCACAGGTCACCAGCATGGAGCAATGAGTGGCATTCAGTGCCTCAACCCACAGTGCCACTGGGCCAGCTAAACCCCACACCTTTTTAACACATAGCGGCCTAGATCCTTGGACATTACGTCCAATGTTAACACTAATTTTCTTTAACAAACTAGATTCAGCAATCTTCCTTGTTGTTCAAAGGCACATTATTGAATCAAGTTAGTTAATCCAATGAGAAATGGTGTCAAAGCTAGAGATAATGTTTGTGAATACAGGCCAGTGAATCCCAGCATTAAAACTAGTTATGACTAATTGCATCTTCATAATAGTATTGTGATATCTTCAGTTATAGTAGAATCCATCATTGAGCACTGTTGTTCATGTTTTAAGCAGCATATTCACTTCTGCTATGCAATGGGAGGAGGACATGATGGACATAGAGTCCCTGTGGACCTTAAATTACTGTGTCAATACAGTTGCAGCCACTGATGTCCAGATATTTCTGAACTTTCTGTATTATCTCTGGATAAATGTTCTGCCTATCTGAAGTTTCTCTGTAGGGGCACCAGAGAGATTCCTATCAAAACTATTGTGAAAGACCATGAACGATCCAAGCAATTTGATGGCTACAACTATATGCATTACAGATGATATAAAATATATTGGAATTGACTCCAACCTATTGATAATTACATTGCTCCATTTTAGTAATGTTTTCAAGCCAGTTTCCTTACAATAATAAAAAATAAAACACTGAAGTATGAGCTCTGCAACATAATCAAATATAACACAAAGGACTTTTACACTTCATGGTAAGTATGACACTGATTATTACTAGATACCACTGCACCTCTACCCCTAACCTTCTGTAACCTTAAGCAAGTACTTCAGTCATTATCATGCTCATTTTGCCCCAAGTCTCTTTTACAGGCTACCTTCTGTGCTGCTGAATTAGGAATATTATAGCATTATAAGAGTAACATTTTTATGATGTTTACAGTAGAAACTAAAGGAGCATACAATTTCATTAAATAATCGAGGGATTATAACTCAAGGATATTGTTTTCATAACTTTTCAGAAAGCAGTTAAATGGCATGCCAGCCTGTACATCACCTATTTGACTGAAGCAAGGGTTGCTATGACAGCATGTTACAGCTCTGTAATTCTTAAATATTGCTGCTACTGTCTCATAGAAACAGAACATAGACAAAGGTGGCATAGAAAGGCATTATGACTCATCCAGTATGTCCAACCCTACTTATGGCGTGTTGTGAGCACCCTAGCGGTCACTTACACTTCTTCCTTTTGCAATCTTCCCCACACGCCTTTACCTGCTCCATATGCCGATGCCACCCATACTTGAAGCAGATGACTGTTTCAGTACAGAACACTTCCACTGAAAACATTTTCCACTTTTTCACCACCTTCTCCATAAATAAATATTCTGGACATCCCTTCTGAATACAACTTGAGTGTTCTATGAGGGATTCTCACTCTGAAAAGCAGAGACTTGAGAGAACAGGCCTCCATCACTGCTGCCTTTGTTGGCATTGTTTAATGGGCCTCCTCCTGTGCCACACATGGTGGTGGCATGGCTCCTGTATTGTTGCCAATTATGATGTTTAATGGGCCCCAAATGGGCCTCCTGCAGTGTCTGATATTCCACATATATATGGGTCTGCATGTAATGCCGTGTTAAGGGCTCACTATACGTGGTACTATAGCATGTATGTATGCATATATGTCTGTGTATAATATGTTGTCCTTTGTGTGTAACTGGGTATGTACTGCTGTAAATAAGTGTGTTAATCTGTATGTAGGTGTGTGCATATGCATTAGCCACTCACTATACTCACTGTGTTGTTTCTTTGAGCTGTTGCAAGCAGTTACTTAGTTTAACCTACTAGCTCTGTGAACCTGCAGACCTGGAACATAGAAAACATAGAAACATAGAATCTGACGGCAGATAAGGACCGCTTGTCCCACCTAGTCTGCCCATTTTCCTACCTAATAGATAAGCTGCAGATCCTAATTAACTAACAGCTTACTTCCTCCTAGCCCCCACTAGGACTGCCTTATGTCTGTCCCATGCATTCTTGAATTCCCCCACTGTTCTTGACTCCACAACCTCCTCAGGATGGCTGTTCCATGCATCCACAACCCTCTGTGAAAAATACTTCCTCACATTACCTCTGAGCTGTCCCCTCTATCTTCAAATTCAGCCCTTGTTCTTGCACATCTCTTTTCTGAAAGATGCCACCCTCTTGGACTTTGTTGATTCCCTTGAGGTACTTAAAAGTTTCTATCATGTCCCCTCTCTCCCTCCTTTCCTCAAGGGTATACATATTAAGCTCCTTTAGTCTTTCTTCGTATGTCTTCTGGAGCAGACCCTGCACCATTTTGGTTGCCCTCCTCTGGACAGCCTCCACTCTGTCTATGTCTTTGCACACAGTACTCCAGATGGGGTCTCACCAACTGTCTGTACAGAGGGATAACAACTTCATGTTTTCTACTATTGATGCCTCTCCCTATGCATCCCAGTATCCCCCCAGCCTTCCTTACTGCCTTCTCACATTGCTTGCCCACCTTTAGGTCATCTGATATAATTACCCCCAGGTCCCTTTCCATTTTTACTGTTGTCAGTATCTCACCCCCCATTGTGTACTCTTGCCCTGGGTTTTTGTTTCCCAGGTGCATTACCTTGCACTTCTTTGCATTGAATCTGAGCTGCCATACATTTGACCATTCCTCAAACCTTGCCAAGTCCCTTCTCATCCTTTCCACTCCATCTGGTGTATCAACTCTGTTGCAGATCTTTGTGTCATCTGCAAAGAGACATACTTTTCCTTCCAGTTCCTCTGCAATGTCACTTATAAAGACATTAAAAAGGACTGGTCCCAGTACTGAACCCTGCGGTACCCCACTAGTAACCCTCCTTTCTTCACTGTGGACTCCATTTACTACTACCCTTTGCGTCCTGTTGTTTAGCCAGTTTTCTATCCAGGCTACCACCTTGGGACCCACTCCAAGGCTGGCTAACTTGTGTATTAATCTTTTGTGTGGGACTGTATCAAATGCCTTGCTAAAATCTAGGTAAGCAATGTCCACAGCCCCTCCCTGGTCTACTACTTTGGTCACCCAGTCAAAGAAATCTATTAGATTCGTCTGACACGACCTTCCCATCATGAATCCATGCTGCCTTGGGTCCTGGCTCCCAATGACCTCTAGGTACTCAACAATTCTTTTCCTTCAGAAGTGATTCCATCATTTACCTACCACTGAGGTCAAACTAACTGGTCTGTAGTTTCTGCCTCTGTCCTGCTCCCACTTTTGTGAAGAGGAATCACATCCACCCTCCTCCAGTCCTCAGGTACCGCCCCATCCTCCCATGATTTGTTAAAGATAGTAGTCAGCGGTGTCATTAGTTCTACCCTTAGTTCTTTTCGAAATCTTTGGTGAATCCCATCAGGCCCCATTGCTTTGTCCGCCTTTAATTTTATTAGTTCTTTCAGTAACCCTTTCTTCTGTAAATGGACTGGTATCAACCCCCATCTTCAGAGTGTTTCTCTTGTTTGGTTTAGGTACCAACCCCTCCTCTTCCTTTGTGAATACTGAGCAGACATATTCGTTCAGTAACCATGCTTTTTCATTGTCACCCTCTACCCACATTCCCTCCCCTTTATTAAGCCTCAGTATCCCTCCTTTGGTCTTTTTTCACTCCCTAATGTACCTATAAAAGGTATTATCCCCCTTCTTAACAGAGTTGGCTATCCTTTCCTTGGTTTGGGCCTTTGCTATTCTGACTGCCTTCCCAGCCTCTTTCTGCTTTAACTGATAAAGTTATCTGTCATTCTTCTTCTGTGTTTCCTTATATTTCCTGAATGCTATCCTTTTCTCCTTAACCTTCTCTGCCACCTCTTTTGAAAACCATAGCGTTTTTTTCCTTCGTTGTGTTTTGTTGATTTGCTTTACATAAAGGCTTGTTGCCTCTGTGATGGCTGTTTTGATTACTCCCCATTGTTCCTCCACCCCTCCATCTTGCCTGATTGCTATTGCTTTTCTGAGGCACTCTCTCATTTTCCCAAAGTCAGCCCTCCTAAAGTCCAATAATCTTGCTTTTGTATGGCTTGATTGTATGGCTGTGTTCATCATAAACCACACTGTTTGGTGGTCGCTTGTTCCCAGATGGATACCCACTTCTAAATCTGAGATTCTTTCTCCATCCCCATTTGAGAGTACCAGGTCTAAGATTGCTCCCTCCCAAGTGGGTTCCAATACTAGCTGTCTGAGGCATGCCCCCTGTAGGGCATCAAGAATGACCCTGCTCTTGGATGTGCCTGCAGCAAAGGTGCTCCAGTTAACACCTGGCATATTCAGGTCCCCCATCAACAATATCTCCCTTTTCTGCCATTCTAAGGAAGCCTTCTATCATTTCCTTGTCCATTCCCTCCCCTGAGATGGGGGCCTGTATACAACCCCACGGATTGTGGTGCCATTTCCTGTCTCCAGGGTGACCCAGAGTGTCTCATCTGCCCCCTGTTTACTCTTTAGTTCTGTTGCTTTGATCCCTTCCTTTACATAAAGAGTTACTCCTCCTCCTCTTTTACCTTCCCTGCCCCTCCTGTAGATTGTGTATCCTGGTATGTTGACATCCCAGTCATGGTTCTCTGTGTACCATGTTTCTGTGACTGCCACAATATCCAGGCAACCCTCTTCCACCAAGGCCACTAGTTCAGGGAGCTTGTACACAGACTATGGGCACTGGTAGTCATCACCCCCCACTTTGTGATGGCCTTACCCCTTTTAGCCCCATTCCTGTCCTTACTGCCTTTGCCTTTTTTTACATTTACTTCTACCCTGCTCCCTAATGACTTCTCTACCTTGGTGTTTACCTCACTAATTACTGTTGTTTGTGGGGGGAGGCTGCAATTTCCCTGCTCCTTTTCAGTGCCTCCCCCCTTGGCTAGTTTAAATGCTTGCCAATGAAGCATTTAAACCTCTCACCTAGGATCCTGGTTGCCCCGGACAGATGCAGACCATCGCACCAGTATAGGTCTGCATCCCTCCAGGAGGCTCCCCAGTCCCCAATGAAGCTAAAACCCTGAGCTCCACACCAGTTTTTCAACCATTCATTGAATTCCCTGGTGAGGAGTACCCTAGTATCACCCTTGCCATAGACGGGAAGCACCTCCGAGAAGGTTACTGTATGCGCTACTTGTCTAAGGCCCCTCCCAAACTCTACAAACTCCTCTTGCACTGCTCTGATCCCATTCCTAGCCAGGTCATTTGTCCCTAGGTGGACAATGACATCCAGCTCCCTCCCTCATGCAACTGCTCCCACGATCCTGAGGATTCACTTCCTGTCCCTCCAAGCCGTGGCACCAGGCAGGCACCTTACCTCCCTCCCCTTCCTCCCCATTTCTACCCCCAATGATTGAGTTCCCCACCAGGGTTGTTTCCTTCCCCTGTGGGGTCTCATGCCACCCTCTTGTGGGTCTCCTTTGTGAAGGTTCCCAGCATCCTCCTAGGTCTCCACTGCAGGTGCCTCCATAGAGGAACCACTATCCATCAGAAGAGTGAATGAATTGTGGTGAGGTACAGCTGGAGGGATGAAAGTCTATTCCACCACCCTCTCCCTCCCTGAGCCCACCCTGGTCCAGCCTCTCCTCTTTCTTGGCAACCTCTGAGGTAGTGGCATTGGCCCTGGTGGTCCCTGGGTGGGGGAGGAAGTTTCACGAATCCTAGCCAGGTCAGCCTGGAGACGGGCAACCTCCTCCCTCAGACCAGAGAGGTGCCTGCAAATAGGGCAGCATCGCAGCCTCCAGAATGTCTCCCAGAACACTGCCGCCCCACAGCCATTGCACTGCACCACTGCTATCAAGTCTTATTTTGTGTGCCCTCTCCTGTTTCTCTGTATGCTTTCTCTCACCTCTCCTTACAACTCTCACCCTTCCTGTTCTGGGACAGTAACTTCCTATATTCTTCAGTAGTCTCCTTCTTCCTTGCTCAGTGTCAGACCACCAGCAGCTGGGGGAGAGTGAGCTACTTTTTTCCTTTAGGGTTGACAAAACCAATGTTACTCTATGATCCTTCCCTTCCTACTGCCAAACAGGAAGTTCCTGTTGACAGTCAAATCCAGTGGCTATAAAAGTAGAACTGGCTTAGGGTGGGATGGAGGCAATTAGTAAGAAAAAAGGCTAGCAACAGGAAGTTGTAATTTGAGTCATCTGCTTTTAGTGTCTAAGCCACACCCCGAGTTAAGCTCTCTTTCATCCTACTGGTTTATCAAAGTAAACTGATACAGAACCCTTCCCAGCACAGAACACACACTGGCTTTCTTTCTTTTCTTTCCTTTTTTTAAACTAGGGTTGTTAGAACCCTCTGAAGTTCTGGGTTCTAGTTCTAGTCTAGAACTTTTGAAAAAGTTCTAGGGTTCTAATCCTTTTTAGAACTTTTTAGAACTCGAACCCTATTTTTTTATTGTGCTGCCAGTAATGAAGATAGTAATAAAATATATGTAAAGGAAAAACTGTTTAATATAAGGGGAGAGAAATTATCATGTGCGACATTGATAGGAATACAACTAGGTTTATGTATGGTTTCTTCTGTTTGCTAAAGCCAGCAACTTAATACGTAACAGGCCCACCCACCCATATGTTAAAAGTTTTCCTGCTGCAGCTGCATCATAGTTCCTTAGTGAAAGAAAGAGGCACATTAGCCATTTATGTACTCAGTTATATATACTCATCGTCATGAATTATGAGAAAAAATAACTGATATTACCTAATCTCAGCTATTTGCTGCTTTCTGTTTTAAATGAGTAAATCAAAAGTTGCTATGTTTAAAAGAAAGCTTTTATAACAAAGTCAAGCCAAGGTACTACAGCAGTAGCATGTGGAACTGTTGCAAAACATATTATGTCATAACGTAGTCAGTCAAAACATTTGAATAAAAAAAATATGCCAGTCATTATTGCTGGCAAAAAATGCATGCAATTTTCTAAGATAATGCATACATATACCAACATTTTTGTCGGCAAATTGAAGTAATACATACAACTTTCTAAGATGATGCATGTGTGCAGCTGATACTTCAATAAAATCCGTATTTCAGTCACATAAATAAAAAAGTGGTTTCCTCACCACATACTAACTTAAGGAACATTTAATGTAGCTGCAGCAGTTGGCATGTGATGTTTAAGGGACAGCGTCTGTCAACCCCATTATGTATCAAATTATCACTACTTGTAAAGCAAAAACACTTTATGATAGGTCACATTCTGCGAAAACTGCTGATGCAGATTTTCTTTATTTCTGATTCCTTTATTCTTTTTAAAGGGGACAGGACAATTGTGCTAGGTGGCAGCAGTTTGCAATGTATTTAATAATAAAAAATATATATATATATATATATAAATTATATGTACACAGTAGGTTCGGTCTGTCATCATTTTTTTCCTCACCATCCCCAGCCGATCACAAATCTGTAAATGAAAGGACTAAAACAACACCCACCTTTCACTCCATCACCCATTCTACTTTTCTTCCACCACCCTCATCTGTGCAGTAGCATCCATACCACCCTTACACCAATGTTAAAACCAACTCACAACCCTCACCCATGTACTAGCATCCCTTTTTGGTTTATGGCTAACATTTCTGTAATTGAAAAAATAATAAACAGCTACCAATTAGAACTCATTGTTTTGTCCTCTTTAAAATTGAAAAATAGACTGCCCCCGGTCCCAGCCTATACTGATGCACCACAAAGTCACAGAAGGTAAATCCAAAAATATATGTTTTCACTTTAACTATAAATAATATGATACAGAAAGGATTGACGTGACAGTGTCCTTTTTATGCCAGATTTGGGCCTGTTCCCACTGATGTTAAAATTGCCCTGTATATAAAACATGTTGACTTTAGTTTAGACCCTAGCTGCAAAGCAGTTTGCCATGAAATGGTGAAAGTTTTGGGGGGTATATAGTCCAAGGTAGTAGATCGAGAAAGGAGAGAGACAACCAAAGTCATCACAGTCTGTAAAAGTTTCCTTTTTGGTGCAGAGAGACTCTGTCCCACACAGTATTTACCAGCCACCGCCATCTGAGTTGTCATCACCATCAACATCCACAACATCAATCACTTCAGGATCAGTTTGTATACTCTTGTAAGGATACGAAAATCTTGACTTATTAACTTTAATAAAAGTTAACATGTGTACATTTTCTGGCAGCAACCTATTTCTGGTGTCTGTCACAATATTGCCAGCTGTACTAAATATGCGTTCTGAAGAGACACTTATTGCAGGACAACCAAGATATTTACAGGCTTCATCATACAGCTCTGTCCAAATTGACTTTTTTGATCTCCAGTATTCAAAAGGCATGCATCAATAGGAATAACAGTTCTTGCAGGTAACTGTCTACCATGATGGACAGAGACCGCTCAGAAGAGGAATCAGCAGAAGCTGGTATGGCAGCAATTTGGGAAAGGTTTTGCCACAGATTTAGCTTGCTACTAAGGGTTGAAGAAGTGGCAGTTGTGGAACAACTACTGTTAATGTTTGTGACTTTTCCAGTTCTGTATCCCTTTGTGAAGATGAACCTGCATGTTGTGGTGATGACAACCTGAGGGCACTGTGTGTGTCTGTGTTTGACTCCTGTGAGTGCTGCAGCTCATCTAGCAACAGACATTTGTACTGCTCTATATCATCTGTTTTTGGAAGATGTATAGGCTTGAACCTGGGATCTAAGAGAGTTGCAAGGATGTAGTGTTTTGATTTCGTCATTGCAACTAATTTGTCATTGGTTTTGAAGCGCTCGCTCATTCTCTTTATGAGATTCCCATGATACAGGTGACATGTTGTCTGTGCTTCCGATCTGTCTTTTTCTATTTGTAGATTTAGAACACTAAGATGATGTGAAATGAGCATTATGAGTGGGATAACCTGACTCACAGATGTGCCTTCAGAAGACATGTCCCTTGTAGCTGTCTCAAAAGGAGCTAGAATGCAGTACACTGTCTCCATTAATTTCCACTGCAGCACAGACAGCATAATGCCATCTCCAATAATGTAACTGGGTCAATACTCATGTACAGCTTGCTTTTGCTCCAAGAGGCACTGCAGCATATAAAGCGTTGAGTTCCAATGAGTGGAAACATTTTGAATCAGCTTTTGCTGGGGCAGCTTGTGTTTTTTTTGCAGTTCGGACAATGTCCGTATAGCCTTGGTTGAATGTGAAAAGTGAGTCACAATTTTTTTGCAAACAGCAATCATACCATCCACTTGTGTTTCATTGCTGAGAAATCCCATGACAATTAAATGTAAGCAATGTGCAAAGCAAGAAGCATGCAGAAATCCTCCATCCTGTACTGCTTTCAAGATGTTGGCTCCATTGTCACTTACTATGAAGCCACATTTTAGACTGTGAGAATAAACCCACTCATCAAGGAGGTCATTTAGTTCCTGCAAGATGTTTGCAGCAGTATGACTTTGCCCAAACTTCTTTATATGCATCAGCGCCATCTTTTGGGGTGACTTTGTTTTTGAAGAAGCACAAGAAAACATGACCCAATGAGCAGTAAGGAACATGTAATCTATGTTTTGAGTGCTGGTCCACATATCTGTTGTGACATGAATAACCCCACCCTCCGCAGTTTTAAGTGCAAGCATCACTGTCACTTTTAAAGCCTGATAAATGTTTGGTATTTCAACATAGGAAAAGTACCTTCGATGAGGAACATTGTAACGAGGCTCTGCTAATGTCATGAGCTCCCTAAAATCCTCATGATCTACCAAAGAGTATGGGAGAAGGGCTCTGGCTAACAGTTCACCAATTCTGTGATTAAGATGAAGGGTCTTTGGATGATTTCTAGTAAAGGTATTCTTCCTTTCAAATGCCTGAGACAGTGTTAGCTGTTTACAACATGTCCCTGCTGGTTTATTATACACCATGCTTCGATGGGCAGATGGACGCAGAGATGATGGACTAGGACTTATACATTCAGTGCCATCACTGGATGTGCAACTGGTACTAATGGTGCTGGCACTGGTGGTAACAGTGATCCTAGGGCTGACAGTGGTTCTGCCTGCATCAAGTTCAGACAATTCAGTATCCATTTCAGATTCCTGACCCTTCTCAAGTGCGGTCTGGAAGATGGAGGACATGGGTTTTGGATGATCAAGCAAAACCGAATGCTTTTTCAGATGGCGTTAAGAGCTTAGTGCCAAGGCATGACACAACTTTACCACGGCTTACACTCCGCTTACACAGGAACAAATCCGCCTGCATGGATCAGTTTTACTGACAGAGAAATAATTCCACACCTCAGATGTGACAGATTTTGTTCGAGTGCTAGGAAGATAGCTAAAGACTGTTTGTGTCTTTTCACCTGTCCTAACAGAACCAGGGACATGCTCCTTGGTGCTAGAAGAGTGGGCAGAAGACTCTGATGGATTTTCATTGCTGGCCAACATAGAAGTGGTGGATTCAATGGATATGTCCTTTTCATTGCCAACAGTGCTGGATGTATTTGCAAGTGCACTACCTGATTCATTGTCAGCAGACTAGCTCATTTCACTTTGTTGAGGAAGTAATGATTCTTTGCGAGACACAACAGTGTCGGACTGAGACAAAGAGCTACTGTCTGAGTCAGAGAGGGACTCACTGTCACTTGCATTATTGCTGCTAGTCACAGGGATCTTAACAGCATGAATGGCATACCTTATGGTACCTCTCCGTGTGACCCCAGCAGCTGTACAGGTTTTCTTAAAAGGTCCCCTTTTACCACACTTCACTGTTGCTCTATTACTGTTTCTTGAATTTTTATCACATGAAACATTTTGGTTATTTCTGCTAGCACCAGGATTACCACTACCACCAACACCTACTCCAACACCATCACCAGATGCTTCATCTATGTTGGTGTCAGCCATAACAGCACCAGTATACTGCGGTGAACGCACCCACACCCAAACAATTCCTGTGTAAGAAAGCAATGTGATCTGTGATCGCTGGCTACAACTCCAAAATTTTATTTTGGTTGTGTGACACTGTGATGCAGTAGACTGAAAGTAATTAAAGAATATGACGGTTTGCAACTAAAGGATCCCAGGTTAAAGGCTTACAGAATGATTGGGCTCCTGGGCATAGGCATACACGTAGCAGACAAGGGGCATACAGCAGCAGGGCGATGGGCTGACCACAGGAGATGGAGTCTTATATGCAACTCAGGGAATGAGAATTATATTTCTACACTTCTGTCATGTAAGGTTAATACCACCACACAACTGGCCACTGGGCGTCTCTCTGTAACACACACTGGGTAGGGTACAGTGCAGTCAAGGGGCACACAGCAGCAGGGTGATGGGCTGACCACAGGAGACAGAGTCACATACACAACCCAGGGAATGAGAATTGTGTTTCTATGCTTCTGTCATGTAAGGTTAATGCCACCACACAACTGGCCACTGGGCTTCTCACTGTGACACACACTGGGTAGGGTACAGATTTATTTGCCTTTTTTTTGCCCCCCTTGTTATATGCTTGTTGCTGGCAGCTGCTGAGTGTGCACCACTGTGCAGTGCTGCAGTTTCAATCACAATCACACTTCACAAAGGCTCTTCTTTTTATTTTTTTATTCTCTCTCCTGAGTCCGGATATTGATTGATCTCGGTCTCGATCCCTATTCCCCAATCCCTTCCCAATTCTTGATTAATCCCTCCACCTGAAACTCCCCCTAGTCCCACTCACACACCCGACCATTAATTTATTGAACCTTTTTTTCAGCCTTTCTCTCGGTCTCGGTCTCTCAGGCCTGCTTAGCCCTTTTTCACAGGAAAATGGATGAGGGAATTTTTTAAATAATTCAATAGCACTTGAGCAACTAGCAAGTGCTGCAGTCCGATTGCAGCCACTCTGACCAGGGCCCTGGCCTAGTAAGTAGTATCGGGCAAGAATGCTGGCTGTGGTAGTAGTGGCATGCTACAGTTAAGTAGGCTGCTGCTGCTGCTGCCTCCTGAAATCCTCAGCAAATGGCGCTCTGTCTCGACTTGCATCTGCCTAAATAAATAGTACCACCACAGATCCCACAGCTCGTGCAGCTTACTCGACGCCCACTTGACCACATAGTATTGGTCAGGTGGTGAGGAGGATGACTTCACTTGAGCGTACTTACGTAAGTACTTTACGCAAGCGCAAACTGAGACAACTCGTGGTGGATCTGGCAAGACTGGCAATGGCAACCCCAACAACACTGCTGCTGCTGCTGCACCCCCCCCCCACATTGGGGCTGCCACTTGCCTGCTGCTGCTGGGACATGCCTTCTCCAGTCCCCACACATACTGCTGGGATGTGCCTCCTCCGCCCTCCTCTCCACACACACAAGTCATCAGCTGGGACTCAGATTCGAACCCTTTTGCGAACCTTAGTGTTCGAGTTCTGTTAGAACCTGAACACCAGGGTTCGAGGAGGGTTCGAATCTTTTACGAACTAGTTCTGACAACCCTATTTTAAACCCTAAATAAGACCCCTTCTACTTCTAATAAAGTATCTGTTTGCTTAATCTCAACAGACACTGACTCCTGCTAAGATATAAGTGCTAAATTGATAAGAAAATGTAGCTTCTTTTAGTTGGCTGCTTTCTGCTCTACAAGCAAGGCTATTCCCCATGTGAACCCCTGTGAACCCCATTCAGCACATTACAGCATTGCAGTGCTTCATGCTATGCATAAAGGGATCACAATGCTTTCCCTTTTTTAGTGTACAGGTTAGTGTACCAGTAAGTAGATAGGGAAAGGGGCAATGGTATCATTTCAAAAGAATCATACAGGTTACAAAAACATATTGCCACACTATCATAGGAGTTGCAAAGCTCCCCCACCTGCCACATTAAATATGATCAAACCCTAGGGAAACCTTGCTTTACAGATTCATAGGAATGGCAAGAGACATCATAGGGGTTGCAAAAGAAATCATGGAGGTGTCAAACACAACCCCTGGCTACCCCTAAATGATGTCCCTGGAGGCAGGGTTAATGAAGGCACCACTATTAAATTTTGAGAGAGTGATTAAGATTTTAAAGAGTGAGTCTCACTCAGAAAGATGGAGACTTGACCGCATATGTACTCCACCAGTACTGCCTTCAGTGGCAGCATGCAATGGGTCTCCCTCTGTGCCACAGATGATGGCAATGTGGCTGTTGCTTTCCCCAATGGTTGTATTCAGCAGGCCCAGACTGAGCATCTTGCCATGCACTGTGGCCTCTTTCAGCTTCACCAATGTGCTCAGTGGGCTCCTAATGGAGAAATTTCATGTACCCCCAATGGCGGTGGCTTTTAGTGAGTTTTTGTTTGCATATGTCTGCAGGTAGTGCTGTGTGTGAGTGTGTGTTTGTGTGCATTTGTGTGTGTGCTCTATGTATATGATACTATGTATGTATGTTTGTATATGAAGCCATGTGTTTCTATCTGGGAAGCTACAGTGGTGTCAGCCAGAATGCAATGCTCTATAATTAATATTATGTGTCACACCATCCAGTATGACAATTTGGACTCATTGACATAGGATTACATTTTAGTCCTACAGAATTTTGCAGCATGTCACTGGCAGAAACTGTGATAAGAGGATTGCACACTGGCTGACTTCACTCTAACGCTGTATGTGAGTATAGGCATCTATATATATTGGTGTGTGCATGTTTGTATTAGCCAAATACTGTATTCACTGTGATGGGTTTTTTTCAGGGTGGTAGCAAGCAAATGGTCAGTTTAACCTTGGTGTTCTATGAACCTGTAGTCCCAGAGCCCCATACACATTTGCTGTTTTGTGCTTCATGCAAAATATACAGAAACTTCGGGTCTTGCACTCCTTTGTACTATACACAAAGGGATCACAAGACTTTCCCTGCACTACTGCGCAGATAAGTGCACCTGGAAAAGTGGTGAGGTGGCAACGTTAATGAGAGCACAGTTATATGTGGAGGTGCTGTATTATGCACAGCAACACATCATACCCTAAACCCCTGTTTGCAAAGGTAACAACCCTTGGATCAGAAGAACTGCCTAAAGGGAATCCAGCCTTAAGAGACAGAATGTCCATTCTGGCAGGGACTGAATGCACTTTAATGTGGCTAAGAAGGGGGATCCACTGGACAATAAGGATGTCAGTTACCATATGAAAAGTTCTTAGGGCCTCTGGACCACCACAGCAAACCCATAAGAAACATAAATAAGAAACAAATTTTCCTGCAAGCAATCCTTCTAGTATGGAATGAGGGGGGTGGGAGATGGCACAGGGTTATGTTGCCATGAACAAAAACTGCATGGCAGTAAATGCTACAAGGAAAACAGCGGCCTCTCAAACAATGTCGGGTAGAAGAGCGATCCCACAAGAACAGCGTAGCCCCATTCAAAACAATGTGACTTTTTTTTTGCTGGGGGCTGTGCCTCCTGCACCCCCCAATAAAGGGGGTCTTCACCCACCCCCCACACTGCCCAGACTTGATATCATCAACTATGGGGGGTTGTGGACTTCTGGGATGGAGAGAAAATGGGGAGGGGGGAAAATTATTTTTAATAAAAAAAAAATAAAGATGCAGAGGAGGAGACCTAGCGGGAACCAAACCAAGTTCCCAGGTCTCCTGATCCACCATGTGCTGGCGCCCTAGCCACTCCACCATTGGAGCGACTTGACCAGGCACCCCAGCACATGGCAACTTGATCCCCCTACAGGATATCAGCACAGCAATAGAGGTAACGGTAATTCCCTACTGCTATTATACCCCTGTTGCTCTAAATCTTTTCATACTTTACAAGGCGCGGTTCTTGCAGCTCTCTTCCTGGTGCTCTGTTTTGACCCGGTACTGTGAGGGATGACATCGGTAGTAGTGCTGTGTTCCCAGAGCAAGGGCAATGCCATTGCACTGTGAGCTTGATACAGTGCCATGAACTGAACATTGATGCTTTTACACTTCCGACATAAACTGTGTTAATGTGTCGTTCATATGCTTTATAATAAGTTAATGTTTTTCTGCTCTGTATGTGCCTTCGTGTCCCACTTGTAAATGAACATTTAATGTCCTTGGAGTTATCTGGTTATCAAATTTTAAAATAAAAATAAATAGTGATCATATTGCGTACGTCCAACTCCTATCAGCTGAAGTAGCAATTTGCATCAGTGACAGTACCTCAGTAGGTAGTATGCTCACCTATTGGACCAGATGATGGGGGTCGTGTGTTCTAACCCCACACCAGGTACTTGGGGTAATACCCATAACTGACACTGTAGTGCAGTACAAAAAGGATGCTGAACTTTCAAGGTACTGTCCTTCATATAAGATATGACAATTTAGGTCCCTTCTTCCCTTCTCTGGTTACTGTCCAGGTGTAATTATCAAAGAAGAGTAGGACATTTTTCTTAAAAAGAATACCAAAAGACATGTACATTCAAAATCAATATATTCATGCAACTAAAATAGAAAATAAAAAGGAGAAATGATACAAGTCTCGTATATTTATCAGGCAAAAAAACCTTCATATACATAACTAAAGTGAGGGAATAAAAGAAAAAGGGAACCAAAACAGAGAAAAGAGAAAATGAAATTAAACATAATGTAAAGGGAAAGATATAAAAAAAAAACCACTTGTAATGACTTTCTACAGTCCATTATGAACAATCACATAAGAATTATTAGGAAAACATTCAAGACATAATTTCCACAAGTTGGCTCGAAACCTGACTGGAGGTTGTCCAAATTCTGTTTTGTAAATCCCCAAATCAAACTTTCCAGTTAGTCTTCCACACCTACTTTTGTTGCAGTACCAAATGGCATCTCCCTAGCACCACACAAAGATTTAAACACTGTAAGCTATACATCAAGTGTACTTAAGTTATACCTTTGCCATTGTGCTCTATACCTGCTCCATACCATTTCTTCATGTGGGATTGTGAGAAATAAATAAGTGCTCCCTCCAGGCAGTCACTACTACCTTCCATAATTTCCAAATAAAGGGACATCAAAAAAATACACTTCTGAGTTTCCAACAACTCCTGACACCTGTCTCTCTGGCAATATCTTTCTTTGAGACTTTTGTCCTTATGGTCATTTTTTTTCATGTAACCAGCCATAACAAGACAGCCATGCAACATCCCATATCCTATGTGAAGAATAGGGAACCTTCCTCAATGTCATGGACAACATTACCCCATCAATAAAACAGGGCCATGTGACTCACCCCCAAGACACATCTGAAAACAAGCTATCACAGCTTAGTGTGCTTTTCCTGGTCAAAAATGAAAAATAAATATTGTGCAGCCACAGAGGGTTTCTGAGAGAGCTTGAGAGCTCCGATATAATCAGAAGCCTGAGGTGGTAGCTCAGGCTGGTTGGGCATGTGGTTGCCCAACCAGTATTTTTTATAGTGTATAGTTTTCTTTTTTGTTTGTTTGTTAGTTTTTATGAACAAAAAACCAAAACAAATGTTTTTTCACAGTGCTCCCATGGCAGGCAGGCAGGCAGGCAGTTTCATTTCAGAACTTGAACTGACTGCTGTGCACGTGACAGATCTTTGAAAAACACTAGCTGCCTTGAGGATTTCTGATCAGCTGGAACCATGTTGTACCACGGAAGGGTACAACTATGTTCCATGACCTTTGAACTGTGGTACAGCAAGGTTTCTGCTGGCATGGGAATCCATGCAGAAGAAACCCTCACTATATACTATTTAAATAACTGTGTGCAGTGCCAATTTGCACCGGGGCACATTCTACCCCTGTAGACAGTGGCAGCTGTTTGTATAGCAGTTTAGGTGGGTGGCGGCACAGGAGGCCCTGTGCACTCTGCAATACCACCACCCAGAGTTGTAACTTTGTATAGGGAGTCCAAGGTTCCAATCTCCAAACCAACACTGATAATGTGATCCTGGGGCAAGGCAAAAGTACAAGATTATTCTTTTTAAACCACTGTGTACCGAATGTCTCACATTCACTTTTGCTTTTCCTTCTAAACATCTCAACTATTTCATACCCTCTATTCTCTATTGTAGTTTCTTGAAACAACCCATATCATCTTCTTTGATTGTTTTAGCACTGGAAAAGAAGCCTACTGACTGTAGCAAACTCATTTGCTTTCACTATGACAGTGGAGACTAGATGACCATGGGATCTTTTTCTGCCAACAGCTACTATGTAATTATGTAACTAATATCATCTGCAGAAGCTTTTCTGAAAACTAGTAAGCATTAAACCATAACAGAGCATGGTTCTACTGTGGATTTAATCCATGGTTAGGGGAAGGCTGGGACTCAAGTTCGCAGGCCAAGTGCATCCAAACACCCAACCTTAGATTAAATCCACAGTAGAACCATGCTCTGGAATGGTTTTATGTGCTTGTAACATGGCAAACATTTATAGAAAGAAGCATATTATTATTTACTGTAATGCAAGAAAAGTCACACACAGTCTTTAGAATCCTTATGTTTAAGACTGTATTTATAGTACACAGTCTACTGAATGCAATCTTTCCTACATATATTGTGGGTTTAGGGAGGCATTATTTTATATCATTGTCATTTCAGTGCATGGTATGAATATCATTGCAAACTATACTGTTACATTTACTATTAAGGTAGTTATTCTCCTAACTTGCTGTCGGGATTGGTGCTAGGTACTTTGATTTTCATCTGTGCGTATTACAAGATATGGGTTGCACTGCATGATGGGACCATGCTAGGGTACATATTCATGTTTTGTTCCTGCAGTTCCCCGGCAAGCCAAAAGATAGCTGAGAAACAATGCTAGCAGCACAGCACTGTTTTACAGCCATCTGATCTATTTACCCAGGTAGTTATCCCCATCACTCCACACAGACAGAAGTTAATATCAAAGTTTTCCATTGTTTTCCTACTATGATTCACTTGGATTTAATCCATGGTTGCTAGATGGTCAGGTGATGTACTTTAACCAATCCATGTAAGTTATTTATGTGTGTTGCTCACAGCCATGTTACAAAGGACTTTAATGCCCCACACCTTGTGATTTCTTAAAGTACTTAATACATCTTATTGTTGCATTACCCAGGATAGCCCAGTTGAGCTACAATATCATAATTTTTGTGATGTCCTGCTTTACTCATTTTGATAGCTGGGTAGACAAAAATGCTAAAAGGTTAAGTGACTTGCTCAAGTTCACACAAGGAGCTAATAACTCTGATGGGATTTGAAACTGATTGTCCTGGTTTCCAAGCCTGTGTTTCAGTCACTAGATGCTATTTCATAGAAACGTAGAAACATAAACTATGACAGCAGGAAAAGATCAATGGTTAGTCCAGTCTGCCTGAGTTCCCTGTTTAGCCATGGGATCTACTGAATCTCTAGGGTCCTAAACCTCCCCACCCTCCCCGAATCCCGACCATGATTCTGCCAATCTTAGTAACCCCAATACCCTTAATACAGTCGCAATCATGCTGGAAGCCACTAACAGTTTTTGTACCCACCACCTTAGCTGGTAGACTGTTCTATGGTTCCACCACCATCTCTATAAAATAACACTTCCTCACATCCCTACTGAGCCACCCTCCAGTTAGTTTCAACTCATGTCCCATTGACCGTGAGCCTCTGTAGTATTCACACTAAAAAGTTCCTCACAGTTCACCTTCTTAATGCCCTGTGGGGACTTGAGGGTCTCTACACTACCCCCTTCCCTTCTGGCGGCTAGTAAGTACACGTTCAGTGCCTTGAGGTGCTCATCATAAGCCCTGCCCTGTTGGCCCTGAATTATCTTTAGCCACCCTTTACAACACCCTTTCCAGCCTGTCCTTATCTTTTCTGATGTGAGAACTCCAGAACTGGGAGCAGTACTCCTGAAGAGGCCTCACCAAGGATCTAAAAAGGGGTAGAATTTTCTCTTTCTTTCTGCTGTCAATACCCTTCCCAATACACACCAGCATCCTGTTTGCTTTGCCATAGAGCATGTTTCACTAGCTTGATTGACTGACAGTGTTGATGACAACTTCTAGGTCCCATTCCTCAGCCATAGTGCCAAGTCTTACCCCATCTGTCCAGTATTCATTTTTGGGGGCTTTGTTCCATAGGGGTATCACCTTGCACGTTATGGCATTAAATCTTAACTGCCAAATCTTAGACCACATCTCTAGCCTTTGGAGGTCACTCTGCTTTTCAATGATTCCCTCATCACTAGCTACCCCTCCCACAGAGCATACTGTAATCTGTGAAGAGACACAGCCTGTTCTGGATTCCCTCATCAGTACTGCTGATGAACATATTGAAGTGGACAGGACCCAGGACAGATCCCTGTGGTGCCCTGCTTGTGACCTCCTTCTCTTCTGATTTAACCCCAATGATCACAACCTTCTGCTGCCTCCCTTTTAGCCAGTTACCTACCCAGTTCAGTATGACCTTAGCCTCACTCAGATCCTCCATCTTCTTCAGTAAGAATATGTGAGGCACTGAGTCACAGTAGAGCAAATCCACAGCGTGGCCCCTAGTTAATTCCCTTGTCATCCAGTCATAGAAACCTATCAGGTTAGTCTGACAAGATCTCCCTGCCATGAATCTGTGCTGTTTAGTATCCTGGAGACTGTTGCTCAGGACTCCCTTAGTGGTTGCTTTGGTGACAATCTCTGGCAAGGGGTCACCATCCTCTCTAGAGAAGTCTGAGCAAGATTACTTGTTGAGGATGGCAGCCTTTTACCATTCTCCTCTGTCACCCTCACCCCCTCAGATAGCTTTATGGTTCCCCCCTCCTTTGTTCCTTTTTTCCCTAAAATATTTGAAGAATTGCTTCTCTCTTTTTTTGACCCCTCTGCAATATGCAGTTCTGTGTCAGCTTTTGTCGCCCTCTTTGCCTCCCTGTTTTTCAGTAAGTATTCTCCCCACTCTTCCTTCCCCAACGTTTCTTTATATTTGTACAAAGGTCTTTTTCTTGGCACTCACTGCTTCTCCAACCCTTGCTGATAACAATAACGGTAACTTGGACCTGTTCTTTTTGGTTACCATTCTCATGCATATCTTGGATGTCTTGAGAATGGCCCTCTTAATTGCCCTCCATCTCTCTTCCACGCCTCCTGTTTATCCATCCCTATTAACTTATTCCTGACCAGCTCCATCAGCCTATTGAAGTCCACCCTCTTGAAATCCAGGACTTTAACTCTCACTTGTGGCTTACCAGACCTAAGGAACAGTTTGAACCAAAATGAGTTGTGGCTTCTCTTCCTAAGTGGCTCCCATCTCCACATATCTCATACCACTTCCGGTTTGGTAAGCACCTCATCAAGAACTGTGGACTGCTGGGGGGGTTCCTTAGCTAGTTTTAACAGTAGACAATCCTGGAATGCATCCAGCAAGGACTGACTTCTGTTGCGCATGGCCACTGGAACATCCCAGTATATGTCTGGCAGGTTCAGGTCACCCCCACCACTACTTTCCCCTTTGATACCCCTGTTTCAGTTTCTTCTCTGACCTCTCTGTCCCTCTCAACCCCCTTTCCCAGAGGTCTATAGATCACCCCAAGTGCAGTTTCTTGCCTGAGGCTTCCATGAATTGCATTCGCAGTGACACTGTCTCCCAATTACTACCCCTGATGCATCCATATTCTGCCACCTTGATGCCCTCCTCAACAAAAAGGGCTACTTATTCCCTTCTACTTGTTCCTTGAGCCCTCCTGAAAACAGAGTACCCTGGGATCACCAGTTCCCAGTTGGTATTTTGTGAAGCCTATGTTCCTTGATGGCCACCAAGTCCACCTTGCGGTCTGCCATCAGTACCTGGAGCTCACTGATATTGTTACCTAGACTTCTGGCATTAAGGCATACCCCCTTCCATCTAAACCCTGGTCCTACTTTGCTACTACCCTTGTGATTCCCTTGCTCTCTCAACTCTTTGCTTTCCATGAATTGTACTCTTTGTGTTCACCCTATCTAATGTCCCTTCACCTAGTCCAGTAAGGGCCACAGCTCTCTTTCTATCCATGGGGATGCTACAGGCCCCCATATGTGGGGTAGTACTAGCTAGGATCCCCTTCCTCTCACCTGTCATCAGGGTTACCCTAAATCCAGTCTCTTTCTCTCTCTCTTTCTCTCTCTCTCTCTCTCTCAGTCAGTTTAAACATCCAATATAGACATCAAACTTCTGCCCCAGTGTGCAGACTTCCTCTCTTATCAGGTGAAGTCCATTATCTTTAAAAAGTCTCCTGTCCCGGAAGCCCACCAATCCCCCACAAAGTGATGGCCCTTTTCCTGACACCATCCCTTAAGGCATCTATTAAACACCTCTGTTATATCACTCCTTATCCTATTCTGTTTCTCTTGCCTTCCCCATACAAGGAGGACTTTGGAAAAGGCCAGGGAGGCTGAGTGTGTTGTCAGTCTGCCTCCTCCACAGAAGTCCTGTTTCACCATCTGTACAGAGTAGTTCGTCATATCATTGGTACTCAGGTGTACCAACAAACCCAGCTCACCCTGTTCCTTCTCCACCATCTTCCCTATCCTGTCTAAGTTCCAGCCTGCTGATGGCCCAGGAAGGCATTGGATCACCTCCTCCTCCTGTCCAAACCCCCACCACTGTTTTTAGTCTGCCTAATCATTGGGTCACTGACCACTAAGACTCTCCTGATAGACTTATTCATTTTGGATGCCATTGCTTGTCTTGCCCTTTCCCAACAACTGACTTGGAGACTACCCCAGCAGAATCAGGTGTCTGAATCTCCTCTAGAGGTGCAAAAGGATGTGCTTTCTGGATGTTGGAGTGATGGATGACCTCCTTATGGCTTCCTCTACCCTCACCCCCACCCCACCAATCGCAACCTGCTGGATCAGTGGGCCTCTGGGGGAGTGGGAGGGTGGGCTCCATCTGAGCTGATGACTCAGCTGAGATATGTCTACCCTTGTTACCTCAAACTGACCATGGAACTCCCCCAAGATCCTGCAGATGGGGCAATGCCCCCTCCTCCAGAGCATACACTTTACCTAGAGAAGAGCACCTAAGCTGCCACAACCAACTGCCTCCCCTCTGAATCCCAGCCCTTGTAGATTTGCACTAATCAGATGACTAATTTGACTCATGGTGCTTGCTCATATAGAGTATAGCTGAAGGCACAGCTATAGCGCAGCAAACAGGGACTAAAACTATCACATAGAGTTCAAAAAATAGGGTGTAGCTGTAAATGTAAGGCTCAGCTATAGCACAGAGAACAGCAATTAAAACTACAATGCAGTGTTCACCTAGATATGGTTGAGCTGTAACCTTAGCAATAACAAAATATACCATGTAGTGTCCAACCAGATAGGGTGTAACTCTAAGGCTCAGATATGAGACTGAAAACAGGGATTAACACTACCATGCTGTGTTCACTCAGATAGTGTGTAGCTGTAGTTTTAGCAATAGCACAAACTTCCTTGCAGAATCTACCCAGATAGGGTGTAGCTGTAGGCCTACCTGTAGCATGGAAATCAGGAGTAAGAACTACCTCATAGTGCTTACCTATTTATTTATTTGCTTTTGGTAACTGGGTGAGTGCACTAGGCATAGCAATGCCTATTTTCAGGCATGACCCAGGAGAGAGACAGTTTAGCATACAAAATGAGCATACATGTGAAGCAGCAAATGAGATTGGTGAACACGGTGAGGATGTAAGCAGCAACATTCAACTAAACAGTTAATTCAAAGAGTAAGCCACATTGGAATATTAGAGATAATGTTACAGTAAGAGGCAAAAACAGGAAAACACTTAGGTAAAATACACAACTAAAGTTAAAACTGTAAGTGAAACAGGCATATTTCACCTAGATGCGGTGAAGCTGTAAAAAATCTGACTATAGCACAGAACAATCCTACAATTAAGACTACCTTAGCTCTAACACAAACCATGGGTATGATATTACAATTTTACATAAGCAATGTGAAATTAATTGTATCTAATGCAGACAGATAAGAAATGACAAGCTATGCCCTTATAGCAGAATGCTCCCTAAATAATGCCCCCATAAATACTGCAGTTCAATGTTCATATGCAGCTTTACCAGAGAAGGGAAGGGCAGAGTTCCTGTCTGCTGGCTGATGCCCTGGTTGACTTCTGGCAGACTCCTGTGCTGCCCTTTGCACTTGGCTTTTCAGACAGAGGCATGCAGAGCTGAAAGCCGCTAGACAGGAAGCACCTAAAATGGAGAGAGTGGAGAAGCAAAGGGTTTGGAGCAGCGTAACCTGATTGGCTACCCAGTGGCTAGGAGGTGCAGTCAGGAAGCTGACTGATGGGCTGGGTGATCTGCTGAAACCGTGGTAAGATTCTCTGATTCTGAGTGTAGCCTGTGGCAGAAAGTCCTTGCTTGTGGTTCTTTTTGCTGGTGCAGTGTGGAGGGAGAACTTCTATGAGATCAGTAGCTGCCCTCATGACCCCAGTGCAATCTTTGATGGCAATGTGGAAGGTGTAGGAAGGCTGCAATTATTTAAGCTCCATTCCCATGGTGATACAAAGGACTTGGAGCACCATGACCTGATTAGCTGCCCAGAGGCTTGGAGGTGTGGTCAGGAAGCCAACTGGTGGGCTGGATGATCTGCTGGAACCACGACTAGGTTTCCCAATTCCATGTGCAGCCTGTGACTCTTTCTTGAGTGTGACCCAGGGGAGGGCTCCTCCATGGTCAGCAGCTGCCCTCACAGCCCCAATGCAATCCTTGGTGGTGGTGTGGAAGGTGCACTAAAACTCCAATTCTTTAAGCCCCATCTCCACTGAGATGCAAAGGGCTTGGAGCAGCATGACCTGACTGAGTGCCCAGCAGCTTGGAAGTGCATCTAGGAAGCCAATTGGTGGCTGGTTGAGCTGCTGGAATTGCAGCTATGTTTCCTGATTCCAAGTGCAGCTTGTGGCAAAAAGTCTTTGCTTATGGTTCTTTTTCTCAGGGCAGTGCTGGGAAAGGGTCTTCTGAGATCAGCAGCTGCCCTCACAACCACAGTGCAATCATTGTCTGTTGTATTCTCTTGTAAATATTCACACATAAGCTCTGAAATATTGTACTGACCACATAATACTGAGTGACAGCTGCAAGAGAGAGGAGGCCTGTATCTAACACAGTATACCCACTAAATAGGTTGTAGCATGCCTATATCTCCTATCTCATCCTAGCTAAGCAGAAAGCAATAATAGAATTAGCTGTCTACAATAAACATTGGGTTGGAAGCATAAGAGGCTACAGGTCTTAGCCTCATTCCACAAAAATATTTATCATAATCTCTGCAGTAATTTTTTTCCCTACATGTACATTTCTTAACCTATAGAGAATAACTCTGATGTATCCATCAGCTGCCTCAGTGTGTATCATAATGCATAAACTAGTTATTGGATGTCCTGATATAAAACAGTTCCATATTTGTGTTTCACAAATGATTTCCATCACCAGCCACTGCATAAACAAGGAGTATGTCACTTGTCTACCTTCCCAATGCTCCTGGGAGCAACAGATGTTGAAATCAAGGCAGTATTGGCAGGCCTGTACACATTAGGGGCAAGGGTTGAGAAATGCCACCTTAGAGTTAATGTGGGGAAATGTTAAGTACTAAATCTTAGGATTGAGGAATCTGAGTTGCACATGCACTACAGTACATTCTGAATACAGCAATTTTGGATAGCACAGCCAAAAAAAATGCCTCTACAGTATCCTTAACAGTATGCTAAAGCCAGGCAGGAAATATTCTACTGCAGCCAAAAACACAACCACAATACTGAGATGCATTGAAGGGGTGGGGGGCTAGGAAGAAGGTCAGAGGAGGTGAGTCTCCCTTGTGGCCTTAAGTTGACCACACCTGGAGTATTGGCATTCAGCTTTGGTTACTGCAGTTCGGAAAGGGCATTGAAGACACTGAGAACATCCATTATAGGGACTACGGGTGATTAGTAAGCTTATTAGGAGACAAGAACAAAGAAGAGGGTTGGTGTAGGAATAATTTTATACTTCTTTAAAATTAATTCTGTCTGTCTGCACTGATATCGTTTAGAATTTAATAAGCTGAAGGGACAAAGTGAGCTTCCTGTAAATAAAAGGAATATATTTTTATCAGAAAACAGACCAGCTGTCTCTGAGGGTAATTTCAGTCTCTTTGTCCTATAAATGATGCCCCACCCCCGCTCAATGAATGGGAGAACATCAAAGTAGAAAAGTCTCTTTCATATTATGAGATTGTCCTGGGTTCTCAGATGATTTCCAGTAGAGCAGACAGTAAGTATGCAACTAGAGGTATATTTGAGTACAGAAAATCCATGTGTCCAGTTTCAACTACAGTAGTTCCATTACAATGGTTGTCCCAAGAGAACAAAGCACTGGTCCTGGAAATGATGTCACTGAGCTTGGGTGATAAGGGGTAGTGGAGCCAGGCTTGCAAGCAAGCTTAAGGGTCAATTTGAGACCTGTAAATCAGTCTGTGCTTGGATTTTATTCATATATCATCTAAACATTGAGGTCTGCCATGGTTGACTAAGGTACCCTATGTGGTAAGAATCTTTATAGTGTACTAGAGTTAAGACGCTATAAGAAGTTTGTTTTGCTTCTTTCTTCTGTCACGTGCAAACCTTTTCTTCTTTAATTTCTGTAGTAACGCTGTAATCCCCATAGTCTCATGTATATGTGATATCCTGTAGAATATATAAATACTGTGAAGTAAATATTACCTAAGTAATAAGGCAGGAAGGGGGGTGTTATGGTGGGATAACGGCTCACCATGGGTAGATTAAAGCACTCAGCTTTGCCTCATGCTTCCACCACCCAAGAAGGGCCATTACCCCACCATAACACTCCCCCTTGAGTGCCTTATTGCGATTATGAAATGGATCCATTAAGTTATAGAAGACAACATTGTTTTCCAGTATTTGCATTTAAATTAGTAAAAAAGGAAAAACATGTAAACTAAACTGCATTATGGAAAAAAACAGTCCTAGTCTTGGAGATCAGTTTTACTGTTTGTCCAGCATGTGGCAGCAAGTCTGCTAGAAAGCTGCTGATTTTTTTCTCTCCTTTCAATCAAGACAGTGATGGCCTATTAGGGCCTTAAAACATTTGAGACTCGTACCAGCAATGTTTTGAAGTGTTTTTTTTTTTCTCCTTGTCAGCATCAGTGATCTGATATCTGCAGTGGGTGACTGGGTCACTGATCGATCAGAGTCAGTGGGACAGAGCAGGCAGTAAAGAGAAGTTGACCAAAGGCAACATTTGCTAGCCCTGTTTTGAGACCTTGGTGGGCCCCCCGTGAGTGTCGGGTACCTGGACAGTTGCCCATGTGGTCCACAGGCTGATGCCAGCCCTTTACATTTATCAGCAGTTTAGACACCACAGTCTAGTCCCATGAAGGAGTACAGTTTTCCATGCCGCAGTCCCGTCAGGGCATGTGAAGAAGAGTTGTGCTAGATGGCAGTTTCAAAAGAGCAGCATTCATCTGCAGTTTGCAAAGACTCAGTCAGCAGCATTGCAGTATGTGAAGAAGAGCCACACTGGATGGCAGTTTCAAATGAGCCGTGTTCGGCTGTAGTTTGTGAGGTTGCCATTGGCAACATTTGTAAGGGCTTCTGGGGCATCTGAAGGAGAACCGCATTGGTGACAGTCCGAAACCAAGATCCATGACAGAGGGCAGACTGACAGTAAGTTTAGAAAGACAGGTAATTTAAAAAAAAACCTGAGTTCTGGTGAGGAAATGTGCAGTAAAAAAAAACAGTCAACTGGATATTTTATTTTTAATAAAAAGAGGTGCAGTGCAAGTTCTGTGTGATAGTTGGCTCAACTGAAGCAGACAGCTCCAAAGTTGTGTGCTGAGTCTGTTATCTGGGAATACTTTCAGCTGGGCTGTTGTGCTAGGATAACAGCTCGGCTGAATGTAACTCTCAATCAATCAGGATTCAGTATTATTATTACCCATTTCATAATTGTATATATCTCATGTCTCTGTGACTGAATCTTCTGGGGGAAAAATAATCACTATTATTGACAAATCCATGATCTGCATTCAAAGAGAAAAGATGTCTACAGTTACCATATTCTTTTTCATTTTTTTTTTCTCTGTTTCTCTGCCATGCAGTCAGCTTTTGTTCAGGAATTTGCCCCAGTCCCATCCCTCCAACGTCCACCTGGACTTACTGCCAGCCATCTTTCCCCAGGGCTTTCTTTCCCAGTAGGGTCATGGGGGGTGGAATCCAAGGCCCCTGCCAAGGATTGGATTCAGTTTGAGATGGTGAGCCTATTTAGTCAGGGAGCAGGGTCTGTGGATGCCTGCATCATTCAGCCACCAGTGATTTTCCTTGTTTTTTCATACCCTGGGACATGTGCCATGCAATGTCATTCAGGAGTATGCCATGTGATCCCACATGCCATTGTCTGCCCAATCTCTCCAGTCTGCTGGCCAGAGCTACTTTTCCCTTAGCTTCCACCAAGAGACAAGCAAGCAGCGGGCTCTACGCAACCCTCCCCCCTGGAGAAGGAGAGCAGTCCATTGAATGCTTGATCCACCTTCTCCCAGCCAACCCACAATGGCCCAATGTGGCTCCTGATCCTGGGTCCCTGGTGTGGCTACAGGTGAGTTTTGGTGCCTCAGCCTTCCACATCACTGGGCCAGCTACAGTTACCATATTCAAAGAAGCGAAGTGTTTTCCCAGAAGTGAGTGACAGGAGAAGGCCATTTGCCCTTAACCTAAGGAGCACTTAAACTGTGTGGGCAGTAGCTGTGATAAGATTTGGAGCAAGAAAGTCCCCAGGTGAGAGAATCACTTTTGAGTGATGACAGCAAGGTATCCCTAAAGGTTTTGAGGGTGAAAAAAGTTGATAACCTGTTGTAGCCCGAGTCCTAAGTAAGAACAGGTTTTGACAGAGGGACATATTAAAATTAGCCAGCCTCATATAGGAAAGGCAGGCAGGAGGCATGCGTGTGGAATTCCTACTATTAAAGTGGATGGACATTGTTAATTATACATTAATAGTGAGATAGTGAGTGTAAGCAGAACACGATGAAATGCCCTCACACTGAGTAGAGAGCTAGAGAATGCATTGCTTACTTCAGGGGGTCATTAACATATGGTATAGTATACCTGCTGAGGATGTGGAT
This sequence comes from Neoceratodus forsteri, assembly GCA_016271365.2. Taxonomy (NCBI): domain Eukaryota; kingdom Metazoa; phylum Chordata; order Ceratodontiformes; family Ceratodontidae; genus Neoceratodus; species Neoceratodus forsteri. Next base: position 823,614,015 of record CM057450.1, on the reverse strand, counting down.
GCTAGCACTGTTCAGGTTTTTAAGGTAGGACTAAATCAATCTCTGCAAGAGAATCATTATGAGGCATATATGTAGGGGTAGAATTCTCACCAATAAGCTTGAAGGTATACTTATAATTCAGCTTGGTGTAATCACTGCTGTGCAGCAGAAGGGGCAAACAATATGGACTTATAGTACTTACCTTAATCACAATACAATGTTACTATGTTACACTGCTAAAGACAAAGTTGTGTGAGTAAGTGAAAAGGTCCTTTCATTGAAACCTGTTCACAAAGGATTGCTCACTGCTTTCCATGACACATACACAAGCAGAGGAGAGATGTCATAAATGGTTGTGGAGTCCCACATAACACAGCACCATCTTTCATCCAACTTGATATGATTGCCAGCCATCTAGCCCTCACTAGATTAAAGGACTCAACAGTGAACTCCAGTATTGCTAGTAGCAGCACAATACACTGCCACCATGCTACTGGGTCAGCCACTTTGTTTGACAAAATAAACCAGTTTCAAAGGTAACGTGACGTTCTTGGCTGAGAACTGCTATTTCCCACAATCACCTGCTCATGCTGCACAGTGAATCAGACTGTAGCTATCATCTCGAAAAACACTGATTGACTCCTCTTCACTTTCTTTGGATCCCCCTCTGTCTTTGTGGAGCTCTTCATCAACACATGGCAACTATCAAAATCTATCACAGCCACCCTCAAGCCCTGATTTGGGCAACAGCATGGTGGAACAACAGGTGCTGGCAATGTATGTGATTCATGTGTATATGCTGTGAGAATAGACCTAGTAATCTACAGGTTATGTCCAATCATCCATATCCGAGGTTCTGTGCTGTAGTAAGGCACAGCACATGGAACGAGGCAGGATTCTGGTAGTCACATGCTTTTTGAGCTGGTTTGCCACATGTTAATGATTGTCTCCATAGAAGTAATTCCCTTTGCAGTTTAGGTCCTCCTTGACTTAACTTTGCCAACAGTCATTCTGGCTGCACCCTTTGAGTTCATCTGCCACAAAATTAATATGAATATTCTGGCAAGTGTGGAGGCCATATTGGGCCACTTGCCAAACTTAAATAGCTTATTAGTCCTGCAAACTGACCAACTGTGTAATCCTGTGTATAATGTGGCTCTCCCAGCATCTGTACACTTTCTTGTTAGTATTCTTCATTCAGTGTTGCTTACATTCATATAAGGAACTTTATGTCACAAAATGCAACGCACAACATATAATTCACAAAGTGAAATACTCATTTCTGTGAATTAATTGTAACTTAGCAAATCATACTGTTACTATTTCTAACTGAAAATTAAGTTCTGACCTATGGCATATGAAGTAATGTAAAAGTTTTCAAAACCAAACATATAGGTCTTGATAACTCATAATTTACAGATTGAAACCATTCATTAATCTACACACTAAAAATTGTTTTGTCTATTAAAGGCATCCTCAGTACAGTTGTTTTTGTTTTGCCAGGAGAAGTACACTGCACTGAAGCTCAGTTCCACATGCTAGCCTGGGGCTCAGGGAGACTGCGTGACTTAACTTGAATCACACAGAATGCAAGTGGCAGTTGTGTGATTTAAGCCTATGTCTACAAGACCAGATTCAAAGCTCAGTGCTCTAACCTCTAAGATACAGTATACTGCTCTAGGGTGTACATCCTCACTCTTCGTCCTGTACTGTTTTGTTTATTCTATGTTCTTAGTTGTTAAATTTGACAGAGTCAAGGTATGCTGAACTTGTGAAATGTAAAGAAGATAAAAAAAAAATGTAGTACATACAGTATGGTTTACATATGTCGTCACAGTTCTGGGGCCAGATTTTTAAAGGGCCTGACATGGCATATTGAGACTCATTGCACGACTCTCTTGTGCAGCGAGAAATCCCTGCACCTGTGAAAATGCTATGTTCAGCATTTTATGCTCAAGAGTGTTATTTTCCTTCTTTTCACAGTTCTGCAAAATGCTATGCCTGTGTGCAAGTAGCATACTATACCTTCTCTTTGTATGTACAAGCTATGCCATAAACTATGAAAAGGTTACAAAAGTAACTAACTGAAATTGAACACTTGCAGAAAATGTACTATTGTGGAAGGAAACCCTCCTTTGTGTAACTGTTGTTCCACACATGCACAGTTGTTCCACTTTTTAAAATCTGACCCCTAATCTTTTAAATAGTCAAATATTTTGTAATCACTGAAATAAAAACACTTGAAACCATCAAAGGACAAGATGTCTGACACTGTGAGTTTGTATTTTGAACTTTAAAGAGTTGCTGGCGCATTTGGGAAAACTTTTAAAAAAATACAATTTAGACGCAATTCAGCTCAGCTTATAGTTCATATATCTTCTATAGATTCCTCCTCAATAATTTATTTATAAAGAAATTCTCAAAAACCAAAAACAAAATCTTTATCCCTTAGTATTCATCTGCCTCAATAGCTTACTCTTTCCTTCAAATAAGCATGCTCTGTTGTAACCTCACAGTCTGTTTCCATGGGAATACACTACCTGTAATGTCACAAGCAGACTATTATGACATTAGGTTGGGAAGAAACAATAGGAACTGATGAACCCTCAAGATACAAATATCCTGTTTTCAGGCATATGACCTCAGTGATAAGTAAGGGTGATCAGAAATATAGCGCTAATGAGAAATAAATTCTGCTTAGTGTCCAAATATTATGCTTTTCAATGTTCTCCTGGAGGCATCAGCAGTAAAGGTGGGCAAAGGTAGGAAATGTTGCTTTGTGGAGAAATTTGTGAATGTTTTCAAATTTGTGAAATTCTCCTATAAGAGTAATTTCTAGTTTGCCTTAAAGGAGAACTTTGTGCATATCAAAATTAAAACTTTGGCAAATTTTGTCTCTAAGGCAACATTTGCAAGGATCCAAGGGATTGGAGGTCATGGTGCTGTGATGTGTTGTACTGCCATGTGTAGGCTGAATTCAGTGCAGTGTGAGGAAGAGACGGTTCTAAGTGTGCTCTGCATCTTTATGCACAAAAACCTTTGTAAAGCATTTAAAATATGCATTGTTTTCCAACAAATCACTCAATTGGCTATTGTGCCTTGTGCCTGTAGATGACCAATGTTTTCTGTTTTTTTATTTAGTAAGTTTAAACGTTTAGTTTCATTTTCTGTATTACGTACTAATGCAGTGTTATATGTGTGTGTGTGTGTGTGAGTGTGTGTGTGAGTGTGTGTGTGTGTGTGTGTAAGGGTAGCTTAGCTGCAGAAAAAGGCTGGTTAGGCAGTTTTTTCTGTCTTAGCAGTACTAGCGCTGTTGTTGTCAGTGTTTTGTGTGATTCTTTTTCCTGTTTTCTTTGGTTTGTAATTTTAGTTCTTTAGAACAGTTAGGTGTGTTTTACCAAATGATTTATGTCACTGTAGTTTGACTGTGTTGATTTCATTTTTGTTTATCAATCAAAGTTAGTAGTTTTACATGTACACAGTAATGTCATTTTAATTACCTGAGTTGTTGTGTCTTGTGTATGTGCACTTAGTCTCTCAAATCTCCGCCATGTATTGTTTGTGTGAAAAAAAAAACAAGTGGCAGTGCTGGTGCTGCTGGCACTGCTGGTTCAGGAGGAGCTTGAACTTCAAAAGAGGGTGCTGTGACTTTTATAGGGAGTTCTTGCCATCCCACAGTGACACAGGAACCTCTCTTATGCTCTCCAAAAACTGTTGCTGACATGAATGGGTCCAACAACTTTACCACTCCCTTGTCACTTCCCTCTGCTTTTCCTGCCACTCAGAGCCATGATTTGCCATGAGATGGGTCCTCTAGCTCCCCATGCCATGTGGGTCCCCTATTTGCCACAAGGGACACATTTCTTGCATAGATTGCAAGCGACCACCTTAAACCTAACCCTAATCCTAAAGTCCCATAGGATAACATTGCAAATTTAACCAGCCATAACTCTGACAGTCTTTTGAGTTAAGGGACACTATATTTTCAAACAAAGTTCTTAATGGGTACAACAACAGTAACACATATTAGCCCCATAAATATTCATGGGATAGGCACAGAACCACAAAATTACATCCCAAATTCACCATAGTGTCAACTCCACAAATTAGGTCCAATAATCATCACAAAAGACTGGACTACGCATCTCCTCTGGGACTATCATCATATCAAGTTTCAGATAAATTGAACAAAACCTGACCAAGTTATACCTAAAATAACCAAAAGGACTGGTTGGTGGAAGTGGAGTGGTGGCATTTATGTTGTCAAATTATTCCCTGCCACATCTGTGGCATCCATGCAGGTGGGTGCTGGGGGAGGTAACAACAAGAGGATTGGTCCAAGAGGTAGCAAAATCTCTGGTTCAGGAACAGTTGTCAAGGAGGAAGTCGCTTGTGTCCCCTTGACTGATGGTGGTGTGGTGGCACTGAACCTAGCCTAGATAATAGGTCTTTAGTATGGATATGTGGACCTGTGAGCAAACAGCTGATATCTCCTTTCTGTAAATTATAGCACATTTGTCACTGGTAACTTGGATAATGTCCAGCTGTGGCCAGGTGGTGAAAAAACTGTACTAAGCTCAGCTGCAGTGGTAGCAACCCTCTGGGTATTTACCTGTATGTCACACTGGCAGTGAAGACTGTAACTTGATCACAGGCACAGGTTAGAAAATGTTTGAATTGCTCCTGTCTAAGACTGACAAGTGGATGCAGCCTGTTGTGGTGGTACCACAGGGGTGGGGTTGCACAGGGCCTTCAGGCTGTGAAGTGAAGTGGACAGGGGACTGATGACCTTAATACTTTTGTGTATCAGTAGCTTTATTTTAACTCAGCTTCACCTTTGTGTATCCCAAGGAGAAATTACAGGTGAATTTGTAAGGTGAATTGATGCAAACTTCACCTTGGTGTACTCCAAGATGAAGTTACGGGCGAAGTTACAAGGCAAAGTTACCAATGATGAATTTCCTATATAATGGAAATACTTTGTGAGATATCTGCAGAAGCAAATTTGGTAACTTCACCTTAACTTTGCCAGAGAATTAAAACTTCACATCTCTAGCTGGTGGCTCTTTAATGCTGACATAAGTACACATTATTTTTTTTTTAAGGTAATTTTTTTTAATTATATAAAAAGAACAATCATACAGTTATCCCATAAAAGTGGAAATTACAAACTTGTCATACGCTTTATATATTAACTCAGATTACTTTTTACCCTTTCTATTTGGTACTTCATGGAGGGGGGTTAAAAAAATTAAAAAAAATAAGCTTATTGCAGCCATGCATAAGCCAAGCCAGTATCATAAAATTCAGTCTGTAACCAAATCTCAACTTTAAGGTTGAAGTGACTGACTAGTTTCAGAAACTATTGAAAGAAAACATCAAACCCACAACCACAGGTAGTAAACTTGTAAAGAACCTGATTTCTTAGAAAAGTTCATTACCTTAATCCCCAAACTTGGCAAGCATCCCCTAGAAGTGGACAACTACCCCCCCCCTCCAATTTCTCTGCTAAATGTGGATGTTAAGATTCTGTCTGCTATTTTAACAAACAGATTGGCTCAGATATGGCACCCACTAATTGCTAGAGAGCAAACTGGGTTTATGCATTGGCATCTTGTAGCCAGTCATATGAGGAAAATCTTTCACCTACTTTCAGCCTCCAGGGAGCTCGACACCCTGGATGCCAAAAAGGCATTTGGTTGATTAACTTGGCTTTTTTTATTCCAAACATTGTTGGCTTTTTGGATTCCAGAACCATTTATAAAATAGGTACACCTTCTGTATTCTAATCCTTCTGTACACATTTTTTGAAACGAGGTGCTACAGTAATAGAGGCTTTCATCTTGTGGAGTGGCATGCGGCAAGGTTGCCCTTTGTCACTTTTTTGTTTAATTTTTATTTAGAGTCCTCAGTAGACATTTCATCCAATAACCCAGGATTTCTGGAATTACTGTTGGCACTCATATTTTTAAACTTTCTACATATGCTGACAATATCCTTCTCCACCTTACCCATCCCTCGGTTTCTGTACCCTCCACTAAACAAGTACTTGCAGAATTTGATCATTTGTCTGGGGTATAAATTAAATCTATTTAAAACTGTTATTTTCCCTTTGAATGTGGCTATCCATAGAGGGGAATCTACTACTGGAGCTACAAAATTGTTGGTACGCGTTTTCAGCTTTTACAGAGTATGAAGAAATTGATTGACTGTAAATTCCAGTCTATAATTAGTACCATAAAGATGGCTCCTTCTTGAAGGCAACTTTTACCCTTATCTCTATGGGGCAGACACTAGTGGGCAGTCCTTGAAGGGGAAATGGCCAATGTCAACATTCATCATCTGCAAGGACAAATAAAAATCTGGTGATGATATCAGCCAAGGCAGAATCATACATGTGAATACTGCTAGCCCAACTTCAGTCTTGGCCAAACACTGATGTAAGAGGGCCTATGTCAGTCTAGTTAAGAATTTGGTTGAAACCTTAATGACGTCATACCTTTTGCTAGGCCTAACAAAGCTTAGACCATGCCTGAATCTGGAATACTTGGACCAGCCTTGGTTAACCATTGATGTATCCATCAGGGGGCACTAAAGGCTAGCTTGGATGCCTACACCGGGTTGCTGAGGTCCAGCCTGTAAGCTAACAAGATTGCAATGAAGTCCAGATGCAAACTTCTTGTTATGAGGATTTTCACTGTGGTAGGAAGCAAGGTCTATGTTTTATATACTGAACATTTTTGACTGCAGTAATATTGTCTAAAGCTTGAACCAGAGACCAACTTTAAAATTCACAGCCAAAAACAAGCTGCAGCATTGTGGATAGAAGAAATCCAGTGTCCTAATGTTTAAATGCAGCTAAATTAACATAAAGAAGTCATTAGAGTCCAGTTATTAAGACAATTTCATTATCCATAAGAAAAGATCCTGTAATCCAAGCTGTTGCTATGGGACTGTTTAGATCCTGTTGTCTGATGTTTCCTGTTGAATCCTACAAACTGACTTTTGATGATTAGTCACATCCCTAATACAAAAAAGAATCTAGAATTTTACGGTTCCTGGGTCCAGGGAAAGACAAGCTAAATGAGACAGACCTTTTTATTCAAAGCCCAACTCAACCAAGATTTCTAAGTTGAGACAGGAAGAAGAAACCACTTCTACAATAACTAGAAATTTAAGTATAATTTTAATTACTTCTTATATTAAGTAATTTTTTATTAATAATTTTAGTAATTTAATTTGGTTTGGTGGGGGAAGTAACATAGAGAATTAAATTTTTAATTACAGCATATTGGGTATATAGGTTAAAAAATGTAAACAAAAATATATTTTGCGTGTTTTGAAGTTTTGAAATAAGTCTTAAACAGAAATAATTTGAAACATTATTGTAGTGAGTTTGCATGTTCTTATATCAGAAGGTCATGCTAAATACTAAGCACACTAAAAGCCTAGTATATAGCCAATGCCATTTGTTGTGTTGAATATTGCTTATTCATTTGCATTGTTTATTTGCTGAAATTTGTTTTGTTTATTTTTTTGTGGTTTGTTTGATTTTCTGAAACCTCTGTTGTTTATGTTTATAGTTTATTATATTTACAAGGTATATTTATGCTAATTAGAAATATTTTGAATTTTTGTACAGGTATTAATATATATATATATATATATATATATATATATATATATATATATATATATATATATAGAGAGAGAGAGAGAGAGAGAGAGATACATATCTCTATATATGTTTTATATTTGTAAGTATGGCAGAAGTGTTATTACTATTATCTAGAATCTGGAGAACAGGGATAATATCATATTTGAATTTTGTAATTATTTTGGGAAATTTCTGAAAATATTTTGGGTAAGGCCCGAGGTAAGTCCAAGTGCTGAATTATAAAAGTGATATTATTACCTATTGTTCTGACGGTCCATGGTGTTTAACTTCAGGCCCTGCCCCATTTATCATGATCAAAATTATCATTAGCTCTGAGGGATACTCCAGTTGGTTGGTCAGCTCGAATTAACTCTCAGTTTTGTCACCTACTTAATTATGTTCCACACAGAAGCCCTTGCCAACTCATCCAGAAAAAAAACTATTTACCGATTGCAAACAAACCTATACCCCTTGCTTTTCTATCATGTTTGGCCCTTTCATATATATATCAAATTTGCTGAAGGATGAGCAGCTTATTACGTTTGATATTTCTTGTCAGCAACTTGCTGTGGCTTTTGCCTTTTTCTAACTTTGGCATGCCATTCTAGGTTGTTTTGGTCTGCATTCCTGGTGCCTAGCAGATGGTTCTAGTTACAGTAAAATGGTGGAATTGGTGATGCAGCCTTATGTGGTGTCTGCTTTATACAAATTTCTTAGGGTTCTGAAGGAGATGAGATTTCCCATACACTGTAAATATAGGGCCAAGGAATTCCCAGACTCTTTGTCTGATTTGGATTCTAAGGCTCCTTGGGAATTTGTTCATAATTACATTAAATTAGACAAACTTAGATTAATGAAATATAAGATCTTTCATAGTGCACATTATACACCTTAACAATTATTTGCTTTGGTAAAATTGAGACACCTATATGTGGGAGATATAAAGTTCAAGAGGGTTCCTTGAGACATATGTTGTGGGATTGTTCCTATGCATGATTTTTGAAATTGTATTCACTCTAGTCTAGATCCCCTTTTAGGGCTTCAGGATCGACTTACTCCTGAACTATGTTTATCAGGGGCTAGTACTGAGCAGTTAGTCAGGCCTTGGAGATTTCATATTGGTCTCATTTCAGCAGTAGCAAAGTTGGTGATTTTAAGACATTGGGTGGACAACCAACTTCCCACATTTATGGATTGGCATGCTGAAATTTTGACTATATTGTTAATGGAACTTAGCTCATTTATGATATGTTCTTAAGACTTATAAAACTAAATGGGAAAAATTGGATTCCCATTCTCTGGCCAATCTAATTTTTGGGATTAGTATTCCCTACATATGGTTTTCCTAGCTGTCATTTTATATAACTTGTTATTTATTGTACAATTTCATTTTTTTCTTTACTGCTTTATGTCACTAGAATATGCTTTTTCTATTATTCAGATTTGTTTTTAGTTTACATGTCTTTGTTAATATTTGGGATTTACTATAAGATCCTCACACTGTACTCTGACTATTGAATATGGCAGTATGTTGTTATTTTTACTGCTTCCTGTGTGTTTGGATCCTTTTCTTTTTTTTTTTTGTTTGTTTGTTCTTCTTTATACAATAAAGTTTAATAAGTTAAAAAACTGGTAAAGAATCTGCATGTTAACTACATAGAAGAATGAGTGTTGTAGCAAAAGACACATCACTTTTTAGAGAGGAATCACAGTGTATTTTTCTAATGATAATAATTATATTGCAGGAAGAGAGTAAAGGTAAAATACATAATCGTGTAAGAACATCTTAAAAAGGTTGATGAAGAGTAACCACATACAGTTAGTCATTGCAGACATAGACAGTGGTAACAGAAATATTGAAAAAAAAACTGACCTTCTGGCAAATCATCATAAGTCCCCCTTCTTTCAAAACACATCAACGAGCAACAGTACTTTGGGGGTTAATACAGTTGCATGGCCATTGCCATCTAGAAAAAGGTGCTTGTTGGCTTTATCAATATAAGCATTCCATTGTGCATCAATATAAAAAATGACACATCAGTAAGACGGTGCAATGTACAGTATGTTGCTGACTTTCGCACAGAGCCCTAAGAGTTTGTTAGTATATACTCCCAACTTCAATTCAAATGTCCTCCTCAGATGCAGACTCCTACTTGCTTTCCTACTTATGCTCTTTCATACATTTCTCAACCTGTTTCATGGCCTCTTTGGGATGTGTGAATATAAAGGCATGGTTCCTTTTTTTTTCAAATTCAAGTTTATTGAGGTTTATTATTTACAGAGCAAAAACATTTCAACAGAAACATAGATCAAAATAACGCATATTACATTGTGGAGGAAGTAAAACTCCTCCTACCTTCCTTCTCAAACCTCCCTCCCTCCCTATAGAGTCCTACTATAATTATGTAGCGACCACCAGGATCTGCCAGTTGCTTTTCAAACACGAAAGCAATGTTCCTGGTAATTAGTATGGCCACTCCCCTACTAGCTGTGCTATCTCCAGCAGTATGTACTTGGCCAACAAATTGACGTCTGAACAAATTAGATTCCTTTTCAAGAAAATGTATTTCCTGCAAGCATATTATCTGGCCCCTTTGTAATTGCAGATGTTTCAGCACATTATATATCTTTGTTTTTTTCCTGGCCCCTTTAATGTTCCATGTGATAAAAGCGTATGTGCTACCCATTGTCCAAGTACTCAGTATGATATCATAGAGTACTAACATCAGTAGCACCTCTCCCTTTTGCCCTTAGCACCACCTGATAAACAGATCTCCCCATGTACCTTTCATTTAACCCACCTCTATTTATCTCCCTTCCCTCATCCCTATACTCCCTTATATTCCCATATATTACCTATTTAACCCCCTTATCCCCAACTACAGGTACAACATTGACCCATTTATGTTTTGGGTAATATCTTATCCCACCCCCTTCCCTCAACAAAACAACATTACGGACCATGATATCCAAAGTTCCATTCCTCCTGATCTCCCTCCAGCCTCCCCTTCCCTCTAACCATTACATATCTAACTTCAAACAGGTGAAAACATTTAAGATCTACCATACACATATTCCTCTCTCCCAAAAATCCTGAATTTAAAATTCAAAAAACAGTTCCCCCACCTGTAGCTTTACCTAAGGAGGTCATTTGACTATGAACTATTAAACATAAAACCTTAATTAGTAAATAAATTAGCACATGAACTGACCTCCTACCTAAGGGTATCCATTCCTTTATTGCCACATTTGCACAGATATCAACTCTCTTTTAATTAAAGTCTCTATCCTTTTAAACCCCATCAAAACAGAGCCCCATCTCATTTCAGTAACATTTTTAAGCAAGATCCCCTTAGTATCAGTTTTCAATAAACATTAAATAAAAATGCTTTCATACTGCATAGCCCCAAGGGCTATACCCTCCCAAATATGAGGAAGTTAGAAAACACCCTCTAACATATATACATGCCTTGAAATAACTACTTTCTCACTCAAAATTACTCCCAAAACCCTATCAGGGGGTTACTCTGTATGAAAAGAAAGAGAGAGAAAAAAGAAATAACAAATATAAAATAAACTGACTTACTCTTCAGTCCATACCATTAAAATCACGGTCACTAACTAAAGGGAAAAATGATGGAGGAGCTCCCTCTTGTGGTCAAATTTGACACTGTCTCAGTTCCATTTAATGATTCAACTTAAACGCTCCCTGAGAGGAGACTCAATAAATTAATACCTCTAGCATACAGTCTTTAAGTCCAGATCACGTGCTGGCATGTTTCTCTTTCAGTACATCCCCTCGACTCTCCAGTTTTCTTTAGTCTCCAGATGGCTGCTGAAAGCAATGGAGTCCCCAAGATAGAATCCCAAAAGGTCATCCTTTTAGAACCCCCAAGCAATGAGATGGTTCCCTCACTACAAAAACAGGAATAAGCCAAGTATGGGGTGCTTCTTCCAGGTGTAAATATGGAGAGACAGAAGCCGATTACTGGGTTAGAAGCCTTAACGATTCCTATAGTCCCCTTACACTGCTTTTATCTGGAAATAAATGAGGTTGTGTTCTTCTTTTTTGGTTTTTGGTTGTTTATGCAGCCTTACAGTCCAAGTAGATGCACTGGCATTCTATTCCAGCAATACCCCCCTCGACTCTCCGGATTCCTGTAGACTCCAGTCATCTTCTGAAAGCAACAAAAGCCCCCAAGGTAGCTGTCCAAGAGGTCATCCTTTTAGATCCCCAAAACAAAAAGTGATTCCCATGCTACGAGTTCAGAAATAAGCCAAATAGGGGATGCTGCATCGAACTGTGAATATGGAGAGACAGAGCCAATTACTGGATTAACAAACTTGACAATTCCTTTAGCCCCAATACTCTGCTTATATCGGGAAACAACAATTTATTTTTTGTTTAAAAAGGCTGCTAATTCTCTCCTCCTTCACCTTTGCTTGAACAGATCTGGGAGGGCTTCCAGAAACCCCTTCTTCGCTGCCTGGGCATCCTCAAAACTGGACCACTGTCCAGACAGTAACACTTGCAGTCTCGCTGGGTACCCCATTCTGAAGCGGGTGCTTGATGCTATCAATTTAGTTACTATCGAGTGATATTCGGCTCTCTTTTGGCACATCGATAGTGGCAGATCTTGTGTGATTCTTGATGGAGTCCCCTCCCACTTCACTTCTTTAAGCTCCTTAACTTTAGACAGTACAAACTGTCTTTCCTGAAAGTTCAGAAAATGAAAAATCAAGATACGCGGGGGACCCTGATGGTGGCATTACACGTAACGCCCGGTGAGCTGGTTCGATCGTGTAATTTTCTCCAAAGGTAGGGCCTGCAATCTTTCATAGAAATTTCTGTACAAACAAAATTGCATCTGCTCCTTCTTCTTTCTCGGGGAGACCTATAATTATCATGTTGTTTCTTCTGCTCCATCCCTCCAGATCTTTGATTTTCAACTCCATTTTATTTATTTTTTGACTCAGATTCACTATCTCTGGTTCTTGTTTTCCCACTCGCTTCTCCAATGGGGTAACTCTGATTTCTGCATTCCCAGTACAATGAGATAGATCTTTTAATGCCTGGGTTACAGCCTTCAATTCTTCCGTTACCGAGCAAAGCTCTGTGAGAAAAGGTTTGAATTTGGCAAGAAATTGTGCCAATGTCAGGGGTTCCTTCTCAGCACTAGTAATTTCACTTTCTGGGCCTCCTGTGAGTATGGAGACTCTGGCTTTTTTCGGAAGGGCCTTCAGCGGGGAAACTGGCTGGGTATGCTTGGGCGGAATTCTTCTCATCTCTGCTTCCATCTGTCTCCGATTCCAATACCAAACATTCTAGAAACCTTTAGTTAAATTAATCTGATTAAATTCTTGGTATAAATCCTCTGGAATACATGTAATAAAGACTTATATTGGAGTAGGAGGCTGGAGATATTTGAACAGGCTGCTACCATGGAACTTGCATAATGTGACTCCCCAAAGGCATGGTTCCTGATTGAGGTTTTAAGGTGGGAGGGTGTGGGGTGGGGGTAGGCACCAATGCAAAAGAGATGTCTAGCCTGTCATTGACCTTGATTTTCAAAACATGGCACCTAGGATCTGGTAGTGCACCAAACCCCTTTGCTGCAACTGCTCACAATTCTTAAATCCTCGGCACATTTGTGACAGTTTCCATACTGTATGTACGGCAACTTGCACCAAATATCTGGTGCAAGCTCCATAAAATCAGCCCCCAGGAATGCTGCAAACTAGACCAGAAAAATTTATCTAACTTGTGGCACCTGGTTCATGGGTTGAAACTCCCGAACACTAGCAGGGTGACTGCCACAAGCCTCGTGCACCATCTCTTCAGTGCACCCGGGGCTTGCAGCAGTTGGGGGCTTTGAAAATCAAGCCCATTATTGTTTGAATTATCAATATCTCTTTGTTTTTGCTGCATAACATAGCTTAGGCCTTTGAATACTCACACCTCCAAATCATTACAGACATTCAATCATCTCTTCTAAGCTGTCTTTAAAAGTCTGTCTCTGGCCTTTAAAGACACAAGAACAGAACAAAGGTGTATAGCAAAGTGGGGTCTGGGAGTATGTTTGCAATTTACCAGGTCTTTCTCTTTAACTTATTTGAGACACAAATGTAGACATTTATTTGAGAGACAAATGTAGAGCTGACATCCTTTGTTGCCAGTCACTCTGACTGATTTGCAATGCAAAATTCTGCCTAAGCCATAAAAATCAAGGTCTCCAGATTTCAATCCTCATAAAGGAACTGGCCATCAAAATGCTAATTTGCTTTTCATGGTTAGACCTAAAAGGGACTGTAATCACAAAATCCAATTTGGTGGAACCAGACAGCATGTGCTGCACTGCAGTACTCAGTCTAACTGATAACGGAATATACTGTAAATAGTGTATGAGCAATTCTGAAATTACAGTTCATTGTAAATGTTTACAGATTAGACTGCAATCTATTTAGCAATTACATAGCGATGGAAAATGCAGAGGAAAAGACATATGTAATTAAAGAAGACTAAATCAATTATTTTTATTTGTTAAAAGTTTAAGTTAGTTACAAGCCTAAAAGCTATGCAGAAATGGGCCAAACTGGCTTAGCTGTAACCCTAAAGTAGCAAGAGTAGGAATGTTCTGTCAAGAAAGTTTTGCTTAGTGCTTAAAGCACAGTGCTGTGAGGCTGAAGACAAGGGTTCAAATCCACAACTTCCACTTATTCTCTGTGGGACCCTGGGTATGCCATTTAATCTCCCTGTGCTTAACCTCTCTAAATGCCATCTAATCTAGAGTACTCCATTTAGTTGAAGCCTTCATGTGTGCTTAATGGGAGCTTCTTTCTTTACCTTTTCCTAACCCCGATTATGAATTGCTTTGGGATAAAGTTTGCATGAAAGGTATGATATAAACCCAAATTTGCCCTCCTCCTCATTCTTAGGATTTAGAGAATCTTACCCAAACTACATGCTGCAGTTATATAACAGTGGAGAAGAGGACATGATCCCACCACTTTAGATGCACTGACCATTCCCCACCTGGAGTGTTGTGTGCAGTTCTGTGATCCTTCATATGACAAGAGTTAGCAATCAACAATGGCTGCTTTTTCAATTTATTTTTTATTGTGGTCCTACTTTGACCCATTTTGTTTAATGTAATTGAACATGGTAGTTGAGCTTTTATGCAACAGCTTATGTTCAGTGGGATCCAGGTTTCAATTGCAATGGAACATGTTCTACCCAGGTTCATACCTATGTTTTAAATTGATACTAATACTTTACAAGGGAGCTATTGGATGGTGACCATATATACACAATCCAGAATCCATTTCCCCCAACCTCACAGTGCTGCCCAAAATGTGCGTGCATATTTAAACTATTCCTTCTTTTCCTAGTTCTATAATTATTATCTTATTTCAATGTGCCTACACAACCAGAGGAGTATTATGCTTATGCAACTGTGAACTGTTTGGCTGTTCACACTCTATTCCATGGGAATTACAACCCTATAGGGGTAATGAAGGCAAGGAGCCCTTGAATAGAGTTCCACCCTTAAAGGTGTCATGGGGAAGATTCCCCTTGGTGAAAGGTACCTTAGGAAGGAGCCCTGAAAAGAACACTGAACAGTAAACACTGTCTATGAGGTACAGAAGAAGATTGACAGCAACAAGACAGCTTGATGAAACACAAATGAAATGTATAGAGTCTCAGGATCACACTGATACAAATGGGGTGCACCAATGACATAAAGGGGGCTTCCTAAGTAGAAAGGGAACAGTGAGTAGGGCCAACATCTGTCTTCATCCAAAAGTGGAAACCTACCTAAGGAAACTGGGGAATATACTATAAACAACTTACATATTATGACCTTTGGCATGGAGGAGAGGGAAAAAAAACAATTTAAAAGGAGGAAACCTCTTGGGATCCAAGGTCTAGGTCACCTTCCCTCCAGGCTAGAGGTATTTTATTTAGTGACATCTCTGCTACTGTAATTTAGAAACCCAAATGGGAGACAATATTCCAATTTCGTGGAAAACTGTCTTGATCCCTCTAACGGGAATGCCATGAAAGGCTGTGAGATGCTTCTGCAACAACAGGCACTCTGAACTGAGAGTGGACCCCCAAGTGGGAGGAGGAGAGAGATGATCACTGAGGCACATAGCTGGCCTACCGACTGAAATAAACTGGGTGAATCAGAGGCAGTCATAGGGAGAATAGTTTTCAAAGGTGCCATGGTGATGCTATAGCCAAAGAAGAGCTCCTGGGCTGTAAGTGCTCCACCCCTCAGCAGCTGAAATCTTAAATTCTGCATCTAGAGGTGTACTGTATAACTGCATGCTTAAGCTCCACCCAGAATAAATGCATCCCCACTATGGGACAGAGGAGAAGGACTCACTCTGAGGTTCACATGCTCAAGATGTGAACTTTGTGAGTGCAGAGCAATACCATCTGCTTACAAGGCAAGCCTTGAGCCAGAAAAGGTGATTGACATGGTTGGCATGACTCCAATTTATTAAAGAGAGCATGAATCAACTTTGAGTGCTAGATAAGAGGAGTCTGGATGAAGCTAGTGGCTGTAGATTAGGAAGCAGATTATATTGATTAGGAGGCCAGGCGAAGCCAGCAGCTGTATATATTGATGAGGAGTCAGGTTGTGAAAGGCTGTGAGTGAACTCTGAAACCATGACAACTATCAAGGTAGGGCCTGGATGAGGCAGGACACTGTAGTGTGTGTCAGCATTTGGTTTGAAAGTAGTAGCAACCAGTGGAAAAGAAGCCAACCAATTCAATTATGGAAGCCAAACTGATGGTGACATAGGAGGTAGGTGTTTAGGCAGTGAGAGGATATGATGCCAGTGATAGAAACAATGAGGATTAGTGTAAATGAATAGTGATGGGCTGAAAAGAATATTTCACCAGGAAAATTCCTGCAAAATCAGCAATTTCACCATGCAAAAAATGTGAAATTTTATCATTCCATGAAAATTTTCGCATGGTGAAATTGCTGATTTTTTTCATACCCAGCTGCTTAGAAAGGCCCCCCCCCTCACTTTTTCTGATTTCCTCTTACAATAATGTGTTTACTGCCCTGGTGGTCTAGTGGACCCCCTCTTCCTATCCCCAATCTCCCCTTCACATATGTTCTATCCTTCGCTGGTAGTCTAGTGGTACTAGTACCTCCTCTCTCCCCAATGTCAGTTGCCTTGTCGGTAGTAAAAAAAAAAAAACAGATCTATGCAGTAGTCCCTCTCCCAATGCCCAAACCCCTCCTCTGAAAATCTATTTATATATTTATATATCTTGTGGCCCTCCCACTGCCCCACCATCTTAAGTAATGACTCAGTCACCTCCCCACACCCCTAGTCTGTATTCCTGGTCTGCAAGACTGTGATCAACACGACCCTCCTCTCACCTCCATGGCTGGCAGCAGACTGCGATATGAAAGAGCCCCATCTGCAGACTGTGGCTATGAATCAGCTCATTTATAGCTGCAGTCTGCAGATGGGGCTCTTTCATATCGCAGTCTGTGGCCAGTTGTGGAGGTGAAAGGAGGGCTGTGCTGGTTGTAGTCTCACAGACCAGGAATGGGATTGGGGTTGCGGAATGGTGATTGAGTCATTACTTGAGAGAGTTGGGGTGTGGGAGGACTACTAGATCATCAGGAATATAAATATATAAATAGATTTTCAGAGGAGGTGATCAGGCATCGGGGAGGGACTGCTACAAAGATCTTTTTTTTAATTTTTTATACCAACTAGGCAACTGACATCGGAGAGGGGGAAGGGACTGCTAGACCACCAGAGAAGGATAGCACTTATATGAAGGGGAAATAGGGGATAAGGAGGGTGGTCCACAACATAACTAGGTCAGCAGACATTTTATTGTATGGGGAAATCGGGGAAAGTAAGGGGAGACCGCTAGATCACCAGGGATGCGTTATTTCTTAATTTCACCCAAAATGTCAGACTTTTGCCAATGAGGGGTGAAATTATGCCATTTGTGGATAAAACGTTGCCATTTTCGGGCAGAATTTACGCATTTCGCTCCTGTGAACAATTTATCGAAATGCGCTGATTTCATAACATTTTTCACTGGATGAAATGTGTTCATTTTGACCATCTCTATAAATGAATCAATGAGGGGTTGCAGATAGGAAATACTTAGCATGATTTGTAACAGCATTTACAACAGCAACAAAATGGGCAGCAGCATAGGTAAGCATGATGCATTGCATATGAGGTAAGCTGAATTATGTATATGTTTGGCCAACCAGTTCCATAAAGGAGCAAATCATAGTTTACATGAAAGAATTTGATGCTATGGTTTCAGCATGAATAGTAAATTGATATGATTGCATTAATATTGAATTGATATGATTGGCATGAATACCTTAAATGCCATTAAGGCAGAAATAGTTTATTCCACTGAGGAGCATGCAGTGCAGTAATGGAATGCAATGAACATTTGAAGGCCATGTGGCTGTGAGGTCAATGATTTATGCATGGATAACTGAAAGCCATGGGACTTCTGGTGACACCATGGACGAGCATGTAGGGGAAACAGACAGCTCCGTAATGCCTGTGCTAATTTATCTTTTTTTGATACTGTAACTTCGCCTTTTTAGTGCTGCAGTGCTCCGTTTACTCCATCTTACCTTCCATTTGCACGGGCAAAAGAAAGCAGTGGGAGACATCAAGGATAAATCAGTCATCCTTGGACTTTTTCGAGTCAGTACAGTCAGAAGTGCAGTACACTGCATTAAAGATGGCACAATCACTGATGGAGCAGCCAGTCACTCCGTAAGCCTCTGCGACTTCCACCTTGATGATCCTCAGCAAGTTAAGTGAATTTTGGGAAGCATTTCAAGGGTTTCAAACAGAGTTAAAATCTGTATTGCTGGCACTTCAGGGAAAAATAGGGGATCTGAAAACAGCGGTCTCAGCTGCAGACACTTGTATTGATTGTCTTGAGAGACTTATGGCTAAATTCTTACAAAATCAACAGGCTACACAGGAGCACTGCAAGGACCTAGAAAGTAGGTCCATCAGAAATAATTTAAGGATTTATGGACCACAGGAGGGTATAGAGGATAAAAATATGATTCTTTTTATAAAAGATGTCTTAATGTCTTAGCTGAACATAGACAGTTTGTGCCCCTTGCATATAAAATGTCCTACAGATCCTTGACTGCTAAGCCAGGTTCAGATACAGATGGACCCTGGCCAATAGTTGTGTGCTTTCGGATTTTTCTTTTAAACATGAAATACTCCACTGTGCTTGGAAAAAGGGGAAATTGTTTTAGAAGGGACACAGAATTTATTTAGATAATAACTACTCCCCAGCTGTACAGGCTCAGAGAAGGGCGTATGCTCCATTACTGTGCATATTAAAGGAACAGGGTATTTAATTTATTACACCATATCCAGCTAAAATAAAGATCTAAGGATGGTCCTTGTTTGTTCAAAGATCCAGTTTCAACTTTTCAAGAGTTGCATAGCCAGAATATAGTTCAGCAGGCTGAGTTGATGGACACTGATATATCATGGGAGAAAAGGAGCTTACGAAAAGAGCAGTGAAGTAAAATTTCTCCCCAAAGTAAAAAGTGTAGGCAAGAGCAGAAACTGAAAGATATTAAAGATCTTCTACAGTCTTTTCGTCAAGAGGATTCAACTTAATTCTTGGCTTGTAGTATAGAACTTTAACTTAATATTATCATAAGAATATGAATCTGTTTATCACAGCTTTGTTAATTAATCTGTATTTTTTTCTTCTGAAATGGTTATGCTCTGATGTTTTCCATTATGTCTTAGTTAGATATTTCACTATATAATTGAGATTTACTATGCTATGCAGTAGTTAGTGTTAGTATTAGTGTCTGTGGGATGGTATAGTGCATTTTTCTGCTATTTTGGAGTGGGCTATTAAAGGGAATTTGGGAGAGTGCGGAATGTCACATGAGCAGAGGTTGCTATTGGCTGTCATTTTTTTGGTCAGAGGGAAGGGCAGGTCTTGTGGCTAGGGGGTTGTGGCCCCTTGGGTCACCAATAGTCTGACATTGGACCTTTACATGATAATCTGCTCCTTTTCCCCCTCTTTCTTTTTCTTTTTTTTAATTTATCTCTGCTGGATGCAGGGTGGCTCAAAATTTGCTATTAATGGGCTGAGGTTCTAGCTTGGACAGAGGTTTGTTAGAGTTAGCTTCTGTAAACTGGAGCATTCATGTCACCCGTGGTATCATTTCCTTTTTGGATTATAGCCCAGATTAATGAGCTCCATTTGGTGAGTCTGGATGGGGGTGATGGGGTTGGCCCCATAACAATTTTGTGTGGCACCCTGTCCTTGTCTGATAGTTTGCATTCCTAGCAGAGAATGATTCTCTGGCAATAAGCAAGCTTGACAGCATGGTATAAGCAACAGGCCCCAGCAGTCTGGTGGATATAATTTCCTCTGTAATATGTTGTTATTACAATAGATTGACACGGGCATTGGGAGGGGGTATCATTATATGCATGACTTTGCTCAGGCTTTTCAAGTGGAAGTAGAAATACTGCTTTTTTGGGGGCTGGGTTAATGTTTGAGATGACTGGGGATGGCTGTTTTACGTTTCCCTGACACATTTCTGCACCTACATTCCCTTAGTTTTTTTAAGTGGTATATCCAGCCCATGTCCTTTTCCCCTCTTCCCTCTCTTTCCTTTTCCTTTTTATTAGTGGCTTTGGAAAAGGGAGTAGGAATCTTATGAGTGTTTAGAGTGGTGACACCTCCTGTGGGTACTAGATATTTTATAAATAAGGGGCAGTTCTTTTCTTTGTATGTTGATTATGGAAGTGGTTCTCATGCAGGGGGGTGCAGGGTAAATTGGTTGTAAGGGGAAGTCTACAGTACCTTGAATTATGGATGATGCTTGTTTTTTATTGTATTAGCTGGACAGGGGTTCGGTAGATATTTTTCTTTGGGATGTTTGGTTATCTTGTTTGGGTGGGGACCATATTGTTTTAGTACTAGAAAGGTTTTTTTCTGGGTGTTTATTATGGCCAGAGCAATAACTGCTATTACCAGATGGATTTCTTGTCATTTGGTTGTTCATTTTATTAACAGTTGCCTTGGCAAATCTGGCCTTAGCTTCTTATAATGAGGGGGGCCTTGGGGGCACATGGTTTATCCATGCTTTACTTCCTCTGGAGTTTGACACTTCTCCTCCACAAGGAGACCTAACTTTGGTATCCCAACCTTGGAAATCATCTTTTAAGTGGGTTCACGGGTTTAGTGGACTGCATGAGTGTTCTTTCGGCTTTGACAGAATATTGTTAAGCACTTTGTTGGGGGGTTGGCATATTATAAATTTATCTGAGTTGGGAATTAGACACTTTAGTTTAATTTGTAGTTGGGGGATTATATTGGGAGTCCTGTGTTTAATATGTTAGTGCTAGAAAGAAAGGAGATTGTTTTTAACTTAGTTATGGATATAAGCATTGTCATTGTTGGAATTTGTTTACTGCTAGGGGGTATTAAGGGGGTATGTTTATGATTATACTACCACGGACTACATTGTTCTGAGCCTTTTTTAAATTCTTATATCGGAGGGAGGGAGATTGGGTGGAGGAGCAGTCTCTTAGTTTATTCTAATTGATACTTATCCTGGCAATAATTTTTTGGTGCTGCTTCAAATTGTTTGAACACGGCGCAGTTTCATAGACTTAAGATTATATATTTTAATGTTAATGACATCTCCAATCCAATTACGCCTTTTAGGCTGTTAGAATATTGAAAGCAGCAGAGGGTGGATGTGATATTTTTTCAAGAGATGCATTTAACATCTGTGGAATATGAGAAATTCTCCAAATTGGGTTTTGAGAGGGTGTTCTATGCTTCATACTCTTCAGGGCAGTTTCTTGGAGTTCTCATTTTATGTAGTGGAGGTCTCAGATTTGACATTCAAAGTGTAGACTCAGATCTGGATGGTAGATTTGTTCTTGTGACTGGCTTGCTAGAGGGCCAGGAAGTCACCTTGGTAAATACGTATTTCCTTCCAGCCACAAGGAAGGTTATTTTTCAAAAATGTTTTGCGTTACTGACAACCTCTTTAAAGGGGAGACTTTTGTGGGACAGGGACTTGACCTTGACCCTTAATCCAGATTTTGATTCATCGGACTCTAAATCATTTAGACATTCGGAGGTCTCAAGATATGTGAAACATACATTTCAGCATCTAGGGTTTGTGATTTGTGGTGTTTTTTATACCCTCAGGATAAGGCCTTTACCCATTATTCACCCCATTATAGGAGTTCTGCTAGAATTGATTATTTTTTTTCTATGATAGAACATGTGAGTGATCTCCACCACTTAGTTGATTTTGGGCCAATCTTTCATTTGGCTCACTCTCCAGTTTTGGTCACTTATAGCTGGCCTCAGCCCAAACCCCGTTCTTTTTGGCATTTAAATTTAACCTGTCTGAGGGATCAATCATTAATAGCTGAATTGGTGGATCAGATCAAGTTGTATTTGAAATATAATGCAGGGCAAGATCTGTCTCCATGCACTATTTGGGATTTATTCAATCAGTGTTACAAGGCACAGTAGGTTGATTTCATATGACTGTGAAGAATAAGGAGAGGGGAAGAAGTTACAAGAGCTTTACGGGGAGCATCGTACTCTACAAGAGCAGTTGATGAGAAGCAATAGAAGGGTTTGCCCTCAGATTCATTTGATACAAGACAAGATTCAGAAGTATGTAGATCAAAAAACTGAATTGACCTTATTTTATTTGACACAGCGATCCTACGGGGTGGGCAAGGGGGTGAGGTTTTTAGCCTGTCGGGTTATATCTTACCGGGTGTCAGATAAAGTTCTTAAAATAAAAGACCCTCCTACAGGGCAGATGTCCCATAGAATGGAGGACCTTTTGAGGATTCTCTGTTTGTATTACCTCTCCCTGTATAAAGATGAGGAAGGATCTTTAAGCAAGGATAGGTTTAGGTCATTTTTAGATAGGGCAGGGCTGCCTGTGTTGTCATCCTTGCAGGTAGCTTTATTGCAACAACTAATTATATTGGTTTAGCTCCAACAAGCCATTAAAAGGGCAAAGACTGGAAAGAGTCCAGGGGTGTATGGTTTCCCATCTGGTTTTTATAAGGCAGCCCCAACTGCAGAAGGAGCTTTCGCCAGTACTTTTGTGGGCGATACAGGCAGTTCAGGAAGGGGAACCTCTACCTTCTTCGTGGAATTATACCCTCATCACCACACTTTTTTAGCAGTGTCAGTGGCTCAGCAGGTTGCATACTCATCTCTGCCAGTTCTAGCCCCACACCTGACACTTGGCTTAAAATTCCAATACTGACACTGTAGTGTAGCATGAGGGGGTGCTGCACTCCTGAGGTGCCGTGTTTTGGATGAGACATTAAACTGAGGTCCCCTCTGCCTGTTCTGGTGGTTGTTCAGGTGGACATTAAAGATCCCATGTCACTTCTCAAAAAGAGTAGAGGTAAATTTTGAGAAAGAAATATCAGAATACATCCAAAATACGTCATCATCACTTAAACATCACATAGTATCCAACTGTTTTTTCAAGTAACAGCAGCATATGTGTTTGTAATCCACAACATATTTTTCCCTAACTCTCTCACTTCCAGATTTGCAAGCTGGGGACATTCTGTAGCATAGACAAACAGTATAACTTTAACAATTTTCTTCCTTAGTTCAATATATGTACAATATTTTTGTTGTAATGTGAAGAGGCAGTGAGCCATCCAAATATTCCATTTAAAAATGGTCAGAAGTAGTTGCATTTTGCTTTTATTCCATTTTCCCCATGTTGTAGGCACATTACCATACATAATGTTGTCATAGGATAAATGTTTACATAAAGGTTCTTTCCATTTTTTAGTGAGATGTGCCAAGAAGTCTTTAATGAAGGAACATTGAAAGAAAAGGTGTTCTATTGTTTCAGCCATATTAATACATTGTGGCCTACTACATAGTCTATCCTGCATCTATTTGTGTTTATGATTACTTTTCACGTTTATCTTCCCATGACAAGATCACCAATGAAAGTCCCATATGTGAGCCAGAATTCTTGGGTTTCTTAGCAGAAATTTAAGAGAACTCTTAAATTGGGGAGGGCATAGGTCAAAGGGTTGTGGACATGCACATATGGAAGCCCTTAGATTCTTATGTAAGCTTTTGTGAGTAGTGGCTAATAGAACTGCTGAGGGGTAACCTTCCACTGTATTAACCTAAGGAAGGTTTCTTTGAGGTACAGCAAGGTTTCAGAACCTCTTACTGACTTTAGTGTATTCTGCTCCCAGAGGTGAAACCATGGCTTGCAATTTTCATAAAACCAACCTTCCCAACCCCTTTGCATGTTAACCAATAGCGGCTTTAAGCTAGCTATTAAAAAAATACCATTAAACAATAAAATGGGGTTGATTATATCAAACCCTCCATCCTTGACAGGAAAGTATAAAATGTTTCTCTTTGTGGGCTTGAGGTGACTCCCCCAAACTGCTTGACAGAAAAGGCTCATGATAGTAGTTTATAATGTTTTAGGTACTGGGAAAACATAGCCAGGTATAAGAAAGTGGGTATTAAAAAGGTTTTAATCAGGAATATTCTTTTCATTTTGCCTATTTTACTCCTATTCCACTGTAAAAATGTTCATCTTCCTATTGCTGTTTTTTCCTCCCAGTTTAAAATATCCATCCAGGGAAGGCCAAATTTAACCCCCCAAGACTGTGATTGGGCTTGTAGTAATTTGAACCGGCCCAAGAGAATTTTCTTGTACTGAGGCAGTTCCTAGAGCCAAGACACAACTCTTATCTAAATTTAGAGCAGCCTCTGAAACTGTTCCAAAAGTGGAGCATTCTGAAATGGCTGCCAGAACCAAGGATTTGTCTTCCACCAGAAGACACATGTCATCAGCATACGCGAGGGCCCTGGGTGGTACCTGCATATTGGGACCTACTGTAGATCTCAGAGACTGTGAAGAATTCATTTTTCATAGCACAGGGTCTATAAGGAAAGTATATAGAAGGGGGCTCATCAAGCACCCCTGCCTGACACCCAGCCTGACAGGTATTATGGGACCCAGTCTTCCATTTACTATTGGTACTATAGTTGCCATCCTGAAAAGAGATTTAAGCCAATTAACCATTGTGGGTGGTATATGATAGTGTAATAAGGTTTCCCATAAAAAGTTATGACATACAGAGTCAAAAGCCTTCCTTTGATCTAAAGAGACTATATAGTCAGGGCATGAATTAGAGTATCCTTTCATTATGACTTCCCTTACTAAAATGCAGTGGTCTTGTTTTTTCCACTGTGGGATAGCACAGACCTGTTCAGGGGAGATGAAAGTCTGTGCTATCAAAAGTAGCCAGTTTGTTAAAATGTTAGATAATATTTTACAATCCACATTTAACATACATATCGGCCACCAGTTGTTTAGGTCCACTCTCTCCCCCTTTTTAAATAGTAAGATAAATGTTCCTTTGTTAAAGCCTAGCAGTAGATCACCTTTTTCCAGCATTGCATTAAACACAGACGTAAGTTCTGTATTTAGAGATTCACCTAAAATCTTATATACTGTATTTTGTTCAGGAGTCCATCTGGACCAGGTGTAATATTATTTTTTAATTGCTGGATAATCTTCTGCACCTCTCCCACTGAAATCGACTGACCCATCCTAGTCGATACCTGAGGCAGACCCTTGTATAGGAATAGCTTGAAAGAACTCTTTAATTTTCTATAGATCCAAAGGAATCTCAGCAAATAAATTCAGGACAAATTCAGATACTACAGTATAGGACCCATTTTATCAGAGGAGCTCTGAAGCACCCCAGCTTGATCCCACAACCCAGGCATAGCTTTTTTTCCCAACCTGATATGCATTATGATTAAAAGAGCATGTTGCTTATTCCTTACCATGCATGTCATACTTATGCTGTTGATACAGCTGTGTAGCTTTTTGTTTTGAAAAGGCCATCATCTCTGATTGTACTAACTGTATCTGAATGCTCAGATCTTGTCCTGTTGTGTAAGCAATTGTAAATAAGTTTTGTAATTGATGGTGTTTTTGAAGATATGTAAGATATACTGTATTACACTTTTCTTTAATATATTTTTTGAGTAAACAGATTAGGTCTGATTTCATATCCTCCCACCAGAGGATGGGGTCCTCATAGCAAATCAGTACTGATTTGCTGGCCATTATGAATTGCTTCAGTATGTTAAGAAAGGCCTCGTCTTCTACCAAGGTAGTGTCAAACTTCCAGATGCCTGGCCCTTTAGAATGGGAAGGGTTACTGCCAATTGAAATAGAAACCTTCTTGTGGTCAGATAATTCTAATGGGTCCACCCTAGCTGTTAAGATACTAAAGTTTGAGACAGAAATATATAGTCGATTCCTGTCGCCAGGGCACACTTCTGATAGTATATTCTTGGTAGGCATCACGCAATCTTGCTGTACATGTGATTATATTTAGAGAGCGGGAATCACAGTATATTTATTGTGTTTTTGAATGAATACTTTTATCTTGGAGACTAAACCCACAATTAAAGTCCCCAGCAAATGCTACATGTTTAGAGGTGTGTAAAAAGGACTATATACCAGACATTATATCAATTCTAGCTGTTTTCATCTGAGTAGCGTACAGATTAATAAGACAGCAAGGAAAATTCTGGACTAAGGCATCAAGTATTAATACTCTCCCAGGAACAACATCATAAAGTTTTAGAAGCTTGACATCGATAGAATGAACCAGTATACCCTGACCAGAACAGGGATCTTGGCCTATAGACCAAAATGATGGGCCCAGTAGCCAATATCTCTGGGCCTGTTTTATCTCATGGGATACATGTAAGTGAATATCTTGTAAAAAAAAGTAGGCCAATCTGTAGAGAAGTGAGAAAGACAAATACAGTGTTCCTTTTATCAATTCTCTTAATACTATTTACATTAATTGTATAGCATGCAAAGGCATCAAGAAACGTGCTAATATGGGAAAAAAGATCAATAGATACTCTTATTCTTTTTGCTTTCTGTCTCTCCACCATTCTTCATTTTAGACATTGCTTTATGCTTCTGTACCCCCTACCCTTCATGTAAATTTCAGTATCTGTTGTGGCTTCAGGATGGGAGGAAGGGATTCAAGAGGAGTTCAATTCCTCACCAGGATCCGTAGAAGTCTCCTGTAAGATTTCACAGGGATTAGACAACTGTATCAGAGTTCTAACAGTTTTTTTTGGGCAGGGCAGCTTTCAGCTTTGTTCTCGAGGAACGCCTGCAGACCTTTTGAGCAGGTTCTGGGAAAGGGGGCATAACTATTGTTACTTTAGGTACTTGATTTAAACCTACAGTGTTCTTGATCTCAGCCTTCTGAGTCAAGGGGTGGGGAGAGGAGAAACTTCTGTAATTACATTTAGGCAAAGATTCAGCACAGGGTCAGGAGTTGTTGAGGTTGAAGGCCTCTCCTGGTCCTTGGCAAACTGGCTTGTGCTTGGCCTATTCCTGGTCTTGGCTTTTTGGGCATGAGAGATTATAAAGTGCTGATCTGCCCACCCTTATGGTGTTCCTGGTTATGAGCAGCCCAGGTACAATTTTGAAATGAGTGCACAAGTACACTGCAAAGGTTACATTGACATTTCTTTAAACATGCAGTACTCAGGCATCCCAATTGCCCACATAGGTTGCATTTACCTGTATCACATACACTACTTAGATATGTACGATCCCCACACCTATAGCAAGCCCTGGGCTGTCCTGGATAAAAAAAAAACTATCTCAGCCCAAGAAAAAGGAGATGGGTAGATGTACCACCACTGAGTCATCAGATTTTAAAAGTACTTTTACCTTCCACCCACATTCCATATATTTTCCATTTCCAAAATAGCTTCAGGGACCCCAATAACTGAACAACGTAGCTTAAGCGAGTACAGAACATCATATATGTCCACTCCTTCATTCTGGAGCAAGATCAAAATTGTCTTGTATGCTGGTTTTGTTAATGTGATGGCTAGGAATGGGGTCAACAACGCAGAACATTTTAAAGTATGACACTTTGCCCCAAACCAATCCAGACCTCGAGAGGTTTTAAAACTTATATCAAAGTTTGTCTCTCTGGAAATCTGTATAAGTGCATAAATTTCATGTGAAAAAAATTCATGGAGTCTTTAAGAAGTGATCTAGTAACAAATACCTGCGGTTCTGGCATCCCACCCACATAGGAAAGCCTTACTGGATTGTGACTGTTAGCTGGAAAGACAGGTAGACGAAATAATGAAGAGAAGGTTTTCTTCTGCCTATCAGGCTGTTTATTCAATGGGGCATCCACTTGTGTAGGTGCAGTACTTTTATTTCTAGCTGGTATTGCTAAAACTGGATTCTGAGTTAGCATTAAACCATCCGGAATGTCCTGAGGGTCCTCCTGCATGCTATTCTCCCTAGACTCTTCTGTTTGTCTGGTGCCTATGTGCTATGATAAGGACTCTGCAAAGTCCACTGGAGCTGGCATTCTAATAGGGAACTTGCCAGAGACCCACTGGCCTGACTTGGGTTGCTTCTCCCAACCTGCGCCTTGAAGGGCTTTTTCTATGGACCAAGGTTCAGAGACAGGATCCATGGCTTCAGTAAATGAAGAATCTGAAACAGGAGCTAGATGTTCTGAACAAGTAGGATTACTCACAGTTTGTGAAGGCCTTTTCATGCTAGAGCAGACACTTGCAGATTTATTGCTTATCCCTACAAATGGTGGCTCCTTTAAGACATTCCGGTTGCTTTCCAGTTGAGTTTTAATGACAGCGCCAACCGCGTTGTCAGCCTTTGAATGCCAAATTCTCTGCAATAGGGCTGATTGTTTTGAGTGGAATCTCTGCTATTCCATTTCCAATAAATGCTGCAATTCTTATGTCTCCTCGGACTCTAGATTGGACGTCTCCATACCATTCTGGACATCACACACCTCGGGTTCAGACTCAGGGTCCATACTTTCTTATTGCTCCTGTTCCTGGACTTTTACAGCTACACCAGCATCTGCCTTATGCTTTCCTTGCACCAGCATATCCAAATCCTTTTTTTCTTGATTTAGGTCACAAAGTACAGCAGTCTCTGGCAGGGACGAGGTGTGACAGGAGACTGACTCTCCCACCTCCACAGCATTCACCCACACAGCCAGACTCTCATCCATCATCTTGGATGGCCAGCATCTCCCCTACTGGTGAGCAGAGAAATTTTCCCAGTGTCTGGGCAGTATTTCCCCCATTCCCTGAAAATACTACCAACAGCTAAAATCTGGTTAAATTTCAGTTGGTTACTTTCTGTATCCACCCCCCCCGTTGCCCCTGAAAAATGGACTGCTAATCTAAGTGGGCCTACCAGATCAAAAAATTAAATAAATAAATAAAACCAGATAAGGATCCATCACTAGCAGAGTCATATTGGCCTATATCAATGTTAAATTCTGACTATAAGTTTTTTACTTCTATTTTTGCTGCCCAACTTGAGGGCCTTCTTCCACTCTTGGTGTCTGGGACCAGGCGGGATTTGTTCATAGGAGACAGGTTCAGGATAATATTTGGAGAACTCTCCTCTTGCTTGAACATGTTAATAAGCAGTCTATTCATCTGATCCTGGCTAGCCTTGATGCAGAGAAGGCCTTTGATTGCATCTCGTGGTCTTTTTTTGTGGGCCACTCTGCAAGATTTTGGTTTCCTAATTCATTTATTAGATTATTAAGAACTCTCTAGTCCACTTCCTGTGCCTATGTTAGGGTTAATGATCATCTTTCCTCTCCATTTCCACTTCAAAGAGGTACTCAACAATGTTTTCCCCTCTCTCCTCTTTTGTTTGCTCTCTGTGTGGAACCTTTAGCTGCCCATATTCACTTGGAAGAAGATATAGATGGAGTACCACTAGGAGGAAGGAATTACAAGATAGCCCTCTTCCTAGATGATATTCTATCAACTCTAACTAGTCTTACATTCTCTTTGAAGGGGGTTGCAAATATTCTTGAAGAGTTTGAGGTGCTGGCCAGATTCTGACTAAATAAATCGAAGACTGATGTTATCTCATATCATTATTCCCCCCCTTCCTGAATGAGATTCGAAGGTTGTACCCCATGAGGTGGACCAGTTCGTCTGTGAAGTATCTCAGGATAGTACTTCCTAAATCTTTGACTTTATTAGACACAGTGAATTTAGAGCCTCTTACTCAACCAATTAAGGAAGACCTTCAATGGTGGTCTACCTTACCATTATCTTTTATCCATTGTTTGAAGTTGTTTGCATGATAATCCTACCAAAAGTTATTTTATTTCTACAATCTTTACCAATGTGCCAATCTTAGGCCTACTTAAAAGATTGTCAGAAGCTTATTTTAAGTTTGGTTTGTAATGGAAAACATCCTAAGGTAAAAGCTTCAATGTTTTTTTTGTCTCCAGTGAAAGGGTGCTTAGGTCTCCCGAATTTTGAATGGTATGCACATGCTGCACAATTATGGATCTTTTGTTGTTGGGTTAATTCCTCCTATTCAACCTATTGGAAGGATATTGAAATGGATTTGAACTATCTCTATAATATTAATAGGGTGTGTTTTGCGACTTCAAAGTTTCACAGATTAGCTTTGTCACTTTTTTATGATTTCTCAAAGGAAGTTTTGACGGTGTGGCGTAAATATTTTTCAGGACTTACTTCAGTGGTTAGATGGTTGGTTATGGCCCTGGCCTGGGATCAACACAACACTTTGAGTTCAGCGGATGTATTCTTACAAAAATGGGACAGGTTAGGACTTACCTATTACCAACAGTTATTGATGCCAAAGGTCATCTTAGCTTTGCTATGCTTCAAGCCCATTTTGGTTTATCCTATAGGGACCACTACAGATATTTGCAAGTCACCTCATACTTACAGGAGTTACCCTTTATAAATTTGATACAGGATAGGTTAATTGCTAGGAAGATACAGATCTTTTTGGCTGCCCAATAGGGTTTCCCTCAGGTTCATCATATATCAGCACTGTATGTATTGGATAGGAGATCCATGGCAGGAGTCCGACAGAAATTCTGTTGAATGTCCTGTCAGTGACACCGGCAGGTCGACCACATTCTGCAGTAAGCTGCTGGTTTGCTATGGATTTCCTTGTTTTCTTTGGGGGGGGCTTTGCCCCCCCAACCACCCACATGGGGGGCTGTGCCTCCACATCCCCCACTTAAAGATTCTCAACTCCAGTCAGAGCTGATTGGTTGGAGAAGGACCCCTGACAAGCAGTGTCAGGTTCCAGCAGGTCTCCCACCTCAGCTAAGCACTGTAGTCACTGTAAGGGATCTCTCTGGTGAAATGTCACTGTGAGGGGGGGTAAACATTGGTTAGGGATTTTAGGGCAGGTCTTCTCATACTATTTATACAAAATGGCTTCAGAAAGTTTCAGACTCTTGTTCTTGGGAAGAATGGGAATTGTCAACACCCTTTAGTTATTCATTAGTGACATTTTCCTATTTGTGAGGATTTTCATGGCAACTAAGATTGCACTTTTTTCTAACCCCTGTTCAAGTAGCACAGTTTAGAGATGCTCAGGCTGCCAGCTGCTGGCAGCAATGTGGTGAGGTCTGGGCTGAACATTCCCATGTGTTTTGGTCTTGTCCATTTTTAGATCCCTAGTTTCAAGCAGTATCTGCTGTTATCTCTAAGGTGTTTGCTACGGAGTTGCAGTTGGGTATTAAAACTGTACTGTTTCATATCCTGCCACAGGCCCCAGTATTAACTAAGTATCAGAGGAAATGATTTTTGTCATTGGTTGTATGTGTTAAGAAGGCCCTAACCAAATTTTGGCAGAAGATACAGGTTCTACAGATACAGGATTGGTTTAATATTGTTAATTTCTTGTATGGATTGGAGAAAACCACCTATAGAAATCAGAACAAAGAGGAGGTCTGTATAGCTTTTTGGAGGCCATGGGTTAATCACCAATTATTGGTGTCTCCTCATTTTGTTCCATAAAAACTGAAGTTCGTTAAAATATAGTACAAATAATCCATGCTCTTACATCCCTTCCCCCCTTTTTTGTCTTCCTTTCTTTCTGAGGATGGCGGTTCTTGGGAGCTACAATACTATATTAAATTCAGCTCACTTATGCATATTTCTGTACTGCACTGATTTTAATAATCATGTAATGTAAAATTGGCTCTCTCTCTTTTTGTCTTTGGAAACAACTCATTTTATTTGAAAACTTAATTAAGTTTAAATATAAGATAACTGAGAGTCATGTAGGCAAGAAAGCATAGGAAAATCATATGGCTTACATAAAGCATGCTCCCACTACTGGGAGCCACAATGCCCCACCGTGACATCACAGTCCCCCACCATGGAAACAATAGGAAGCCACAGCTAAGCACCATGAGATCAAATAGCACTGTAATGTTGATAGGGTATGAACCCCCAAAATAGAGGTACTTTTACTGGCAAGCTCCTAGTTAAGGGCCCAGACAAATTATAGCAAGCTGCTGAAGCAGTAGAGCAACAATAAACTACAGCAAAGCTACAGAACAGGGAGTGATAGCTAGCTGTGCAGAGTGAGCCAGGACCAAGTACAGACAATTAAACTGGAAGCACAGGAGACAGCAGAGAAACAGGAATGGGAGCTGAAACATCCAATAATAATTGCAGGAAAACTGAGGATTGTTAGGCAAGAAAGCAGCAGGCTAAGCTGAAGCATACAGATAACATTGCAGTGAACTGAAGGCTTGCAGAATCTGATGAGTAAATGGAGCCTGAGAGAGCACAGGCACAGGGCAGCTTAAGGTAAGGAAACAACAATATGTAACCTGAAGCACAAATAAACAATGTATGCTCAGGGTGCTAGAAAACTAGAAATTCCAAAAGAAACAAATGAAGCAAACACAAGTACAGGTGCAGGAAGGAAACAGGCACACAGGGAAGCAAGTAGCAGCCAGAGGCAAACAATGCAATCCAAAAGCAGGGGAACACAAAAACAGAAGTCCAGCACAAATCAAGCAGTGCCAGAAGCACAGCAATGGGGGGGGGGGGGGCAAGACCCTGCAGGCCCCATGGGAGAAGGTAGACTGACAGAGCCTCTGACTGTCAAAGAAAAAGTGCTTCAGAAGGATGCTGGGAGGAACAGCTTATGAAGCTCAGGAAGACAGTGTGGCTGGTTGCTCACCCCATGACCTACAGGCATAGCCCTTCAATTAAATTGTTGTAGTTTCTTAGGAGATTGCAACTGACATATGGATAAACATGACATTACTCCTCAGTCACACCATTCGCCCTGTCCTATTCTATTCTAGCTTTCCTAAAATGTTTGACATACTTTAAATATGAAGGACGTCCATTTCTGGGCTACATTTAGGAGGGAGTGCTTCCTTCAGACTAAAGGATCCTGGTGCCAAACAAGTTTTACAATGTATTTACCTAGGGTAACTCAACAACCTGAATTCAGCTGATATGCAATTTTTCGTTTTCCTACTGCTTTTACCGATTAGTATATTGTATTTACAGAGACTAGCCGAGACAGAATGCAATATCTCAATTTAGGGATGGCTCAGCTTTCACTCATTTGTACAGTATATTTCCCAGGATAAGGGAGATGAGATGCAACATCTTTGTGGCATTCTGCTTTTGCCCATTTTTGTCCAGTATTTCCTGATCGTAATTCAGCTGAAATGTCACATCTCCATGCCTTTCCCCATATTTACACTGTATCTGCACAGGATAACACAGCTGGGATGCAATATCTCATTTTTCTGAGGGTTCTTGCATTTATTTTCATTTTTATAGTGTGTTTACCCAATACAGCCCTGATAAGATAAAACATCTCTTTTTCAGTATAATCCTGTATTCGCCACATTTTTATATTGCATTAAGTTAGGATATCCCTTCTAAGATGCAACATCCAGTTTTGAGTAGTGTGTTGTTGTTACCCATTGGTACACTGTATTTACCCAGGATGGCTCTACTAAGCTGTGATATCACATCTTGTTATTGGTGGATTTAATGTTTCACCAACATTTACAATGCATTTACCAAGGATAGCACAGGTGAGATGTGGTATCTCCTTTTCAATGTGGTCCTGCTTTTACCCATTTTTGCAAAATATTTTCCCCGGATAACCCTGTTGGATACAAAATCTAGTTTAGCGGGATCCTGCTTTTGTGCATTTGCACACTGAGAGCAGCATGTTGAAATGATCAGTGATATATTGGCTGTGCTTCACACTTGTGAAACACAGTATGTGCTAACAGTGACATATTCAAATATACAGTGAGTGTGATGCTAAGCTGTAAGGGTGTGAGCTATAATGAAGTCAGGTGCATATAGAAATCACAAAGTTCTATTTGAAATATTCAAATGGTTTGGGAAACACTAGCTTGACTGTCAGTGCAATGCTAGTTGCTAACTACAAAGACCTTGTTTTAAAGCAGTGTGATTAATGCAGGGCCCCTCTCCTGGCTGTTTTTTGACTGTACAGCTGTATGTTCTGCAACACCCTGCTCCCTCACACTATCCTCCAAAATAATGTGCTACTTGGCATCAAGGTTTAGCTTCTCCAACCTGTTCCTTCTGGTACTGTCTGTGGCAACCACTTTCCAACCAGATAGCCCTCATAATGCAATTATTGACATCAGGAGCCTCCCTTCCACCCAATGGTCATAATAGTAGTTGACACATCCTCCTGTAAGAAGCCCTAATCCAACAACCCATTCCAATACTGAAAAGAGAGAAAGTGAAAAACAGAAAAAAATGTTTTGAAAAGAGTGCCAAATTGATCTCACTCTCTAGTGCTACTGTACACCTTTTAGTAACCTGGAAATGTTAGACAGTTTCTTACAGACACACTGTAGGGCTAGTTTCAGCCAATCAGAATGCAGGAATTAACAGGCAGTCCCATTAATTTGTCTACTGTGCAGCTACTGTAGAATAATGTCAGTTTATGTAAGATAACTGCATCTGTGACATCATGTAAGAAGATTTTTTTAATAATTATGTTTGTCACTCTTTCTGCTTCAATACTGATTGAATTACCTCCCAGTATCTGGTTGAGTTGAGCAAGCTGGGCTTTTACTGTAAATGCTAGTCAGCCAAATAGAAAGCTGAGGTGCAGTCAACCACTTTCAAATGAGCACAATAGCGACAAAAGGTTTGCTTTTACACACCCACAAATGCACCAATCTGGGTATGTATGACCATAATTGAGTAAAACAGTGTACTAAAACATTTTGTTGTAAGCTGCAAAGCAAGCACTTCCAACTTTGCTGTTTTATTATCAGCACATCTGGTGGCATAAGCGATTACAGCTTGTCCCATGAGAACGCCTTCTGTTACAACAAGAGGGTACTTAAGTGGGGATATTATTTTGGTCATTATTTAAGAATCCTTCTTCCCATATTTGCTATCTGCAACAGGTAGCATTCTTAGAACCTCTTTGTGAAGCTGCAAATTGTATTTAATGGCAGCAGCTATTTTTGGAAGGAGGTCTTTTCACTTGCATGAGTAGAAAGTGGCTTGTTTTAAAAGTGAACACAACTCCCTAAGTCCACAAAACGTGGATCCAAATAAATGAGTAACTAGCTGCTAACAGTGGTGAATAGCACAGTTTAATGTTGGAATGTATACATGTATGTTTTCTATTGTTACTTATGACCCTCGTCTAACTGCTGCCCCTCCCACCCGGTGAAACTTTGGAAATAAATAAATAAATGTGTTCAGTACATGCATGTATGTATGGCAGTATAAAACAAACGTTAAAACAGTATATCATTTAACTTTTTGGAAAAGCAAATTCTTAAACCCATTATCGATAACTTTTTCATTAAGATGGGTTTGAATATAACATTTTTTACATGTGCAATACAACAAAACTATAAAATGCAAAAAAGTGATTCTTTTTTACTATGTGTCAGAATTCTTAATGATACATTAATTGCATTTCAACACACAGATTACACCCTCCCCACAAAAAAAAAATGATCTCCAGTACAAGGAGACCATCCTAGGTGGTGTCTGCCCCTCCCTCAAAAGGAAAACTGACATTTAGAGCCAATCCATGGTGCTGGCAGTCCACTGAAAATGGAACCTGTTACACAAAGTCAGATCTATGGTACCAGTAACTGTTTTAGTCTAGTGTGTGGTGCCAACAAAAAGAGTCATTCTTGCTTCAACTCCAGAAAATACATGCAGCACCCTAAAACTGCTCTGGGCCCCTCAGTGTCAACAAAGAACCTCTACCCTGAATAGCTGGATCCATAAACTCCCAGAACTCACACATCCAGCCCCAGGCCCCCCAGTGTAATTAAATTAACCCCTTCCTGATCCATTTTATCACGCAATCTAGCCCACCCCACTCCCCACCTAGCTCCAGCCCCCCGTGACAATAAATTAACTCTTATCTGACTATCTGTATCCACAAATCCATCTCATATCTCCTGCATAGTCCTCATCTCACCTCTGTGTGCAGCTGCATCTGGGTAAGAAAAAAACACAGACCACAAAAGGCTTAGTTTCTTATACCAATACCAGCTGTTTGAAAATTTTATTCAGCTGGCAAAGGGCCTAGAATGTGAGATGAGCACTGTGCTGGTGTACTTTTGAGTGTTAAATGAGAAAGGTGAGACCACTATACATCAGGAAGTATTAGGAATGGGACAGGAAGGGGAGGGGATAAAGAAGCCACTCTACTACAGAATGTTCATGGAATGAGGTGTGGAGAGGCAGGATTCCTAGATGAAGATGGGGATAGGCAGTGAGACACTTGATACCAGAGATTGTTTGACACAGGATGGGGAGATGAAAAAGAATGTGGCTGGACACCAGGGAGTGCTTTGCATAGGAGGGGAGAGGGAGGGGTCCTTCAAAAAATAAGGACATATTAGGCACAGGATGAAGAGATGCAGCAATGCTGCAGGATACTAAGAAGGGCTTGTCATACAACAGGAAGAGGGGTGTGGTTCTAAATGGTGCCAGAAAGTGATTGGAATGGGACAGGGAAGGAGAATCTCTGAATGCCATGGAGCCCTGATAAGTGACAGAGAGAAGAGAAATGGGATACAGCCAGCACAAAGAAGTGCTTAGTAGGGGATAGACAGCAAGATAACTGGTGGCACTGGACACTAGTGAATTCTTGGTATAGAATATGGAGGGGTGCCTCATGGTACAAGAAAGTTTTCAGCATTAGATGGAGGGGGGAGAGAGAGGGGGAGAGCGGATGCCGATGGGTGCCAGAAAGAATGTGGTATGGAATGGGGAAAGCAAAGAAGTGCCTCTGGATGTCAGGGAATAATTGAAATAGTTCCATTAGAGGGTATGTGCCTCTGGACACCAGAAGGGTGTTCAACATGTAATTGAAGGAGTGAGGGCATATCACTTGGCACCAAGGAATGTTTGGCATGGGACAGGGAGGAGGTGTTACTGGATGAAAGGACATTGTATGGGAGATGGAGAATGGACATGCTGGATGCTAGAAAGCACTTGGAACAGAACAGGGAGAGGGTGAGTTGCCACTGTCACCACTTAGTGTTTGGCTTGGGATAGGTATAGAGAGGAGGGTCCCACTGGTGTGAGGAAGAAATTCTATAGTGCCACTGGGAATAGGCTTTCAGTGCTGGGTCAATAATTGTGTGGGTGTGTGTTGGGGGGGGTAAAATGTATAGAAATATATTGTAGAAAGCTACATATGTTTACATAATGTTAGGGTTCCATGCTCAGTGCAAACAAATCAGGAATCTAACATTAGGATTTATACAACAGTGACTCTAAACTGCATTTATTCCAAAGTAATAGGATGTTTGAGTAAGTTAGCTAGCTGGTTAGTTAGTTAGTAAGTTAGTTAGTGCACTACTGTTGCTAGCTAGTTAACATATGATTTTGTAAAGCAACTTAAACTGCTGTATTTTACATAACAAGAGAATTTAAATTTTTTAACTAGAATACCATAACTTTCGATTTCCTGCCTTTTTGCTCTTAACCTGAGACCCTAACATTAGCTTTAAAAAGTTTCTGCAAGATATAAGTTTATATCCTGGGCCAGATATTCAAAAGGGTTGAGCCATGCGCAATAGGGTTGCACCTGTGCAAGTCCAAACTTGCTCCATTCTGCGATATTCAGCAGGAGGCAGTTGTGCCACAGAAAACATACTGAGCAACAGCGCAATGCAAATGAATGCATGCTGAACTGGATGGGGAGGAACCATGCATAAACTGCACAGCCCGATATTCAGCCGGGCTGTGCAGAGTTGTGCAGACGCAACCCCAACCCTGCCCTGCACAACTTTGAGCCAAAAAGGATCAAGTTGAGGGCCACCACTGGGAGCTGCTGCATTGCAGGGTGCAACACAGCAGCTGCCACCTGTGGCTGGCCCTCAACCCACTCTGTGCTCCCCCACCACCAGCCCGACGCTGGCAGCAATGTGTCCCCCAACACATCCCTGATGGTCCAGTGGACCGATAAGCCCGATCGCAGCCTGAAGTAATGAAACACCCCCCACCTCCGAATATATCCCTGGTGTTCCAGTGGACCAATAAGCCCAATCGCGGGCTGAAGTAATGAAACCCCCCCACCTCCCGAATATATCCTGGTGGTCCAGTGGACCGATAAGCCCGATCGTGGCCTGAAGTAATGAAACACCCCCCACCTCCCGAATATATCCCTGGTGGTCCAGTGGACCGATAAGCCCGATCGCGGGCTGAAATAATGAAACACCACTCCCCACCTCCTGATCATATCCCTGGTGGGCCAGTGGACCGAATTACTTCTTCACTAACTTTTTATATAGCATTGCCCCTGTATGGATTTGTGCAAAGACATGCAACTACTAAGTGTGGTACGTTGTGTGCAGCTACAATCAGGGATGTGTACGTTTGGTGTACATGGCCTCAGTTTTGCTGTTGATCTCCACTGAGCATGCAGTACCTGGTCAGGTGGGTGGGGATGTCTCGTAGTACATTTAGACAATTGTTTGTTATTTCTGTCACCTGCTGCTGGATGTCTGTCATTGGTTGTGTTGACTTGGTCCTCCCCCATACTTGAATGGGTGTGTGTGTCTGTGTGTGTGTGTGTGTGTGTGGTGCTGGGGGTGGTCCCGGGTTAGGGTTTCAACCCTATCAGCGAGTCTCCTACTTTATGTTGTAGAACAACCCTAACTAATGCATTAAACTGAGTTTTTGCCTCTAATATATATATATACACACATACATATATATATATATATATATATATATATATATATATACACACACACATATATAGATATATATATATATATATATCATTTCACTGTGCGCTTTTATCACAGCTGTCTCTTCCTAAGTTCCCAGCACTACAATAGTCAGTAGTATGTCATTTTAGTCACAGCACAGTTAGCTGCTGATCAAAGGTAAGCTGGAGTCCTCATCAGGACAGGGTGAATAAAACATCAGAGATGTGGTGTATCACAGGGTTCTTTTGCACAATGGAGTTGTGCAATGCAAATCATGACTGGGAAGCACCACACATTGAGGGTATCTAAGTAAAATCAAGTTTTAAATTTGTACCAATCAATATTTTTTTTAATACAGTTGCTGTTGGTGCAAACTGAACTAAAAAGCAAAGCTGCCGTATGATGGTTTGCTGGCTCCAGACTGAAAGGAGTGCGTTGCTTTTTTTATATATTTCTTATCCATTAGTGCACAGATGTACTCCTTATCCAAGTACAAAACAACGAATATGTTGCCAAATGTACCACACTGTTAAATAATACACTGCTGAACATTTTAGACAATAGGTTTTTATTCTCTTTTGTGACATTTCTGTTCCCAGGACAACCCAACTACGATGCAATTGTTTTTTTATGGTTCACAATTTTTCAGCTGAGATGACTGTTCTACATACAGCATTTAAATTATTAATTGAAACAGTTTTACCAGAAACAGTCTACTGGGCATTTGTACAGTATGCAGCCTATATGGTCTGTCAGATGGTATATTTGGTTTGATTTGAAAAGGCTCACGACAGGAATACTACCAGTCCCTCCTGAACTAAGGGTAACTTGCCCAGTGCTGGATAGGTTACTTTTTCTATTACTTTCTACTACTTTCGAAAACTTGTTCCAGAAAGCTCTGTGCAGTCACTAGCAAGGATGGAGAAGTACGTGAAGATGTAGTACACCTTACAGTAACATTTACTTATGTCTTTTTGTACAAAAGAAATACGTAAATGTAACTGATTACATTTATTTGAAAGTAAATAGTAACTAACATATTACTTTCAAAAAATGTGATCTGTTATAGTTATTTATTATTATTGTATTGTTTTTATATTAAAAGAAATAAGTAACTATAATTGTAAGGTGTATTACTTTTTCTTGTACGTCTCCATCCTTTCTAGTGACTGCACAGAGCTTCCTGGAACAAGTTTCCAAACATAATAGAAAGTAATAGAAAAAGTAGCTTACTCAACACTGAACTTGCCATCAGTCCCCCACTACTCACCCCCCAGAAAGATAAAGAGAACTTGTTTTGCACTCATAGAAACATAGACTTTGATGGCAGATAAGGACCGCTATGCCCATCTA
Organism: Neoceratodus forsteri; assembly: GCA_016271365.2. Taxonomy (NCBI): domain Eukaryota; kingdom Metazoa; phylum Chordata; order Ceratodontiformes; family Ceratodontidae; genus Neoceratodus; species Neoceratodus forsteri. The sequence continues at coordinate 823,573,835 of CM057450.1, read as the reverse complement.
GTCTGCCCATTTCCCTACCTACAGGATAGGCCGCAGATCCTAGTTAACCAACAGCCTATTTCTTCCTACCCCCCACAAGAATTGCCTTATGTCTGCATGCATTCTTGAATTCTCCCACAGTTTTAGACCCCACAACCTCCTCAGGAAGGCTGTTCCATGCATCCACTACCCTCTCTGTGAAACAATACTTCCTCACATTGCCCCTGAACCGCCCTCCTTCTATCACTCACTCTAGGAAAGCATGATGCCCTACTTTCCCTAAGAAATTGTAGAACATAAATAATCACTCAGAATGGGTGAAAATATGGAAAATCAAAACAAATAATTAAAGCCCTGCAAACATTTCCCTTATTTAAAAAAACAATGTCTGCAGAATTGGGCAGGACTGGATTACTACAATGCAGCATCTTGATCATCATCTGACCTTCTAGAAAGGTGTTAAACATTGGCAGACCTCCTGGCCTGGGGGTCTGTGCCCTAATAGGCCAGAGCATTGCTTAAGCAGCTTGGACCTTCATTCCAAAGACTGCATGCCTGGTGTGGCTATTCACCATAACGGGTGCAATACATTGCTGGCAAATACAGCCAGCTGTTTCTTGTTTTTTTTTTTGAGAAAAAAAATCCTAACTTCTTTTGATGAGGATGTCTTTTTAAATTTAAAAGCCTTATGTCTCCATTAAGGCTGATCATGCAATTTCCTAAGGGGGTAGGCTTTTGGTATCTCCAATTTGTGGCCGCAAAATACTGACCATCCAAGGGTTTTCCAAGCTCCAGAATTGGCCTTATTGCACACATTTGCGCCAGTCTTACCTGAATGTTCTAACTATTCTGCAAGCAAAGCTGTCGCAAACCCTATGAGGGTCAAAGATTAGTTACACAGGACAGCACAGACTGGGATGTAGCATCTCACTTTCAGTGAGGTCTTGGTTTCACCTGTTTTTATGGCTGACTTGTCTGAAGCACCCAGTGGTTAAGGGACTTGCTCAGGGTCTCACTGTCAGTAATTAGTGATGGTGGGATTTTAACCTTGGTCTCTGGCAGCTTCTTAAGTCTGTGATCTAGTATTAACCCAGACTGCATGACAGTGAGCAAGTCCTTTAACCACTCAGTGCTTCAGTGAGCCCACCCAGCTGTAAACAAGGGTAAAAGCAGGACCTCACTAAAAACAAGATGCTGTATCCCAGTCTGTGCTATCCTAGATAAATAATATTTGATGCTTAGATGGTTATGAGAATTTCACTTGCACCAGAGTTGACAAATTAATGCGTGACTCATTTGAATTTTGGTGGTAAGGCTAGTTCTGATGCTTGGAAAATCCTTAGATGGGAAAGGTTTTACAACTGCAAATTGGAAACACCCATCATTTAAAAAAAGAAAGCCTGTCCCACCAGCAAATTGCCAGACAGGCATTATTGGAGACATAAGTAAGTTATATACTTAGCCTACAGCAGTAGAATAATTTAGACTCCAGTTCACATTAACTAAAAAAAGCTGAGAATGCTCTAATTCAAAACTAACACTTCTCAGCAGTTGTAATAAAGTTAATTGATAAGAGGAATGTTATTCTTTAAATATAAAAGAAAATATTTAAATGTCTCAGTGTCTTACCTTTCTCTGCAGGAATCTCAGAGTTTGTCTTCAGTGAAGCTTTCACTTCTTGGAGTCTGCTGCTCACGAACCCCCATCCCCATTCCCTCCTAAATACACAGAAGGACATGGTGCCCCACTCTAAATGATCTATTCTGCTGTCACTTCAATAAAATGTATTCCCAAGGCCACTGGCCCACCCTCAGTGGGCTGACAATAGTGCCCACTCCAGATGTTCTATTCTGATGTCACTACGGTAAAACATGTCTGCAAGGCCTACCCTCAGTGGGCTGCTTGCATCACATATTACAACGGTTGTCAGACAATCATTGACGAGTTATTGACAACCTGCAGAGATCTGATTCAGATATTAGTCTGGATTCACATGATAAAGCAATTTCACAGCTTCACAACTTTTTTTTTTGCACACATGCCAGCCACACTTTGATCCCACTCTTTTTCTCCTAGTGCACCATTTTGCTGATGCATGCTATGAACGCAGAGTTGATGCAACAGTGTGTGTGTGGGGGGTGGGGATCAAGTCTTGCAGCTGCTCTCCACCAGTTCAGTGCTGAACAGGCAGTAGGCTGCATGTCTGGAAGGGAAGGGTTAAGAGTGCTGTGCTGATTTGTTGAGAGCTAGAGGCTTGCCTGAGAAACTTGACTCGGTCTGAGGTTGCTGCTCTGGGCTGGCTGTGCTGCAAGTTACAGACCACAGAACAAGTTCTGTTACAGGCTCTGGGCTGAGAGTATGGGCAGCACAAGTGAGAGAAGATGTAGCTGCGTGAGCTCTGGTGAGCGGCATTCCCCAGTTACCTCAGCCTCACCTCCATACCCCTCACCACAGAAACAAAAAATTCTGTGCCCCTCAATTTTTGTTTTTCTAGTTCTGTACCATACTCCACATTGAGAACTTTTTTCCAAGTTCTGGCAACACATTCTTAATCCACAGATGCTGAGAAAAGCCTCAGAATATTACCTTGGTCTCTTCCACAGGTGTTAATTCTGTCACAACACGAGTAGAGACATGAATCACAAACTCTGGTCAGCACCAGCACAGCTGCAGCTGAAGGATGACACTGTCTGGCAACTCTGGAGCAACAGTGGCAGAGACTGCCATACCTAAGATGTCCACTGGAGCTAAATGCACATGCATGAGTTCCTGTGCATGTGCAGTAAGCACAAGCAGCCATATTGGACATGGAGGACAATGCCATGTTAAGGCTGATGAACAAAGTAGTGCAATGGATATGCATCTGCCTCCACTACCAGAACTTCAAAGGAAAAGGAGCAGACAGTATCCGGTCAGCTCCTTTTTCTCAAGGATCCCAAAATGGCTGCAGAGCTCTGCCCACTGCAGCAATACAAATATTAGCTTATCTGCTCAATAAGCTTTTTAGGTTCTTCCCATGTGGTGATATATATATATATGTATATAGTCATTGCAAAAAACTCTGTTAATGCATCATTTAGTGTTCATAGTACAGTGACAAAAGTTTGGAAATTCAATGTTGGGGTTGCCACTCCTACAACCCCCCACACTTTCCACACACCAACAGGGGTCGGAGCGTGCCCAGCCTAACTGTCACCCCATTCCATGTGTAAGCAAGTTGACATGGTACAGTATAGGAGAATGTGGTAAGAGTTAGGCCTGATGAACCCATGGCACACCCTGATGTTTGGTGTGTGTTGGGTGGGGAGTGGTAGGGATAGGAACCCTAACACTGAATTTCCAAACTTTTGTTGCTGTACTATGAAACCTAACTAATGCATTAATGGAGTTTTTTCCAGTGAATTTCCCTTCTTTTGAGATAGTAAAATAGTATCATTATTTTACTGTGGGAGCGCAGGGCCCTTTGGATTCTGTGCTCCAATCCTGCAAAGTTATGTGCATGTGTAGAATAAATTCAATGGACACACATAACACGGGCATTTTTAGGAATTTTTTCACCAAATTTTTCAACATGGACTTTTGGGGACACCACCTCATGAACAATGGCACTGTCATTTTGTTAATCTTTCCCAAAAGTTGAGTTCATACAGTGACTATGCCATTCTGCCCTAGAGGTGTGAAAACATGTTTCTGGCAGGATGTGAAAATAACAGCTCTATACTATTCATGGAGAGGTGTGAAAAATGGTAATGTTGAAAATCTGGAAGAAAAATAGGAAAAATTGTCTAAATTATGAGCGTGTGTAGAAACTGCACAACACACACTCATAATGCAGCCATTTTTTGGAATGTGTTAACCAAATTTTCAATATGGGCTTTTTGGGATCTTCCCTCATGAACACTGGCCCTGTGATGTTGTTAATCCATCCTGAAAGTTGATTTCACACAGTAACTGCGCTATTCTGTGCCACAGAGGAGTTAATACATTTTAGGCAGGATGTGAGAAATGATAGCGGTACTGTTCATGAGAAGGTGTGAAAAAATGGCAATGTTGAAAACCTGAACTGAAAATAATAAAAACTGGCGAAGTTACGAGCGTGTGTAGAAATTGTGCAATGTATGCTGGTAACATTGAAATTTGTTTTAATTTTTGCACCAAATGTTCAACATGGGCTTTCTGGGACCCCACCTCATCAACAGTGGCACTATCATTTCAGTAATCAGTCCCAAAAGGTGATTCTGTGCAGTGACCACAAGATTACCATTTGGGTCTGATTAACAAGATGACAGTGCTAGTGCTCATGAGTTGGGGTCCCAGGAACCCCATGTTGAAAATTTGGGGTCAAAATTCCTAGAAATGGCTATGTTATCAACATAAGTTGAAAACCCCACTGACAGCCATTATAGGTTCCTTACCTTGATTCCTCAGTTCACAGTTCGGCTTTGAAGAGTGCAGACATGTAAGGGTCCAGAGAAGATGACAGTGCCTGACCTCCAGTTGTAAGTATGGGGTGGGGAGGCGGGAGGTGGGTGCACAGAGGGAGGGTGGGGATGGGGGAGGGGATGGAGGGAGATGACAAGAAACCATTATCTTTGCATGAACGAAACAAAAGATGTTGGGGGATGGTTTTAATTTTTTCACAGGTGTATGCATGATTCTGGATACTGGATGTGGGATCCCCAGTGCCTGTGAGCACTGGAGGTGGGGGGTTCCATTAGTGAAATATACCGACTTGGGGATTAGGCACCCCAATGTTGGACTGAGCACCGGCAATGGAGGGTGGAGGGTGGGAGAGCACACAGAAGGAAGGAGCAGGAGGGTTGTACTGAAATGCTGGACTGGACACCTGCGACAGAGGGTGGAGAGTGGGACAGCACACAGAGGCATGGAGCGAGAGGGCTGCATACTTAAAAAAACAAAAGCAATACAATTATACATGCTTCAGCCCCCTTGGAGGCGCATAAAGGATGAAACACCCTTTATTTAGGTAAACACCAACAGGTGTTTAACTAAACAGGGGCTGAGGAACATGATCTTGCCTTAATTCTCATAAAATAATGGCAAGAAAAGGTTTTGACCTTTTCAAAGGGCCCACATTAATGTTGCAAATCTGCAAAAGTTTTGCAAAGGAACTTTCACAAATTTGCAACACTTGTAATGGCAAAGTGCAAAAACATATTTCTGGCCATTATTTTTAAAATCTTATGACAGGATCATGTTTCTCAGCCCCTGATTAGGTAATCACAACTGTCGGTGTTTACCTAGGGCAGGTAACTTTTAAATGAAATCCCTTTTTCTCTGCCAATAACTGAAAACAAGATGGCGGTGGCACGACAGTATGAAGGGCACTTGCGACAGTAAAATGTGCTTATGTAACACTACTGGGTACTTTTTAGAGGCACATATATTTTTTTAACATTGACTATAATGGGCAACTTTAAATTTGAAAAACATTTGAACTGATTAATATTTTTTCACCAAATCTTCAAAAGGCACATCTGTGATCCAGACGGCATATTCTCTAAAGATTTCAGACCAGATGGACAAATCATTTGGGCTGTAGCCCCAAGCAAAGAAACATGCAAAACCCCTATTTTTGCACTTTTTTTATGCCCTGCAGCTCCATAACCACTCATTCGACCATAACGTAACTTACCAGATACAGAGATCTATGGTACCACACTGCCAATGCAAAATTTCAGGCAAATCTAGATTATGGTTGCAAAGTTATTAAAATGAAAAATATTGGGTTTAACATAGATGTGGCTGGGTAACCCTAACTATAGCTGCACTACCGTGCAGCTATAATATATATTCATTACAAAAAACTACATTAATGCATCAGTTAGGGTTCTTATTAAAGTGTAAAAAGCTGGAAGATTCAACATTAGGGTTACCAACCCTACCAACTCCCACCCTCCACACACCAACAGGCATCTGGATGTGACTTGGAGCCATTGGCCCTAACTCTCATCACATTCCATGTGTAAACAAGATGAGCCAGTACAGTATATGAGAATGGGGTGAGAATTTGACCCAATGACTCCAAGGCACACCCCAATGCCTGTAGGTGTGTGGAGGGTGGGAGAGCTGGGGTGGTATGGTTGGTAACCCTAATGTCAAATTTCCCAGCTTTTTATGGTTTAATAAAAACCCTAACTGATGCATTAACATAGTTTTTTGCAATGAATGTCTCTTCTTTTTGAGAAAGCGTAATGTAACTGATATGTGGATGTGGAAGTGCAGACCTTCTGGGCCCTGTGCTTCCCTCATGCTACTCATTGTTGTATAATAATATGCATAACTGGGAGCATGGGCCCTCTGGGCCCTGCGTTCCCACTTACAAATAAGAACGGACATACCTCCGCCCTATAGTCATGAAAAGTAACCCTTGTAACACTAATTTGGCAATATCTCAGTAACCATTGTAATTATGGAAAAAAAATCTACTGCAGTTGAAATCATGACTTCAAAATCTCCACGGGTGCTCAGTCCACCTCAAGGTGGAACCATATCTTGAATTGTTTTAGAGATAAGGGTGCTGAAAGGCACAGAGGGTGCCACATTTCAATGGACACATGTAACTCAGGCATTTTCAGGATTTTTTTGATCCAATTTTCAACATGGCATTTTGGGGACCCCACTTCATGAACAATTTCACTGTTATTTTGTTAATTTGTCTCAAAAGTTGAGTTGGCACAGAGAATGCACCACTCTGTGACACAGGTGTAAAATTATGTTTTGGGCAGGATGTAAGAAATCACAGCTGTATACTGTTAAGGAGGAGGTGTGAAAAAGGGTAATGTGGAAAATCAGGAGGTAAAATCTGAAAAATTGGTGAAATTACGAGAGCGCATAGAAACTGCACAATGCATGATTGTAATGTGGCCATTTTTGTTATTTTTTTTAACTAAATTTCCAACATGGGCTTTTTGGGAAAGCTCTTCATGAACACTGGCACTGAGATTTTGTTAATCCATCCAGAAAGTAGATTTCACACAACGACCCTGCCATTCTGTGCCAGAGGTGCAAAAACACATTTCTGACAGTATGTGATAAATGGCAGCTATACTGTTCATGAGGAGGTGTGAAGAAATGGCAATGTTGAAAATCTGGAGTGAAAATATTAAACATTGGTGAAATTACGAACGTGCGTAGAAACTGCACAATACACTCTTGTAACACGGCCGTTTTTTGATTTTTTGTGCCAAATTTTCAACATGGGTTTTTTGGGACCTCCTCTCATGAACACATAAAGGGGCCCACCACTGACACATCCAATGGCAGCCCAGGGCAGCCAAACCCACACCCAGCCAAGCCCCCCCTCCACACACACACACACATATACATATGAGGGCACTCGCCCCTGGAGGGAATGTAATGCCCCTCACCTACCTGTCTCTGCAGCTCCTCGTGCACTAGGTGGTGTGGTGGGCTGGTGCAAACATCCCCTTTCACACACACACATACCTGGAGCACCACCCTCATACCTTCCATCTGATCTGGGTGATGACATTGCCAGTGGCACTACCCACCTCTCACCTCCACAGCCACCAGCCATGCAGACATCCACTGGAGAGTGCAGCCAAAAACTATGTTAATGCATCAGTTAGGGTTGCTGTGACAAAAGTAGGAAAATGAGGCATTAGGGATTCACCCTGACATACCACCCCTGCCCTTCAGAGATCAGGAGGCATCAGGGAAGGGGATGGTATTAGGGTCACCAACACTAAGACTCAAACCATTCCATTGTAAAATAAGCTGGGTGGCTACAGTATAGAAGAATGGGGTGAGTGTTAGGGTTAAAGAACTCTAATACCACCCCATCCCCCCAATACCTCCTGGTCTCCTCATGGCTGGGGTGGTGTGTTAGGGTGAAACCCTAATGCCTCATTTCCCTACTTTTGCAACCCTAACTGATGCATTAATGATGTTTTTGTGACTAATTTCATTACTTTTGAGATAGCATAATAGTATCCTTATTTTATGATGGGAGTGCAGGGTCTGGACCCTGCACTTCCACCCCTCCATTCAGATAGTGTAATAGTATCCGTATGTTATGTTGAGAGTCCAGGGTCCTTTGGACCCTGCACTGACATCCTTCCATTGACATAATATAACAGTATTCTTACTAGACCCCAAAACTTCAACATAGCCTTCTTATGACATCATGTCATGTACCCAGTACCAATGATATTAAATCCCTGTGAAAACATAATTCTGCACAATCACAACACTAATCCATGCCACAGGTGTGATAACACATTTTGACCAGGATTTGAAAAATGACAGTTGTTACATACATGAGGCGGGGAGCTAAGACAAGCATGATCCCTCAGATCTTCTGATACTCATACTCTGGCGGACCCCTGTTGCTCCACATGTATCGTCCAGTCTGCCATTTCCTATAGCATCCTTAAAGCCTGGAACTCCCTCCCCCTACAAATACACCACTCCTCTTCCTCATTCCTCCCTTGGATCTGCCTTGCACAACCACCTCTCTTCTAGCTGCTCCTGTTATAATCTATCTTAACCTTCCCCCTATAATTCTGCTTCAATTTTATCCACCCCCTCCTTTGCTGATAATCACATCCTGTCTCCATCACCTCATTCCCATTTCTCACTACCAACCCTTTCTTTCTTTCTTCCTCCATCCTGTCTTCTCTTCTCTTCCTTTTTTTCCTACATCCACTCCTTTACCTTTGTCTTGGTCCACCCCCTGGCAGGTTTCTCAGCATTCTGGAGGTTCCAGATAATATGGATGTCTCTCTCCTCCTTCTACCTTCCCTGTCACTCCTCTATCTCTATCTGCCCCTACCTCTGTCAGGATTCTCAACCTCCATGTTGGGATCAGTCTCTTGTACTGCCCTCACTTCCCTTCCCTCCCCATCTTCTACCTTTTCTACCTCCGTCCTCTTCCCCCTCTACTCATACTAAAACTCCCCTTTATCCTTGCCTGGTTTCAACCCCTGACAGGGTTCTCAGCATCCTTTGGGGGTTGTATCTTGATTCTCCCTATTCTAAACTCAGCCCCACCAATCTCTGCCTTGTTCTGGCCAGTGGAATGGTTCTCAGCATCCTGAGGGGGTTAGATATTGGCATGCCTCTCAACCCCTTCCTCCCCATCCTTACCCCATATTTTACCCTCCTCTTCCTCTCTACTACCCCTCATTAATTACTGATAGTTCCAAACTCTCTATGGCACTTGTAGTTTAATCTCACTTTTGTTGTATCATAACAAATTGTACTGACTACACTCTGTTTACTAACTTGTCTTAGTTCACTTCTTTGTCTCTAGTCAGTCATTGTTTACCTACGCAGGCTATGATCTTCCTAGCAGCTTGCATTCAATTGTTGAATTTTGAGTTCTGTAACTATCTGAGTAGTCAATCCTCATCTTTCTTAGATTAAAACTGTTAATTTTCCATTTAATCATTGTTTACTTTATAGCACACATGCATCTTCATTGTATGTACTCATTTGTATATTTGTTGTTATTGTATCAAGTCTTTGTACTCAAGCCTCATGTTCCCCTACCCCCCAAGTCACACTGGGAGATGAGCAACTTGTTGTTCAGAGTGACTTCCTGGTGAAACATTTCAATAAATAAATAAATAAATAAATGTTGAAAATATGGTGTGAAAATATTTAAAATTCACACAGTTTTGAGCTTGCTCAGCGAGATTGCAATGAATGCCAATAACGCAGTCAGTTTTCAAAATGTTGACCCCATATTTTCAACAGAACCTTCTTATAACCCTACCTCATCAACAATATGACTGTCATTACACAAATTTCACCAGAAAACTGATTTTACCAACCCACCACAAAATAACCTTTCCAGCAAGAGTTGCCTAATGACAGTCATATTGTTTATGAGGTGGGGTTCCCAAAGCTCATGTTGAAAATTTGGGGCCAAAATGTTAATAAATGGCAGAGTTATGGCTGAAAGTTGAAACCCCCCATTGAAATACCTAGGACCACATTTACCTTAGTTCATATTGCAGTCACCAGTTCCAGCAGCAAGACGTGTCTTTGATTGGTGGAGTGGGTGTCAAACTTGGGACATCCTGAGGTGAGTGGCAGTCTGGGGGGACATCAAAGGTGTGTAGGGAGGTGGGTGCACAGTGGGTGGTCGGGTGCTGAAGCAAGCGGTGATGGCTATTTTTTCTATTTCCATATAGGGGGCAGCAAAAGATATATAGGGAATTTTTTTTCTTCACGGGAAAAAAATAAACAAAAGGGGATTTAACAGTGGGTAATGCCACCACCAACAATTATCCTGATGGAAAAGAGGGTGGGGGTACCACTGGACCCCAGGGTTAAGTGAAAAGAAAGCCACAAAAAACAAAGAAAACAAAACAAAACAAAATACATAGAATAAATTAAATGAAAATAAATATAAACATAGGAGGATTGAGGGTGGGGGTTGCTACTAGACACCAGGGCAATAAAGAAGGGGCCAAAAAAATAGGAAAAAATTCCCAAGAAGATCGCACCATTTTGCCTACCAGATAGCCACAAATAAATCCTTGTCTGTTGGTCAAATTCCTTGTCTGTCAGTCTTTGTCCATTATGGTGTGCAAGGAATATGGCTGATGGACAAGGATTCCTGGTCTGGCCATCTGGTAATGAAATTTGGATGACCAGATGGTCACAGAGAATTCTTGTCCATCAGAACAATTCCTTGTCCACCAGTCTTTGTCTGGCATCACATTCAATGAAAATGGCTGACAGACAAGGATTCCTGGTCTGGCTATCTGATCGTCCAAATTTCTCTACCAGATGGCCAGACCAGGAATCCTTGTCTGTCAGCTGTTTTCCCTTGTTCGCTATGATGGACAAAGACTGACAGACAAAGAAGTAAGCGAGCGATGAACCAGGATTTAAATTATTAAAAACATGTTTCAGAGGGCATACAGACACCACAAAACACACAACACACCTCATTACCTCCTGATGAGCAGAAATCACACTGTCATGAGTGAGACAGATGTCCCTAGGCAGAGTTATGAAACATTTTTGGGTGCAAAATCAAAAAACAAGATGGTGGCTCACGGACAGAGAATTTTTAATGACAGGCAAGGATTTCCAACTTGCAGACAAGGATTGGCTTCTCAATAACAAGGATTGTTGTTCATACAGTGCAGCTACTGTATCCTGAAAAATAAAAATCCCATTGAAAATAATGGGAACTTAAAAATGCTATAACTTTTGAACGGATTAATATTTTTTCACCACATAAATGCTGGCCTGTCCTGTTCTGTGACCAAGGCTCTTTCTAACATAAAAATTGCAGACCACAATTCCACACCATCTCTGCATAGTATGATGAGAAAAAAAAGCTGCAAAAAGTGTGAATTTTAAGTTTTTTCACTATCTGGATCTCAGAATCCACAAATCTGAGTTGATCGAAACTTGGTATATTAAGAGATCTACCCCAAGAGATCACAACTGCAAACTTTTGTACAAATCTGTTGAACAGTTGGGAAGTTATTAAAGTGCAAAATGTGTGGATTAACATAGAAACTGCTGCGCAACCCTAACTATAGTGGCGCTACTGCACCACTATAATATACATACTGTATATACATATATACTGTATATATTATAGAGGTATGGTTAGGGTTGCATAGGCACTTCAGTGTTAAACTCTAAATTTTGCACTTTAATAACTTTGCAACTATTAAACAGATTTGCATGAAATTTGGTATGAGCCTTCCTGTGGTATAGGTCTCTTGATCATGCAGGTTTCATTCCAGTCGGATGTGTACTCTCTGAGTTACAGAGAGGTGAAAAAAAATATTTTTACCCTTTTGACTTTGCTAGGATTTTTCTTTGAACTTGCCTACAGCCCAGAGGGTTTGTTTGTTTGTTTGGTACGAAATTTTCAGGACATAACAGGAATACCCCACAGATGTGCCTTTTGCTAGTCTGGTGAAAAAACAATAAGCCATTTTTAAGTTATTGCAATTTAAAAATTTGAAGAAATTGTTTCTGATCATGCTCAGTAGGCACTTCAATACAGCTGTGTGATACGAATGAGGAATCCAGCATTGTATAGGAAAAATCCTCTTTCGTATGGCCACCATTTTGTTTCCAGTTTGCCTGAAATTCAAATTTGGAAACCTCCCAAAATGATATTCTGGGGATGAATCAACACATGTAGCTTGCTTATTGTGACCTCCAGGTGCATTCTGAACTTTACTGTTCAGAAAATACACTTAAAATGTGTGTTATTTATTTTAATTCTTTGATCACATTGGTGTCATACAAAGTAGGATCTCAATTCATCTGACAAGATACAAACTAGGATCCTACTTCGTGAGTCATACAATGTAAGATCTTAGTTCGTATATCGTCATAAAAACTAAAATCCTATTTCGCATGACTCCAATACAAACAAAGAATTTAAATGTGGATATTTCAGCCATTTTTTGAATTTTCTCACCAAATTTTCAACATAGGAATTTTGGGACCCCACCTCTTCAACACTGGCACTGTCATTTTGTTACTTGGTCCGAATGGTGATTTTGCGGTCACTGCATGGAATCACCTTTTGGGACCGATTATTAAATGTATGTGTGTATGTATAATATATATTATATATATATATATATATATATATATATATATATATATACACATATATACATATATATATATATATATATATATATATCTGTATATATATATATATATATATATATATATATATATATATTTTATAGTGGCGATGAGTGCCACTATAGTTAGGTTGAGAGCATGTTAAACCCAAACATTTGCACCTTAATAATTGCAACTGTTCAACAGATTTACCTGAAATTTGGAATACACAATCAAGATCCATTTGCCTTGGGATCTGCCAAGTTTTGTACTGGTTGCATATACGGCTGCGGAGTTGTTAAGCATGATCTGCACGCATGTTCACCCGTTTCTGGAATTTTACTGTCGTCTCTACAGGTCGCATGGTTTGCACAACCAGTCTGAAATCTTCAGGGAATGTGCAGCCAGCATCCCCGATATGCTTTTTGAATATTTCATGAAAAAATATTAAACGGTTCAAAAGTTATTCAAAAAACAATTTCCCATTATAAGTCAATGGTAAAAGTTAAAAAGTTTGACAGCGTCGCAAATGCAGTTTTTACTTTCGCAAATGGCCATTTTACTGTCACAAATCCACCATTTTGCTTTCAGTTAGCAATCAGAAAAATGCTTTGCATTTAAAATTGGGACCCTCTAGCAACCTAATTATTTTTGTATTCATCTAGTCGGACCCTGAGGATGCTAGCCATGTCTTTATTTTGGGGTAAAACACCCCAGAAATATGTTTTTCAAATTTCTGGAAAAAGTACTTTCGAAAAGTACTGTCGCACTTGCGACACTGTTGAATGAATTTGCGAAAGCTTTCGCAAACTTCGACGGTACTTTTCTAGGCTGTGGGAAAATGACAGCAATTCTTTGGCACCCTACTGCAAAAGAAAGGTTTGGTGTTTTGGCCTGAAATTTGGAGGGAAGGCAGCCAACATCTCACAGATGTGCCTTTCAGTATTTTGTTGAAAAAATATTACATGGCGTCAAAGTTACAGCACTCCAAAGTTGACCCTTTTCCCCATAGGATAACATTACGGCATCCAACACATCACAGGAATTCTTTGGCACCCTCCTGCAAAATAACGGTTTGGTCTTTTGGGCTGAAATTTGGAGGGAACACAGCCAACATCCCACAGATGTGCCTTTTTGTGGTTTGGTGAAAGAAATATTACAGGGAGCCAAAGTTATGGCACTCCAAACTTCTCTTTTTTTCCCATAGGATAACATTACAGTGTTCACCGCGTCTTTCAGGGCCCGTATCTTGGAAATGGTGCAAGATATGGGCTTTTCATCAGAAAAATACTTAGCCACCTGATACAGGCCAACTACAAAACTAGCCAGGAAAGTCATAAATCATATGACTTTTTTATTTTTTTTCTACATCGTACAGTTCCTGAGATGTAAGCAATTTAGTATTCCAACTCCTCATTTTCTGCTTCGAGAACCATTATTATCCATACATTCTTTGTACTCACTGTCTTTCTCTATGCAGCTTTTGGGGAAAACCAGTCTGTGCATTTACATTATTGTTGCCATTACCGTTTCTGCTTGCGGTTCTGTTCCCGTTTTACTTAACGTTCATGTCTACGCCGCCATGTGCGTTACCCTTTGTGTTTTCATCTGTGCTTGCTTTTGCATTGTTTTTAACATTTCTGTCTACAATACTGTTTCTCTTTCTGTTTCACTTTGCATCACCATGCGCATTACCATTTGCATTTGCGGGCACAATGTTACTATGTGACAAGACATCATGTGGCGGGAGCACGCTGCCACATTACATTCACTGTTTCTTATCATTCTCAAAAGAAGGAAATTAAAGGCAAACGACTCCATTTAATGCATTAGTTAGGTTGACACCGACACAGTGAAAGTGATTGAAAGTTTAAAGCCCCTTGAGCCTCTGGCTACACTTCTAACCGCATCAGTGCAAGGATATTAGTTGTCGGTCCTAACTCCTCACCCCATTCTCCTACACCTCTGCTTCTTTACACATGTGATGGGGTGAGAGTTATGGCTGACAACCCTAATGCTCACCCCAATGCCGGTTGGGGGTGTGGGCGGGGAGGACCAAGGGGGGCTTTCAACCCTAACACCGAATTTCCTCACCTTTGTCAGTGTGGAAGAACCCTAAATAATGCATTAAACAGAGTTTTTTGCCTCTAATATATATATATATATAAATATACATACACACTTGTGTATATGTACAGTGTGTGTGTGTGTGTGTGTATATCTATATCTATGTATCTATATATATCTTTCTCTCTCTCTCTCTATATATATATATATATATATATAGCTAATAGGGGTGCAGTTGCACCCCTACACTTAGATTTGAGAAGGCACTTCAATGTTGAACTCAAAATTTTGCACTTTAATAGCTTGCAACTGTTCATCAAATTTGCATGCAAATTGGCATGCACTGTCACACAATGTAGTTCACTGAATGTGGCAAGTTATGTTCTGGTAAGATGTGCAGTTTCTGAGTTCTGGAGAGGTAAAAAAAAGAATTTTGTCACTCATTGACATTGCTGGGATTTTTCTTTGAACTTGTCTACAGCCCAGATGGTTTAGAATTTTGGACTAAAATGTTCAGAGCAGAAAGGGACTAGCCCACAGATGAGCCTTTTGCTATGCTGGTGAAAAAATAATAAGCCGTTGTTAAGTTATTGCATTTTTAAAATTAGAAAAAAATCATTTCTATGTACGCTCAGTAAGCACTAAAAGATAACTGTATAAAAAGAAAAAAGAATCATGTTTCATATGGTAAAATTCATTTTTCATCTGCTTCCATCTTGTTTTTTTTTTTCTTAATTTTTTTTTTTCAAAAGCCACAAAAATGAGATCCTGTTGAGAGACCACCACACTAGTTGGCCGAACGGGACTCCATTAGGTGCAATCTGTACTTCAGTGTTAGAGAAATGCCCTAGAAATTTATTTTATTTACTGTTATGGATCTTTCTTCGTGGTTATGTGACATGAAAAAAGAATCCTTTTTCATATCAAGAGTCACAAGTCACAATCCTCTTTTGTTGGGGAAATTAATTTTTCTTTCCTCCATTTCTATTGCTGTATGGTAGGTGGGACTGCGGTCTGTATGCAGGCTGCAGCTGTGCAGCAGAGGTGTATACATATAAATAAATGTATTCTTACATTGATAAAATTGAAACTGCATTTCCTCATGAATGAAAGTTATCGCCAAATGTCTAAGGAAACATGTTTCAGTATTTATTTCATGTCTCTGAGCATTGCACTGTAATAGCTATAATGCTTTACTGGAGACTTCATTAAAGAAGTGACAGCAGTCACAGGGAGTTAAATAAAGGTTGACAGGTTTTAATTGTGTTCCATGAATAACTCCCATAGTGGTGGTTGCCATGCCACAGCATTTGTCCCCACTGGCTATTGTTTTCACTCTGGTGGACTCCTATGGCATGTGTGTCTGCCACTCCTGTTGTTGCCTCTTGTTTTCCCTCAGATTCCCTCCTGTGGCATTTGTCCCTGCTGTGCTCATTGTTGGTTCTCATTTCCCTCCAGTACCATCCTGTGGTAAATATGCTGGTTACCCCATGCTCCAGAGTCACCGAAGTGCATGTCCTGTGCTGTTCCCCCATCTCTGGCACTGCGACCTGCTGTCACTGTCTCTCACTGTTAGTTGTGGGGTGCAGGTAGTGACAGCAGGTCATCTCCAGAGGGAGAGACAGCATTAATGGCTGAATATGCTGTTCCCTCCCATGCTACAGAGTTGCCACCTGTCTGTGTTCGTGCCCCCAAATCCCCACCCATGATCTATGAATGCATGACTGGTGAGCACACAGCAGAAACCTGAGTATCCTGCTCGGCTACGAAGCTGCAGTCCCCCGCTCCCCATCTTCTGCTTACTGAGACTGGATTGCCCTCTGCATACTGGAGGCATAGTTGACTCCCTAATGTTTTACAAGTTGCAGGTATGTGGTGCCAGTCTGTGTCTCTCTTTTTCTGTAGTGTACTCTGAAATTGCAGAAGCTGTCAATCTCTCCATGCCCACAAGGATGCCCACTCTCTTAATTGTCATGCAATGGCTGGCCCTTGCTCCCAATGATGTCTGCTTCCAGTAATAAAGTCGCCCCACCCCACCCCCAGCCAATCAGTCCCATCTAGAAAGAGAGAGGGAGAGAGTGAGATAGAGACAGAAGAGCATATCACCTGTCATGTCACCAGTTGTGAGATACAGTGTGGTTTCTGTTGTGACCAGTAGCTCATGACCATGAGAGAGATAGTTGCAACAGAACAGGGTCAGGCCCAGGGTATATCAATTAGCAAATGGAGTTGATGAAGTTTGAATGTCATGACATCAGCATGATTATCACTACTGTATACAGCTGACATTAACCAAAATAACAGCTCCCAGTACTAAATGCCCCCTCAGCCCCGGACGAGTGACCCAGTCCTGATTGCCTTTGGGTCACCAATCATGGGAAACACAGTTCATGAGAGAGCGAGACAGTACCATCAACAGTGTGCTCTCTCTGTCATTTGCAGCCTGTGGTCTGCTTTCTGTAGTCCTTTCTCCATAGATCATTATTTTTGCTGGACTGGCCATCAAAGTGGCTGGCTGTGTGCTGCAGCATTCTGCTGCAGAAAGGCATGTCATGCTAGTGATGCACTTGTCTTTGCAGAGGCATGTAATTCAGCAGTAACCTTGTAATCTTGTTATAGCAGACTTTATTGCTAGATAATGCTTGCACCAGATATTCAACCGTGTGACAGATAAATGTATTTGTAAAGTGATCAACAGATGCTGTTGCCCCAAATAGAATTACTGCATTTATCAGTTTCCTATATCCATGCCAAAAAGTGAAATGTAGATCAGTTTGACATTATAAGCTGATAGGATGGTGAGGACTGGTTCACAGACAAAGACATTGCAAAACTTCCATTTTAACTCTACAAGTTTGTCAGATGCAGTCTGCTGATGCCATGATCTAACTGGTCAATCACAAAATCCCTAGTTTATAATTATTCATTATTCCTTGATGATTACACACACACACACACACACACACACACACACACACATAGAAAAAACATACCGGACAGTTCCAGCACCACCAGCATCTGTTTTTTGGGAGGGTCTCTTGGGGTGTCAGGGGCTGTCCACATGAAATTCAGCATGTCATTTTCATGGAGGTAACTTGGCGTGTCAAGGGATGGTCCCTTGAGCTACAGCACCTGGTTTTTGCAGAGATCCCTTGGCAGCAGGGGATGGCCCCATGAGATACAACATCTGGTTTTCGTGAGGGTGATGGCTCCATGACATGCAGCATTTGGTTCTCACAGGGGTCCAGTGGTACAGCAGGGGATGCCCCATGACATATTTTATCTAATTTTCCTCAGGATTCCCAGGTTTACAGGATGGTATTAGAAGTATTGTGTTCACAGTGCTCTGTATAGTAGGATGCACCAAGTGTTACTTCTAAAGACTAGGCAGCACATCTGACTCAACTTGCAAAACCATGCAGCTCTGCTGTTATATACCTGCAACATCTTTTGAGTGATTGTTTATCAACATAGTACATAATTGTTTGAAAACAGTTTCTTCTAATGAAAACACTGAGAAGAGAAATTGTTTTAAAACTACAGTATTTGTATCATTGTGGAACTTTGCTTTGTTTGAACCATAAGTGCAATTGGAATGACAGAATATCTAGTCTAGAGTGCAGAACTCAGGAGACCACCCCTATTCTGTCCCAAACATGTTTGCAACCATTTACTATGGAAACATTGACACTAAAGGAAGAAAAAGGAAAACATTCTCCATGTGAGGGTAGAATGCACAACCTCAGCATTTTTCTGCAAAGTACTTTAAGGAGGCTATGTGCCAATTGTTGTGAATCAAAGAATTGGAGATGGGAGCAGAACACAAACTTGATAGTTCTCTATGCTGTTTTAGTGCACATAACCTGGAGTAAGAAAATACAACAAAGCACAGTGTGTTGTACTCTGTGGAGACCAGGTCAGCACTAAAGAAAATGCACAGATAATATTAGAGTCATCAAATTTAACTTGCTACACAGAAACAACCCAATGTGTTAAGGAGGCTCCTTTAAGAAGGTCTGTGTGGAGAAATGTTGTCTAAGTGCCATTTGTGGTTGTGTTAAATGGTGGCCCATCGTCAAGAACAGTGCGTGGGCTCCAATCTTTTTTTTTTAATTACTGTATATATTTAATTTGATCTGAAGCAAGTAAAAAAAACCATTTCTTGGGGGGGTTGGGGGTTGTGCCTTTATATCTGAAATTCTAGGATACTGTATGGACATGTCTTACAAACTATAGATGTGATGTTCAAAGTTTTGTGAGCTGTATCATCAGCAACTGCATTTTTGCACTTTACACTGAGGCACTTGCCTATCTTTAATAAAGGTGTTGGCTGGTAAAAGAGCTATATTTGTCTCTGATATTATCTGTGCAATTTCCCCTTTAGTGCTAACCTAGTCTTCACAGAGTGGAGCACACTGTTTGTTTATGTATTTTTTAGCTATTGGAGATGGAGCTTTCGCTGGAAGGTGTTTGTTCAGCACACAAGGTCACAAGGGAAAGGGTTTCTTTTTAAAAAAAAGATGTGTGCAAACTTATTAAGGAGGGAGTATCTGCAAACCAAAATTCCTGCTTGCTTTTAAAGACTCCCTGCTTAAGTTATAAAAAATGTAAGTTTACTATGCCAGGAGAAGCTTGTGGTCATTCTGTCATGATTCCACATCACAGAGGTTTATCTCAGCTTGTGCTTTGAAATTGGTTGCTCAAAAGAAACATACATAGAAACATAGAAGCTGTCAGCAGATAAGGACCTCCTGGCCCACCTAGTTTGCCCTAGTTTCCCTGCCTATTGTGACACCACATACCCAACATGGTCTCCAGTAATCACACCCCACTAAACCAATAAACCTGAGGGAAAAAAGTTTCAGTTTTGACTGTGTGATGATTTTATGTCTTCTCATCTACACTGGTGTATCCATTTGAAGCTATTTTCTCCTTTTAGAAGCAACTTCATTCCTTGAAGGCAGGTGTAACAGTGAAGAATCATCTCGTAAAAGTGTATAAACAAATATTCCCATTTGGTATAAATGCATTCTTAACATTACTGTCTTTGTTATAAATGTGCATTTACTGTATATCTGTATAGCAAAAACTGACTTAGAAAAAAGTGCCCTTTGCAATGTAAAAAGTGCCCTTCCAATCTTCAGCCCCCTCACCTTTTACTATCATCTGGCACCCCTGCAGGTAGTCACTTCTTAAGGTCTGGTTCAGAAATTCCATTTGTATGCTTGCTTAATAAGTATGTTCTTTTTAACTTTTGTATACCGTGTGTGTTCTAGCATGCTTTTAATTCTACTTTACTGCTACTGGCTTGTTTTTGATTATTCTAACTCAACAGCTATAGATGGGTGGGAGTGAAGAACCCAGAGGGTCCTGCACTCCCACAGGCAAATATAGTTACAATTACATTATTTCAAAAATAAGGACATTCTTCACAAAACACTGCATTAATGCATCAGTTAGGGGTGATATCAAACAGTAAAAAGCAGGGAAATACACTGTTAGGGTTTGCAACCCTAACACCCCATCCCCACCCTGCATTCACCAACAGGCATCATGGGTGTGCTTTAGGATTGCCAGCCCTAATGCTCATCCCATTCTTCTATACTGTACCCATCTTAGCTTATTTACCTATGGAATGGGGTGAGTGTTAGGGCTATTGCACCAGTATAATATATGTATTTTGTCTCAGAATGCAATTTCTAAGCTATATAAAGTGGCTTTTCATGAGAAAAAAATATTTAAAACATAAAAATTTGACATTTTGGTTAAAACAGAATTTCTTTCTTAGATAATGAATCCAGATGATGTCTGGAATCTGCTACAGTGAAAACAGTATGGTCAAGATTGTTGCCCAACTGCATTGTACTCTTTCTTGAAGAATACATTTCATGGTGGAATGTAATTGCTTATAAATATGTGAACTAAAGTTTTACTCCCAGTGGGCCATGAACATATTTTACAGAACAGCCTACCAGTGGAGGCAGTGGACATGAAGGCAGTTCAGGCCTTCATGGGAAACCTGGACAAATGTTATCTTACCAGGGACTCACTGGATACCCAGTGTTATAGAGTGTGTAGGAAACCCCTTTAAGTTAATACATGTTTACATATCATAACTTGTCATCCTTGCTTATGAAGTGGAGGTGGGGATGAAGATGTAATGGACAAAGAGTCCCTTCTAACCTTAAATTTATATGCCACCATTTATTTGCAGTATGTAATGGTGTTGTTATAGTTAAAGGAGTAGTGCACCCTCCTGCAGTATCTTATAAATGTTTTTTGTTTCCTTGTCAACAGACAACTCTTTTCATGTAGTTTTTGGGGATATGTATGTTTGCCATAGTTTGTTTTCACTGTTCTTACCAGCCATTGTAACCAGCCTGGGGGTCTCCATTTTCTGGTAGTTTAATTCTCATTGGTGCTTGAGAGCTGCATTAGCATATGAGAACATGGTGTATCAGCAACATTTAAATTCCGCAGTATGCCTGCCTGCTTAGTTAGAATTCAACAAACCAAGTTAGAGCAAGATGTGAAATCCCTCATTTACCATCAATTATCTTTACAAACTGTCTTAGATATACCATGGTTTTTTTCTTGTTTTTTTTTTCCTTTAGGCTTTGGCAACCAGGTAAGGCCCACTAGGCACAAGTGCCTGTTTTCAGTGGTGACCTGGGAGCACAGGACAGTTAAGTGACTTGCTTAGAGTCACACAGTATGCAAGTGGAGGCTGTGAGAATCAAACTCAGGTCTAGTCTGCTGGATGTACCAAGCTTGTTCACACCTTGTTCCTCTAACCTCTAGGCTGTACTGCCAGCCCATTAACTTGTGTTCAGTCTGAGTATTTCTTGAGAGTTTTTTTCAGGTAATGTGTACTTTCAGCTAGAGATACATTGTGTAATTGAGTGCTGTAGCATCTTGTTCTCATATACTAATGAAGCTGTCAGGAACAGTAAGATATCAACAATCAGAAAATGGAGACCCCCAGGCTAGTTACATAGGCTAGTATGAACAGTGAAAACAAACTATGGCAAACACATATATCCCCAACAGCTACATGAAAGGAGTTATCTGTTGACAAGGAAACAAATAACATTTAAAAGTTAAGAGGGTGCACTACTCCTTTAAATGTTGCTTTTCTAACGTGTTAAAATCAACTAGACACGTATGCAAATGACTGACAATGTATTAACAAATTTAAATAAATCTAAATAAATTCCCCATTTAATCTTTACCTGCTACAAGGTATTCCCTTATGTGTCCCTGTGGTATTACTGCTTGTGCTGGGTCAGGCGTCAAACTGTACAAGCTATCTATTATACCAGCTTCTTGCAAGCCCCAAGTGGTTAATCAAACCACTTCACTCACAAAGGTTAGGTCAAGAGTCTCATTCACAAATCCAAGAAGAATCCTATTTGCAGATTATAACTACAACTACTCCATACCTGATTGTTCAGTGTCCCAGTCTGATTCTGCACTGACCAGTACTGACTCATACACTGAATGTTGATTTCCAATAGTACCTCAATACTATGGGGATCAGGGCTGTAACAGGGCATACTACTGCCCACTAAATGTTGAGTGCAACACCTTCTGTAAAGCTTAGTCTATTGCAGACATGAGCAGAAGACCCTGAGATAATTTCTGCTGTCAATGTGACATCAGGTTATCCCACCACAGTAATACCCAAAGTGAAGGAAGGGTGTTTACCATGATGCAAAAAAAAGTAAGTCAGAACACATGGAAAAAAAAAAGTGCTCAGGTACTTCTCTAGACAACAGTCAAGAAAATAAGCCAAAACATGAAGCACTCTGATGAAAGAAAGTGCCATGTAGGATGTAACTGCATCACAGATTTGTTTCTCAGAATGATTTATAGGAGAAAGCAAGTCAAAATCAGTAACAAGTTATGCCTGTAGAGGTAGAAGACTTGGTTTGCTGGCCAAGGCACCTAGCTTCACCTGAGCTCTTTCCTTCTAAGATTGCTTGAAAGGCAGAACAGAGAACTTTACCAGAGCAAGGGAATAGGATTAAGACTTCTTTTGTCTAAGCAGATTTACTGTGTGTTGTTATTTTTATTTTGTACTCATAGGGATTGCTACTGTTTGTTGCTAACATTTCGTTGCTTTATTTTTCTCTGATTCAAATTGTTGTTGCTGGTATACCTTCTTCTGCATTATTACAAGGTGTGCCTACAGGTGTTGCTAACAGATTACTGCTGTAATCTTCTGATTCAAATTGTCTTTGCAAGGTATATCTTCTGTTACTGCTTTATTTTTCTCTGTAGCAAAGTGTTTTTACTGGGTATATCTTCTCTGAAATTATTACAGGTGGTGCTTACAGGTTTTACAGTTTTATCTAACATTAGAATAAGCTTTCAGGGTTACTGCATTTGTTGTTGACTGATTGTTTCTGCTCTTATCTCCTTGTTCTTTCATCCATGGTTCTTCTTTTTCATCAGGGGAAGGGCCCAGCCACCCACCCCCATCCCCAACCACCCCACACTACACTCCTTTTATAGGGTACCACAGTTGTGAAATTTCCTGTGGCAGAGCAGGAAGGGGTGGATCAGTGGGGCATCCACAAGGTGAGCTCATTAACAGGGGCACTAGTAATTTAACTTGTTATAACAAGTTATACAAAAACAAAACACAAAATCAAACCATTACTTGCATTTTCTTCCTTCTAATTACTCTGACTAGGTTATAAACCCAGCAACTTATCTGGAATGGCTATCATTAACTGCAGGTACTGTGGAACACTTTTCAGAAGGACAGTCTTACAGGATTAAGGACACTGTCCTACATGATGGCCCATTGGAGATCTTAGGGCTCAGCTCCGGGCAGCATGGGCAGAGATTGAGCACCTCAGATTTCATATTCAAGAGGAAATACACTATAAGAACCACCTGCCATTTCCCCAACATCCAACAAAAAGACCTTGACCGCAGAGGGTAGTTGGTCCAGGAGGTTGGCAGGTGGTTAGGAGGGGCAAATCGGGTGCCCCATCACTCTCTGCTCACCAACATATTACCTCCAAACATCATATAAACACTACAAACAGGTATCTGCCTCTATCTCTGAAATCAAACAAAGGGGCAGAGGACACTGCAAAGCAGAACACTGCAGCACAGGAGCTAGCACAACAAAACTCACCCAAATCAGGAACCAAAACAAAAAAAGCAAAAAGGAAATCCAAAAAACTTATGATCATAGAAGACTCCATGATTCGGGGAGTTGATACCCATCTCCAGCCAGGGGTAATGGTCAGATGTCTCCCAGGTTCATCAGCGTGGAGAGACACTGACCGCATTGCTAAAATGGTTTTACAAAGCAGGAGAAAACATTGACGTCCTGGTACACATAGGGCAAATGATCTCGCCAGCTGGTCAGTTGTGGAGACCAAGGAACACCTGACCAGGCTGGGTGACAAACTATCATTCATTTCATCCTGCATCTCCTTCTTTGAGATCCTGCCAGTCTGGGAGAGGGGGGCAGATGGACGGAAGGTCACAGAAGGGGAGATAGGGGAGCTAAACATGTGGCTCAAGTGCTGGTGCCAGGAAAAAGGACACAGATTTGTAGGGAACTGGCAACAGTTCTGGGAGCGAAGTTCTTTAAATTTGATGGACTACATCTGACTAAGGAGGAGTCAGTGCATTGGGGCAGAAGTTTGACATCTTTGCAGAATATTTAAACTAGCAAATGAGGAGAGGGGTGCAGCACCCCATACATCAAATGGGAAGAACACCCCTCCCCCCTCAGCTAGTGGTCAAACAGGGATTCAGCATGTTTGCAGTTCATTTGCATCACCAGATAAGAAAAAAGGAATGTCTCCCCCATAAGATGCACAGGGGAAATGCCAAACCTCACCCAACTACTAACACACCAAAATCTGGCCAATGGAAAATCATGTACACAAATGCTCACAGCCTGGGAAATAAGATCCCAGACCTTCAGGCAATAATGTCAGAGGCTAAACTGGACATAGTAGCAATTAATGAGATGTGGTTTACCAGTAACCACACTTGGGAGACTTTAGTACCTGGCTATGTACTGTTCAGAAGAGACCGAGGTGCAAAAAGGGGGGGAGGGTGGAGTGGCCCTGTATGTCAATAAAAATATCAAAGCTACAGAAATTCAGAATACACATAAGGAGCCAGAAGAACTGTGGGTCACCCTAGAAACAGGAAATGGGACAGCCATAAGAACCGGGGTTGTCTACAGGCCCACAGACCAGGGGGAAGACATAGACACATTACTGTTAGAAGATATACAAAACCTGACAGCTACAGGGGAGGTGCTGAAAATGGGAGACTTCAACATGCCGGATACAGATTGGTCAATACCAGCAGGAACATCTGCCAGAACTAGACACATGGTGGATTCCCTGCAGGGGGAGAGCCTCAAACAACTGTTACAACAACCCACAAGAGACAGGGCTATCCTAGATCTAGTACTGACTAATAGGGAAGGGATCACAGATCTCCAAGTAGAAGGTCACCTGGGGCCAGTGACCATCACATGGTGTGGTTCAATTTGGCCACTCATCTAAATCATCCCATTCCAAGGCAAAAATATGAGACTTCAGAGGAGCTGACTTTGATAAGCTGGCCAACAGAGTTAAGCTAGCCCTGGAAAAAAGAAACACAAGTGAGGAGGTACAGGCAAAGTGGGCAAGCATTAAGGATTCACTACTTGAAGCAACATCCCATTGTGTTAGACAGAAAAGGAAGTGCAAAAGAAGAAGGAAACCACTTTGGTTCTCAAATTCAGTAGCAGAAAAGGTCAGAGCCAAAAGGCTGGCCTTCAGGAAATATAAGGGGAACACAGCAGGATGAAGATAGGGAGGCATACCAAACTGCCCTAAGGGAAGAAGGGAAGGCAGTAAGGCAGGCAAAGTCCCAAACTGAGGAAACACTAGCACAAACAGTAAAAGAAGGTGACAAGACTTTCTATAGATACATTAGTGAAAGGAGAAAGACCAGACAGGGTATTGCTAAGCTCAATGGAGAAAAGGGGGCATGTGAGGAGGAAGACCCTGTAAAAGTATCTATCCTAAATAGATACTTTTGCTCAGTATTTACTGAAGAGAAGGTAGGACAGGGCCACAGCTCAGCACCATGGACACAGGGGGGGGAGGGAGGTGAGCACTACTCCCTTCACAAAAGAAAGGGTCCTACAAGAGTTCACTAAGCTCAGGGTGGATAAGGCAATGGGACCTGATGGCATACATCCCAGGGTACTTAAGGAGCTAAGTGTGGAACTAGCAGAGCCATTAGCAGAACTGTTTAGTGAGTCTCTGAGCACAGGAGAGGTCCCAGAAGACTGGAGAAGGGCTCATGTGATCCCTCTCCACAAGAGTGGTAGCAGGGAGGAGGCAGGGAACTATAGACCAGTCAGTCTTACCTCAGTAGTGGGCAAGATTATGGAGGCACTCCTTAAGGAAAGGATAGTGCAACACCTGGAATCCATAGGGGCACTGGACACAAGACAGCATGGGTTTACAAAAGGAAGGTCCTGTCAAACTAATCTCATAGATTTCTTTGACTGGGTAACCAGAGTGGTGGACCAAGGGGGAGTAGTTGATGTCACCTACCTTGTCTTCAGCAAAGCATGTGACACTGTTCCACATAGAAGATTGATAAATAAGCTTGGTAGGCTCGGGGTGGGTCAGAAGTTGGTCAACTGGGTGGAAAACTGGTTGACGGGCAGAAAACAGAGAGTGGTGGTAAGCGGTATACAGTCAGAAGAGATGCAAGTCACAAGTGGGGTACCTCAGGGATCAGTCCTGGGGCCAGTCCTCTTCAATATCTTCATTAGTGACCTGCAGATGGACTAGAGAGTAAGGCTTGTCTGTTTGCAGATGACACCAAGATCTGCAACAAAGTAGATGATCCAGACGGGGTGGGCAGAATGAGAAGAGATCTGGATAAACTATCAAAATGGTCAGAAGAGTGGCAACTGAGATTTAATGCAAACAAGTGCAAGATCATGCACATAGGGAAGAGAAACTCTGAAGCCACCTATAGGCTGGGAGGGGAGTTGCTGGCAGTCATGAAGGAAGAAAGAGACTTGGGCATCATCATCACCAATGACCTGAAATCATCCAAGCAGAACTCTAAAGCAGTAGGTAAGGCTAGAGGGATGTTAGGGTGTATTAGTAGGGGTATCACAAGTCCTAAGAGGGAGGTAATAATCCCTCTTTACAAGACACTGGTTAGGCCCCATCTGGAGTACTGCATGCAGTACTGGAGGCCACACCTTCACAAGGACATTAACCAAATTGAGGCAGTCCAGAGAAGGGCAACCAAAATGGTGCAGGGACTGCATCAGAAGACATATGAGGACAGATTAACAGAGCTCAGTATGTATACCTTTGAGCAAAGGAGGGAGAGAGGTGATATGATCGAGATATTCAAACACTTTAAGGGCATTAGCAAGGTAAAAGAGTCTAACATGTTTAAATATAAGAAAAATAGCAGGACAAGAGGACACAGCATGAGATTTGAGGGAGGCCGATTAAGGGGGAATGTGAGGAAATTCTTTTTCACAGAAAGGGTGGTGAATGCATGGAATGGCCTACCTCAGGAAGTGGTGGCTATGAATACAGTGCAGGGCTTCAAACAGGCATGGGATAGGCATAACGGAGCAATACAGATGAGTATGAATAGTTAGGCCACTGACAGAGCAAAGGCCGATGGCACATTTATAAGGTAGAAAAAGAAATGGGCAGACTGGATGGGGCTTGTGGTCCTTATCTGCAGTCAACTTCTATGTTTCTATGTTTCTTCAGTATTTTCCCGCTGTACATAGACCTACCTTCAAATCTACCTCTGATCCTCTTTAATGGCCAATTAAAGAGTGCCACAGAGTTGCATAACCCTACCCCCTGACAAAGCATGAAAGTTAGGTGAAGCGCTGGGGTAAGTTCTTTGTTTTCTTCTCAACAGCATTCCTGTATTTTAGCTGCTTTTTGTCTGACTGGCTCCTCTGAACGTTTGTGAACAGAAATAACTATGAAGCAGTTGTTCCTGCTTGACAATCTCTTCATAAAGAGAGGTCCCTGTTAGTGCCTCTTTTTGTGACTGTTAACCTGGATGGCCTTCCATATCCTGCTGAATATGTTTCTCATTCCATCCTTAAAACCCTGGCATTGTACAAAGCCTCTTTACACATAAGCAAGCATGCTCTATGAGCTAGCTGGAATCTACACAATAAATTATAATACTATTACATACAAAATACAGTGCAATGAACCTTTGCATCTAGTGTAAATAGTTTTATCCAGATCTGGAAGTCTGAGAAAACAAATAACTAAAATGATGGCCTGTTAGTGCAGCAGCTTGTGATGTCAGTGACCCAGGTTCGAGACTGAGCTTGGAATTTGGTGGCTGACAGAACGGAGGAGGATTGAGCATCCCAGGGACAGCTCTCCTAATCTAGTGATCTTTTTGGTCCAAAAGCTAAAGCTATTTGTTGTTTTTGTAACATCCTTGTTGGTCCAATAAAAGGTATCAAATCATCTGTTCTGGATCTACTCTAGCGAGGGATGGAGAGAGTCGGTATCTGCTGCTCCACCATCACCTGGCTGACCACCAGTGGTGGTACACCTGAAACAGTGTGAGAGGGCTCAGGGGATGCTGAGATGCTCTGGCATGCAAGGCTTGCTTTGTGTACATGCATGCACGCATCACAGATCCAACCTGTCAAAATCCTGAGAGGAGGAAGAAATCAAGGAAACCCTAGAATAAAGGAACACGATGATGCTGGCATTCTCAGTGAGCCCACTACCACCCTGTCACTGAGAATTTGGCTGTTCAGTTTGGTACAGTCAGGCCCCCAAAGGCCTTACAACAGAGGGGTAAGTCTGTAGTTGGAGGTGGTGGGGTAAATAACAGAGAAAGTGTTTGGAGCTGGGATGTTGTCTTACTGAGAACCTCTGGATTTAGGAGCAAAACAAACTATGAACATCATTCACCTGAACAATTTACCACCATGTAGCATTTTCATGGCTGATCTTCCTTTAAAATCCTGTTTTTTTTTTTCTCTGTCTGCAGTACTAATTTATATTCTGGTCCACAATAGTGCTGACATGAGTAGCAAGGTGCCGGAGTACCACATCTGATTTTCTGAATAATTTATTCTGATCTTTGGTCAGAAAAAAAGAGGAACTAGGCAGTTGCACTAGAGGATTCTTTCATTTTTTTTCTTTCAATAAACATGAGTCAAAATTAAAAATTTGGAAAAAGAAAACTTTGAACATCACGGTGTCTATCTGATCAAACAGAGTATAGGTTGACCTTTCATATCTGTGGAAGCCTCCTGAGTTCCAGGTTTTTCAATGTCTTTTACTTATTTATCATTTTGTAATGAGTTTAATGCCTTTAAAAATAAAAGCCCTTTGTTTAGCCAAGGGCCACCTACTAAGCAGGTTAGCATAGTGAATATTCTTTCCTCACTGCACAGCATTGTGTGAAAAGGGGAGAAATATAGAATTTAATGGAGATTGGGAGAGTGTTGCTGGTTAAATTCAAACTGCTGAATAATAATGATTCCCTGCATAGCAGCTCAGAGAATGTAACATTTCATTTGCATACCTACCGATTTTACCAACACATATCTGTTTTTTCTATATCACAGCATAAACTTTATCACCACTCATAGTGGATCTTTATACATCTTTATATACTATAACTGGTGGAATCATATTTCAGTCTACTTGGAGGATTTTTACATGACACCTGGATATTTCAGCATAACAGGCAGTTAAATTCTTAGCATTTAGGGCTAATTTATAAGTAAAATTATATACTCTAGGGTGACAGGTCCTGTAGAAATATATTGACTTCTAGGGTAGTAGAGGGCACAAAGTGGAACACTCAGCGACTAAATATTTTCACTTGGCTGATCATCTTGCTGGGTGTTATACAATACTACCCCCACTCTCCAAGGCACTAGAACGCATTGTCTCAGACCAGCTCACAGAATACCTGGATATGTATAACATCCTGTGCAAGCAACAACACGGGTTCCACAAAGGTCACAGCACCTCCACAGCCCTACTTGAATTCACCTGCGCAATCCAAGATGCATTTAACTCCAGTGAACTACTAGGCTCAATCTACATTGACTTAACTAAAGCCTTCGACACCGTCAATCACAACCTCCTGCTTGTCCAGCTTCAGAACACTGGGCTGTCAACTGACTCCATTGGCTGGTTTAAGAGCTACCTTGAAGAATGATCCCAAACAGTAAGAATCGCTTATACACTCTTGGACCCTAGACGGTTCTGCTCAGGAGTCCCCCAGGGCTCCATTCTGCAACCCCTCCTCTTCAGCCTATTCTTAAACTCACTACCGGACAGCTGCCCAGAACAAATTATTCTCTATGTCGACAATGCTGTGATCCTCACCTCGGACGATGATCCAATCCAATTACAAAATAAACTTCAGCAGGCCTTCTCCTCCATCGAATCCTGGTTCCTAAATCAGAAACTGCTTCTCAATCAGAAAAAAAACAAGTTTATGGTCTTCTGCAGCCCCCACAACAAAAACAAACAATTCAACTTCTCCATTGCAACTGAACAAGGAGCCATCCTAGAGCAAACACAATTGTTTAAGTGCCTCGGCATCACCCTTGATCCCTACCTCTCATACGCTGTCCATATAAGCAATGTTGCAAAGTCTGCCAATGCAAGGTTAGGCATATTATTCCGGCATAGGAAACACCTAACCCCAGAAGCACTGCCAGTGGCTGTCCAAAGCTCCATCGTCAGCATCATAGACTATGGTCTTATCGTATATGGGTCTGCAACTACCACTGCTCTCAAACGTATCACAACCTCCCTGAATAAGGCCTGTCGTCTCATCACTGGCTCACATTGCCGTACCCACACATGTGACCTTTATTCCCAATCTGGATGGCTTCAACTGGACAAATGCATAAAATACCAAACCTGCATCACGGCCAAGAAAATCATAATGGGGCTTGCCCCACCTGGTGTCTGTGCCCTCCTTAAGCCTAGACATAGGAACGTCACTATAAGGAGATCCAATTCCCATCTACTACATAACCCACTATGTCGCATGACCCAAGGACAAAGATCATTTGCTTATCGGGCATCCAACTGTCTCAACTCTCTTGGCAGCAACCTAGCGACCACTCCATCACTCGGCCTCTTCAAGTCCAAGCTGCACCTCTCACTGCCTGTATCCTGTGATTGCCTATCTTAACATTTGCACCATTCCAGATGCACATGCCCCAGCACCCAGCACTTACAATCAGTCTTTGCACCCCTAGCACCTTACCTGTCATATTCGCTCAACAAGGCCCCCTGGCTGCATTGTCTCCTGCCCTCGCCCACCTCCCCCCATATCTCCACTCCTGCCCCCACCCAACCACCTCCTGTACTTCCCCTTACCCCCTGCACCTCCTTCACTCTCTCGATCTCTTACCCTCTCTTCCCCCACCCCCCCTTGTCTTGCTCATAGCTCAAGTCTTTGTACATGGTTATTACATGTCTGTAAGTCAATGACTATATGTTTGTAACTAAAAATGATGACTGCTGTATACGCTGATGTGGAACCTTTGTAAAAGAGCCTCGGCTCAAAGGTATTGTAATCCTAGATTGAAATAAATAAATAAATAAATAAATAAATAAATATGTACTACATAGTTCGATTTATTCCCCATAGGAAAACTAAGTTTGACAGCTTGAAATGCATTGTAACAAATAGAATAATGTAAGAGTAGGGATGTGCTATTCCTTTTACACACACCTGAGGTGTGTGATGCCTCATGTACCCCGAGAGTGACACTTATAGGATTTATCAAGGCATTACACACCCCTACAGATAGTTTTCTTTTATAAGTTTGACTTTACCCATATAACTGAAAAAAAAAACAGTGTTTCTTTAGTGATTTATTTGCAGTGGTTGATGACAGGCTATAGAACAACCATGGAGCACTAATAACACTCTACTTAGGGTGGGAGTATAAAGGGATTATGGAGGGAACAAGGAAAACTAATAACATATTATCTTGAGTAAGGATGTAAAAGGGAAAACTAGAAAAGTAATTTTAAAAGCATAGTAAGCCAAACAAATAAAGGGAAATCAAGTTACTACCTAGGTTACAACACAAAGGGATAAACCAAACAAACTAAGGAAAATCAAGAAACACCCTGTCAGGGGTAAATGTATACATTATTTTTCAGGACATAGAGGGGGTACATTTGAGAATGCTATGAGTGGTGCAGTGGCTGTGGAGTGGCAGTCTTCAGGGAGACCTTTTAGAAACTGAGGTATTAACCCATCTGTGTGCACCTATCTAGGCCGAGAGTGAAAGTCTCTAGACTCTGAGACAAGTTGGCTAGGATTCAGGGGACCTCTTCTCCCACCCAGGGCCACCATGTCCTCCATGGTTGCCTCAATGGGTGCCAAGAAGGACTGTGTGGTGGGCTCTAGGAAGTTGGGAACAGAAGTAGGGGACATATTCCTCAGTTAGTGCTACTATGTAACTCTTTTGCTGCTATGGTGGGATGGGTCTGCCAGGATGAGTCACCTATGGCAGTGGCAAGGAAAGATGTGGGTGTCCTTCAGAGCAGAGACCCAAAGGTGGGAGGCAAAGAACCCCAATGGAAGAGGAAGGAACTTCTGGTGGGAGACTCCATTGTTAGGGGGTAGTTTGGGAATGCCACATAAGAGAAGGAGGGAGGTAAGGTGCCTTCTTGGTGCCCTGCAATGGAGGGATGGGGAGCGGATCTTTAGGATAGCTAGGATAGTAGGGCAGGAGGGGAAACTGGATGTCATTGTCCATCAGGGGATAAATGATCTAGCGAAGGATGCAGCGGGGGTGGAGCAGAATAGGTTAGTGAGCTGGGGAGGGGTCTGAAGCAGGTAGCACATGAAGCAGCCTTCACTGAGGTGCTACATGTGCACTGTCATGGGGAGGAGAGGAACTTCACAGCAAGGTCTTCAACAGCTGTTTGAAGGCATGGTGCAGGATGAAGGGATTTGGTACATGGGGCACTGGGGTTTTACCTGGAGGGATAATGACCTGTAAATGCTACTTTAATGGGCAATCAGACTAGCCAAGGAGGGGAGGCAGAAGAAATGAGGGAGGCAGAGAATGCTCCCCTCCCCCCCAGAAAATGGAGCAGCAGTTAAGAAAAGCCAAGGGGAAATACATTCCCCAGGGGTAGTGGGAAGTAGGGGCAAAGGGGGAAGGGATTGGAGGGTAAAGTGGTGGATTGAAGGCTGAGAAAAATATATGGAGGGTGGGCAAAGAGAGGATAAACAGGGGAAGGACAATACCAGGAAAAAGAGAAGGGTGAAGAAGTGGCTTGGGAAGGGAGGTCAAAGTAGGGGCAGGGAGGAACAAAATGAGTGAATAGCCATGTCTGCCAATGCAAGAAGCCTAGGAAACAAAATTCCTGACCCTGAGGCTACAACTTTGGAGGCAGACATGGATCTGGTTGCCGTAACAGAATCATGGTGCACCGACACCTACAGCTGGGAGATGGCAATATCGGGTTACAGCATGTTTCTAAAGAATAGGACAGGGAGGAAGGGGGGTGTTTTGTCTGTAAGGGAAGGTGTGAAGGCCACAGAAATACAAAGGATACAGTGGAGAAAAGGAGGTGCTTGAGGGTCTTTGAGTTGATTTAGAGTTGGTGTCCCAGGACCTTTAAATGTATGGGGGTGGTATACAGGCCACCAACACAAAGGGAGGAAATGCGCATACCGATGGTAAATCAAAACTGCTAGTGTGAAGACCATCTCAGCAACAGGAATCAAGCAAATTCTTGGGGTCGCTGTGATGGTTTCTGCTGGCAGTGGAACTGCCTTGCCTGGTGTTTTGCCTTCTCCCCCGAGACAACTCCAACTTGGAGTTGTATCCCTAGATACTGGGGTGGGTGGATGGGGAGCCCCTCACATGCTGGGTTAGGGGAATAGCCTCCCAATAAAAACACTGTGACATCCCAACAGTGCAATGCTGACACTCGGCATTGTGGCTGTCACTGTTAGGGATGTCGATGAGGCGGCTGTTGCACCACCTTAGATAAACTGAAGAGATGTATAGGGTTTCGGGGGATGTCTTAGGCAAAATGGCAAGTTAAGGGGATGTAGTGTCTATGGGGGCTTTAGGTGCTGGTACTATAAGCTGGAACATCCTGGCCACAACTACAACTAGGAGCAAGGTCATCCTAGACTCACTGCAAGGGGCATCTCTCAAGCAGCTGGTTACATATTCCACTACAGATACTTTACTGCACTACTAATAATCAGAATCATACCATTTTTTGCAGTTTATGAAGATGTAAATATGTTTTACATTTAATTAAATACATAAACTGAATATGTGAACTTACCACATCTTAAAAGATTTTCAATTTATGGTGGTATAAACAGAACTTAAGCCATTCTATCAGTTACAAATGAGTATAAACCCCTTTATAAAGAGAAAAAAAAAACAGCATCAATGGGATCCCACAAGACAACTGCTTCAAAAGTACATCTGGATAATATGTATTCATTCCTGAATGTTATGGTTGTCAAAAATATAAAATTGTATAAGCAATTTAGAAAACTGATTCAGACATTCTGAAACTATATTGACCATGGTCTGTCCCAGGGGCATTTACCATTAGTGGTTGTAATTGAATAACCATTGCTAATGTCATGGACAAACTATGAATAACTGACCATGTATAAAAATGGTTTAACATTGCACAAACATGATTTATCCGTATTAATAAGAATGGTGACATCAGGAGCTAGTCTTGATAATGGTTTTAGATGTAACCTTGACCTGTGCCTTTGTTGGTTGTGCCGCAGCTGCTGGCCTGTAGCCCATAAGGCTGAATATTGAAGAAAACAACAAAAACAACATTTTCTTGGGATTAGACATTTTTGCATGCTAGTGCAGTGGTACAGAGTGAGTTGTTCAGAACCCTTTACCAGTCCTAAATCTAGCCAGATAGGGAAGGATGGACAGGGGCAAGTGAACCCTCAGTTAACATAAATATAAAAAGCTTTTGTCCATGTGGTGTTCCCTCACTTTTCCTAGCTCCTGGCATAGAGAAGAGTACAGATAAAGGCCAGCAGACCATTTAATTATTTTAAAAAAAGTGTTTCTATTTCCAGTTCCTTGTTGTTCTCAGCTACTGATGGTTAGGGGTGAGCAAAGGCAAGACAGCAGGCCCTTTATCGAAAAGAATAAAAAATGCTGCCCCCATGCGGTCCCCTTGCTAGTCTCATCTCCTTTCAATTAAAGGAGTATAGGTGTGGGACCTTGGGTCCAAATAAAATTCCTCATTCTGTCCTTTCACTTGGTCTTAGTTTCTTCCAGCAGGGGGAGTTTGAACATGGGTTGTCAGGCCCTTTCTAACAAAAAAACCCTCTTGCCCCCATGATGTAACTTCACTGATCAGAAAACTCCAGTTAGTGATTGGAGCATGAGTGTGGGCCAGCTACACCTTTCTGCAGCTGTTTCCATGCAGTTAAGCATTATAGATGCACCCAAGATAGTGACCTGCATATCCCGCCTCTCACCTCCTTATCTGCCCACCATCTTATTAAAAGTAGCACTAAGCTGCTATTATAGTGCTTAAGTACTACTTGTAATCAGATGATGGCTGACCAAGTACATGAGAGGAGAGTTGCACTAGTTGCTTTCTGCGATGGGAATAGGAGGGTAAAACAGAGAAGGATGTGCCACAAGACAGTAGGAGCATGGGGGTACAACTGGCACCAGGGACTTATTTACAATGGGGACAGAGGGGGAAGGTGCCACTAATCTCAAGTAACTGATTGACATAGGACAGGGTGACAATGGGGGGTAGCCACGGTGTAAGCCCTAGGTGGCACTGTCCCAAGGGCTACTACTCCTGCCTGCATGGCTAGTTGCAGGTTTAGGGGCCGGGGTACTGAAACGGGTGCCTCCACCCGGAGGTCAGGGTTGTTAATGGTCAAGCTAACTTGGGCACAGCCCTCCGGGACACTGTAACACCCCTCTTTCCCTTCTAGTGGCCTGAACAATATAGAATAATCATTTTCACAATGACTCAATCACCATGCAATTACCCTGCACTTACCACCAGGGCTGGTTCATCTAGCTCAACCCTGGATACCACCTGTAAAACAAGACTATGCACAGCAAATAGCAACAGTACAGTACTTCTGGCACAAACTGGAGCCACAGTCAGGTTAAATGAAAAAAGAGTTAGATCTGATTTATTCAGGGGACTTGAACAGTGGAGGGGGCGTAATCAGGTTGATCTGCTTAAAGGCTATATCAATCAAACAGTCATGCATGCACTTCAGAGTCCCTACACAGTAAAACACACTGGGTACCCAGGTAGGAGGAAGGTGGGCAAGCCAGGATCACTACCCGGGGTAGGCCGGCATCACAGCTGGTTGGGGCCCTGTAATGGAAGAAAGCAACATGCACAACACACACTATTTGTAATCTGGGTCCGGAGGGCTCAGTTCATGACAGTAAAGACAACAAAGCAATCAGATGACAACACTTTAGATTTAGCTGATGTTGCAGGGAGCTACCCTGATGTCTACTCATGATACCAGATGCAGGACACAG
Source organism: Neoceratodus forsteri (assembly GCA_016271365.2). Taxonomy (NCBI): domain Eukaryota; kingdom Metazoa; phylum Chordata; order Ceratodontiformes; family Ceratodontidae; genus Neoceratodus; species Neoceratodus forsteri. Next base: position 823,537,585 of record CM057450.1, on the reverse strand, counting down.
GCAGGACAAAATCAAGACTGCAGGTTATTGAGCTGGAGTGCCAGGAGAAGCAGGGCCAACACGAATAACCGAGGCATCATTCCTGTTCAAAGCGTTGAGCAGGGGGCTCATCCCCAGGAAGGTCTCTCGTCGATGGCTTTCTCTGTGCAGTGGATATTCTGGCTGGGCCAGTGTGGCAAGGCCCAGGCCGAAGGGAGATGAATATGGATTCAGTCTGTTGGAGCTGGATGCAGCCTTCAGTGAGCAGAACACAGTTCAACACACAGTGGGGAACCAAATCACCACCTACTAACAGCACACAGCACATATACATGTAAGAAATTCCACTATACCAGGCAGATTGCTATCTGGTTACAATTACAGAGTCTCTGCACAAACCGGGAGTTCAAAGGTGGCTGGAAATCCTGACAGACTGATCGCATTCAGCAACTCTTCGGTCTTCTTCAGGTTAAAGCTTGGTCACAATCCAGTAGCTTAAATGATTCTCACAACTCAGATTCAGCCTGAATCAACTCTATTTTCCCTCTCAGGGACAGCAGGCAGACAGGCAGGTCAAAACTCAGCCCTTTCACAGTTCTCCCACGCAAATCTATGCAGGGGCTGCTGCTTGAATCACTCAAGCTGTTACCTCTTCACTTCCCAACTCAGATCTGAACTGAAACTGCAAGCAGTCTGACTTTCCACAGGATCCAAAAGATTTGGTTGGCTTATTCCTCTGTCAGGCACAATAAGGGCTCCCACTCCAGGTTCATTTAGGTGCCAAAAGCCCAAAACTACAATTCCTACAGAATTTTGCTCCCACAAAGCCCCTGAGGACAGGCTCCATTTTAGAGTCCCCAAAGGTACTGATTGGCCCATTTCAGCAGTCCAGGACCAAGATGGTGAAGATAAAAAGAAATTTCCATGCTGCAAAGAAGGCAGGTTAGACAAACTGCAATATTATTACTATTCTAATAAATGATCAGCAAACAAGTCCATCTTCTAACAGAGCTCCCTCTGCGCTAATAGCAATGGCAGAATTGAGTGATTATTTGGCAACCCCGGTGGGACTCGTGCATAGAAACAGTCAGCCTCCTCCCAGATTAATTATGACTGCAATCCAGGCAGCTCTTAAAGAGATAGTACACAAAGGCTATACAGAAACTCTCTGGCAATAGATTTAAGCTGCTAAAATGCAGGACACCAGCCTGGCAGTGAGCATTTAGGCAAGCTCAAGGAAGACTTTCAGGAACCCCCATTTGTAGGGGGGTTACAACTGGATAGCAAGGATTAATTTATATGGGACAAAGCAAGGGCAGGGAGTGCATCTTATAACCAGTGAATGATTGCCCTAAGAGGGATGGAACCAGACACCAGGGCACATTTACAATAAGACAGGGTGAGGGACAGTGTACCTTTGGACACTGGGAAATACTTAACACTGGAGAGGGTGAGGGAGGTGAGGGAAACCGGGTAGAATAGACAGCCTGATGGTCTTTTTCCTGCTGACATTGGGGCATATGCTACAACAGGTGGGATGTATGTGACAAGGTGCATATCCAGCCCTTGGTGCTCCACACCTGTGGACAAGTGCACACTGCCGGTATTCCCCAATGGCTGCAATCTGTCCACATGCATGCCCCCCGGCACACAGCACTCTGTGGGGTACCCAGGGGCGGTGTCATGGACCAAGGTGGGCATCCAATCGGATGTCCACCTAGGTCCAACAGTAGGTCCCTTGCACAGTGGGGGGCACATTGGCTTCACTCCCCAGTGGATGTCCACACAGCCAGCAGCCGTGGAAGTGAGAGGTGGGCAGTGCTGCCAGCCATGTCATCCCCTAAATCAGATGGGGAGGTATGGGGTGGTGCTATGGGTATTTGTGTGTGGGATGGGGTGTTTGCACCAGCCCATCACACCACCTGGTGTGCTGGGAGCTGCAGAGGCAGGCAGGTGAGGGGGGTTACATGTGGTCCTGGGGCCAGTGCCCCTATATGTATGTGGGGGTTTGGCATGCAACGAGACAGTGGGGGCTTGGCTGGGTGTTGGGTCAGCAGCCCTGGGCTGCCATTGGAGGTGTTGGTGGTGGTCCCCTTAGAGTGGGATGGATGCATGCAGTGCATTGGGGACTTACGGCAGGGTTTCCCTGGCATACTGGCTGCCTCCTTATGTGCCCTGGTGCACAGCACTATGCAGCTTTGTGCATGCTGCATATTGCTGGCATGCCTCCCACCCCCTGCATGTTGCAGTCTGTGCAGGTGGGGGATTGGGTGCATGGGGCTCCGTACGCCCCCTTCATGCATCCTACACAGGGGGTGCAATGTGTGCAGAGTGTATCCATGCCTCACATACATGGCAGGGAGGAATTCTGCGCCTTTGAGCATAGGGGCCATTGTATGTGTTTCTATGTGTCTACCATTAGATGCCAAGGAAGACTTAACCTTGGACAGGGTGGGGGAGGAGGCACCACTGTCCTCCAGTGCTTAGCATAGAATGGCATAATGAAAGAATGATGCCATTGTGCCCCTCACCAATCGTGACTTTTGTCATTAAGAACAGAACAAATTGCTATCCACTTTGTAATTCTCATGAGTCCCAACTCCTGCCAGTGAAGGGAAAGCAGACTTGTGGGCTCATGGGTGTACAGTAGCAGTAGGGATACAGCTCAAGAATCTATTGACTGGGGGTTGGGAACTCACATGAGTCTTAGGAGGCTGACTAGAGGGAAGGAAGGCTGAAATCTCTGCTGCTGTACTACCATCTGATGACAACAGATGTTAGTACAACTGGAATGGCTTGGTATCAGTTCAATACCACAGAACAAACACAGTGCAGCATTAACCAAGCTCTGTAGAGTGCACCTGCATTCACAGCAACAGGGATATAACAGCGGTAGGGAATTACTGCTACCCCTGTCACTGAATGCTTTCACTAAGGAGGCATCAAGTTGCCTTGTGCCGGGATGCCTGGTCAAGCTGCTCCTATGGTGGAGTGGCTAGGGCACCAGCACACTGCGGGATCAGAGACCTGGGACTGTGGTTCAGTTCCCTCCAGGTCTCCTGGTGCTACTACTTTTTGCTGTGTGTTTTTTTTGCAAGTAACCAAGCTTTATTGAACCATATCCAACATAAGATATATACCAAACAAGTGCATGATACATAGAAACCATAAAATAATAAATAAAAAAGTAACAAAGTGAAACAAGATCCCCAAACCTCCCTCAGTGATAAAAGGAACAACAAAAAAGTATCCATCCAACCCCCAACCCACCCCTGGCAGCTATCCCTATGGTTGACTCCATGAATAATATATATAATCATAGTGTATCCTCAGAAACGGACAAAGAACAATCCGACTATACGTGATTTAACTGGGTCCACAAGAGGAGGCATCAGGAGGAAAGGATACCCAAAATTAATGTACCAAGCCAGGGCGATATCTTCCCAATGATAAAAAAGCGAGATGCGAGACTATATCTCTAGTAACCCGTACCTATCCTTCAAGCATTGAATAGCTACCCTAACACTGTTGAAATATTGGTGAAGCATTATAAAAGAGAGAACCGATCTTTCTGCATTCAATGCGTTCATAAACTCCTCCCACCACTCCCCGAGCGATGGAGTCCAGTCACCTCTCCAGTGGCGCAAAATTATTAATTTAGTTACCGATGCTACCGTGGCTATTCGACATTTGGTTAATTTTCCTTGTATTTTATCAAACACCCTGAATATACAAGCCTCTGGAGTGAAAAACCTATCCAGATCGTAAAATTGACCAATCCTTTGCTTCACCAAATGCCACAATCCCACCACCTTGGGGCAGGTCCAAAATTTATGGTAACTGGTAGCCAGAGAATCGTTACACTTGGTACAATGCGCTGCAAAGCGACTACCCATCCTAGAAAGTTTAGCTGGTGAAAAATATAGGTTATGAAGTAACTTAAATTGAACTTCTCTCAATCTATCCTGCTTGATAAATTTATAGATATCGACCCAAGCCTTTTCCCATACTTCTGCTGATTTACCCAAAGACAAGTTTAATTCCCAATGTACCAGGATTGGTGACACTTTGAGTTCCTTTGACTATTATATACTTGTAAATTTTGGATATCACCTTACCCCCTGCACAAACCCTTTCAACTCTGCAAACATAGGTCCCAGAATGTCTTGCCCTCAGCCCTTTGCTAAAATATGATTTAACGCAACTTAGTATTTGACTTAATTTTAGGGAGGATTGAGGTTTTCCTCCCAATTTCTCCACCAGTGCCTGAAGTGAGAGTAACCTATTATTCTGATAGACATCCTTAACCCAACCCTTGCTTCTTTAATTCCCAATCTAGATATTGGTTGCCTCCCAATAATCAGATTCGGAGTTCCTACTACAGGTTGGGATAAATCATACCGTTGCGAGATTTGAAGCTTCGTATAGAACTGTTGCAAAGCTTTAATATCCCATCCTAACTGCGTATCTCTCGCCCTCTTGGGAATCTTAGCCCATGGGGCATAAAGTAATGATTCTAAATCCAATTTAAGGCCTCTAACAAATAATCGATCTAAGTGAAGGCCGGGGTATGTTAGGCCCTCATCACAAGCCCAAGCTCCCAACCTTGCCAGATGAATTGCAAGGTAATAAACATAGAAATCCGGTAGTTGAAGCCCTCCGAGTCGCCGTTGCCGGGTAAGTTTGAGATAACTCCTTCTAGGGGGTTTCCCATTCCATAAAAAAAACACACATTGCTGAAATAGCGGCTTGAAAAAGGACTTTGGCAAATAAACATTTAAGTTAGATAATGTGTAAATAAGTTTGGGCATAACCACCATTTTTATCGTATTGGCTCTTCCCGAGAAAGTCAGAGGAAGCTTTGACCACCTGCCCAAATCTTCCTTAATGGTTCTAATTAACGGTTTAAGATTTAAATCCACTATGTTCTCAAAGTTCTTAGATATTTGAATCCCCAAATAAGTTAGTGATTTGGTTTGCCATCAAAGTCCCAGGGAAAGGCACCAACTTCTTTGAAGAAATGGGGTCAAAGGGTAAACTGACGTTTTGGCCTTATTCAGGTTATACCCTGAAAACACACTAAACTTATCAATCAAATCAAGAGCCTCAGGAAGGGAAGAGGTAGTATCTGAAATATGTAACAGTAGATCATCTGCAAATGCAGATAGTTTAAATTCAGAGTCCCCAATCTTTAGCCCCTTCACCTCTCTATTAGACTTTATGGATCTGATTAACGGTTCAATATATAAATTGAAAAGGTATGGTGACAAAGGACAACCTGCGGGTACCTCTGGAAAGAGGAAAAGCCTCGAGGTTAAGTTGTTGCATTGGATCTTGGCTACGGGCAAGAATACAAAATACAAATCATATGAATAAATCTATCTGGGGCTAACTTTGACAAGGTGGCGAACATAAAGGTCCATTCCACCTTGTCAAAGGCTTTCTGCGTCTAATGAGACTAGTGACGCTCTAACGCTGGATCCGCAGAGTCCGAAATTAGGTAAAACAATTTACTTAAATGATCAGCTGAGGAGCAACCCTCAATGAAGCCGGCTTGCTCCGGGCTCAATAAAATCCGCCACACTTGTTTTAATCTGTTGGCCAAAATTTTAGCGAAAATGTTCACATCCAGATTTAACAAAGAAATCGGTCTATAACTACTCACTTCGTCAATAGGTTTGTCTGGCTTTGGCAACAAGATAATCTTGGCCTCGAATGGCGTTTGGTCCCTGATCCCTTGATCGCACCAAAAGGAAAAAAGCTCCTGCAATAAAGGTACAAGGTTATTCTTAAATTGATGAAAAAAAAAAGCTGTGAATCCGTCCGGGCCAGGTGCCTTGTCCGGGCAAAATGAGTCAATAGCATTGCCTATTTCTTCCATAGAGATGGGGGCTATCAATTGAGGGCCAACATCATTTGACAGCCTCGGTAAAGGGATAGCTTCCAAGAACTCTTGAGTCTCATCTGATACCTGGGTGGAGTGCTGCTGGCTTGTGTAAAGTTTTTGATAGAAAGACTTAAAAATTCCTAGTATTTCAGCCGGGTCTGTAATCAGTTGCCCTGATTCTGGATGGTTAAGAGCAATCACCCACCTTGTCGAAGATTTTTGTTTCAACTGCCAAGCCAGCAGACTCCTGCCCTGCTACCTTGTCCCATGTACAAAGCCTTAACTCTGGAGGCTAAACTAGTAACTTTTCTCTCTGTTTACCCATACCAATTTCTCAAGGAGATTAATTTATACTTGTTCCTCCATTCTTTGGCTGTCACTTATCTTTTCTAGTTCCTTAATCTCCCTGAAGCATTCATCCAATAATTTCCTTGACTTCACCTTGCGGACTGTTGCCAAGCGTATTAGTTCACCTCGCCACATAGACTTAAGAGCCACCCAAGTTTGGTCTATGGCGTTAATAGAACCCCAATTACTGGTAATTGAACTTTCTAGAAACGATTTAAATCTGGTTAATATCTTGGATTCTTTTAAAATACTGTTATTTAATAACCATGAGTATGACCTACTTGGTTGGAGTGGTAAAGAACATATAATAGATATAGGTGAATGGTCAGAGATTACACAGGGCAAAGTTACGGCCTCCACCACCCAGGACAAACTATACTGGCTGACCAGAAAAAAATCTAGTCTCGAGTGTGACTTATGCACTACCGAAGAAAATGTATACTCCCGGAGACTAGGGTTCAAAGTACGCCAGGGGTCTATTAGGCCCATTGATAGCATAAGCTCCCAAGGCCTTCTGTGCTGGGGAGGAGAGCCTTTACAGTGCGACCTGTCTAGTCGGTTAGACTGGACTAGATTCCAGTCCCCACCTAGGATTATTGGGACATTCCCAAAGGAAGCCAAGACCAATCCTAACTGTGTAAAAACCCGTGAGTCTAGGTTAGGCCCATACTGAACCCAGGACTAAATTAACCCTCCAATACTACCTGAAACAAATATAAATTGACCTTGCGGGTCAGATATTATTTGAGAATGCGTGAATGGAATCCCACGAGCAATTAAAATAGCAACTCCCCGACTATTAGAGGAGAATCCCGCCCCAAAGACCTGATTCACCCACTTCTTCTTGAAATGGGCCAAGCGGTCAGGAAGAACATGGGTTTCTTGTAAAAATACTATCACTGGTTTCAAGCAGGCAAGGTGGTTTAAAATGATAAATTTTTTGCAGTGATCCTTTCCTCCTTTGATATTCCAAGAGATTATATTCAACCTATTCTCCATTTATTATTCAGACTATATAGGTCTTGGGATAGCTGCCCCCTCCCCCCCATACAAACCCCTGCTAGAACCAAAAATTTACCCCACCAAGTTATCCCTCCAACCCCTAAACAAAATAACAACACATTCATAGATAACTTATAGCTTTCCCTCCTGGCCCGAAGCCAGCTCCCCATCCTCTGGAACATGATGCTACATAGAGACGGGTATACCCACCCCTGCCACAGTTATTATTGTAATTGAATGCATAATCATATCAAACTCTATCTATGATCCAGGCTATTAAAAGAGAGTTAACTTCTATCTTCGGACTTTCAATTAAGTCCCATAGCAAAACACTAACAAATAAGAATTGCCAAATAAGAGTTAAGGGGTATAATGCATCCATGGGGCTAAAAAGCATGCATTAGACCAATAAATACCTCTAGCTTTCCAGACGCTAGCATGCGAAATTGCAAGCCATTCCATACGCTCTAGGCATCAATCCCTGTAAAGGGCACTGACTAGGCCTACAAAATCGAGGACAGGCCGAACTACTCCTACCAGGGGCTATTGCATAATCAAAGCATGGTTGTCTGGCCTACCATAAAATCTTACCTTGCATTGTACCCCTTGGCTATTCGGTTCTAACTTGACATTTTAACCCATTAGGTCCCCGTCTATGATTTACTATTAGAAACTGTAAATATTCTTAAGATACCACTCTCATAGGCGCACAGCAAGAAATAACTAAAGCATTCTTACAGGCTTAAATACAGTCATTATAGCCTGCCTCCTCATTAGAATATTAACCTTAAATTTATAGCTGCAAGGACTAACACAAACTCCCCCGCCTCTATTTGCAATCCAAAATACTATATTACTTTTAACCAGAATATAACAATTATGTAGTTGGTAAAGCCCTTGCCCATCTTTATAGGGATAAGTATATCACACAACATACATAGTACCTAACCCTGCTTGTCATTAGTTTTAGGGCACACTAGAATTATCTATTACTCCGATGCCCCAATCAAATGCAAGTGATAGTTGTTAACAGCAAACAAAGAATCTTGGCCACAATCTTGCCAAAAATCAAAAAGTTCCTATATGCTCTCCATATAGTTGAACTTAGCTCTCATCCCTTGGGAAACAAGTCAGGTAGCAGAGATTCGAGAGCTTCTTCAGCCGAGTTGAACCTCTTCGGGCCTTCCTTGAGTGTGACCTCCAGCCTCATGATAAAGTAGACGGTGTCAGATCCCTGCCGCCCAAAGCTTCAATAATCGGCCTGAAGCTGGCTCTAGCTTGTCTCATCTTCCAGGTTAAGTCAGGCACCAGACGCAGCTTTTTACCCTCCCATTGGAAAACTGCCAGCTTTCTAACTCCGTTTAAAATGTGCTCTCTGTCCAAATAATTCAGTAATTTGAAAATAACTGGCCTCGGTGGCTCCGAAGGTGGAGGTTTGGCTCTAAGGGCCCGATGACCTCTCTCTATAATATATTCCAGCCCATTGGGTGAGGGGCCCACCTATTTTTTAATAAGCCTCTGTAGGAACTGGATAGTGTTCGGCCCTTCCTCTCCTTCTGGAAGACCCAGCAGGACCAAATTATTACATCTGTTGCGGCCCTCCAGGTCATCTAGACGATCCTCCAATTTAGCAATATTTCTTTTGCACTCCACCATATTAGGCCCTGTCTTATCCATAGATCTCTCCAAGGACGAGATTCTGGCCTCAGCATCGGTCACCCTTCTCGCTAACTGGGTCAGGGCTGGCTTTATCTCCGCCACTTCCTCAATGAGTTTAAACAAAGCATCTTTTATAGTAGAAAGATCACTATAGATCTTCTCAGGTTTTAACTCTTGCCCTTGGAGTGATGGCGATGAGCCCCGTCCAGGCGTTTAGCTTCAGATTCTGATTCGGCTGTCTGCATCTTCCAAACGGACGTTATTGCCAGCTGCCACAAAACCACTCCTACAGGCACCCAGCAGTATCTCAATGCCAATTCAGCTTGTTTTGCTATGCAAAGGTATAATTCTTGTTGGCAGGAGAGGGAGACCCACAGGCTGCTGCCTTACCGCGGGTGCTTAGCTTCCGGTTCTTGCTTGGCTGCCTGCAATCTCCAAAAACGAGCGTTGTCACCAAATACCCCAAAATCCAGTCTTATAGCTTCTTTGCAGTGTCCCCAAGTCTGTTCACTTTGTTTTACTGTGCAAAAATGAAGTTTATACTGGCAGAGAGCAGGAGGCCCACAGGTTGCTGTCTATTCACGGGCGTGCGTCTTCCGATCCATGATTCGGCTGCCTGCTTCCACGAAAACGGGCACTATCACCAAATGTCGCAGAATCCACTCTTGCAGGCTCTAAACAATGTCCCTATGCCTGCTTGTCCTGTTTTATTGTGTAGAAGTACAATTTGTAGTGGCAGGGAGCGGGAAGCCCACAAGCTACAGCCCTACTCCATGCGCATCACGTGACCTCTTTGCTGTGTGTTTTTTTAAATGAAGTATTCCTACTTCCTGAGTTTCTCCCCATCCCTCAAGTGCACACCCCCTCCAGAGTTTTTTATTTAAATTTTTGTGGGTATGGGAGGGGTGAAGCCACATGAAAAAAGCAAGAAATCCTATTGTTTTGTATATTGTGCACTGTCTGTGTGGTGGTCAGTGTTGTTTCCTACCTTATTCCAGTGCACATCCTTTTACTTGTGGCATTGACTGCCCATGTTTTTTGTCCTCTGTGACATGACCCTGTGCTAAATGGCTTGAGTGGGCAGAGGCTAATACTGTGCTACTGTACACACGTTTGCGTGTTTGTACATGTGCACCCTCACCACCTGTGTTCTGAGAATTGGGATAATCAAAGTAGAAAGTGATCAGGTCAGAGCAGCATGACTTTTTGGTCTCCTGCAGACCCCATACTGGTGATGTGGTCCTCCTCCATATCTGGATCCATAACTGTGACAAGAGTTGCAGAGCACCATTGCCCTGGTAGGAGAGTAGGCCATGAGGGATAAATGGAATAGCAGGTAAGCCCATGAGAAGCTAGCTGATGGGACAGGGAGGCTGGCACAATGAGGGCATCAACAGAGTGAGATGGGGGCATAAAGAGAAGAACAAAAAAAAAAGATGAGAGATGTTGGACCATTGAACTCATTTCTTAGCTATAAAAACAAACAACATGTACCTGATGTTGTAATCCATGTGCTGGCAGCTGGTGACATTCATGGGAAGGAGGACACAACCTAACTCTGGAGTATGCAGCTATTAGCAGTATGCACAGGAGCTCTGTGACCTGGCAGCTTGGATTCAATGCCAAGAAATGCAGAGTTATGCACCTTGGAGCCAAGAATCCCAGGCAGAGTACTACCTAGGTGGAGTCCAAGTATCTGCATCAGAGGAGAAGAAGAACCTGGGAGTCATGATCACTACTGACCTGAAGCACTCCACACAGTACAAGAAATCACCAGCAAAGAGCAAACAAGATGCTGGGATGTATAGCTAGTGGGATCAGTAGTAGGAGAGAGGAGGTGAAACTGACCGTGTACAGATCACTGATGATGCCACATGTAGAGTATGGAGTTCAGTACTGGTGCCCACACCTCAAAAAGAACATTAAACTGTTGGTGAAGGTACAGAAGAGGGCTATGAAGATGACAGTGGGTCAGCAGGATAAGGCATTTGAGGAAAGGGTGAGGGCACTGAATATGTACTCTCCCGAGGACGGGAGAGAGAGTGGGGACATGACTGAGACCACAAGTACTTGAAAGGGACAAATAAGGTGGATATGGAGTGTCTATTTAAGCTATGTGATGACAATAACATGAGGGGACACAGTCCTAAGCTTGAGTCAAGGTTTAATAGGGAGGTCAGGAAGAACTTCTTCATGTAGAGGGTGTTGGATACTTGGAATGTACTTCTGGAAGAGGTGGTCTTGTTGAAGACAATGTGCAGCTTCAGGAGTCTGGGATAGGCATGGGGGAAGGTAAGGATAATGGGTTGGAAGGATGGAAATGTTGGGAGGAGTGGGGAGGGGGGCAGGGTCAGTAGCTCAAGCTGTGGACTGTGCAATACAATCAGAGTAGATAGACCAAATGGCCTTCTTCTGCTGGCTTCTTTGTATGTTCATATGGAGTCCTCGCTGCCAGTGTCCTAAGGGAGGGAAAGAAATGTAGGGTGAAGAAACCATAGCAGGGCAAAGAGACATCACACTCTCATGCCCCACCAAACATGACCATGCACCAGCCAATAACACATAGCAGACCTACAGGGGGATCTACCTCCATTTTCCCAATGAAACCCACAATAGAGAGAAAGGCTCCCTGTGGACTCTCTGGAGATTGTGAAAGAAAAGGTAGGTAGCTGAGCAGAAAGGGCAGTACCAGTGACAGGACATAACAAATATAATCACTGAAAGATACTGGAAAGATTTGTTACCCAATAAATTATACAGAGACAATATTGCTGGAAAAAAAACTTAATCAAATAACATGAACAGTAATTACACTGCAACTACCTAAGATCAGACACACCAGGCTGTAACGGGCATGACCACCATGTTATAGTCAAGTCATTCAAATAAATGCAAACAAAAGGTACTTACCTGAATGCAGGGTGCAAGGTGTAGTCCTGTGGAGAGGTTGTTTGCACACATGTAAAGAAAAGGAAGTGGTTTGGGGGAAGGGAATCAGCTAAAACCCCTTTGCCCACAATGGTTGCTGAGTGGCCAGTATTTTATTTAGTAGCCAAGTGGCTAGTGAATGCCATTCGGTGGCTAGTGCCTTTTGTTATGTGAACTGAGGGGGGCAGACACAAGCAGAGAGAGGATGTATGCAGCCAGCAGCAAAAGCTAGAGGGGCATAAATAAATAAATAAGATATATCCATAAAAATGACATGGTTTCCTGGAGGGTGTTGCAGTCCCCCATAGCAAGCTACAAGCAGGCTATGTCATAAAATATCTAGTGGCTGGATCTGCTTTCACTAGGACAGCAGGAGGTGGAACCACTTTAATAAAAGATGTATTCAGAGTAAAGGGAGTGGTGTTCGGGGAAAGGGCACAACAGCAGTGGGACACAGCTTGCTCAAAACAAATTCCTACTATTTGAAAAGGGCTCAAGCTCTCTCCTAATTGGCTGCTCGTGACCTCAGCACCAAAGGCTCCAATTAGGTATAAGAAGGGTGATCTGGGGTGCTGAAGGAGTGTAGCTCAACCTTTTGTTTTTCTCTGTCTTTCACTCTCTGAGCTGGAGTTAGTAGTAGTGTAGTGGCAGGGCTTAGCCACTTACTTCAAGAAAAAAAGCAAGACAAAATGGAAATTAAGTTTTAAAGTACAAGCCAAATAGATGAGGGGCTATCATTCCCAAGATAAAAGAAAAACATTTCTAGCTAGGAAAGCTAGCTAGAGTAATTAAGTTCCAGAAGTGTTCGGCCCAAATAGACCAAGCAAGAAGGAGGGGCAGAAGCCAAGTTTGCAAGATAACACTCAAGACCTGCAAAACGTTTGTTATTTTCTAACTAACATTTGTAGGGATGGTTCACCTGTTCAACAGAGGACTCAAGAGTACCAGAGGAGCAGCTGGAGAAACCAGGACCTGGGAGGATCGAAAAGCAGCAGAGCCATCACTGTACATCAGCCATGGACTTCTTATCAATCCCTGGTAAGGCAGCACAACAAAAGCATTCATTCTTAAAGGACTACACACATTTTGGGTTAAGGTACCAGAGACTGTGACTTTTAAAAAGAGACTTGAAATGATTTTGGGACATTTTACTGTTTATCTTGGGGGTGGAATGAGAAATGTGTGTTGCAACAAATGCTAGAATTTTTGTCAGGGGAAGAAAATACTTATATTTATTTTTGTGCAAATGTTATTATACTGTTTAGGCTGAGAAGCCATTTTTCTAGTTACTGATAGAGCCATTGCTGAAGTAAAAAAAAGTAATAGTTATTCATAGACTGCTACATGAATTGGGTCTAATTTAAAGAGATTTTCTGCCTCTGTGATAATTCATATAGCACTGTTGTTGTAGTAAAAGTCATACCCCATATTAATATCTGTCAGCCCTGTGACTAGCCTTCTTTGCAGCTAGCCAGATTCCATCACCCAGGTAAGTGAAAGCAGCATGCATGCAGATGTTATAATTGGCATCCAACATGCAGCAATCCTTTTAAGGTGTAACAACAGGTTAAGCCCTCAAAATGTGTTCATTTTAAACTAAAAAAAAGTGTTAAAAAGGGAAAGGCAATAATCTCATTTGTGAAAAATACCAGACATTGTTTCTGATGTGTTCAGACCCCAATGGCCCAGGGTTCCTCAAACATGCATGAGCAGCATGAGGGTTTTGTGCAGCTAGAGGGAGAATGCAGCTGTAGTTCAGTGGAATGGTGTAGTGTGGATCAGGTGGGCTCCAGCACTTCTTTTGAGTCATGGACGAACATATCAGGGCTGGATGCCAGTAGGGATCCCCTGCAGATGGAAGATACACAAGTTGGAAGAGGTCATGGATGGGCTAAATTAAGCATAACAGAGAGCCAAGAAGAGGACAGACAAGTTGGAGAGAGAGAATGGATAGGCTGGAAAGCATACTGACCAAGATTGTCTCCAGTGTGGATCATCTCAGAGTGGCAATAGAGAGCAGAGAAAGAGGTAGAGAACCACAAGTGCAGAGGACATGGGATTCATATCCCTATCCGGGTAGACAAAGGGATGCAGAACAGCAGTATGTTGACCCCATTAGGCATGAATATAGATGGTGACAAGGCAATATTGCCCCACCCATTGTCCCTATCTTCACACCACAGATAGGAAATATTCTTCCCACCTTTGCAGATGAATCAAAAGAAGACCCCAGAGCCTTCTTGAGAGGGTTTAAGTGAGTGCTCAGGCAAGCTAATATCCCTGAAGAAAACTGGCTGCAACATTGGAAGGGCGCCATGCAAGGACATGCCAGCAAGTGGTGGTGGTACAAGAGCACTCGGATTCAGAATTGCAGGCAGTGCAAGCTGCATTTCTTAGAATATTTTGACAGAATCCATAACAGACAACAACTCAGAAAGGAAGCTGGATTGGTTCCAACAGCCAAGAGATAAACTTAATGAATTTATCCTGGACAAATTGGAGATGTACTGACATCTGTACCCTGGGGCATGAGAAGAGGAAGGAGTGGAGTTTATCACAAGCACCTTAGAACCTGAACTGCAAAACCATTTTGTGTGAGGAGCTGGTCCAAAAGGCCCAAGAATTGGCAGACAACTTGAACCAGTACCGAAACGCATCCAGGGTCAAGCCTTTCAACAGTTGGGCCCCACCAATGGGACTTCCATACTGGTCACCAGAGGGCAGAAGTGGTCAAACCAGGCAGCCACAGCCAAAGCTATGTTGGGGAGTGACACCAGCATCAGGAGAAAAGAGATGTTTTAAATGTGACAGCCAAAGTGACCTCAGGTACAACTATACTCAGCAAACACCAGCAGCTAATGTTGTAAATGTCACCAGTCCAGTTGAAGGAACCAACTTGGCTATTATTGCAAGTCCTCAAGAAACTGCAGCAGTCACAGGGGAAGCAGAAGATCCAAAGGAAAAAGGGAGGGCACAGTTGATATATTTCACAGTTACGCTGGCAGGGACTCCAGTGCAAGGTCTGTTAACACAGGAGCAACCCATACCATTGTCTCATGTAAAGCATGGACAAATCACATGGAAGCATGGACCTGGTGTCAAAAAAGAACAGAGATGGAAGTCATGCTTACTTCAGAAGAGGCCTATCGTCCATGAGAACAAGGTAAGGTAGAAATTCGAGCAGTCAGAAAAAAGTGACAGGCCTTGCCCTCATCTTTGATCATTCTGTGGCAGATGTGATACTGGGTATAGACATTCTCAAAGACTTAGAACTAACAATCCATGTCTGCAGCAACAGTGTGACCACTCCACATGGTTCAGCAACCCTTACTTCTGACAAAAATCCAGTTCTAAGCCATCCTTATGGCATTTACTGGAGGAAGGAACCACTGAGCAGGTTACCATCATCTTACAGCAAGAGCTAGTGCAAATCTTATGCGATGCAGCTTCGCTAATCTGCAGTGCTACCAAGGAGGGAGGAAATGCTGAAACCATGGCAAAGTGTCAACTCCAGGAAGTTATACAGCAAATTCCTGAGGTGGTGACAGAGCAAGTGGGACATACTAAAATGCTAAGGCATGTCCACCAGGTAAAGTACTATGATCAAAAAAGAAGGTGTGTCACTTTTTAAATGGGGGACTTGGTGCTCTTAAAATGACACATCTAATTCTGCAAGGAAGATGGGTTCTGTGCAGAGCTAGCTCAACCATGGGAAGGACCCTACATTATTTCCAAAAGGTGTTCAGACATTACATATGGACTGGAAGAACCTGTCACTGGATGGAGCAGGGGGGTACAGCACATCTCAAACCTTAGGAAGTTCATATAACACACAAACTCTAACATTGAATTGGGGGGAGAGACCAGTTTGTCTCATGTTCCCTCATCTGGCGAGAAGGAGAACCAAAACAGTAGGACTCAGGGAAGACTAGGCTTAGACCAAGCTTACCAGTGGACTATAGATGTCTGCACAACTGGGGAACCATGAGGCAGAAGTGGCAGCTCTAATCATTGTGTTAAAACTGTCATGCCCTGAAAACTGTTAATTGTAAATAGCGAAATGTTAACTGAGTATAGTAATGAGATCCTACTTATGAGTTTAAGCCTGCCAGTTGGCAGTCTTGTCTACTTCATTGATGTTTGGGGAAGGGGAATGTAACAGGCATGACCACCACATTACAGTCAACTCACCAAATAAATGCAAATTAAAGGGACTTACCTGCATGCAGGGTGCAAGGTGTAGTCCTGGGGAAAGGTCATTTGAACACATGTAAAAAAAATTGAAGTGATTTGGTGGAGGGGACTTGGCTAAAACCCTTTTGCCCACAATGGTGACTGAGTGGTCGGTATTTTATTTAGTAGCCAAGTGGCTAATGAAGGCTAGTGGGTGGCTAGCGCCTTTTGTTATGTGAACTGTGGGGGGGGTGCAGAAACGTGCAAAGAGAGGATGTAAGCAGTCAGCAACCAAAGCCAAGAGGGGCATAAATATTTAAATAATAAAATAAGACATATCTACAAACAATAACATGGTTACCCCACAGGCAGTCCCCCATAGAAAAGTACAAGCAGGCCATGTTGGGAAACGTATGTTGGCTGAATCTGATGTCACTAGTGCAGCCGGACATGGAGCCAGCCTGATAAAAGGTTTAATCAGAGTAAAGAGAGTGATGTTCAGGGGAAAGGCACAACAGCACTGGGACACAGCTTGTTCAAAAAAAATCCTACTATTTGAAAAGGGCTCAAGCTTTCTCCTAATTGGCTGCCAGTGAACTCAGCACCAAATGCCCCAATCAGGTACAAGAAGGGTGAGCTAGGGGTGCTGAAGAAGTGCAGCTCAACCTTTTGGTTTTCTCTCTCTCTCACTCTCTGAGCTGGAGTTAGCAGTAATGTGGTGGCAGGGCTGAGCCACTCATTTCAAGAAAAAATGGAAATTAAGTTTTAAAGTATAGGCTAGTTAACAAAGTGGTTATCATTACCAAGCTGAAAGAAAAGCTTTTCTAGTTAGAAAAGTCAGCTAGAGCAATTGAGTTCCAGAAGTTTTGGGCCCCGATAGACCAAGCAAGAAGGAGAGGCAGAAGCCATGTTTGCAAGATAACAGTCAAGATCTGCAAGGAGTTTATTTTCTAGCTAATTTTTATAGGGAGGGTTCACCTGTTTAACAGAGGACTGAAGAGGGCCAGAGAAGCAGCTGAGGAAACCAGGATCTGGGAGGATCGAGAAGCAGCAGAGCCATCATTGGACATCAGCAGAGGACTTCTTATCAATCCCTGATCAGGCAGCAGAACAAAGGAATTCATTCTTCGAGGACTACACACATTTTGGGTTAAGATACCAGAGACTGTGACTTTTAAAAAGAGACTTGAAATGATTTTGGGACATTTTACTGTTTATCTTGGGGGTGGAGCTAGAAATGTGTGTTGCAACAAATCCTAGATTTTTTGTCAGAGGAAGAAAATACCGATATTCATTTTTGTGCAAATGTTATTACACTGTTTAGGCTGAGAAGCCATTTTTCTAGTTACTGATAGAGCCATTGCTGAAGTAAAAAAACATAATAGTTATTCATAGACTGCTAAATAAATTGGATCTAATTTAACAAGAGTTTCTGCCTCTGTGGTAATTCATTTAGCACTGTTGTTGTAGTAAGAAAGTCATACCCCAAATTATTAGCATCTGCCAGACTTGTGGCTTGCCTTCTTTGCAGTTAGGTGTATTCAATCACCCAGGTAGGTGACAGCAGTGTGCAGTGTGCAGGTGTTATAAGGCAGATACTATCTCATCATAAGATAACTGGAAAAAGTGGTTAGACAGAATAACTACTAGAACTTTATGACCATTTCTAAAAATAATCTATTCTGATACTTTTAATGCTTGAAATTATAGCTCAAAAACTGTAACATTTGAACTACTAGCTTGGCATAGAAACTTCAGAATTTTTCAAAAGGAAGCCTGAAGTCCTTGCAACATGAGTCAGTCCTAATGATATAGTTCTCATGTGACACTTCGGCCCAGATATTCAAAAGGGTTGGACATGGCGCAACAGTGTTGCACCATGTGCAACCCACTGATGCACCCCAGCACGATATTCAAAAGGGAAAAGTGCGCGGCCCAAATCCCGATGCGCCGGAGTGCATCAGTAATGTATGCAGGCACAGGTGGGGGGGCGTGCCCATGCATACTCTGCACAGCCCGATATTCAACCCGGGATGTGCAGAGCCATGCATGCGCAACCCCTACCTGTGCCAGCACAAAGTTACGCAAAAAAAAAGGAACAACTGATGGCCACCCACAGGTGAGCTGCAGCATTGCAGGGCACAACACAGCAGCTGCCACCTGTGGGTGGCCATCCGAGTTCCAGCTGCACCTGGTGGCGCCCCCCATGCCCGATCGAGGGCATTTGTAAAAAAAACTTAAATTCCAACATCCCTGGTGGTCCAGTGGACTACGATCGGGCAGGCATCTATCCAAAAATAGAAATATCTGTCCTACATCCTTGGTGGTCCAGTGGACCACTATGTGCCCGATCGCAGGCATCTGTTCAATAATGTAAATATTCATCCTATATCCCTGGTGGTCCAGTGGACTGCTATCTGCCCAATTGCGGGTATTAGTAAAATCAAGATAACTCCAATATCAAGTGGACCGCTGTTTGCCCGATTGGGGGCATCAGTAAAAGAAAATAATTCCAATATCCCTGGTGGTCTAGTGGTACCCCCCACCCACCCATCCACTAAGCCCCACCACTCCGCTCCCCCCAGGTCAGCCGGCGGCAGCACCCCACCTACCTGCCACCCTGCCACCCACTGACTAACACCTTGGTAGGGCTGCACACCCATTGGTTAATAGCGTGAGCCAATGGGCGTGCAGCCCCTACTGTACTACACATTCCAGATATGTGGGTGGGGGTTACCACTAGACCACCAGGGATATTGGAATTATTTTTTTTTTACTGATGTCCGTGATTGGGCAAACAGTGGTCCACTTGACCACCAGGGATATTTGACTTATCTTGATTTTACAAATGCCTGTGATCGGGCAGATAGGGTCCACTGGACTACCAGGGATATAGGAATTCATTATTAATACAAATGCCTGCAATTGGGCAGATAGGGTCCACTGGACCACCAGTGATCTAGGAATTCATTATTAATACAAATGCCTGCGATTGGGCAGATAGGGTCCTCTGAGCCACCAGGGATATAGGAATTCATTATTAATATAAATGCCCGCGATCGGGCAGATAGCGATCCACTGGACCACCAGGGCTATAGGACTGTTTTCTATTTTTGGACAGATGACCGCAATCAGGCAGACAGAGGTCCACTGAACCACTAGGGATATAGTATGAATATTTCTATTTTTGTACAGATGCCCATGATCAGGCTGCAGGGGGCGTTGGTCCCCGACAGCTGCTGCCTGGCAGGGTGCCAGGTGCAAGTCATCGGGGATTGGCGCACCTGCATGCAAATGGGGCCATAATGACATGCCAATGGCCCCATGTGTGCCTTGCATACATTATGGCTCCATTTGCATGTTAAGTTTTGAATGTCACGGTTGCTGTGCATGGCGCAATGGAACTTGTGCTAGCGCATCTCCACGCTCCACTCTGGCCACTTGCGCTGGCGCAGTGCCACTGCACCATGCACACTGGGGGTGGCCATAGGCGATATTCAAAGCTGCTGAGCCATGGCACAGCTCCGTTGAATATCGCCCAGTCCACACCCCTGCGCTACCAAGTTGCACTGCACCCAAGCTTGTGCCACAGCCTGGCGCAGTTTGAATATCTGTGCCTTCATGTTTAGACATGTCAATATAATATGTTGCTAAAAGTATCAGGTGGCCAATTCCAGGACAACCATTGCAACTTGCAGACATTCATCGCTACACCTGGGACCCTCCGCCAGATTCTATGAGCAGCAGGGTCCTGGCATTTACGATGTGTGACTTGTGACATGCATAGACTAATGCCACTGGCATGGCATGATAGCCCTGCATGCTGCAAGTTGCAGCCTGCTGTAGATAGCCCCCTCAGAGCCCCCCCAGAACACCACAACATACACCGGGAGTATGGGGGGCTGGACAGGTGGCACTGGGGTCCGGGGGGCACATGAGAAAATGGACCCTGGGGGTCCCCGACATTCAGTGTGGTGGGGGCATGGACAGGTTTGTGGGGCAAGGGGAGCACAGCAGGACCCTTGCTGCAGTAAAGTGAAGTGGACATCCATCGACTGGCACTAATGGATGCCCCTTAGAGCATCTCTGAGATGTTCTAACTTTGCTCCACCATTGCGGCTACTGGAATAACATAAGTGGGTTATGGCAGCTGCCCTTTTGGAATAGGCTTCAGTTGCTACTGTAACCCATCCTTGCGCCATGTCATTGCGGGTTGTGGTGTACTGGATGGCATAACCCTAATTTGGTGTAACCTGCATTTGACATGGTGCAAAGTGCCTTTTGGAATTGCATACAGCGTAACTCATGGTGCAAGTCACAATTTATGCCATGGGGTTTGGTGTAAATTGACTTGCACAGGCATATGCCATCTTGGAATTGGGCACCATGGGGCTGATTCCAGGATGACTGTTGAAACTTCACTGGTGTATGCAAGTTGCGACCCTGTACCATATTCTAAGAGCGGCAGGGTCCCGGCACTTATGACGTGTGACTTGCAACACATGTAGGCTAAAACTACTGACATGGCATAACAGCCCAGCATGCCACAAGTTGCAGCCAGCTGCAGACAGACCACCCAGAATCCCCCACCCTGGGACACCATGGCATGCACCGGGTGACATGGATGGGCTGGACAGGTGGCACAGAAGTCTGAGGACACATGAGAAAATCGACCCCGGAGGTCCCCGACATTCAGGGGGATGGGGCATGGATGGATTCAGGGGGCACAGGAAGCACTGCAGGACCTTTGCTGCAGTGATGTGAAGTGGACATCCATCAATTGGCAATGACAGATGCCCCCTAGAGCATCTCCAAGATGTTCTAACTTCACTTCACCATTGCGGCTTCTGAAATAGCATAAATGGGTAATGGCACCCACCCTTATGGAATAGGTCCAGTTGCTGCCATAACCCACCTTTGCCCCATGTCATTGCAGGTTGCAGCATACTGGGTGGCATAACCCACATCTGGCGTAACCCACATATGACATGGTGCAAGGCATCTTTTGGAAACGCAAATGGCATAACACATGGCACAAGTTGCGATTTATACCATGGGGTTTGGCATAAATTGACTTGCGCAAGCTTACGCCATCTTGGAATCGGGCCCCAGGTCTTTAAAAGTTTAGTTAACTATTTTCTGTGTTTAAATGTCAATATTCAGTATAGCAGCTGAAGCAATATCTTATATCAGTATTTCAAATTATCTGACCCCCAAGCTTTCATTAAAAAAAAAATAGTTTCTATCCCTGATGGTTCCAAGGTCATTCCATTTTAAAATAAATAATCTTTTTAGATCTACTTTAGAACCATTAGGTCTAGAAACTTAATTTTCTGAAACAGCTAATGTATTGCCTAAAACTAATATTAGTTTTTAAAAGCAGTCACAACTTACCTTTTATATCTCAGATACTTTTTCCCGCTTTGTTTAATTAAAAGATGTTGCTACCTGATGTTAGTAAGTGTGACGTATATGACAGCACTGTGCCTGAAAGTTGACATATTTATCTCTAGTTCCCTCACTACATCATCAGTATTGTGACCTCACTAACTATGTCATCACTACTGCTTAGGAACAGCCACTCCATAGCTACCAAATCAGTCATCTGTGATGTCACTGAAAGTGACATCACAATGCTGATAATGTAGTTGGGGGGCAGAGACAGATATGTCAGCGGTCAGGATGAGAGCTGTTCCAGACATCTAGCACAATATTATCATTCATAAAACTTTCTAATGAGCAAAGAGAAAAAGAAAAATACTTCAGGAATGAACGGTCACAACTGGCTACTTCTTAAAATTTGTATCATTTTCATGTCTGTCTGTTTTGGTTTCACTAGGTCTTTAAAAATGAAAGCATAGTGACCAGCCATTGATAACTAGTTTGGTCAACTTTGTATGTGTCACTACTATAAATTACACAACAGTTTAACAAAATATAGTTTTTTAACATATGCTTTTTCTTTTCTTAATTTGGGTAATACTACACATTATTTAATTAGAAACTCTCTTTTCTAGCAATCCTCACTCGTCCAAGCTCTCACAGACTGTCTGAGAAAGCCTCACAAGAGAATACTGAGTGGACAGTGAGCAGTACAGCCTCTTCAGTAATGGCGGCACCCATCTTTGCTATTCACAAATTACAGTGACAGTTCTCAGTGGCAGACACTGTTTGTCATGTGTCATTGATTGTTCTTTCCCTCTCCCTCCTCCCCTCCCTTTTTTCTGTAGTTAGTTATACGGGTTACTCCTTTATCAGTCTACCCATCTTATCTCTTGCTTGTACACGTCTTTATTCATGTTTCAGTTTTCTAAGCAGCTGTCTATTGTTTCATCATTATTTGTTTTATCTGCAGATGACTACAGAATGATCATAGGAAACAGCTGAGGACAATGAGATCTGTACCAGAAGTAACAGAGATATTGACATACTTATGTTCTCCTGATGCATAGTTTTGTGAACTACTCTTTGGTGTTCATATTTGATTCATTTACACTATGCCACAAAGTAAATTTACATTATAGTACACACATGTGATCATTACATGACTTTGGTAATGTTATGTCCTAAATCGCATTATTTATAGATCTTTTTTTTGGTCATAACTGTAAGAGACTGTGAAGCTCTGCACTGTAACAAATTATTTATTTAGTTTTTGTTATTTGGGTAGGCATGCTAGACAATAGAATTGCCTATTTTCAGGCACAACTCGGGAGGGTTTCAGATATGGTGACATAACTCAAATGGTAGCAATACATTACTGAGTAGAGCATATGAAGTTGATATAGTAATACATGACCTCAACTATACAATGATATATAATATATATATAAAATATAAAACAATACTGTTTTTTTTTCAAAGTGATTTATGATTAATGCATTCTGAGCACAAGTATTAGCATTTTACACATTTTGTTAAGGGTAGCACCAGTATCACTGTTTTTTTTTTTTAACCTTACATGTGTGCTATTTTGTATGTCTAAATCAAAACCCTTCCTATTTACTGAGCTTTTTTCCATTACCTTTATTAATCATTACCTATTCATGGCTTATACATGCTGCCTGTTTTACATTAATAATTGTGTAGTTTGTATTTATCATAAGGTGCCATGAGGCTTTGGAAAATGGCACTATAGAAATAAAGTTATTTTGCCTTGTAAGTGTAGGTGTATAACTATTGCCCATGGGGGGGCAGCACCTTGAAAAATCATCCATTAGATGTGAAACATTAGTGAGGGCCAGTCTGTTCACAGTTGTACTGTATACAAAGTACACATGTGATCTGACACTTAATAAAGATTACAAGCAAAAGCATTTACAATAGTAGAAATGTATATCTGCATACAAAAAGGCAAATGGCACACAACAATTAATTAACCAGCAAAGTGTGACTCTTTATTTTAGGCAGTACAAGTTAATCTTCCTTCACTTAATGATATTGGTAATGCTGGTAAAAAAAATAAAAAATAAAAATTCTGTGATTTCACTTAATGTAGTATCCCTCAAAATGCAGTGTCCACTTTACTGGTGCAAGCCAAAGAAAACCACAAACTGCAGCCAACCACAACTTCCAGGACAGGAACTCTTCATGCACAGATTAAGCACACTTGTGCAATCCCCAGGCCAGGGGCATCTTCAGGCTTTACTCCTGCTGCTTGGATCTGTCCACTGGTATGTGATCAGCTGACATATTAACATGCTGATGTTTCAGAGCTGGAAAACTCCTTCCTCAGCAAGTATGCTTAAATCGCACATTATGAGTTACTGCCCTGGAAGTTGAAGTCAGCTGCGGTTTATGAAATATGCATGTCTTTCTTCAGTAGTACAGTGAAGTGGACACTCCATTTTGAGGGATCCTTTGAAAAGTGGATTTAGGTAATTGAGCCAAGAAAAATGAAAAATACACTGTATTAGGCAACAGAGTCAAGAAACAAACTGGACACATTTTCAGAACTGATAGCGTGAATGTCATTTAAACTGACGTTGTCCACTGATTTTACAGGAAAAACAATGTTATACCAGTATTACCAATAGCATAAAATGAAGGAAGATTACCTTGTACTGCCTGAAATAGTCACACTTTGCTGGTTAATTAATGGTTGTCTGCCATGTGCTTATTTGTGTGAAGATAAACATTTCCACTACTGTAGAAGCTTTAGCTTGTAATTTTCCCTGCTACCTAGCACCTATTCTTTTTGTCGAAGTACTCAGGGATGAGAGCACAACACCATTGTTTTTATGTTTTTACTTAATAAAGATTGTTTTGCACCTTGAAAATCTAGAATGGCATGGTTCCCTCATCTGATGGCACTGTTATGACTGCACGATTTTTAACCATGTATATTTTCTGTTGCAGTATTGACTGGACACCTCTGATAAGTGCTAATATCTAAGGATGCTGGTCTTAACAATCAGTTGGGTAAGTGCAGCAACTTTTATTGCTCTAGGTTACAACTTTACACACTTTGTATATTTCCACAGGACACACTTTGCAGCCAGCTGGTAAAACTGATTTAACCCTGAGGTATCCCAAACGTCCACCCTGTCATCTTTTTCTATATGGTATGGCAATGCCATGGGACAGCCAAAAGGCCAGTTTGAACAGTTGTGCCCCAACACAAGCACCCACCCACCCACTTCAGTGCTGCCGAGACCTCCTGAACTGATCATGTTGTGTCTAGGTGGCCCCTCTCAGCACAGATGCAAACCATGCTGGAGAGGATCTATGAGGGTGGGGGGAGGGGGTACAGTCAATAACTTGGTGGTGCCAGCTGGGTGTGTCAGAGTGAGAAGTGCAGTCTATCCCCATGGCTGCTTACACCACTCACTTCCGAACATGTCTCCAGCTCTGCAGCTGCTCCAGATAGGAGCGTGAAACAGCATATTGTGATCCAATAAGTATACAAATGGCCAAATATTCACTACCGCAACCTGAGTGTCCAGTTACTGCTGTGCAAAAGTGCCTGTAATAACAGCCTATAGTGGAGCAAGAGTTATGTTACTGACTACAGGGGACTGGAAAGTTAAACTTAGAACCTGCACCCATAGCCTGTCTGTTAGGAATTTTTCATAAAGATATATACTATCCACCTCCAACTGATTATATTATTGATAGTCTGGTGACTTTGAAAAGATATGTGGGCAGATCTTGGATAGGTAGCAACCCCCCTACACAGACACACACACACACACACACACACACACACACACTTTCCAACAAAGTAAACAAGTGTTGCTTAGTGAAATACCTTTTGAACAAAATATGCCATTCTCAGCTTCAAAATCTTCCAGATTTCCATGGCCTTTGGCAAGGTTTTATGGCACACATGACTATGCAATAAGATGTAGAGTATTTAGTACACTACTGCAGAAACAGAACATATATTAACACACTAATGTTAGATCTTTTTTCTGAAACAACAACCAATGAGAATAAGCATTGGAAAAGGTACAGTCTGAGTCCATTAAACCATTTCAAATGGGGTTCCTACATGCACACTACAAGACAACTACTTCTATATGCACCACTTTAAAACAAGATCTGGCAGAGCCACTACAGCTGTAAATGCATTAGCTAGATAAGGTTTTTTCATGGGCTTAAACATAAATATGAATTGCCGATGCATACACAAACTGAATCAAAGTACAGTATGTTGAGAAGGGCAGATATAAAAATAATGCCACTGTCTGTATTAAGGTTATCTATATGTTTCACATTTTATTCTATGCAATGTTATAGCAATCAACTCAACAGAACTGGGTCAGCATATATGTGAAGGTACTGTACATTAACTGCAGATACTATATGTAGTGACAAGGTGGAAGATAAACACAATGTTGAGACATGTTTAGGAAGACATTTGATGTGTTTAATAGATTTTTTTAGAGATTGCTATACAGTACACACACACATAATTACTATAATATAAAAGTGCATATACCCAAATGTCAATGTAAATCTTATATATTTCATTACACATTTCATTACAAGTTGTTCTCATGAAGGAAGATCTTCCTGTACAAGGCCTAAAAATGGGTGTTAGGTAAAAGTAAACTGGGGTAGGTGTGTTGTTGAGGGAATTGCATAGTTTATCTTTTATTGTCACTCCACCCTAGGCACGCACAATATGAAAATCATCAACCCCCTGATATGAAGCAACAGGAATTAGATAGTACAATGACAGAAACAAGTAGGTGCTGAGTAAGTGGGCAGACAAACATGAGTATGGTAAGTCAAATAACTTTTCAAAAAGTCTCAGTATTATAATTAATTTTTTACAAATGCGTCTGCACAGTTGACAATTTTTGTAAAAAGATAATAGGAGTTATTCCACATAACATTTAATTTAAGAGAGAGGAATGAAGTTAATAAAAATAAAACAAAGTGGAATGGAAGAGAAGTAGCTATAAAATGAAGGTGGGACAAATACAGAGCTATTGCAGTGGCAACAGGTGATGTGTTCAATTGCTCTGCATCTCAGGTGGGTGCACAGGCAAAAATAACACAACATATATAGTAATAAAGAAAAATAAATAAAATACAGCTCACTGCAGAGTAGATTCGCAGACGCACAAATGTCTATGGCTGAAACATTTCTGAAACAATCAGTAGAAGCAGCCATGACTCTGATTGAGTGCCCTTTCACCTTCCCTGGAAGAGATTTGTTATTCTTCTGATAACAGAAAACAATGCAGTTTTCCAACCATTTAGACAGGCACCGTTTTGAAAATTCTGTGCCCTATCTTTTGGGTGCAAAGGAAACAAACAACTGATCAAACTTATGAACATCTTTAGTCCGGTTAGTGTAGTAATGCAAAATTATGTGTACATCCTGGCTATGTATTGTTCAGAAGAGACCGAGGTGCAAAAAGGGGGGGAGGAGTGGCCCTGTATGTTAATGAAAATATCAAAGCTACAGAAATTCAGAATACACATAAGGAGCCAGAAGAACTGTGGGTCACCCTGGAAACAGGAAATGGGACAGCCATAAGAACTGGGGTTGTCTACAGGCCCCCAGACCAGAGGGAGGACATAGACACATTACTGTTAGAAGATATACAAAACATGACAGCTAAAGGAGGTTCTGATAATGGGAGACTTCAACATGCCAGATACAGATTGGTCAATACCAGCAGGAACATCGGCCAGAACTAGACACATAGTGGATTCCCTGCAGGGGAGGGCCCCAAACAACTGGTACAGCAACCCACAAGAGACAGGGCTATCCTAGATCTAGTACTGACTAACAAAGAAGGGATCACAGATCTCCAGGTAGAAGGTCACCTGGGGCCAATGACCATCACATGGTATGGTTCAATTTGGCTACTACATCTAAATCATCCCATTCCAAGGCAAAAATATGGGACTTCAGAGGAGCTGACTTTGATAAGATGGCCAACAGAGTTAAGCTAACCCTGGCAAAAAGAAACACAGGTGAGGAGGTACAGGCAAAGTGGGCAAGCATTAAGGATACAATACTTGAAGCAACATCCCATTGTGTTAGACAGAAAAGGAAGTGCAAAAGAAGAAGAAAACCACTTTGGTTCTCAAATACAGTAGCAGAAAAGGTCAGAGCCAAAAGGCTGGCCTTCAGAAAATATAAGGGAACACAGCGGGATGAAGATAGGGAGGCATACCAAACTGCCCTAAGGGAAGCAGGTAAGGCAGTAAGGCAGGCAAAGTCCCAAACTGAGGAAACACTAGCACGAACAGTAAAAGAAGGTGACAAGACTTTCTATAGATACATTAGTGAAAGGAGAAAGTCCAGAGGGGGTATTGCTAAGCTTAATGGAGAAAAGGGAGCATTTGAGGAGGAGGACCCTGTAAAGGCATCTATCCTAAATAGATACTTTGCTCAGTATTTACTGAAGAGAAGGTGAGGGCAGGGCCACAGCTCAGCATCATGGACACAGGGGGAGGGAGGTGAGCACTACTCCTTCACAAAGAAAGGGTCCTACAAGAGCTTGCTAAGCTCAGGGTGGATAAGGCAATGGGATCTAATGGCATACATCCCAGGGTACTAAGGAGCTAAAGGAGGAACTAGCAGAGCCATTAGCAGAATTGTTTAGTGAGTCTCTGAGCACAGGAGAGGTCCCAGAAGACTGGAGAAGGGCTCATGTGATCCCTCCACAAGAGTGGTAGCAGGGAGGAGGCGGGGAACTACAGACCGGTCAGTCTTACCTCAGTAGTGGGCAAGATTATGGAGGCACTCCTTAAGGAAAGGATAGTGCAACACCTGGAATCCATAGGGGCACAGGATCCAAGACAGCATGGGTTTACAAAGGAAGGTCCTGTCAAACTAATCTCATAGATTTCTTTGACTGGGTAACCAGAGTGGTGGACCAAGGGGAGCAGTTGATGTCACCTACCTTGACTTCAGCAAAGCTTTGACACTTCCACATCAGAAGATTGATAAATAAGCTAGGTAGGCTCGGGTGGGTCAGAAGTTGGTCAACTGGGTGGCAAACTGGTTGACTGGCAGAAAACAGAGAGTGGTGGTAAATGGTATACAGTCAGAAGAGATGCAAGTCACAAGTGGGGTACCTCAGAGATCAGTCCTGGGGCCAGTCCTATTCAACATCTTCATTAGTGACCTGCAGATGGACTAGAGGGTAAGGCTTGTCTGTTTGCAGATGACACCAAGATCTGCAACAGAGTAGATGATCCAGATGGGGTGGGCAGAATGAGAAGAGATCTGGATAAACTAGCAGAATGGTCAGAAGAGTGGCAACTGGATTTAATGCAAAGAAGTGCAAAATCATGCACATAGGGAAGAGAAACCCTGAAGCCACTTATAGGCTGGGAGGGTTGCTAGCAGTCACAAAGGAAGAAAGAGACTTGGGCATCATCATCACTGATGACCTAAAATCATCAAGCAGACCTCTAAAGCAGTAGGTAAGGCTAGGGGGTGTTAGGGTGTATTAGTAGGGGCATCACAAGTCGTAAGAGGGAGGTAATAATCCCTCTGTACAAGACATTGGTTAGGCCCCATCTGAGTACTGCGCATGCAGTATTGGAAGCACACCTTCACAAGGACATTAACCAAATTGAGGCAGTCCAGAGAAGGGCAACCAAAATGGTGCAGGGACTGCATCAGAAGACATATGAGGACAGATTAACGGAGCTCAATATGTATAACCTTGAGCAAAGGAGGGAGAGGTGATATGATCGAGACATTTAAACACCTTAAGGGCATAAACAAGGTGAAAGAGTCTACATGTTTAAATATAAGAAAAATAGCAGGACAAGAGGACACAGCATGAGATTAGAGGGAGGCCGATTAAGGGGAATGTGAGGAAATTCTTTTTCACAGAAAGGTAGTAGATGCATGGAATGGCTTACCACAAGAAGTGGTGGCTATGAATACAGTGCAGGGCTTCAAACAGGCATGGGATAGGCATAAGGGAGCAATACAAATGACTATGAATAGATAGGTCACTGACAGAGCAAAGGCCGATGGCACATTTATAAGGTAGAAAAAGAAATGGGCAGACTGGATGGGCCTTGAGGTCCTTATCTGCCGTCAACTTCTATGTTTCTATGTTTCATCCCAGCCTCCCCCTGATTAAAGTACTCAGGGAAGAATACTGGCAGTTGAAAATGTCTGATTCAACATTAACCCAGAAACCACTTTAGGTAAAAACTTAGGGTTTGTTAGCAGAGCCACCCGGCCTCTGTGGAAAATCAAGTAAGGCTCCTTACACACCAGGGCCTGAAGCTCTGAAATTCTTTGAGCTGAAGTAATAGCAACCAAGAAAAGTGCTTTCCAATACAAATAGTGCATAGCACAACTTGCTGCTGGTTCAAAAGGAGGAAGAGTAAGTTTTTCCAAAACAAAATTCAAGTCCCATGGATGGACTGGATTATAAATTGGTGTTTTCAGATGGAAAACTCCTTTCAGGAAAGTTTTGTAAATCTTCAACTGAGCTATGGTTTTGCCATCCATGGGGAGGTGGCAGGCTGAAATGGCAGACAGATGGACCTTCAAAGAAGAATAGCTGAGGCTGAGATCTGAAAGATGTAAGAAGTACTCCATGACCTGGGGCACCGGGCAAGAGAAAGGGTCCCAACTCTTGGAGTCTGGCCAAATGGATAATCTTTTTCATTTCATGGCATAAGTAGTTCTGGTAGAAGGCTTTCTTGCCTTTACGATGACCTGGGCCACTAGGCTGGAAACTCCAAAGTGGGAAGAAGCTATTTTCCCAGGTGCCACACATGCAGGTGGAGGGATCTGAGGCCCAGATGCACCAGTCTGCCCTGCTCCTGAGTAAGAAGATCATAGCAGCGAGGCAGAGGTACTGGGGGTTTCATCGATAGCTGTTGAAGCAGAGGGAATCAAATCTGATGAGGCCAAAGAGGGGCTATTAGAATCATGTGAGCTCCTTCCACCTGTAGTTTCAGGAGAACCCTCTAAAGCACTGGGAAGGGAGGAAATGTGTAGAAGAGCCTCCACGTTCAGCAAAGAGACAGTGCGTCTCACCAGAAAACACCACACCCTGGAACGAGCAAGCAATAGTTTGGAAGTTTTGCATCAGATGGGGAGATGAAGAGATCTATCTCTGGCTGACCCCACAGGTCAAATAAGCTTTCGACTACGTCTTGATTTAGCTCTCATTCATGAGCCCTGACAGTGGTGTGGCTGAGACTGTTTGCCAGGACATTGCTGATGCCTGGCACATGGACAGCAGTCATTTGGAGGTCATGATGGACTGCCCAATACCACACTCACATTGCCTTTCAGCATAGAGGGTATGAGCGAGTGCCTCCTTGTTTGTTCAGGTAGCAGACAACAGACATATTGTTGGTCTGAATCAGGAGTGTCCACGGACATAGAAGGGGCTGGAAGACTTGGAGGGCATAAAGCACTGCCCTCATTTCTAACATATTGATGTGTAGAGACACTTCCACCTCAGTCCATGTTCCCTGGATCTGATGGTCTCCTAGGTGGGCTTGCAAGCATTAACATGAAGCCTCCACTGTAAGTGTCATGATAGGAGCAGGGGGTTGAAAGGGGAACCCCCATGGAGAGATTGGACAACTCCTGCCACCAAAGAAGATCCTTCTTCATGTACTCAGACACTAGGAGCCTGTGGTCCAGGTTGTCCAGCCGCTGATCCCATTGGACATGAAGACTCCATTCAGTCACCCTCATATGCAGTCTTGCTAGAGAAACTGTATGGATCGCAGCTGCCATCAGCCCAAGGAGATGGAGGATCAACTAGGCTGTGGTCCA
Organism: Neoceratodus forsteri; assembly: GCA_016271365.2. NCBI lineage: Eukaryota > Metazoa > Chordata > Ceratodontiformes > Ceratodontidae > Neoceratodus > Neoceratodus forsteri. Next base: position 823,506,374 of record CM057450.1, on the reverse strand, counting down.
GTGTGAGTTGGCAGCTAACCTGCCCTGTTCCTGCAGGATCTCTGCTCTGTCTGATGGGAGGAAGACATGCCCTGGACCATATCAAGCACCACCCCAAATCAATTGTAGGTGCTGGGAGGGAAGAGGTGGGACTTGGGACATTTGGCTGTTATTCCAAGTCTGGAAAAGAGGTCCAAGGTGAAGGAGAGGGACTCCCTCAGACTGCTCTGTGATGGGGCTGACAGAAGCCAGCCATCCAGATACAGACACAATTAGATCCCTCTCTGGTATAGGGCTACAGCCACCACTGCTAGGCACCTGGTGAAAACCCAAAGTGCTGAGGATAGGCTAAAAGGGTGAGCCTTGAACTGGTAATTTTTCCCCTTGAAGGCAAAGTGAAGAAAGTGGTGGGGGGCCTGGAAGACAGGGATGTGCAGGTAAGCATCCTGCATGTCCAGCACACAAAGCCAATGGCCCATGTGGAGCTGGAGTAGAAGTCCCTCGATGGTGAGCATGCAGAACCTCTTATACTTGACGTACAGGTTGAGCCTGCTAAGGTCCAAGGTGGGTCTTAGGTCACCCATCTTTTTGGGCACTAGGAAGAAACTGAAGTAGTACCCTCTTCCTAACTGTGTTGGAGCCAAGGGTTCTGTTGTTGACTTTTGCAGAAGAGCCTGGATCTCATCCTCTGTCAGAAACAAGTGCCTTGGAAGATAATGGGAGAGGCCTTGGGGTTGTCTGGAGGCCTGTCTAGGAACTCTATGGTGTGATCTCTTGCTATTAGCTGAAGAACCCAAGAGGCCATGGTTATGTCCTGTGACCCTGGAAGGTGGAGGAAAAATCTTCTCCCCCACTGGTTTCCACAGAAGATCAGGAGGAGGCAGGGGGGCCACCATGAATCAGGAGGCTGAGGGGAAGGAGCTGGCAGCTACTACAGGGGACTTCTGGGACTTGACAGGGGGAGTAGGGGTTCCTGATGCTGGATAAAGACATTTGGCCTGAAGTTTGGCAGGGGCCTTTTTGGTCTGGCATCACTGTGGCCAATGAAAAGGCTGTTTGCCTTTGTAACCCCCTTGGTACATGAAGTGGAAATCATGGATAGATTTACCACAGTCCTGCAATTCAGTAATAATATCCTTGGCATCACCTCCAAATAACACGGATCCCTTGAAAGGGGCATCCAGGATGGAGGTCTGATTGTCTTATGCCAGACCTGCAATCTTGAGTCACAAATGTCATCTAATGCAGACAGCAGTGGCTGTGGTATGAGCAACTGAGTCTACTATGTCATATGTGGCCAGGAGGGCATGCCAGCAGGAGATTTTAGCCATTCTCACTGTCTTGGCAATTTCAGCCATAAGCTCCTGGTCCTGAATAGCTTTCAGCTTGGACTTGAGTAAGGTCAGGGAAGATTTCTGGTAGGAAACCATATGAGCCACATAATTAAGGCACCTGAGGGGTGCAAGTGGAGGAGGAATGGATCTTGGGACCAAAATTCTTCAACTGCATAGACTCCTTATCAGGAGGAGAGATGCTCAAATGTTTAGGTTTAGGGGACCAGTCATAGGCAGCCATACTAACAATCTAGTTTCCATTAGGATGGCCAGTAAGGTGTATGATCCCATCTGGGAGGTGGTACATCCTGTCAGACTTTTTTGAAATAGTCGGATTGGAGGAAGGCTGTTGCCAGATAGTGGACATCAGGCCTTCATAGGGCCCAGTCAAAGGCAGTATGGGCATAGGAGCTGCGTCAAGTCATGTCTAGATGCTCCGCAAGCCATTCCCACTTTGGAACCTGTTCCTAGATAGAACTGCCACAGGCATTTTGTATAGTTATGATGAGTTCTACAAAGGAAGGGTCCTATGGAGGGGACTTTGTGGGCTCCTTAGGCTGAGGCTCTATAGGTGTATGTGTACTAGAGCTGGAGAATGAGTCAGAGTCGGAGTCTGAAGAGTGCCAGCTGGGGTGTCTGAACCCTTTTTAGAAGAGTGTCCTGGGTTTTATCCCTTATCTGGTGTCTAGATGAGCCTTCTCTGGAAAGGTGGGAATCCACCAAAGATGCTGATCTAGGTGTCAGAAAGGAGGTGGAAATAGAGACCACCACTGGTTTCTGATGGTCAAGCTCCGAGGCTAGTTGTGTCCTGCCTCCTGAATCAGGGTCTGAAACACTGCCTGGATATCAGCCTGAGGCTGCTGTGGAGGCAGAGGCTGAGGCTGAGGAGGAGGAGATGGTGGTGGAGGAGGCTGGTATAATCAATAGCCCAGTGTCTGATATTCAGGGTATATTCAGGGTATCCATGAGCCTGACTGGAATAGGGAAAGCCAGAAGGCACATTCCCTTGATTTAACATAGCCCAGCATTTGGTACCTGGGTTCATAATGGGGTTGATAACCAGCTGCTGGATACCCCGGTGAAGGGTACATAGGGTATTGTGGAAGCAGATAGCCTGTAACATTGCCCATAGGTCCAGCCAGAGATGGAGTTGATGGCCCGGCAGGAGGTGGGGCTAAAGACCTGGCAGGAGGTCCAGAAGGACCAGGCGTCAGCCCTGTAGGGACATTCGAAGGGGCTGACACTGGATCAGGCACAGGAATGTTTAGTGCTGGAAGATTCAGCTCCTTGGGGCCTGACAGAAGGCTGTCCAGCATTTGAGGAATAGTCAGAGTGCCAGACGTTCCATGACCTGGCAAAGGGTCACTTGATGTCACGGTGTAAGTAGAACCCAACAGGAGACCTGTCATTGTCTGGAGAGCTGGAGTCCAAAATGGCGGAACCTGGTTGTCCATGGGGGCTTGGGTTAAGGAGATCCTGATAGAAGATCCCTGGAGTGATTAACAATAGGCCCAGTAGGCAAACCAGGAAGAGACTGACCCAGCAAAGGAAGGGAAACCTCCAGATTAGTGTCCACCTCCGGCTCTTGCTCTTCAGGCAAGTCCAGAGGGTCCAGTTGGGTCAGTGGGAGTGAGGAACCCTCTAAAGACTGTTGCATGTCTGGCAGCTGACCCAACTAGATATTGGGGGTATCCTGTGACCCTGATGGGAGAGCTTCAGCTGTGCAGTTCCCAGAGGAACTGGGGAGTGACTTATCAGCTACGGCCATGCTCACATCAGAAGAGGTAATGTCCAACTTATTGTCTTGGGCCATGCTGACAACAGCAGTGACCATGCACTCCTTAGTATGTCCATGGAGCAGCTTATTGACCTAGCTGCTGACAATTGACCCAGAAGATATGGGCCTAAAGAGCACATTAGGGTTCCGTCGTCCAAAAAAGAGCCCCAACTGCACTGTGAGTAAAGCGGGCAGGGAGGCTGTGGTCTGATCCACTGGAGCAGTAGGAGACCTGGCAGTAGGGGTACTTACCAAAGTGGAGGCCCCTCTGGTGTCAATGGTGCCTGATGGTCTCCGACTAGGAGAAGGAAATCTATCCCGATCTTGGTGCCTTTCCTTGTCCTTTTTCTTCTTTTTTGGGTTCTGGTGTTGGAGAAGATTTTTCCCACAGATTCTGCAGGTCCTTTTCCATCAAAGCTAGGTGCTCCTCCAGCAAGTGGGCTTCAAGCTTTTTCTGGTGCCTAATCTGTGTGGCCTGGTTGAAGGATTGGTAGGTTGTACAGTCCTTGACATGGTGGTTGGGGCCTAGGCAGATCACGCAGCTGGAATGCTCACCCCAGCATGCAGGATCTGGGTGCCACAGGACTTGCACTTCTTTTTTTTTCAACACATCACTTAATTGTTCATATTCCTGAACCATACCTACAACTATATCCCATGTTGTAAATTTGTCACTGTTATTTATTTGCTTTCTTTTTCTTCTGTATATCCCTCAAAATCTCTGAATTAGACCTGTTTATGTTAGAACTGTTTATATTGTATTTTACTATGTAATTGCTTGACCTGATGTTCTGTTCTCTTTTTATGCTTAACTGGACACTTGTGTAAACAGGCATTTTTGCTCAAATATCTTTCAGTATAAAATACAGAATGATCAATTGATTAAAAAATTGACTGACAGACCTGAACCACATATGTTCTGTAAAAAGCCAAACTAGCCATACTGGGTACAACTTGCACAAATACTGCTGGTCCAGTCACTTTGGCTGCACTGTTCAGTCCAACATTTATGCACCTGAGCCATCCAATTGTAGATGTCTGTTTTTCAACCCTTCCTTGCATGGTTGACAACGGAAATGTCAGTACCAGATCAGATAGGTAAAACCCAGACCAGATCACCTGAAGTGAGTGGATTACCAATATTTGCACAAGCTGTGGCCAGTCCAGATTTTGCAGCTCTGGTCCATGTCTGGTGATCTGGTTTTTACCCATGCCCCACTGCACGTGGCTTAGTGACATACTGTACAGATAGAGGCAGAGTCTAACCCATTGAAGGTTGAAGTTTCAGAAAACCATTATGTTAAAAATACCAAGACTCAATCAATTCCTGATGATCCCCCAACCCCAAGTCATACATAGCCCTCTACCAAAGTCATGCTCAAAAATTGGTGCCTCTTCATCTATACCATTAAGCTATTAATGCCATCATGCCTCTTCTGCTGCCATGAGCTCCCTCATCCATGAAGTCCTCTTCTGCTTGTGGCAGCACCCCCACAACCTGGTAATTTTCCAGAAAGCAGCTCTTTACACCGCATCAACTAAATTATTGCCAAACTCCTTATTTTTAAACATTTTGTTTAGAAATTTTTCCTTTAGTATATCCATCGTCAAGAGAAATGAATTTGTAAAAGAAATCAAAGCCTCCATTTATCACTTCATTTAATCACAATACAGCATGTTATGAACTGATCTGATTCTATGCGTACCTAAGTCAAAGAATAATTAGACACACACCTGCCTACCTATTTGCAAGAGAATCAAATGTGGTTATTATCATTCAGTTGTAAACAACTATAGTCACAAATTGCAGATTAAGAACATTCAGTAGAATATAAACGGTAGCCCAGAACTTCCTGCCTGAGAAAATGAAGTTGATGTATTATTTGGAAACATGCATCACGGGGACTCTTTGCTATGGAATGTCCTCCAAAGTAGCAGAATGACTGCTCTTAGGATAGTGGTGTCAAATGGCTTAATGAGGTGTTCATAGGGGCTGAGGGCACAGCAGAGCTTATTTGTTATGCAGCAAGCTCCTGGAAGTATTTAACCCATTCTGTTTCCAATAGTTTTCTATAATGTCTGTACTGTCCATTGGTAATCTGACACAGAATGACTGCCAGAAGATAATAAGTTAACTTTCTGTGGGCTCAATTAACTCCTCAGGCCAGAGGAAAAATTGTGTTCTACAGCTTCCTACACACACAAAACAGTGTAGTAATGAGGCTTCAGTAGAGGAATCTATTTTTAACACTCTTATCATGTTTGGCAGAAAAAATTATATCAGACTTTTTTTTGAATGCAAAACGTCTGCTGGGCTATGCCCCCAGCTGCAAAAACAGTCAGGAGACCATAAGTATATCTAACCATATCCACATTTTACTTGTAAAGAATCCTCTCCAGTAAGTGTAGTAGTGCATGTGATGAAACAACTCTTAATATTCCCAATGTTTTTAAAACATTGTCATAGCTCAAGTAACTAAAGATGAGAGAAAAAGTTCCATTTGTTATTTTAGGTTGCTGTCAATTTCCAAAAGCAGTCTGAAGTACAGAGTTTTAAACAACTAATTTTTATGCCATTTATCAATCATTTAGCAAGCCTTCCATTGCTAGGGATTCCTTCTGTTAGCACTCAGAGTTTCTGAAACTTTTTCTCCCTTGGATTTAGGTGATTGATCCATGAAAATATTTAAAAGACATTGGGAATGTTAACAACAGTTGTTTCATCACATGCACTACTGCACTTACTGGACTGGCTTATTTACAAGTAAAATGTGGATATCGTTAGATATGCTTATGTTCTTCTGCCTGATTTTTTTAGTGATGCATATAGAATTGACTGTCTTGCACTGTGTGTGAAGGAACACCATTTGTACATGTACTCAGCCTGCTATAGCATACATTAATCTTTTCCCATGGAACCTGCAGTAGTTGAGTCCATTTGATCACAACATTTTTTTTTTCTATTGTAAACCACTTGTGAGATTTGCATGTCTTTCTACAATAATACAGTATGGGATGCCACAAGACAGACAGGGCAACATCACAGTACATCAAAAGTATACTTTGAACAGAATATTGCACTGATAGCATAATGTGTTACATATTCAAGACATTGAAATTCTAGAATTGCACATTAAAGCAATATAGTTATATAGATAACTGACTAATGTAAATAAAACTACAAGTGCTACTGTATGTAATACAAAATAAATTCTTGCCTGTTGCTTGTGGCATGTGATAAAAATGTATTTTCTCTGCATAAGCTTTTGATTCTGTTGTATGCTCAAAGGTCTCATAAGGTTAATAATACACCTTAATATACTGTATTAATAAGAATCTGGCATATGTGACATATTGTTTTTGTAAAGCATGCTTGTAGATTTATACTTTTCATCTTACTTTACAGGAAAATTTCAAAAAAACATAGTGCAGGAGTCTCAAAGCACTTGCACTCGGTGCATCTGGGATGCCCTGGTGCAAATGAGATGTGCTGAGAACCAACTTTGGTATTCACAGAAGATGTGCCTGGGGATGATCCCAGTGCATCCCCTCTGTGAATACCACAGTTGATTCCAACCCGGGATGCACTGGCGCAACCCCCTGGTTGGGCTGGGAATCCAATGGGGCAGCGCATCTCATGATGTGCAGCATGCAAAGTTGCCATTCAGAGCCATTAACACATAAAGGGGGCCATTAGGCATGCAAAGCATAATGAGTCCATTTGCATGTCAGTATGGCCCCATTTGCATAAGTAGTACAGGGATGCGCCTGGCAGAATGCATCAGGTGCCATGGCTGTGAGGCAGAACAGCCACAAACCCAGCACCCCTATTAGTCTATTGCCCCCTCCTCAGAACCCTGATCTTGTATGTACAACCCCATAAACAGCCCTGGTGGGATCATGGTACCCCCCTTCCTGCCTGGAGCCCTGTATTGTTGAAATAATGATGACACGCTGCCCTGGTAGACTATTACAGGCACCCTCCCTGCCCTGAACCTGACTGTGGTGTACAGTGATACAAGATGCTCCCTGGTAGTCCAGTGGACCCCTTTCCCACCCACCCCACCCCAACCCCTGTCCATAAAAATATCCTATGGCACGATAATCTGTTAGTCAGACAGTGCCCCTCAGCCCTGACCATAACATAGATGGAAAGCCCCCATTTCCCTGGTAGTCCAGTGGACCACCCACCCCCTCACCCACTGGAACACACACACACCCCACCCGACTCCCCCATCTCCCAGCATGGCCAAGGAAGTTGACTGGCAGTGAAACTCACCCGCACACCTCCACAACTGCTGGCCAACTATGCTGTCTGTGAATGACATCGTACTGTACAAGTGTAAGTGTACTGGTGGACCTTGTCGACCAATGGGCTTGCAAAGTGTACTGTATGCTGCCATTCACAACTTGTGAAAGCTAATTCACAAAGTTGTGAATGTTAGAATACAGTACACACTGCAAGCCCATTGGTCAACAAGATCCACCAATACGCTAATAGTTGTACAGTATGCTGTCATTCACAGACAGCACAGTTGACAGGCCACCATGGAGATGTTCAGGTGGGTTTCACTGCCCACCAACTTCCTTGGCCATGCTGGGACAGGTGGAGTGGGGCGGGGTATGTGTGTCTCAGTGGGTGGAGGGTCCACTGGACTACCAGGGAAACATGGGCTTTCCATCTATGTTACGATCAGGGCTGGGGTTGGCACCTCCAGACTACCAGGTTATTTCACTGTAGGATATTTGTACAGATGGGGTTCAGGGTTTGGGGTGGGAAGGGGGCCCACTGGACTACCAGGGATTGTCTTGTACCACTGTGTACACCACACTCAAGTTTGGGGCAGGGAAGGGGATGCAATAGTCTACCAGGGCAGTGTGGCATCATAATTTTTTTTTCTTTTTCTGCTCCTCCCAGCCAGCACCTCCTTCGGGCCCTCAAGGTCCTATCCCGTCTGTCCACCATCCCCATGACCTACCCCTACCCCAGATCACAGCCCCCTGGAGGTAGCCTGGTGTCCCCCTCCTCCGAGAGGGAAGGAACCAGTGGGGGTCATCCAGTGCACTGTGGCATCGGCTCCAGGTGCTGCTGAGGTGGGATATTGTGGGGCTGTGATGGCAGCGAGGAGACCGTAGAGCCATCATCTGGCTAGTCAGGGAGCCATTTTCTGGTTTTCTCCCTTGGAGAGTGACATACCTGACATCAAGGCGAGTGCCAACATCCATCACTCCCCCGGAAATTTGAGCCCTGACACTCTGCCATGCTCCTGGCCTCTGCCAGGGGCCAGCAGGTGCCCAGCTCACATCCCCACAACCCTCCACCCTGGAGAAGGTGAGCTGTCTACGGATGCTCCAGCCTTCTCCCCCGGCCGGTTCTCCGATGACCCGAATCCGTTCCTGAACCCGGGTTGTCGTCATCGCAAGTGGAAATCCAGCCACTGTGCTGACTAGCCAGCCATTGCATCATTATTTTAACATTGCTGGGCTACGGGCAGGGGGGATGAGACAGCATTCCGTGGCAGAGGGCACTTGTAAGTGCAATATGTGGCTATGGGCAGGGTGGGGAGATTTATATTCTCACTATGGCAGAGGGCTATATCGCTGATGTTACAGCGATAGGGGTGGGGGAGACCTGGACTGCCAGGGTAGGTGGGCTGCCGTGCTGCAGTCTGCAGTATGGCAGCCTGCCTGTGGGTGGACACCCTCTTATGTCTACTTGTTGTAAACTTATCTTTTAGAGGTTCATCTCTGGACTTGCTCCAGGGTTGCACCTCCATGTTGGGCTGTGAATGGGGCTGCGCACTTATGTATGGGCTTGCCCCCTGCACAGCCCCTCCGTATGCGCAGCATAACGTTATGGGTAGTGTGCGGCGCATCAGCCTCCTTCCAGAATTGCACCAGTGGACAAGCTGAGGATGTGCATGTTCATCTCGGATGCTCTGGGTGCATCCCTTTTTAGTTTTAGAAACATCTTATCATTAGAGACTGCTACTTAACTAATGCTTCCTCATGACGCATTTCATCATTGTACTTTGACAGTTGAAGGAATTGTTATGGTCATATATTTCCTGACATTTCTCTGATATCTCTAGAGAAATTCCTGATTTGCCTGCAGTACTGCTGTAGCACAACCAGAGAAAATCTCTTTAAAAATATCTCAAAACATCTATAAATACAGTACATGGCCATGACACTTGCTACAACTGAACTAGGGGACTTTTGTTAATGTCTTATTTGTTGTTAACAATACAACACTGGAAAAACCATAAAAAGAATTAAATACAAAAAAATCCCTTATTATAAGAAAATATAAAAATGTTTTCAAATCATAGCAGTGCTCAGAATTAGTTACCATAATGTAATGAAATGTACAGATGCCACCAGACAATAATAGCCATGACCAACAATAATTTAAGATGTTCACATGACAGACACACATGGGCCCAGATATTCAAACTGCGCCACTGTGTGGCGCAAGCCCCTGTGCCGCTCAAAAAAGTTGCGCTGGGGTGTGGCCAGGGTGATATTCAATGGAATTGCACTATGGTGCAACTTCTTTGAATATTGCCCCCTGGCCACACCCACTGCGCATGGCGCAGTGGAACTGTGCCACTGCAAGTGGTCAGAGTGGAGCATTGAGATGCAGTGGTGCAAGTTCCATTGCACTATGCACAGCACCTGCGATATTCAAAGGGAGACATGCAAATGGGGCCATAATCTATGCACGGCACAAGGGAGGCCATTTGCATCTGATTATGGCCCCATTTGCATACCATTAGCATGCAGGTGCACTGATCCCCGACGACTTGCACCTGGCACCCTACCAGGCAGCAGCCGTCGGGAACCGACGCCCCTTGCAGCCCAATCATGGCATAATAGTGGTTCCCCTGACCCCCCTGCAGCCCGATCGCGGGCATAATAGTACGATCCCCCCCGCAGCCCGATCGCGGGCATAATTTTATTCCTCCCCAGCCCGATTGCTGGTGGCACAGTATTCTTCCCTCCCTCAGCAGCTCGATGGCGGGCATAATGGTCTCCAACCCCCAGTTGCCCGATTGTGGGTATGCATGAAATGCCCCCACCCCTGAGTAGCCCGATCGCGGGCATCAGACCTCCCTCCAAAGTCCAAAATCCCTGGTGGTCCAGTGGACCGAGAGTAGCCAGTTAGCGGGAGGAATCCTTACCCCTCAAGTATGTTTTCCCTGGTGATCTAGTGGCCCCACCCACCCACCCACAAAGCCCCACCACCGTCCCCCTCCATCAGCGGTGGGTGGCGCACCCACCCACCTGCCACCCTGCCACCTGCCGACTGACAGCTCAGTAGGGCTGCACACCGATGGCTCATGCTCTGAACCAATGGGCGTGCAGTGCTACCCGAGCTATCAGTCAGTGGGCAGCAGGTGGGTGGGGTGCTGCCGCCACCGGCTGATGGGGGAGCGGGGTGGTGGGGCCTGTGGGTGGTGGGGTGAGGGGCCACCAGATCACCAGGGATTGCAGATGGTGGGGTGGTTGAGGACGCTGCTCACGATCTAGCTTCTCGCGGTCCACTGGACCACAAGGGAGCTTGGACTTTGGGGGGTATAACCTTATGCCCACGATCAGGCTACTGGGGCAAATAACCTTATGCCCATGATCAGGCTACTTGGGGGGTTGGGGAACATTTGGTTATGCCCACGATTGGGCTAAGGAGGGAGAGAAGTATAACGTTATGCCTGCAATTGGTCTGCTGGGGGGGCACTTCAGCCTGCAATCGGGGCATGGGGGCATCGCCGGGGACGAGTGGATGACCACCCACAGGTGGCAGCTGCTGTGTTGCACCCTGCAATGTGGCAGCTCACCTGTGGGTAGCTCTCAACTTGATCCTTTTTTTTTTGGCATAAAGTTGTGCAGGTGCAGGTAGGGGTTGCACCTGCATAACTCTGCACAGCCTGACTGAATATCAGGCTGTGCAGTTGATGCATGATTCCTCCTCCTTCAGTTGTGCATGTCTTCATTACCATTGCGCTGTTGCTCAGCATGATTTGGGGGGCACAACTGCCTCCTGCTGAATATCGCAGAATGGCGCATTTCGGACTTGCGCAGGCGCAACCCTATTGCGCATGGCTCAACTCTTTTGAATATCTGGGCCATGGTGTACAGATGTGCTTCAATGCCACATTATTCAAGAGGTGACAGGAAAGAGCAGCATCAGCAGGTTACACATCCTAACTCCACTGACAGACCTACGCACCACCCCGCTGAGAGCATCTAGAGAGGCATACTGTATCACACAGCAACCTGTTTCACTTTTCAATCACTGACTGACTGGCAGGCTCACACACCCAGGCAAAAAAGAAAAAATGTTTTGTTTTTTTCTGTTTTGGTTTGCTATATGAAGAAATAGTTGTATTCTGCGGTGGCAGAAGAAATAGGGATGTTTCTGGATCTCTAGAAGATACATTAAGTGTTTAATAATGATCCTGCTAAAAAAAAACAGAATATATTCTGAAAATGTCCAGCAATTGAAAAGGAATATACAATGATTTAAACACCTGTTAAAACATGTCTAGATTATGTTTCTGTACATATTCAGTGTGTGACACTAGAGGTCACAAATGTTGAATTTCTTTTGCCTCAAAGCATACACAACCTTAGGTAGACCAACACTCAGGATATGAGAAAAACCTGCTTAACAATCTTGTCTGTTCATACTTGTATGCCTAGAAATGCAACCATGCAAACAGATCATTATCCCCCTAAACTATATCAGTTACATATATTGTTTACACTTTCTAGAAACAATACATATGAACTTACAAATTTGACAGCAAATAAAAGCCATTATGGTCTACCCAGTCTGCTCGAGTGTGCAGCTTTGCTACGATATTTCAATAGAGCAGCCCCGTCCCTCCCCTTCCCCCATCCCTGAATTCCTTCTCTCCCTCCTCTTCCACCACCCCCCCCTGTCCTCAGTGTGATTTTCCTGATAAGCCTGAATCACCCACTTTTAAATCCACTCACAGTCTTGGCTGAAACCAGCTCTTCGAGAAGCTTATTCCATCCTGAGTTCACCCTTTTAGTGAAGAAATGCCTCCTTGCATCTTTTTTAAATTTCCTCCATCCAACTTTAGAAGATGCCACCTTGTTATCCCCGCACTCACTACATTAAACAGCCTCTCACTGTTGACCTTGTTTATGCTCTTAATGTATTTAAAAGTTTCTATTATGTCCCCCCTCTCTCATCTTGCCTCCAGTGTGTACATGCCGAGTTCATCTAGTCTCTCCTGATAGGGTTTGTACTGTAGGCCCTGAACCATCTTGTTTGCCCTATGCTGCTCATCCTACAGCAAGTTTATGTCCCTTTTTAGGTGAGGACACCAGAACTGGACTCTGTACTCCATTTTCAGTTTCACCAGTGATCTGTAGAGGGGCATTATGACTGCTGTCCTTCTAGATATGAAACCGCTGGCTATGCAGCCCAGCATTCTCATAGCTTTAGCTGCCGCTTTGCTGCTCTGCACAGATTGCTTCAAGTCTTTGGTGATGATAACCCCCTAGGTCTTTCTTTTCTTCAGTCTCTACTACATATACCTTCACACCCAGTTAGTACTCTTCTGTTTGGTTTTAAGTGCCAAGATGCATAACCTTGCATTTTTTGGTGTTAAAATCCAGTTGCCGGGTATTTGACCATCTTTCTAATTTATCCAGGTCATCCTGTAACTCCCTTCTCCCATTCTCTGTATCCAGTAATCCACAGAGTTTAGTATCATCAGCAAAGACACAGATTTTCCCACAATCTCTTCCAATATGTCCCCAGTGAAGACATTGTATAACCCAATGCTAAGAACAGAGCCCTGTGATCCTGCTGGTGACCAGCCTAGGTTCCTAGAGTTTCCCTCCTACTACCACACACACATATTCTGTAACCAGCTCTTAATCCATCCCGTTAGCTTCCCCCCACCCCAGCCCTTCTAGCTTCCTGACCAGCCTTCTGTGTGGGACCGAGTTGACTGCTTTGCAAAAAGTCTAAATAAATTACATCCACCGCCTATCCCCTGTCCACTGCCCTCATAACCCAGCCTAAGAAGTTGACCAGAATTACCTGGCACAATCTTCAAAACTTGAAACCATGTTGTCTAGGGACTTGGAACCCGCCTGACCCCAAGTAGTCCTCCAGTCTTTCTTTAGGGTGCGACTCCATCAGCTTACCGGTGGTGGAGGGTGATAGTCCCCGGGTCAGCCCTAGAACCATTCTTGTGGATCGGCATCACGTGTCCAAGCCTTCAGTCCCTTGTCACCAAGCCAGTCTCTATAGCGGTAGTAATCAGGTCCACCAAAGGGCCATCCAGAATATTGGCCATCTCTTTTAACATCCTTGGGTGCACTTGGTCCAGGCCTGGTGCATTGTCCACCCAGATGATCCTGAGACCCTTTAACACTGTTTCTACTGAAATGGGTGCTTCCAGATCCCCCCTACTCCATGAATAAGCTTTCCTACCATTCCCAGGTACTGATTCCTCCTTTTCCCTTGTAAAGACTGAGCTGAAGTACTGGTTTAATACCTAAGCCTGCTCCTCACTACTCTCTGCACAGTCACCACCCCCCCATCTTTGTCTCACAATGCCCTCCTTCCTCTTCCTTTTTTCCTTTACTTACTGGTAGAAGTCCTTTTCTCCCATCCTGATTCCATTAGCAGATTGGAGCTCCCTCCTTGCTTTCACCACCCTGACAGTTCTGCTTGCCACCTTAGACTTCAGCAGATTAGCTTCCATATCCTCATCCCTCTGTGTATGCTTATAATTATGAAAGACTATTCTTTTCTCCTGCACCCTGTGTGCAACTTCATCGATGAACCAGTTAGGCCTCTTTTCATTGGTGTTCTTGCTCCTGATTTTAGCACAGAACAGTGTGGTCTCTGAGATACCAGCCTTTATTGCTTACCACTTCTGCCCTACACCCACCTCTGGCATAATCCTAGAGAGATGTACCTTCAGGATTTTTCCCATCCTTCCAATAGTCCTTCCAGTAATTCTGGAAAAGTTCAAAAATGTAATTTTATGAAAAGTGCCAGTCCTGAAGATAAATATTCAAGTTTCAAATAAATATATTGTTACACTGCTTAAAAGGAGTTCTTTAAAGATACAAAAACATAACTGATTTCTGACATGCATCCCAGCTGTAGACAAAGCAAGATATTTTGGATCTTAAATTTAAATGTCTGAGGACGTCAGTAAGTTTCTTTTTTAACAATTAATATACAATATGGAGTGTTATTATATCAGTGCTGCAGGAAATGGTTGCCATCTTAAATGAGCTGTAATATAGAACTCTAGAATAACTAAAACTGCAATTATTTAAGGAAAGCTGTTTTTCAGATGTCAAATATGAGCCACAAATGAGAGTTACACCAAAATGCTGCTCCTGTCATATCTGATTTGGGACTATGTTTCATTTGTTGTGTCAGTGCTTTATAAAGCAGTATTCACTACTGTAAGTATCTTAAACAAAATGGAACACAAGAGACATTGTTGAGCAGATCACTCCCCTGGAACGGAAGCTGAAGGAAGCAGAGAAGATACTCTCTGATGTTCAAAATTATTCAGTCAGTATCAACCAATTTGGTAGCAGTGGTGTACAAAGTTGTGACATCAATGGCTCTGGAGAAATTAGGAAAGGGTACCAGATCATGTCAGAGCTTAGACTACTAGAATATAGCTGACAAGTTGTTCCACAGCTGAATGTTTGGCCCCAAGATGAAACCAACAGCATTTAGACATTCATTTAACAAAACCTCCAAGACCTCAGTAGACAGGAAAAGAAGCTACATGACTAGGGGTGGGCAAAAGTTGTGAATTCCGCTTTCACAGAACGTCTGCGAAATGTTGGAAATTTTGCGGAAATTTTGGAACTTTCACCATTGGTGAAACTGGGATTTTCCACAGATTTTCAATGGGTTCTGCGGATCTTTTTTGTTAACTGTAGAAAAATGCATATAAACTGCAGAATATATGCTATTCACAATTTAATGAGCTGTGAGTGAATGAGTGCATGCTTGTACAATCACACGATCATTCACTGATAGTTCAGTGGGCCATTGGTAGTGCAGGAGGGCTGTGCCTGTGGCCCACTCAGGGGCTTACGGGGCTTATGTTTTGTATTGCAGTGTTTATTTCCATCCTGAGAGGGATTACAAAGAAGCAGATATGTCTGAGTCATGGAGCTTGGTGTTCAGTGTACTCACTCCTAGGTGACCATTTTAGAAAACGAGGACCTCACTTCACACTCCAGAAGATGTCACATCCAATAGCATTGTCCTCCAAAACACCATGCTGGGCCATCGGTACTGTCTCTTTTAACTAAGGGGAAAAGCTACCACTGTCAGGAGGTAGTATAGTGTAATGATTAAGGGCACTGAGCTGCAAACCTGGAAACCTGGGTTTGAATCCAAGAAGCTCCCACACGCATACTGTGTAGCACTGAAGAAGTCACTTAGCTTCATTTTGCTCCCAAGTCACACCTGGAAACAAGCTCCACTTAGTGTGCCTTTCCTAGTTAAACAGTTTCCCATTGCCCTTTCCTTTCCTATCACTTCCTGCAGCACCTGGTATTCTCTGGCTGTCTCTCATCCTACTACTGACCATGCCTGATTCTGCTTAATGTTTAAGATCTGACAGGAGCCAAGTATACGGTGGTGAGGCTGCAGGAAAATATTCAAGCAGATTCAGACAGGGCAAAGTAGGAGAACATGGGAACTCTGAAAAGAGCATAAAAGTGTAAAATACAAGATATTCACCTTAACAAGACCATCTGCTTTAAGGGCTTTTTGCCAAAGCTGCCACACATAAAATAGTTTGAACGGGACACTTTCAAAATAAACTAATCTGCTGAGGCAGCATTGAGCATAATTTGTTGAGATGCAGTCAGAAAAGGCATCCTTATAAAACACATTGTGGGGTGGAACAGAGAGATGCAATTTTAAAATTAGCACTATGAATACTAATGCCTTAATCCGTCTTATGCAAGTCAGCACATTAAAAGTTTCATGTTTTGGAGAAGAGACAGACTTTCCAGTCAACCAGAGAAAGAAACTATCAATCCATATTAAAAGATCAGAGCCGGGGGCATCAAGTTGCCCAAGATGGGGTTGCCACATCTATAGAACACTACCTTTGAAGAAGGGGGCTTCATCCAGACCTAGAGCTAAGAATTTGTACACCATAATATGTTATTTGTGGGGCTGGGAAAAAAAGTAATAACAATGTCTCCATCACATTTCTGCAGCCAGAATAACTGAAAAGGGCAAGGCTGCATTTTTTAAGGGTGACTATAATGGATTAATTAAATGGGATTGTTGAGATTTCTACCTGGAACAACAGAACTAGTTTGATTAGGAGTTATTTACAAAAAACATTGGAGTGTGAATGATGGCCATTCCTTCTGGAAATTATCAGAGTTGTAAATTCACAGCTGGCTGAACAAGTCTTGTTTATTTATTTATTTATTTAGTTTTTGTTGACCGGGTAAGTGCGCTAGCCAACCAGTGACTATTTTCAGGCACGACCCGGGAGGTACAGTTACAGAACACAGTGATACATAAGAGATTACACAAAGCAGGATACATTTGCAGGATACATAAGAAATTACACAGAGCAGGATACATTTGCAAAGGACAAAGTCACACAGTGTAGTCAACGCAGCAATAAGGATAAAATTACATGTATTCAGTTGTTGAGAACTAGGGGGAGAGGTGGTGGGGGACAGGTGTAAGGGTAGGGCAGGAGAGACGGAGACAGGGGGTGGTAGGGTGAATAGCAAAAAAGGGAAGGACAGGAGGGAGGTTAAGGCGCCAAGTGCGGCATTAGCGGGAGAAGGTTACCACCTGAGGCTGGGACGGTGGAACCGGGAGTCGGCAAGAGAGACGGAGAGGTCGGGGAACAGGACAGTGAAGCTATGGGTACAAAAACAGAGAGGGAGAGGGGTGATGCAGGGGAGGGCGGTGGGGGACTAGGTGCAAGGGTGAGGAGGGATTTGAACTAAAGGAATGGGGAGGGAAGGGTAGGGTAGGGTGGAAGGGCAGGGTATAGGGGAAAGCGAGTGAAGGGCACGAAACAGATAGGGAAATGAGTGGGGGGGGAGATAGAGTGCACCTAGTAAGGTGCAGCGGAGCAGAAGAAGGGAGGAGGACAAGGCAAGGCGGTGAAAACGGCATTGGCGGGGTGAAGTAGTAACCTGTGGCCGGCCGGTGGAACTCTGAGCGGCAGGAGAGAGAGGAGTCACGAAACTGGTGGGAGGTGGTATAAAATAGGAGAGGGAGGGGTGAGGACTGGAGCATAGGGAGAAGAGGGAAGAATAAAGAAGGAGGGAAAGCTGGCAGGAGAGGGCAGAAAGGTGAAAGAAAGGTAGGAAGGGTGGCGGCAAGTTACGGCGTGCGGTACAAGGTAGCAACCTGTTACCGGGCGGTGGAACGAAAAGGCGGCAGAGAGGGAGTGGAGGAGCAGTTAGGGGAGTGAGGCGGCAAAGAGCAGGAGAGGGGAGGGGAGGAAGAAGGAGGGTAATGACGGGGTACTGGAGAAATGGCTAAGTGGGAAGGGAAGAGAGCGGGGCTGGGAAAGTAAGTGTTACAGAACAGAGGGTGCAGGATAAGGAATGAAGGTGGGGAAAACAGCTCAGGAGAGGTCAAGCTAAGTGACTAGGCAGTAATTAGAGAGCTTTACAATTGGCATCAGAACAACAATGTTATACAGTATCAACAAACATGAAACATAAAGCAAAAACAACCAAGAATAAAAAGTGCAAGTGCCTATAATACATAATAGGGAGGAGGAGAACAGGTTAGGAGCATGGGATTCAAGAGGATCAAAACAAACACATTTGTCCATCGAGGTAAGGAAGCTCGGAGATTGTGCTTAAATGCATCATGAGAAGGACATTTCTTAGTCCCTGGGGCAGCAAGTTCCAAAAGTGAGGGCAGCATAACTGAAGGCTCCCGAGCCCTTTTTGTGCAGCAGAGGAATATTCAATAAGGACTTGTCAGAGGATCTAAGGTCCCGTGAAGGTATAACCGGTTGGAGTAGTTTTGAGAGCTCAGCTGGCTTTGATGCTCTGATGATGGTGTCGAAAGGTTGCAGAGGTAATATTGCCTGGTGGAGGAGGAGATAGCCAGCCCAGGTCTTTGTATAGCTGACAATGGTGCTTCAGGCGCGGTGCTTTAACCCATACCTGCAAACATTGTTGAAGGTAGTGTCCCATTGGTGCAGAGCAGTTTTGCTGGCCATGGTTAGGATGGAGCACCTGGAGGTGAGGGTTGGTAACAGGATTCCTCTAGCAATTGCCAGTTTAGTGGCAGGGGTAAGCAGGTAGTTAGTCCTGTAAGCAGCCCCTAGCTTACAATTGACAGATTTACAAGTTTCCTGGATGTGCAGCTTTAGGTCAAGATTTTGGTCAAGGTGAATGCTGAGTAGCGAAAAGAGCTAACAGACTCAGAGGGTTACCATTAATATCAGGCACAGAGAGAAGAAGAGCAGATTCTTAATTTGTGGGGATCAAATAGCATGGCTTTAGTTTTATTGGAGTTAAGGACAAGCGTTGGGTGTGTAGCCAGCGCTGCACCAAGTGGAAGTCTGTGGTAAGGGCAGCATTCAGGTTGGTGATATTGTCAGAGTGGGCATAGATGACCAGGTCATCAGCATAAAGTAGTGAGTGGTCAGAGGTTACTACATCAGGGAGATTGTTTACAAATAGTGAGAAGAGGAGAGGACCGAGAATGGAGCCCTGAGGGACGCCAATATCGATAACAGCACTGTCAGAGATCGCCGAGTTGAATTTCACTGCTTGAGTCCTGTTGGCAAGGTAGCTGCTGAACCAGGTAGTGACAGGGTAGGAGAAGCCCAGATTTCTGAGGGAGGCAAGTAGTAAAGGATGGTCAACAAGGTCGAACGCTTTAGTTAGGTCGATGAAAACAGCCCCTGTTAGCTTCCCTTTGTCCATGTTGGTAAGAATGTCAGAGGAGAATTTTGCTAGTGCAGTCATGGTGCTGTGGTGTTTTCTAAAGCCGTGCTGTGCTGTATTGAGTAAGTTGGAGTTTTCATAGATTGTTAACTTGAATGAAGACTAATTTCTCAAGGATCTTGCTAAGGACTGATAGTATAGCAATTGGTCTGTAGTTGGTCGTGTCATTTTGCTGCTTTTTAAACAGGGAGTAATTCTGGCGGCCTTCCAGATTTCAGGGACAGAGCCATTGGAGAGGGATAGGGTGAAGATTCTAGCTATAGGTCCAGATATGAGGTGAGCAGCCATCTTTAATAGACGGGGTTCCATTCCATCAGAGCCGGGGCTGGTATTGTCAGAGATAGCCTTGAGCAGCTTGAAGACTTGATGCCTGGTGACCGCTTTGAAGTAGAATGGTTTAGATGAGGTAGGTGAATCGCCAGGGAATGTTGAGTTCAGTTGTGTAGCAGGAGATTGAAGGGAAGCTGTGTAGGCAGATAGGTTGGAAAACTGCTGGTTAAATCGTTTGCAATAGTGAAGGAGTCATTACAGTGGACACCTTGCAGGACCATTTCTGAGGGTGACAGCTTGCATAGATCCTAAAAAAGTTTTAATGTGGCTCAAAATTTTCGAGGTCGTTGGAGGTTAGTCAGCAGGTTTTGACAGTATATGCTTTTAGCCTGCCTGATCGCCTTTGCAATCATTTCTATACTGCTTGTACAGGATAAGATCCAGGGGAGCTCAGATTTTTTGTATTGTTTCCATTGCTTATCTGGACTTTTAACACATAGTAATTCTTTATTTAGCCATCTTGACTGCTGACCTCTGACTCTTCTTTTTACCTTTGGGAGGTGTTTCTTTTGTACTTGCCAAACTTGGTGAGAAATATGTTAAGGCAGTGTCAACATTGGAGGTGGAAAAGCGTCAGTCCAGTCTATGTCAGATATGTCAGATAAGAAGGCTTGTGTATCGAGGGCAGCATAGTTCGTGAAGGTAATCAGTCGTGGTTGAGGAGCAGGCGGTGGGCAGGGCGCCAGTGACAGGCGTTGGTGAGTGATCTGTAAGTGAGTCAGCCAGGACGGTAGCTTTGGAAACATGATCCGGTCTATTTGTAAGGATCCAGTCCAGTAACACCTGATAGTGAAGGCGTGGTTCTAGTGCAGATAGTTATAAGTTGGTGAAAATTGTGCTTCTGGATCAAAGATGCAAGGAGATTGTGATGTGGGCCCAGCCAGTTCAGGTTCAAGTCACCGAGGAGGAGTGTTTCATTTGTTTTACATTTTGAGAAGCGTACTGCAGTAGGTTCTGGAGACTGTTCAGCCCACTGGTTGGTGGGTTATACACACAAACGATATGTAGGTGTTTCGACCCGAGTGTCAGGGTTGCATGCAGCGCTTCACATAGCATGAGGGAATCAGGGTTAGGTAGGACGCTAAGAGACAGATGACTTTTATAGTAAATAGCGACCCCACCCCCCTCTTGGACCCAGATCGATTGCGCCGAAGAATATTATACCCAGGTAGAGGGCAGGAGGTATCGGATACAGTAGGTTTCAACCAGGTTTCATGTGAGGCATAGTATGTCAGGATCCACCAACTAGCCCAGGCTTCAAGTTCAGCCAGGTGACTCAGGAGGCTTCTAATGTTCATATGGGCTAGTACCAGGCCTTTTTTAGTGCTAGTTGAGGTAGAGAGTGGGGTGCAGAGTTTGGGACCAGGGTTAGATTCAATATCACCAGATAGCAGGAGGAGCCTCTGAGCCAGGTGTATAAACATGTCTACAGGGAACATGCCTGGCTTAATTTTAGGTATGCGACTGCCCAAGAGATAGAAGTGGAGGGATAGGTACAAAACCCCTTTTGAGTAGTATAAGTATAAGTACATAACAGGAGAGACAGGAGTATATACCTGGTGGTTAACTCACAAGCCAAAAGAAATGATCAACAGCTGAGGTACAGAGTCACAGAAGTGTTAGAATTCCTGAAGGTGATGAACTGTGCCTGTGCATATGCAGGATGTGAAATCCTTTTGTCTGCATGCTTCTTTGTCATTCAAAGAGGTTGTTGAAAAGCCCACATACAGATCATGGAGCAGGTCAGATGAAATGTGGATTCAAGCAGACCTAGAGTCACTGAGTTTGTCAGACTTAGTTGCTTGACTCATGTTTTGCTAGGGATAGCTTCCAAAAAGTTGATTTTTAAATGAAAAATGCAGATACCTGGTGATGATGTTTTGCAGAAATCCAGTTCAGTAGACTTTCACGGATGTAGTGAGCAAGAATGGTGTAGTTACTCCAAGCAGAAAACCATGTAAATCCACAAAAACTAAGCTACAGACGCAGATGTGTCTGCTTCCCTATCAGTCTTTGCAGTCAGAGGTTAAGGTGCTCTGGGGAGGCGTTGTTGCTGAGTTATTCTAGGTATGAACCAGAGTAACTGAATTACCAAAATGAATCTGTGTTGTAGGGTTGTAGTGCCATGTTAGTCTCAGGAAAATCTGTGATTGTTGCTACGAGAACGGTGAAAAAGTGTATTGGAGGCAACTTCTCAACACCAAGAGATTTAGAATCAGAAATGGCCCATCCCAAGAACTAAATGTTCCATCCAGTTTATGGGCTGTTACCTCCCTCCTACACACACCCCAAGCACAATAAAGCTCTTTTATTTACAGTAATCGCAACTTGACATTTCTTTATGCTGTTTTAACAGTCATTTTCAACATATTTTGCACATACAGTAAGTGGGACATGTCTTATTAAGACTCCTTCTTATAGCACGGGTACATGACCTGATCTGCACCATTGCCACCGGTGCATATGAGTTGCACTGATGCTGATCAGGTTGTGTAAATAAACTGCAGAGCATTAGAGGTCGCTCCATTGTAGTGCAGACCAAGCAGTGCTTGTTCTGTCCAGGCATCATTTGCTAGCATGTAAAAATGCTGCTCTTTCTGAACAGGTGCATCCCTGTGACACCATGAAACAAGTACATGAAAATTTCTCATGCATCCACCTTCCAACTGTAATTTAATAAAGTACCTGCAGCATTCCTCCTTTCTAGCATTAAAACAGGACCCCCCCAGCGAAAAGTTAAAGACCACTTGTTGCACGGTTTCCTGCCATCAGCTGACCATGGCATCCAAATTTTAGAAACTTGCTTGCCATACTTCCAGTCTTTTTGTCCCAAATTCCTATCCTGGGTGCAAGAGCCACCCTAACAGATGGTTCCTTGCAAATCTCATCTTTCCCTCCTCCCAGTGCCTTTTGCATATACAAGTTCATTCTCTAGATGTATATGATATGCACAGACTACCAGTGTTATGCTGTTCTATGCCTGATTTCAGGGTGCAGACTGCAGCTGAGGAATTGCTGGTTGCAAGTTATTTTTTGACTATGGCACTGTGCTTCATTGCAGTGGGGGAAGAAGCACATCGTTTGTGTGACCAATTTGAAACACCAAAACTTGGCAGAATACCTTGGCACCTGTCAGTGTGTAACCTGCTTCTAACCTGCCTCCCTGACCCACATAACGAAAGAAAAAACTGTAGGAGGTACTGCCTGCCAACTGTAGTGTAAATGGCAGTTATTATTGGTGCGGGTGGAGTGGTGAATGACTGGCGCAGATGAAATAATCTCAGTCGGGTACAAGTAAAAGCACGTTAAACGTGGGAGAAACTCTCACAAACCATCATATAAGTGTAACTTCTGGCAATGTTGGGTTCTTTATCAGCTGCAAACACACCCAAACTTTGTCCCATAGGTGCCCCCCACTCCCATGTCTTACCTTTGGAACTTACTGCTTCTCCCAACTTCTGCATCTTTTCTTTTCTTTCTGCTCCTTCCAGATGTTTATTTCATTCCATCTGACATGGACCTTTGCCCTCAACTACTACATTTACTGTATGTGAGCCTAATGATTATATCTCAGAAAAACAAATAATCTGATGAACACTGTATCACTGTCTCTGGACAGGCAAAACTATAGACTCTCAAGTTAAAGGAAGCTCTAAATGCTCCATCTTCATAACTTTGTGACATATCAGTCCCCAGTAACAGCAAATATTACCCCTCAGAGTGGCTAAACAGCTACTCATATCTCAACACAGGGAGCTGATGGACTTCTATCAAAGACTGCATGTTTTTAGCACAATATATGCAAGTATGGTAACCTAAGAAAGTAAAAAAGAGACTAACAGCTACTATTTAGTTCTCAGACAGTTCCTTTATTGTTATGGTTAATTTCCATATACACTCCAGTCTCAAATATAATTAGATATATAATCAGATAATAATCTCTCTATATGTCAGATGGATTGTTCACGTAACTGTTGTGAAATATACTAGTGACATTTCAGTTTAAAAAAATAAAGAAGTGGAACTTCCTCTGAAATAGGCAGGTATGAAATTGAAAGTGAAATACACCAATGATAGACTAGAGCAAATATTGTACAGTATCTGATAAGACAATTCCTCCCACCGGTTACTGTGCCAGCGTGAGGGTGGCACATAAAACAGAAAGCACACTGGAAATTGAAAATACAGTAAAAACAACAATTTGTCTTTTGGCAATCGGTTTAAATGCTTCATTGGCAAGCCTTTAAACTAGTCAAGGGGGGAGGCACTGACAAGCAGCAGGAAAATCCCAGCCTCCCTCTACAAAACAGGGTACTAAATGAGAAAAAGACCAAGGTAGACAGGTCAGTGGGGGATGCTGCTACAGAAGGTAAAGCCATCAAAAAATGGAGAGCAATGAATACCAATGCCCGTAGTCTGGGTAACAAGCTTCCTGAATTAGTGGCCTTGATGGAGGAGGAAGATCTGGATATCGTGGCAGTCACAGTAACATGGTACACACAGAACCATGACTGGGATGTAAACATACCAGGATACACTATCTACAGGAGGGACAGGGAGGGTAAAAGGGG
The DNA here is from genome assembly GCA_016271365.2 of Neoceratodus forsteri. Classification (NCBI taxonomy): domain Eukaryota; kingdom Metazoa; phylum Chordata; order Ceratodontiformes; family Ceratodontidae; genus Neoceratodus; species Neoceratodus forsteri. Next base: position 823,482,396 of record CM057450.1, on the reverse strand, counting down.
AGGAGGAGTAGCTCTCTACATAAGAGAAGAAATCAAAGCAACAGAACAAAAAGGTAAACAGGGAGGAGAAGAAGCACTGTGGGTCAATTTGGAGGCAGGCAATGGCACCACAATCCGCACAGGGGTTGTATACAGACCCCCCTCTCAGGGGGAGGAAATGGACAAGGAAATGATAGAAAGTATACTTAGAATGGCAGATAAAGGGGAGTTATTGCTGATGGGTGATCTGAATATGACAGATGTTAACTGGAGTGCAGTTGCAGCAGCCACTTCTAAGAGTGGGGTTATTCTAGATGCCCTGCAGGAGGCATGCCTTAGACAACTAGTATTGGAGCCCTCTCGAGAGGGAGCAATCTTAGATCTGGTTCTCTCAAATGGAGATGAAGAGAGGATCACAGATGTAGAAGTGGGTAGCCATCTGGGAACTAGCGACCATCGAACAGTATGGTTCACAATAAACACAGCAATAGAGTCAAGCCATACAAAGACATAGGTACTGGATTTTAGGAGGGCTGACTTTGCCAAAATGGGTGAGTGCCTAAGGAATGCACTAGCAAATGGGCAGGAAGGAGGGGTGGAAGAACAATGGGGAATAATAAAAACTGCCATCACAGAGGTAACAAGCCTTTGTGTAAAGCAAATAGACAAAATGAAACGAGGTAAGAAACCACTATGGTTCTCAAAGGAAGTGGCAGTGAAGGTTCAAGAGAAAAAGAAAGCATTCAGGAAGTACAAGGAATCACAGAAGGAACAGGACAGAGAACTGTATCAGTTAAAGCAAAAGGAAGCTGGAAAGGCAGTCAGAACAGCAAAGGCCCAAACCGAGGAAAAGATAGCCAACTCAGTTAAGAAGGGGATAAAACCTTTTATAGGTACATCAGGAGCAAAAGGAAGACCAAGGGAGAGATAGTGAGGCTTAATAAAGGGAGGGAGGGTGGGCAGAGGAAGACTGTGAAAAGGCAGAATACTAAACAAATATTTTTGCTCAGTATTTACAAAGGAAGAGGGAGGTACCTAAAACAAACAGTAGAAACACTCTAGATACAGAAGTTGATATCAGCCCATTTACAGAAGAAAGGGTTCTGAAAGAGCTCTTAAAATTGAAAGTGGACAAAGCAATGGGGCCTGATGGGATTCATCCCAGAATTCTAAAAGAACTAAGGGTAGAACTAGTGACGCCACTGACTACCCTCTTTAACAAATCATGGGAGGATGGTGTGGTACCTGAGGACTAGAGGAGGGCAGATGTGATTCCCCTTCACAAAAGTGGGAGCAAGGCAGAAGCAGGAAACTACAGACCTGTTAGTTTAAACTCAGTGGTAGGAAAATGATGGAATCACTTCTGAAGGAAAGAATTGTTGAGTATCTAGAGGCCAGAGGGCACAGGACCCTAGGCAGCATGGATTCACAGCGGGAAGGTCATGCCAGACAAATCTGATAGATTTCCTTGACTGGGTGACCAAAGTAGTTGATCAGGGAGGGGCTGTGGACATGGCCTACCTAGACTTTAGCAAGGCATTTGACACAGTCCCACACAAAAGATAAATATACAAGTTAGCCAGCCTGGGAGTGGGTCCCAAGATGACAGCCTGGGTAAAGTATTGGCTGGCGAATAGGACACAGAGAGTAATAGTAAATGGAGTCCACTCTGAAAAAAGGGGGGTTAGTAGTGGGGTACTGCAGGGCTCAGTATTAGGACCAGTCCTCTTCAATGTCTTTATAAGCGACATTGCAGAGGGACTGGAAGGAAAAGTATGTCTCTTTACAGATGACACAAAAATCTGCAACAGAGTTGATGCACAAGGTGGGGTGGAAAGGATGAGAAGGGACTTGGCAAGGTTAGAGGAATTGTCAAATGTATGGCAGCTTAGATTCAATGCTAAGAAGTGCAAGGTAATGCACCTGGGAAACAAAAACCCAGGGGAAGAGTACACAATGGGGAGTGAGATACTAACAACAAAAATGGAAAGGGACCTGGGGTAGTCATATCAGATGACCTAAAGGTGGGCAAGCAATGTAAGAGGCAGCAAGGAGGGTTGGGGACTACTGGGATGCATAGGGAGAGGCATCACCAGTAGAAAACAAGAAGTTATTATCCCTCTGCACAGACAGCTGGTGAGACCACATCTGGAGTACTGCATGCAGTTCTGAAGACCCAATCTCCGCAAAGACATAGACAGGATGGAAGCTGTCCAGAGGAGGGCAACTTAAATGGTGCAGGGTCTGCACCAGAAGACATATGAAGAGAGACTTAAGGAGCTTAATATGTATAGCCTCGAGGAAAGGAGGGAGAGGGGGGACATGATAGAAACTTTCAAGTACCTCAAGGGAATCAACAAAGTCCAAGAGGTTAGCATCTTTCAAAAAAAGAGGTGTGCAAGAACAAGGGGGCACAATTTGAAGATAGAAGGAGGCACTCAGAGGTAATTTAAGGAAGTATTTTTTCACAGAGAGGGTTGTGGATGTATGGAACGGCCTTCCAGAGGAGGTTGTGGAGTCAAAAACAGTGGTGGAATTCAAGCATACATGGGACAGTCATAAGGCAATTGTAGGGGGTGGGGGTAGGAAGAAGTAGGCTGCTGGTTAACTAGGATCTGCAGCTTATCCATCAGGTAGGGAATGGACAGACTGGGTGGGCCAAGCGGTCCTTATCTGCCATCAAATTCTAAGTTTCTATGTTTCTATGTTGTCAGGCTCCTACAAGTTTTGCATTCCAAGTCTATACACCTTCTAATAACCCTTCAGAATCTCAGCACTTTGAATTGTATTTCTTGAATGGCATTTCCTAATGCTGTTATCCCATTCCAGAACCTCACTGCATAGTTCACTTTTCCTCATTCCTTGCTTCAGTTGCTTACTGTTTATTGTTTAGTTATAATGTGTGTTCTTATTTTATCTGTTATGTACATTTTTCTTTTAATTTTGTAATTGTTTGTTCTTGATTTCTTCATTGCCCTCATTTCACCCTCCCCGGGACACAAATGGGAAACAAGCTGTTATCAACTCAGTATGTCCTTTCTGGCGAAACTTTTGAAATAAATAAATGCATTTATTGTGCCTATTTCTTTTACAAGCCTATACAAATGTTAGTTAATCTGTAAGTAAATGGGATGTCACAGACATCTTTTGGCTAATCACAAGTGTCAACACATCTCATCTTAAGAACTGGAGAGCCAGAAGGTGAAGCTGAGCAGTGCTAGAAACCTAAGATGTCACAAGGTGACATTCAGCTCTACACAAGAATCATCTGTGGCATCCCATTTACTTTTTATGAAACTTTCATTTTTGTGCAGCACACAGATGAACTTATTGAAACTGATGAAATTTCAGTCACATCTTTAAATTTTCTATATTCAGTTCCAGCCCACACACTCATCAAAGCTGATCATGTGTCAGCTCCAATAGCCTAAGTTTGCTATCCAGCCTCTCAAAGGATTTTATTTACTAATTAATGTACTGTAGATTTTAATGACAACCATCCAGTCCTCATCAAAGATATTCCCAAAAGCTTCTTTCTACATGATTATACAGTATACACTATAATGGTGTTGTAGTGCCACTTTAGTTAGGGTTGAGCAGTTGTTTCTATGTCAAACTTGAAAGGTTGCACTTTAATAACTTTGCAACTGTTCAAGCAATTTGCACAACATTTTGCAGGCACCGTCAGGTACCATAGATCTCTTGATGTGGTAAGTTTTGTTCTTGTCAGATGTGTGGGTGTGGAAATATGGGAGGGGGCAAAAATGTTAAATATACTAGTTTGGTTGCAATTCTTTGTCATGCTGCTGTGCAAAAACAGTGTGGAATTTTGGTCTGAAATTTTTAGGGTATACAGGTCTTGGGTCACAGTGGTACCTTTTGAAGGTTTGGTGAAAAAAACTATTAATCCATTCAAAAGTTATTACATTTCAAAGTTTCCTATTTTTTCCTTTGGGGCCAGATACAGTTGATGTCCTGTTTGACAAATGATTCTTCAGCACAAATGCAGAATCCTTTGCACAAATGCTGAATCCTTTGTCACAAATTCAGAATCCTTTGACGTGCTGCCGCCATCTTGTTTTCAGTTAGCGGTGGCACAAAATAAAAAAAAACAGAAAAATACCTAGATTTTGAATGTGGCAGCAGTTGTTGTTACCCAGTCAGAGCCTGTAGACCTCAATTCTGGGGTCAGTTTTTCCATTCTGTGCTTGGAAATGTTGATTTTTTTAAAGCAGCAAAATCCTTTTTTTGTTTTTTTGTAAATTTGTGAAAGGATTTTTTTAGACAACATTTTCTTTGTCACGTCACAGTTAACTAACAGTTTGGGATTTTGACCTGAAATTTTCAGGGTGAAAGGGGCCTTTCACACAGATGTGTCTTTTGCTGGTCTGGTGAAAAAGAATTACTTTGCTCTGCAGTTCTGTGGGTTTCAATTTTGCTTTGTTTCCCATAGGATAACATTGTAATGTGAGGTGTACCCAGCCCTTTGTTTGTCACTCAGATGTAAAGAAATGGTTAGCAATTTTTCTGTGAAATTTTTAAGGTGAAAAGGGCTTAACCACTGATGTGCCTTTTGTTGGTTTCCTGAAAATATAATAGTCTTGTGCTCAATTATAAAGATTTCAAATTTTGCTGCCTTTTCTATAGAGTAATATTGCAATATGAGGTGTTTCTTTTGTGCTGCACACTATGGGATGGGAGTGTAGGGCTCAGAGGGCCCTGTACTCCTATAGGGAAATAAGGACACAATAAACATTTCTAAAAAATTAGGCATGGATGGGAGAATAGGGCCCAGAGGACCCTGCACTCCCACAAGCAAATATTGATGCCAATATGGAGCTTCCACACAAAAATAAGGATATGATTATGGAGTAATGGCAGTGCAGTGCCCGGAGGGCCATGCTGACCCATTAGGCAGCATTGCACACTGATGGGAGCACCAGCCCCACATCATTATGGATTGATGGATTACTACTCAGCAGTTATCAGAAACCAAAGGGGAATGCTGGAAGTACTCCTTTAACTTTCTGACTTCATTGTCATATTTGTATGCCTCTTCCTCCATTTGTCAGCATTAAAATGGTAAGCAGTTCGCCCAGTGTGAATATTTATTAGCACTATGAACCTGCTTCCTTTGCAATCATGAAATTAAGCTAAAGCTTATATAAACAGTTTTACAGTATCTTGCACTACTGTACTACTCTGCCCCCTTCCCCATTGTCTGATCGCTCACCTCATATAATGAAAATTGTCCCCGGTAGTCTAGTGGTCCCTTCCCCCACCTCAGATGTCCGATCACCCATCCCAGCAGAAAAATAAATCCATGGTAGTCTAGTGGTCCCACCTCTTTCCCAATCCCCGTCTCATTAAACCCACCCCATTCCTGGTGATCTAGTTTACCTCCACTCCCACCCTATGAGGTTATTACTCACCACTCCACCCCATATGGATTCCTGGACTTGAGCAGCACAGGCATTCTCTCATCTCCACAGCTACTCACTGCCTGAGCTTTGAATGAGCAGGTACTCCATACGCTATAGTTTTTTTGCAATGAATGTCCTTACTTTTTGAGATAGCGTAATTGTATCCTTATTTCCCTGTAGGAGCACAGGACCCACAGGGACCAACACTCCCATCTATCTATAATTTTTGATATAGTGTAATTGTATCCTTATTTTTGTGTGGGAGAGTGGGCCCTGCCCTCCCATCACTCCATATATGTGTATATGTATGTTGCTGTGGAAGCATAACTTTGCCATTTGCACATATTTTGACCCCATATTTTCAACATATTCTTCTTATGATCCCACCACATGAGCAAAGGTGGTGAAAAGTTTCAAATTGTGACCAAAATGACATTTTGACAACCAACTGTGAAATTGCCTTCTGGACTGAACTTTTCATAATTCCACTGACATTTTTTCATAAGGTGGGGAGTCAAGAAGGTCATGTGGAAAATTTGGTGAGAAAATATGCAAAAATGAGAAAGTTATGCATCAAAGTTGAAAACCCCCATTGAAATACATTGAAGATCACTTTACTTTGTCATATAGCAGTTGATGGTTCCAGCAGTGAGACATGTCTCTCATCAGATAGTGGATCTTCATCCTGGGACCTTTTCAGGTGAGTGATAGTGGGGGGGGTGTAAAGGGGGCCCGAGGTGGGGGTGCTCATTGGGAGGTCAGAGGGGGGCTTAGATCATCAATGGACCTTTTTTTTACAGCAAACAAATGACATCAATGGAAGGTTTTGTTTATTACATGTTGCAAAATATTAGGTCAGTGATCAGATGGTGGAGGGTACCACTAGACACCAGGGAAACTGTTTAAAAAAGAAGGATGGCAATCAGATGGTGGGGCTGCCACTGGACATCAGATAAAAATAAATATATTAGTGAGACAGTGATTGGAGGGTGGGGGTGCCACTGGACACCAGTAAAATATATTACATAAATTTAAATTAAATATATAACATTTATAAAACATAATGTCATCTAAAATAAAATATGCATTACACAAATATAAATGAAATAAATAAAAACAAATAATATTTAAGGTAAAAATATGTGGATGATAATCACTCCCAAACACACACTCATTCATTCACCACTATACACCAGGGAACATTTTACAAATTAGGTGTATGGCAATGGGAGTGTGTCGGGTGCCACTAGACAGCTTTTGAAAATTCTCAGCATTATGGGAATGGCTTGAAAAAGTGTTTTTTTTCATTTGAAGGAATTTTTTTCTGTTTGAAATGAAAAAAGTAATGAAAAAGGTTTCCTTCAAATGAAAAAAAGAATCAGCAAAAAAACAAAGACCAAAATCTTTTTTCTGGGAGAAAGAATCCTTTTTCATTTGAATGAAAATATCAAACAAAAAAGGATCCCTTGTCATGAAAAAGATTTGGCAAAAAAAAACTAAGATCAAAATCCTTTTTCTTGTCAAGAGATCATTTTTCATTTAAATGAAAATATCAAATGAAAAAAGATCCCTTATCATGAAAAATGAATCGGCAAAAAAACTAAGTCTGAAATCCTTTTTTGTGACAAGGTATCCTTTTTCATTTGATTGAAAAGGGACTCATAAAAAAAGGGTTAGTGAGACATGAAAAAGGATTTTAAATGTTAAATAAACACATTCCGGGGTCATTTTTCAACCACATAACTTCAGAATCCACCTAATGGACTCCTGATGAGCATGATACATGTATTGGTGTCTCGGTACAATGTCTTTTTTTTTTTTGGAAAATGGATAACAAAATAGCAGCAAATGAAAAAGGATTTTTTACCCATAAAAAGGATTGGCCCCAAATGAAAAAGGATCCTTTTTCATTTGAGCAAATTCTTTTTTTATTCCAGGAAGCTATCCAATAGACTGTACTGCCCTTTGAAAAAAACTTAAAATTTAAAAATAAATAACCTTGGAATGGTTTAATATTTGTTCTCCAAGCCAGCAAAAGACACATCTGTTTGGCAAGCCCTATCTACCCAGAACATTTCAGGCTGCAATTCCAAACCGTCTATGTGCAGTGTGATTTTAAAAAAAAATGGTGATTTTTAAATGTTTTTTCCTATCTGCATTTCCTAATCCACAAATCTGACCAGATTGAAACTTAGCATGTCAAGAGATCTGTGCTATAAGTCCATGCATGCAAACTTTCATACAAATCTGTTTAATGGCTGTGAATATATTAAAGTTCAAAATTTGGCTTTAGCATAGAAAGCCCAGTTCACCCCTAATTACCGTGCCATTGTAATCTATCTTTCTATCTAGCTATCTGTCTGTCTATCTAGCTATCTACTCTTTCTTTCTTTCTTTCTTTCTTTCTTTCTTTCTTTCTTTCTTTCTTTCTTTCTTTCTTTCATGTATTAGTTAGGGTTGATATTAAAGTGATCAAAGTAGGAAAATGCATCTTTAGGGTTTTTAACCCTAACTCCCCATTCACTCCCCCGACACACAGTGGAAGGGGCAAGGCAACACAAGCAACCAGAGACAACCATCATCAGGTAAGACAAATAACATACTGCACAACTCTCTTCAGATAAAACAAGTGATATCGATCTTCATGGTCACTAGGTGTATGAGGTCTGCTGCCATGCCAATGTGTAGGAGAATGCCTGCATGCTGGCTGGACGCCATCTGGGGGCACTGTGGGCACTGCACTCCAAAGTGCTCCCTAGAGACCTACCAGGAGGCTACCAGGGTTGTGGTGGATGGGGAAGTGCACAGCGGGCACTTATGAGAGATTGCATGTGGGTGCCCCTCAACACACTTTCATGGCAGTGGACATAGGGGCATTCCCCAAATACACTGGCATGGCAGTGAAAGATCTACAACCCCCATTGTGGTGCTGGTGCCAATCCTTCTATCACCCATCTGTCTCTCCATTGATGTGCCCATCCTCCGTGACTCTGGAAACCTGCCAGTAGGTATCTTTCCCACTCACTACCCCACCACAGTGGGATGTCAGTGGACTTCAGGGTGCCCAGCAAACACACCAGCATGGCAGGGGACTTCATACAATCCACTCTCCTGCTTGCCTTACCAATTCCATCAGTCATCTGTCTCTCAAATGTCCAGCCTATACACGTGTTCCCCCCTTCCCCAGGGTGCCCTGCATGTGGGTGCAGACTCCAATACACACTCATGGCATTGGAGATCCAGTCACCCTCCCAACACACTGGCATGGCATCTAAACTCATACAGTTCCACAATGGTGCTGTTGCCACCACTCTCGTTATGCACCTGTCTCCCACCACACCTCCCTATGCACTTACCTATTCCCCACAACTCCATCAACTTTTCAGTGCCACAGCACACTGGCATGGCATTGGACCTCATACCATTCTATCTGGGTGTTGTTTCCACCACTCTTGTCATTCATTCATTTGTGTCTCATCACCCATCTCTATTTTTTCGTCTGTCATCTCTGACCCTGGCAGCCTCCTGGAACTTGTATGTAATGGATGCTGTCCCAACACTATGCCATGTTAGCAGATCTCTGGACACTCCCAAATACACGCTCATTCATTCAAGTGCTCAGTCATGCTCAATCAGGCTGCCAGCCATGGAGGTGAGTGGAGGGCTGTGCCGGTGGCCCGATTGTTGTACTGGAGGGAACAGGGTGGGCATTAGCTCATGATGACAGCATGGGGAGTGGGGGTCCAATGGACACCAGGGGGTGTGGTTTTTTTTTTTTAATAAAATGAAATGGGGAGGCCACAGTAACTGGGGCAGGGGGACTTTATTTAATTATGGCTGGAGATTGACTGGTGGGACCACTACACACCAGGGTGAATCATTTGGGCTGGTGAGTAGCCGGGGGGGGGGCACTAGACACCAGGGAATGGGGAGTTCTTTTTTTTTTTTTTTTTTACAAAGAACATGAGAGGGCCATGGTAAGTTTGATGAGGGGACTTTATTCAGTTACGGCTGGTGATCGGCTGGGACGGGGACCACTAGACACAAGGGAGAGTTTTACATAATGAGAATTGGATATGCAGGGTGTGAAATTGCAGTGAAATTTCACCATTTCTCTGCAATGTCACAAAAACTTTCACGCAACTTCGCAACATCTCTACTGCCTTTTGGGCATACCCAAAGCAAAGGTCAGGAACACACAGACAGACAGTAGAATACAGTATACACGTCAGCAAGCTGATTTATTACTCCAACAGGATACCAGCTGGGAAAGAACTTAGTGCAGCCCAGTTGACCAGGGAAAAACAATACAACTCCACGCTCCACGAGGAAGACACCAGTGCAACTGCTGAAACATGAAGGAGCACCTCAAGTTACAGGGTTGAATATAGTTTTGCACAATCTGATCAGAGTCAACAGAAGGGTGCAAGAGTTTTTCAACAGCAACATCACTATCAACCCTAGCTTTCCAAGGGAAAAGTTTTTGGTTTCTTTATCAGTTCAAAAAGTTCAACTGCAAATGAAATTATTCAGAAGCCTAGTCCCACACCACCATAGCCTGAAACATTTTCAAGAGTCATTCAAACAGAAAAAAAAATCCAGTCTTTCATAACACACTAAAAATGACTTGAGGAGCATAGTGCAGGCTCTATTGACAAAGTATAAAAGAAATCATAGTTTACGCTCTCATAAAACGTGCCCCAAATCATTACCATCAGGTACTTGCACCTTGCAAAACAGCCCCGTGCTGAAGATTTTAGTGAGTAGAACAGTTGTCATTTAACAGCAAACCAAGACTTTTTGCAACACAAAGTATTTGGCACCTGAATCCCTGATAACTGCCATCCCACCAACTAAACCATCAGTAAGCAGTGTGGTCCACAAAGTACAAATACCTGCCACTAAAGAAGAAAACAAACTCATAATTTTGAGCAATATTTATGATTGCAGAAATTATTTTATTTTCATTAGTGTTGCCCTCCAGTATATGTTCTCTGCTCTCACAGATTTAAAATAAAATACCAACCAATTTAATAATGATCAAAACACAAAAGTGCCCTTGTAACATTTTATTTCAAGGGCCCATATTTCTGTTCATTCCTGGGATATTCAGGTCAGATACAATAACATATTTTTCAGGTCAAAGAGCTCTTATAATGAAAAACATGAAAGGGATGAGGGTCAAGCAATAAGGGTAAAACATGCATTCCCTTGTCTAATTTTGGATTCTCGGTCCACTTTTATTCACTCAGTGTTACACTTCTCTCTGCTATACACTTTTTCTTTCTGTGTCACCCTTTCTTTTTTCTATGCTCCCACAAAATATTTGCTTTTTACAAACACTTGAGAACCAGGGCACTGCTTTTAACATGCTGAGACCACACACCTCCATTTTACTGAAAATACTGTTTTAGTACATATCTCCAGGACCAAAGGGGCAGGACAAAGGTATGTCCCTTCACAACTCCTTCTTGCTGAAATTGCTCCATGACAATAAGATTTCAAATACTTGGCCTAGACATGATTGTGCTCCCAGTAGTGGCAGGAGTAGAAAGCACCTCCTCAGATAGGGACATACCCAGGTCCATAGAATGTAAAAGACCTGGGAAGCCTGAAGATGAGCATCAGTGGTTAAGGGGCGAGTTCAGCAGACAGTGGCATCTCTTAGCAAGACTGGGAAGAGTGTAGTGCCATAAGCCAAGAGCCCAGACAGATGAGATGAAACAACCCCCCCAAAAATAAATCTCAGAAACTTTAATCCTGACTATACGCAGCTCCTACAATTAATTCAGAGTCCTTGTATGAGTCTCAGCCCACACACCACCATTTTGCTCTATACTATTACCATGTCTTTCCTCAACAAGACACGTTCTTCCTTATCTCTACCTACCTCATGCCACTGGTGAACAAAGCTATAATATTTTTGACCTGTTCTCACACAGCTGCAATTTATGTGCTGTTTTAACCCCCCATTTATATTCTGTGCACGTCTGTATTGTTTTCCTACTATGCCCACCTAAACGCACCTCAAATTACTTGCCTCACTGAAATGAGTTTATTCCCATATGGTATATAATAACTAATGATTAATGAATGAATGGATATTTTTCTTTGCTACAGGGGGATTCCCAATGGTGCTGAATTAAGGTGCATTTGCTTGAGAAGCTGTCAACCACATTTTGCTACCCCAGCCTAAAATGACAGGAACAGAGGAATATATGTAATATGTATACCCTTAAAGAAAGAAGGGAGACAGGGGACATGAGAGAAACTTTCAAGTACCTCAAGGGAATCGACAAAGTCCAAGAGGGTAGCGTCTTTCAGAAAAAGAGATGTGCAAGAACAAGGGGGCACAATTTGAAGATAGAGGGGGGATGGCTAAGAGGTAATGTGAGGAAGTATTTTTTCTCAGAGAGGGTTGTGGATGCATGGAACAGCCTCCCTGAGGAGATTGTGGAGTCAAGAACAGTGGGTGAATTCAAGAATGCATGGTACAGACATAACACAGTCCTAGTGGGGGGTAGTAGGAATTGACCTTTTGGTTAACTAGGATCTGCAGCTTATCTGTTAGGTAGGAAAATGGGCAGACTAGGTGGGCCAAGCGGTCCTTATCTGCCATCAAATTCTAAGTTTCTATGTTTCTAAAGCATGACCGAGCATCTGCAAGAATGCTCTCCACCCAAGGAAGGTTGAACTTGAGCAGCATACTGCTCAAAGCAGTTTCTAGTGGGGATCATGGTGACTGTGCCTTGGATGATGGCAGTGGGCCACCAGAAAAGGTATACTCAGGAGAGTTGTTGGAGGACCTGAGGGAGCCAGGCGATTATGTGTGGAAGCCAGATAAGAGTCCAGCAGTCAGCAGAGACGAGGGTGTGAAGATATGGGGTACCTAGGAGGTCTCAGAAGGAGCTATAAAAGTGCAAGAGGATTGCATTCCTTTATTTGAAACTGATTCTTGTAGTAAGTATAAGATGTTTCATTATTGTTTTTATTGTTTTATTGGAGATTTGGAAATACCTTTGAGTCAAAGACTCCTTTACAAAGGTTCCACGTCACAAATATTACATACGAGAAGAGAGGTTACATAGCAGTACAGCAGTACATAGTCAGGTAGTTACATTATCAGTTGTTACAGAGGCATTTGTGGGTCTCTCAGAGAGAGACCTAGGTCAGGTTAGAGCAAACATGCAAAACAAATGGCATATCAGTGCAGAGCTAAACAAGAGGGACGCAGTTAGTGGCAGGGTTATGGGGGGGGTGCCAGCCGCAGTCTAGGCCGGTTGTTTAGATGAAGGACTAGTCAGATGCAATCACAGTGGTTCAAGGACTGTAGGTGGACTCTGGGGGTGGTTTTGTAAGATCCTAGTCTGTTCTCATTTGCAAGCGGAGTGGGCAGACTGTTCATCCAAGATGGGGCTCTGGTATAGGGTATAGGTATAGGGATGTATGACAATGGGGGACAGAGAGGAGGTGCTTACCATAGCTACGAGTGTGCTTAAGTGACTGGGCCAGTCTTATTAGTGGAGCGAGACCTGATGGGTAGAGACCAAGGGCAATTTTTTTTGCCATGAGGCATGTGTGGAACCTAATCCTGTTGTCAAGGTTCAGCCAGTTGATAGCATTGTACAGTGTGCATGTATGAGTTAGCTGGTCACAGCCCAAGGTGAGGTGGCAAGCTTTATTTAGGGAGACATGTAGCCTGCTTAGTGCTGATGAGTTAGCTGCCCCATAGATAACTAGGCCATAATCTAGTAGGGAGAGGACTGAGGAGGAGACAGCTAGCCTTAATGCATTTGGGGTGAAGCAGTGTTTGAGGCGATACAGGAGCCCGAGCCGCACATTGAGGGCAGCAGATAGGAGGTGAATATGCTGGTGGAAAGTGAGTGCAGGGTCGAGTCTTAAGCCAAGATATCTGAAGGAGTCCACCTGGTCAAGGGGGGTATGGTTGGCAGTCCTCAGTTGTGGACAAAGTACCTTTTAGTATTAAATGGGTGGGAAAAGTACATAACCTTAGTCTTGGAATAGTTCAGGACAAGACGATGGGAGGCTAGCCATTTTTTGGCCGAGCTGAAGGAGGACTGGAGGGAGAGGTGGAGCTGTAAAGGATCAGTGTTGGATGTACAGAGTACAGCATCATCCGCATAGAGGAGCAGGTTCCCGGAACAGGTCTTGGGGAGGGAATTTAGAAAGAGGCTGAATAGCAACAGACTGAGGACGGACCCTTGCAGGACACCCGAGAGGACAGGTAGCCTACTATAGACTGTGTCTCCTATCTTTACCTGCTGGGAGTGGTTTGACAGGTAGTCAGAGAACCAACCAAGGGCATCCAGAGAGAATCCCGTGCTGGTCAGAGTGGATAGCAGGAGAGGGTGGTTGACAGTGTCAAACGCCTTAGTAAGATCTATGAATACAGCCCTGTGATTTGTCCTCTATCTAGTGCGGAGTGGATGTGCGAGGTGAGTTCCAGGAGGGCAGTGGTGGTACCATGGCCCTTCCGGAAGCCATGTTGCTGCATACTAAGCAGGTTGTATTTGTTCCGGTGGTCTGTTAGCTGGTCAGAGTCTATCCTCTCAAGAGCCTTGGATAGGGGAAGGAGAATGGAGATAGGTTGGTAGTTGTTAGTGAGGGCATGGCCTCCACTTTTGAAAATCGGCATGATATGGGCAGATTTCCAGTGGGAGGGGACTTTCCCTTGGCATAAGGAGCTGTTTAGTATATGGGTGAGGGGGTCGAGCACCTCAGTGAGAGAGAGTCGAAGTAGTTTCAAGTCTAAAGTGTCACTGCTATACCGGGAGTGACTTAGTGCCCTCCTGAGATAAGGCTCGGCACCCTTGGGAGAGATGACACACAGGCGAAAGGGTGGGGTTGATGGGAGGGTGGTGGAGGTGACTGGGGGAGGGTCAAATAATTTAGGGGGGAGAACCAGGCTTAGATTAGAGAAGGCATCATTGAAGGCATCGGCCATACGGGCTGGATCAGAGGTAAGGCACCCTTCAACCCTGATCTGGCTAGGGTGGCGTTGGGAGCTTTTCCACACAGGTCATTGATATTGTCCCAGAACTTTCGTCCGGAGCCCCAGGAGTTGGTGAGTGAGGTCTGGTAGTACTCAGCTTTTGCTTTGCACAAGGACCATGTACATTTGTTCCTTGCTTCTCAATAGTTCTGCCTGTCAGCTAAAGTCTTGAGCAGCAACATAGGAGCTTGGCAAAATCAGAACACTGTTTTGTGAAGTTTTTGCAAACTGCACAAGATCTTTTCAAAATTTCATGCACTTCACAAAAGTATACATTATTCTAAAAGTACAACTTTTTCAGTTAAAATACATAAACGTTTGAAACTGCACAATATAAAGTGCAAATGCTGCATACTTTGGATATTAAATATTGCTGCATCTGTTGCAACACTGCACATTTACAAATGTGATATGCAAAAAATGGGTACTTTTAAAACTGCAAAATGTAAAAGTGCAACTGTTGTGAACCAGGGACAACTTAGTTCATTTTCATTAGTTTTTGCCAACTCTGTAGCCCTTAAGTAGTCAAAGACTAGAAAACTGAAAACTGCCTTCTTAGAGTAGTAGAAGCTATGTTTTCAGAAAGTTAAGCAAATTTAAATTACAATTCTTTTGTACAAGTCCTGTCCCACATTTGCAAAGAGAAGAGAAAGCAAGAGATCAAGTAGAATCTGTGGTGACATTGTAGGAAGGGAAAAATGAGTAGACTCGATGGGTCAAGTGGTCCTTATCTGCTGTCAGATTCTATGCCATCACCATCTATGTCTCTATGTAGAAGCTTGAACTAAAAAAGGTGGGCCGCTGAAAGGTTTCTTTATTGAACAACACCTTTTGCTTTAAGACTATGATTTGATCAGGGTTCTTATTAGCTTACTCCATGATGCTGTGAAGTGTTGCCTGCTGTCACACTGGCAACTGAGCAACAACAGGAAAGAAGGCCAGTGGAAGAGTGAAAGCACATCCAGTTGGTTACTTTCTTCCCAGAAGGAGGAGGGAAGAGGGTCTGATACACACTGCTCCTAGGACAGTTCCAAGTGGTAGCCTGGTAGAGACTCACCTGAATGTGTGGGTTATCATGCATCCACATGCACCCCCACTGGTATGCCACAGTATGTGCCATGATGTGGAAGGAGGGTCTGCAACATGAGCTGTCATGTGAGAGATGGGTTGTAGGAAAACAGCAGAAAATGGAATCGCTGGTTGTGCTGGATGATGCACCCCTGCCCTCTCACAGCACCAAGTCCCACAGAGCACAATCTTCATTGCCCTAACTGTCACATCCCCAAAGGCACATCATCCTTTCTCTCACCTTCAAGTTCCTTCCACAAGGAAGGGGGCACCAGAGATATGGATACTCTGGAGCAAGGGAGGTGGCTGGAGGTAGTGAGGGATCTGTTTGTTTGGTGATGGCAGTAAGTGGCAAGCTCAGCAGAAAGCAGGGATGCTCTGAGAAAGAAAATAAAAATCATCCCCCGATCTTTTTACAAGTAGCAGTCGTCTGTTTGGTCGGTCTCCTAGAAAAGTTGAAGGTGCTTCAGGACAAAGGAATCACTTACTTAGGTCCACCTGCACTGCAACAGGACACACTTGGATTTTAGTTATGGAATCCTGATTTTCATTTTAGAAGTCCCGGGATATGTAATCAACATGACTGCTTTCAAAAATGCTCCTTGCACAAAGGTCATTCAAAACATATAGTTCTTACAATAGATGCTATTTCACTTTCAGTAGTCCAAAGCAAGGTGATAATTACCAAGTTTTGTTAGCCACAAGTCAGAGGTACTGTAAAAGGACCTTTTATATCAGGATTATCTCTCTAATAATTAGGTAGCAGCCTGTGCTGTCAGAGACCTTACTGCAGTCTTTATATAGGCCATTTAAAAAAATATATCTTGGAGCTTATATCCTAATACCCAGATACAAATCTGTTTAATCAAACTGGAAATCCAAGGCACACAATCTCCGGTAAGACTGTGAAATTCTACACCTGCCAAGTACTGGTGGAGTTTATATAAGGCCAGTAGAATGTTTCTAGTACTAGAATAGGTGACAGTTCAACTAGTACACCAGTTAGCAGTACTGAACAAGTCCATTATTTCAATAACTGAACATTCTGCAGGCTGTAAATAGTGAATAATGTATGGGTAGGGGTGTGTAATAGTTTTTTCTTTTGTTACACATACACATAAGGTGTGTGTAACAAAGATCACATGACCCCTACCTACCTATATAGATATATATGTTTTTTTTCATAACTGTTAAATTTATAGAGCTCTGTTTTCTTGCTCTTGCTTCTTTCCGCAGCTATCTTGGTTCTAAGCGTTGAGTTCTTCCTGTTTCCCAGCCCCACTCCACTGTTTGTCCTGCAGTCTGGGACCTAATAACATAGTAAGTAGTTTTTCACTGTATCAGTGGTTTTGGCAGTTTGTGGTGGTTTTGGCAGTTTTATACAGCACGTGGTCATACTACTGTATTTTGACTGTCAACTCTCAGCTGTCTCACAGTCACTGTCCCAAACAGTAGGTTATAATGTTGGAATACACCATGGTTATCAAAGCCTAATCAAGACTAGGTAGTAATTATAATAGGTTATTTAAATCTCATTCCAAATAAGTCAAGATGGAGGATGCCCCAGAGGCACAGTGGCAGAGCATGCCACAACTACGCAGATGATCTGGGTTCAGGAGCAAGTTTGAATCTGTATTTGTCTGGCAGCTGATGAGTGGGTGTGATGCTGTTGACAGCATTGTCTTGCTAGAGAGGAAGGCAATGCTTTCCCACTCTTACATAAACTGCTGTGACAGAGCCACAGTGGCAGCGGACAGACACAGTCCAAACAGAGGGGCAGCTGTGGAGCACAAGCGTGAACATGTACAGCATATTAGATGTTAGTCAAAGATGGGGTACTCTCCATCAATAACTGCCAACCACCACAAACCCACATCTCATACACAGAATGATTCTTTATGCTTGTGTCGATATGCTATCATCCCTTACAAGAACAAAGCTGTTTCTAGTGCACTGAGGAGGGTGGGTTGTCTCTTGCCACTGTACAACTGCACCCTGGCAACCCATAAGGAGAGAGAATGGTCAGCTTGGGAAGTATGCCATTCCTAATAACTTGTTTGAAATTTTGTTGCAGCACGTGGACAGTAGGTTTGCTAGCCTTGAACAGCATCAGTACAAGAGGATTATGGACTGCAAGGACTGCATTTGTTTAAAAGTACAGTTATGGCATCTCTTATGATCATAGGAGTGCTTTCTTGAGTTCTTTGGGTGAGAGAACTGCACAGCCAATCTGAAACTAGCATCAGCTGCCTCAAGAGTTATCTCTCCTTCTCCTACTTATCCTTTGACTGTCTTGTAATTACCTTCTTAC
This sequence comes from Neoceratodus forsteri, assembly GCA_016271365.2. NCBI lineage: Eukaryota > Metazoa > Chordata > Ceratodontiformes > Ceratodontidae > Neoceratodus > Neoceratodus forsteri. The sequence goes on along the minus strand of CM057450.1, from coordinate 823,464,602 downwards.
TTCCCGCTTCCTCTCACCGTTAACCTTTACTCAAAGCTGGTAAGCAATGTTAACTGAACCTATGCCTCAGATTGCATGTGTGGTATTTAGGAGAATGTATGTTATATACAGCTTTGTTCTGTGTTTTTACTAGTTACTGTATGTAGAATATGTACCAGTGTAATACATTGTAGATAATTGCTCTGAGTTTCTTATACTTAGTTATGTTTTCTTAAACTGTAACTATATACATTGCACCATTTTGTTATTACTCTGTCATGTAATTCATTTTATTCATCCCCACCCTACCCCACCCAGGATGCACCTGGAAACATTTTCAAATAAACAAATAAATTCATAAATAAATGTGGGCAAGAATAATTAACTTCAGACATGAGAGTGAAATCCTACTTTAGGAAAGTGATTCTCTCATATATATCCAGATATATCATATATGTATATATATATATATATATATATATATATATATATATATATGGCAAAAACTCCATTTAATGCAGTAGCTAAGGTTGTTCCACACCGACAAAAGTGAGGAAATTCTGTGTTAGGGTTGAAAGCCCCTTGGACCCCCCTGCCCACACCCCCAACCGGCATTGGGGTGTGCATTAGGGTTGCATCCTGAGAGAATCAGCTCCTCTGGTGCCCTTCCTGAATCTATCTCCAACCACACCACTGTGTACTTTGTATGGAAGATCTCCTCCCAGAAAATTCCTCACAAAATCATCCAAGTAAGGGATTTCTCCAGGTTTGTCCTGGGGTCATTCTATGAGGATCTGAGGCTTATGGACTGGTCTGCTGTGCTAAATGCTCAGGACTCTTCCACTGCTGTTAGTAATTTTCTCAGCACCTTCGGGGCACTGCAGGACAAGCATGCCCCTCTTATCAGGAAGTGGGTCTGCCACTAAGTGGCTGCATGGGAACCTCCTAGCCCTCATGAGGGCTATAGAGAAGTGCTGGTCCAACTTCAAAGTCATGATGGACCAGGTCATATTTCAGCAATATAGGAGGCTCAGAAATGAATGCAAAAAAGCAACCAGGGCTGACAAAAGTGAATACTGCAAAACTGCCTTACTAAGCTCAGCTAAGGACCCTAGGAATTTCTGGAGGAACATTAAAAATATAGTAAGTGGTTCCTCCAACTGTGGGGTCTCTGACATGCTCATAGATGGATCTAATTGCAATAATCCACTAACCATCGCCAATGCATTCAACTCTCACTTCTCAGATCTGTCTGCGTTCACCTCCCTATTCCCCACTAGTGGGAGTGATAGTCGTGTCCCAGCTTCTGCCCCACAGTTGCCCCCTATCTCCCATACATTACTCTACTTCAGGGCTGTAATGACACAGGAGATGCAGAGACTTCTCTCTGGTCTCTCCCCGCACTCTAGTGCTGGTCACAATAGTATGGAACCTAACCTCCTCCATCTTGATGCCTCTTCCACATGTCCCTAGCCTCTGGAGTTATCCCCAACCTTTGAAAGGTGGCGAGGGTTGTCCGTGTTCTCAAACAGGGCAACCCAAAGATTCTTGACAACTACCAACTGACAGCAATCTTGTAGGCTATCAGTAAACTTCTGGAGAAAGTTGTGGCTGGGCAACTCACAGAGTATATTCAGGCCCATGAGCTACTCTCTCCCATGCAGCATGGCTTTCACAAAGGGCACAGTACATCCTCTGCCTTTGTCACTGTCTCCTCCTGGATCAGGGAAGCTATGGACCAGGGTAAGCTCTCAGGCACCATCTTCATTGACCTATCTAAGCCCTTCAACCTAGTAGACCATGTCTTACTTTGCTCTCAACTTTGGTCCCTTGGTCTGTCCCCACTTGTCCTAAGATGGTTAACTAATTGCCTCCAGGGCAGACAGCAACTTACTAAATTCATGTCCTCTTGGCCACCACTCCTGTGACCTCTGGTGTTACCAAGGGTTCAGTCCTAAGGCCCTTTCTCATCTCTATCTTTGTCAATAATCTCCCCTCTACTTCTTCCAACTGTAGTGCTATGCCATATGAGGATGACTTGGTTATCCTCACCCATTCCCATGACATTGGGGTCATCAACCACCAACTGAGTGAGGATTTCAGGAGTATCCAGTCCTGGATAATGACCCACAAGCTGGTCCTCAACTTTAAAAAAACTCAGGCCATGCTTTTTGGGTCCCTGGCCAAGATAAAGGTCTCCCCTGCCCCACTGAGTATTACTGGTATTGATGGTACTTCTGTCCTAATCACTGACACCATCAAATACCTTGTGGTGACACTTGACCCTCAGCTTGACCTTGGGCATCATATCCAAAAGGTATGCAGAGCTGTCAACTGCAAACTGGGTCTGGCCTACAGAGCGAAGAACAATCTTACTTCTGCTGCTCACCTTGCACTGGCCAGAGGTGTGTTTCTCCCTTCTCTCTGCTATGGACTCATCCTGTTTGCATGCACCTCCAAAGTTCACCTCTCTAGATGGAGCATAGCCTATAGTAACATTTGCTGCTTTTCACTTGCTGTCCCTCGCCTCACCCACCACTGCGACCTGTATAAAAACTTGACTGGCTCTCCCCACCCAACTACATGAATTCTGTCTTGGTCAGCTTCACGGGCAAGGTTCTCAGAACTGGCACCCCCCCCCAGGACTGGCTGAGCTCCTCAAACTGGCTGCATCTTTTTCTTACTCCCTTAGGTTATTAGACCCTGCTGTTTTCAAAGTTTCTGCCACTCGAACGCAAATGGGGGTCAGGGATTTTGCTTCATGTGCCCGCAGAGTATGGAACTCATTTCCAGCCCAGGTCCGCTCCTCCCCCTCTAACTCATGTCTTCAGAGCTTCCTGTGGAATTACTTGAAGCTTTCCTCTGTATGTGGTTATCCTAAACCACCATAACTTACCTTGGTCCCCTGCACTGGACTTACATGTCCTTCTTTTGGTACCCTTGCACAGGACCCGCTGATGCAGCCACCTGCTTGGGTTCTGCTCTGTATATAATGTATTTACTTTCTGTTTCAGGCAATGCATTGACTGTGGCTCTGCTTTTGGGGCTCTGAACTATATAGGATTGCATAATGCACTGTTCATAGTCTTGGTGACTCTTTGTATATATTTTATTCCTATTCTAACTGTGTTTACTGACTTCTTGTGTTATGTTCATCTACTTCTACCTGATTCTGTGTAATGCCTAACTTGTATCATGTTGTTCTTTGTATGAACTTGTATTTCATTGTACTCTCCCGGGTTGTACCTGAAAATAGGCAAATGTCTTGTCTAGTGTACTTAGCTGGTCAATAAAAGCTAAATAAATAAATAAATAAACAATCACATTTTGGTGTTGTAACACCAGAATGGGCACAGTCTGTTTTTTTTTTCACTTTTAACATGATGAAATATCAGAATCAGCTACCAGCTACATCAACACATTCTATGGAATGAGGACAATCATAAAATGTGTACTTAAACTTGAGGCAGTTTGAGGCTTAAGATGGGGTTGACAGTGTCCCTCTAAAAAGTGTGTTTTGTCATGGTTGCAGATTTCACATTGTTCTAACATATACCTTATGAACACATATCCTATTTCTCTGACTGGTTGCATTTTCTATACATTGTTTATTCCTATAATAGCTTTCTGCCATGCTGGTATGTACTGTGTGAGTCATGCTTTCAGCTTTTACAATTAAAGAAAGACAGATACAGACTGAATCTAAGCCAGTCACATGAACAGTATTAGAAATGCTGTGTGGTCTGCAGTATAATTCCAGACAAATCAACATCTGCTGATCTTGTCTTGCAAGAGGGAAGTCATTGAAATTAAAGTTATACAACAGAGCCACTGACTTACTTGTATTTCTTAGAATTCAAATATGGCACTCTCCTAAAAAGGGTAAGTGATTCATCATATTTTATCTCATTTTCTTCCTGATGCAGTACTTTTCATCTTCCTCTGTCAGTCATGCTATTTTGTATCAGTGAGGACTGCAGTGACCACTTGACTAACATTGAAATTAAAAACTGAGCCATGTGAGTTACTGAAAACTGATGGGAATAATATAAAATCTGTATTGTTGTGGTATACCCATTCTGTCATACATTTTCATGAAAGTAAATGACACAATTCACCAAATTAATTTGGTATTTATTACTGATGTGATTGGTAAAAAGGCAACAAGGAAAAATATACTTTTGCAGAATTTATACCATGAAAGTGCAGCATTCAACTTAGGCCAGATTTTCAGAAGTGAAAAAAATGTGCATGCTGAAAAAAGCTACACAAGGGAGGGTTTTCTTGCACAAGTGCAACTTTTTCTGCATGTGCCTGATTTTCAAAGAAGTTGTCTTTTTGCAACCTTTTCCACAAATGATGGCAGCCTGCACATATTTTGTTTAGCTGCTGTAGAAAAATGCTACACCTTGGGCCACATTTTCAAACAGCCAAGTGACTAAGTTCTGTACTGCAATCTGTCAGTGCAAAACCAAAAATCTCCACACTAGCAGACAGTCATATTTTCACCTGTGCTCATGGGTGCAGGCAGAGCTGTGGAGGATGTTATGCCTGGTCCAACCAGGTGTAACATTTTGCTGCAGTGGCAAAAAAACATGGCTGCAAGCTGCCATAAATTGTGCAGCTGGCTGCAAAACAGTTCCCCCTTCTTTGAAAATCCGGCGCAGGTGGGAAATACTGAGGCTCTGCAAGTGAATACTCATTTGCATGAGTTTTTAATGCACCTGCATCAATTGCTGTGGATTTTGAAAACCCAGCCCTTCCTATTACCAGGCATGACATTCTTTCTGCAACTGAAGAAAAAAAGAAGTTTTCTCTGTGTGCACAAAATGCTGAAAATAGCATTTTTTTGCTAGTGTGCCGACTTTTTCCTGAAGCAGTGAGTTGCACACAGGGTCCCTGAGCCATGTCAGGCCTTTTGAAAATCTGAGCCCTGGTCTATATTTCCCTATAATATTTAGTAACAGCTCCAAATAAAAGTGGCCTCAAGCAGCATGATGCAATAAACCACAATATAGTAGATGTAGCCTCTGATCCAAAAGAGGAATTATATAATACTGTTGCTATTAACCTCTACTTACCAGATTAATAAAGTGTTTACTGAGTTAGTTTCCATGTAATGAAAGAGAGGGTGGGGGCTTCCTGCAGTTTAGAAGGAAAGGAACCATTTTCTGAATTTCAGTTCAGACTAAGCTTTCAGAGATGTAAGAGCACATAGTTCAGACAATCAGGTTTGCACTATACACGTCTGGTGAGCCTGAAGGCAACCTTTCTCCTGTTGCTAAAACTGAGACCAACCAGTTATGGGGTGAGGTGAAGAAGACCATGAACCAGCAACCCCTCAAGAGGGTAGGGAGTGGGGCATCCAGCCATGTGTACTGTGGTCCAGTAAGGGAGGAAAAGCAAATTCTTTCAGTGCTGTGAACAGCATAACTGACAGATGGGGAGAAAATGAAAGTACAGTATGTGGAGATAACACTGCCACCTTCATTGTGGGAGCTGACAGGATAGTGTGCAGGGTGTCTGTCCCCAAGTCCAGCCATAGCTTCCTGGTAGGATTTGCAGACATCCTAGACCAGATTTTCAAACCCAGAAAAAATGCTTACATGTAGAAAAAAAAAAGATATGCGAGGGAAGGTTTCCTTGTGTTATTGTAATTTTTTCTGCATGTGTTTAATTATTAAAAAGGTTGCTTTTTTGCAATGTTTTCACACTTTACAGCGGCTTGCTTATTTATTTTTTTTTTGTGTAGCTGTGAGAAAACATTCTGCCCGGCGTACCAGGTGTAATATTTTTTGTACAACTGCAGAAAAAAGGAAAATGCTTCCTTTGCACATAAAATGCTAAAAATAGCATTTTCACAGCCCTTACAGAAATAATTATATGAAATGTTTTCATGCTGCACATGTAAAACTACCCATGTGATATGTGTGCTGCAGGTATGATTTAAATGTTAAATTGGAACCAATTGCATGCATAAGGCATGCATGCAGCAAACAAGGGTGGAAACCATGTTTTTTATGTTAAATTGGGAAACACTGCATGCATGTGGCACGTGTGCCAAAAAGCAAGTAGTCACTGATAACTGCACATGTAAAAGTTAAGTGACTTGCTTAGGGTCACACTATAAACAAGTGGGGATTGATGAGATTTAGACCCAGGCTGTCATGCTTCCAAGTCTCCAGGCTTGCAATTCAGTGCCTTTAACCACTAAGCCATACTGTCTGCACACAGACAGCTCACTTGTACTTCAGTACATACTGTATCTGAATACATCAGCATGCATGTGGCATGCTTGTAGCCACTGTTATGCTTTTCAGTTTTCTTCTCTCCTTCATCTCATTTTCACAGCTGGACTGTAGCTCACATACCAATGGAAACACATGTGGGTTTTCCCACCCCCAAGTCACACACTTACCCACAAAACCACTTAAGTACTTCTGCCTGGCCTCTACTCAAGCTATTTTCTTTCCATAGTTTTGAATGCTTCCATGCAAACAGACTTTAATGTGCAAACACAAAAGTAGCAATAACTCCATATATATATATATATATATATATATATATATATATATATATATATACACCACACACATATACACACATATATACACACTCACATGGCCAGCCACCCCTCCATGCACACACACTGTAGTGGGTATGGCCATACTGCTGCAAACAACCCACCAAGTATTGATATAAGTAAAAAGTCTCTTGCTTGAGTACTGGGGAGCCAGAGGCAGGAGTCTTTAACAGATGATGTCCATGGGTCAGAGTGCTGGGGTGTGTTCCCTTTAAATTAATGGAGTTATTTTCTATTACAATTTTATACATTATGATGGTGAGTTGGAGAATAATGAAGGCCACTATTCTACTAACAAGACCCTCTTTAGTTGAGTGGCGGTCTTCAATAATCTCCAACTTTCCATCTATAATGTATAAAATAGTAATAAATAAATACCCACATTGATTTCAATGGTGCACACCCCTGCAGTCTCCTTTGCCCTTTGTCATAATGTGCCTGAGCATGGGGATTTGGAGGGCAGCTTCACTGGGGAGCATAAGCCTAACTATAGTGGGGCTCCAATAGTCTGTATGTACCACATTACTCAACTGTCCATGAATGCAAGGGGTAGCTCTAGAATATCTGCAACATTTCTGAAAAGGTACAACTTATTTGGTTTGACTGAAAAGTGATATGCAAATCAGGAAAAATTCAAATGTATAAAATTCATCTGTACATACCCCAGAGCAGTGCATCAGATTTGGACTTAAACCCACCCAGTTGCTAAGCAATTGTTTCCAGGCTGAAGTTCTGTCCCCCAAAAAAATAACTTTGTCCCAATTTTTATCCCCAACTCCATTCCATTCAATACCCATTCCCTGTGCATCATGATGCCACACAAAGGTGAAGAAACATGAAAAAACATCAATATTTCAGTCCTTCCTCCTTCCTCAATCCCCCTGTAAAAATATATATATATATATATTTACTTTTACTTACCTGGCCATATGGCCAGAACCTGCAGCCTGGTGTAGTGTGCCATCAGCTCAGTTTTCAGTCCACTCACCCTCTCTCCTTCTGCCAGAAGCTGGATGCTAGAACTGACCATCACTGATCCCTAGTGTGGTCCACGACCAAGTCACCTTGCCATCCGAACCCACCCAAACTGGGTTGCTTGCTTCTTGCTTGGTTGCTGCTGTGGCTGCTGTCACACTGCACTGATCAAGGCCACTCACACCACTGTCACCACTGCTGCTAAGCCTAGCTTCCTGCCATGGGGGTCTGTGCTGTTTTTTTTTTTTGTTGTTGTTGCACAGTGAGCCTAGTATAATAAGTAGGTAGCCTAGTCTTGAGTTAGCTTCAAACTCACCTTCTGCTACTTCATCCACCTGGGGAGATGGAGAGTCAGTAAGAGTAGAACAATAAAAATATGCTGCTGCAACACTGCTAGTGAGAGTTCAGTGCTCACAGACTCCTCCAAGCTACAGTGTGCAGTCTGTCTACTCTGTGGTGGGAAAGACAGTGTCACACTTGCAAGACTCATTTCCTCTTTCTTGGCTGGAGCTCATCCACATCACATGTGATTGTGCCACTGCTAATAGGTGGAGAGAGTGGACAACAGAATACAGACACAGTCAAGACTGGAGAGTACCTGCAGCATGAGCACACACAGGCCAGGTGGGCACTTACTGTACAAAAGATTAAATTCAAATTTAATGACATTATTGCCACACCATAAGAACAATCTAGGCACATATATGGGGGAAGGGGCAACTGCCCCCGCCCTACCAAAATGGTACCTCTTCTTAATGGTAGAAATTTATTCTCAGGTGTTAATGCAATGGTTTTCATTGTGTTCTGAGGTACTGTATCTCCATGTTTCATGATGTGTCCTGATCATCATGTGGGTTAGTGTCCCTCATTGTTGATCATTTTGATTGTCCATGCCCCTCATTTTAGCAGCAAAATGTGTGGTATGGTGCATGTTTCCAAGACCCTACTCAGCACAAAGAGTGCTAAGCATGGCCATAATGTATGTGCTCAATACAGAATGACAAAGGGAAAGTAAGTGAGATGAAACAGTCATGGAGAAACACATTTGTAGCACTAAATATACATAATGGATTTGCATGGTCCAAAATAAAAAGGACAGGTGCTTCACAACACAGAGACCCCTCTTTGCATACCTGGAATGGAGGATGTTGACTGGCCATATCCTAGGCATTTAATGCAGTAAGCAAACCATACTTTACAAATGAATGGTGATTTAGTGGCAAAAATCAAAAATCATTAAACAACTTGCAAAAGGATCAGAATTAATGAGTTTATCTAATTTTTATGGGAATTCAAATAAAAAAAATTATTTTAATGACTCTAATTGCTAACAGTAGTATAAGAAATATAAAATTATTTTTAGATGAGATTAGCACCAGCTTAACTGTTCCACTCATGTCAAGCACATTAGCTCAAGCTGTGGACCCTGCAATACGAGCAGAATTGATATACCAAATGGCCTTGTTCTGCTGGCTTCTTCATATGTTCATATGATGTAATTTTTAGAAGATGTCCACACCAGTTTACTGGCTGTGCACATGTCAAGCTTGTAGCTTCAAATCTGATTTGCTTTTTAGACCTGGTTCAGTTAGGTTCACTTTGTATATGGGAACCACATGCAAACACTGGACAATTAAGCATGAGGCATGCATTATGCATGTACACAGCACACCAATATTTCTGTAAGGGTGGTGCAGGGATTTTTATCTGCACCAGAGAGTTGTGCACAGGGACTTGGTGCCAGATTTGCAGCCCTCCTGTGATGAACACCCACTCTGCAGTGGGCAGTGCAGAACAAATCCCCTGTACCTGTAGACTGTTCTGTTTTCAGCCCGAGCTCTGCATGGGTGGCAGGTGTAGCTATGGGAAATGGTATGTCTTGTCCCACTAGGTGTAATATTTTGGTGTAGTTGCACCCAATAAAATGGGAGCAGGCTGCTGTATATCAGAGAACAAGTCATAAACCAGTTCACACTTTGAAGATATGGTGTGTGTGGGAATAACTGTGGCTCTGCAAGTGAAAGCCCACTTGCAGCAGTTTTTCCCTGTACCTGCACTGATTTTGGGGGAAGGCTGAAAATCTTGCCCTTAGTCTCTGGTCATGTCAGGCCTTTTGAAAATATGGCCACCAATTTTTCTCTCTATTTCTGGGGTCCATGTGTTTAAACACTAGTAGTGAAAATAAGGTATATATTGAAGTATGGAGAAAACTGGTAAATTACAGTTAAGCTTGACATGATGCAATGTAATACTACAACATACTGCAGTATAGTGGTGCACAAAGTCCATGAAATTCACTCAGTGAGTTCATTCACAGATTTCATGGAATTCACAGAGCAATCTCGAGAAATTCGCTGACATGTGTTTCGTGGGTTTTGCTGGGAAGCATGAAATTTCACCCATGAATTTCATGCACCGCCCATTAAATTAAAACTTTGCATTAAAAAAAGGTGAATTTCACAGAACATTTCATGCAAATTGTGTGAATTGAAGTGTCAGAGTGTTCCTGAAACTCCACAAATTACGCAAAGCATGAATTTTTGGCCATTTGATTGAACTTTGTGGACAAAGTTTAACTTCACAACACCTCTGCTGCAGTAGAGTTACTGCTGTAAACAAGTCAATTTCAATGGCCATCAATCCTTTTTGACATGCAGTAACCTGAGACACTGCATTGAATATTGTGCACAGACAATATTTTTCTATTTTGTATGCAAGAGGGGAAGATCTGAATGGACTCAGCATTCCTGGTATAAAGTGATCCCTCTCATGACCACCTGAATCATCTGTGGCACCAACAATTTACAGTCTGCTACTTTGTGGATCACCAGTGTGTTTGTTCTTGAACCTGGAACTGGCACTCAATGTTCTGTGACATCAGTTTTCTACCAGTGTTAGTGCATCTCTCTGAACAGATCACCTGTTCTATAGTGTGAGAGAGGGGATTTCAGGACTGCATCAGGGAAGACCCTTAAATAGATTAATTACCATAAAAGGATTGAATATTGTGCTATGATGCATGTGTCCTTGCAAGAATTCAGCAAGCAGTAATTTATCATCAGCAATCTGCACTTTATTACCAAATGGAGTTCAGCATATTGGACTGCATTGAGGATGTGGGACGAGTAAGGTTGATTGTTTCTGTTTGTTTCACTGAATGTCATTGCATGTTCCTCCCACCTCCCCATCCTCCACCATCCCCATGCACTCCAAGCTCATCCGGATTTATAGGGCGGATGCAGCACTGTGATTGGTGGCAGGCATAGGCTGCAGCATCTTCTGCACTATTCTGTTTTTACTTAAGCAGCTTAGGCACACTAGCACATAGCAGGGTATAGCTTAGGAGGACTAAGGAAGGAAAATTAATAAAAAAGTTTTTATTCATTTGATGTGGGGGTTAACATTAGTCAAGGGAGCATGTTGCAGGAAGGAAGTAATGAGGATCACCAGTAGGAGAGAAGGTAACATGGGATGGAATGGACAGGCACTTTCAGTGAGGACGGGGTGGGGAGGATGTTTGATAAGTAATTCAGGGGGGATGTGGGAAGGGAGGTATGTTGCAATGTCTTTGTGGCAGCTATCTTCTTGGGGATTGTGGGGAGGGCTGGGGGTTGCATGGTCTGCAGGCAATATGAGTAGCTTAGGGAAGAGATTAGTTGGCTAGGAAGGGCACTGAGGAGAGTGGGTGTGGCTGACTGGATTGACCATCCAGGGCCTAGGACCTATTGGAAAATCCAAGCAGATACCATAGTTGTCAGACTTCAGGTAGACCATGGAGGACAGTTAATGGAACAAAATTCACCATCTCCTCAGGAACCTATGGGTACAGATATAGGGCAATGGATGAGAATCGAGAATAAGGGCAGATCAAAACCTGGGACAGGGAGCAATTGGAAGTCACAGAACAGAATGCCAGTAGAAGCTCAAGGCATGGGGTGAGTCAAATAACAGGTTCTCAGTGATGGCTACTCCAGATAGGCAGAATGGGTAGGAGCTAGTGGGGGCAGGAGGAAGGGGCAGTTATAGTGACACAGGGGGTAGTTGCATGGCAGTGAGCAGGGTAAGGGCATCAGTGAGTAACTGTAGGGAGGTAAAGGCTAAGGTGTTTGGTGAACAGGCTGAATCCAAGGAGAAGGGGAAGGGGATGTAGTGGAATTAAGAGTTATGAAGTTATTTTGGGTTTCTGGATGTAGCGAGGTGGAAGAAAGGATGGGGAAGGGGCAAGGCAGGAGGCAGGTGAGATCAACGACACACAAAATAAAGACATGGTACAAGACTGTGACCATAAAAGTGGGAAAAACCAGGGGTGGGACATGAGAAAGAAGGTAGATCCTTAGTCCTAGGTGACTCAATACTGAAATGGGTGAGATGGGGAGGTAAGGGTGTAAAGCATAGCCACATATGGGTGGAATGTATTCCAGGCATCACAGCAGGAGTGATGGGGCAGTTTATTCTTAAATTTGTTAGGAGAGAAAGGGAAAAACCTCACATCATGATGCACCTGGACACAAATGCCTTAGAGGGGACCATGGTCAAAGCAGAACAGGAGAAATTCATGTCGCTGGGGAAGCTATGCAAGGAAGCAGGGAGGTCAGTTGCTTTCTCTGAAGTTCTCCCAGTACCCAGAACAAGTGCTGCCTGGAAGCAGAGGATAGCAAAGTTTAACAAATGGCTGAGGGCATGGTGTCAGACCAAAGGATACAGGCTGGTGGGGGCCGGGATGCAAAAGAACATGGGACAACAAAACCCTGTATGCCCCAGACAGGTTACACTTCAGTATCGAGGGCTCAGGAATCTTAAAGCAGAAGCTGGGGGAGTACATAGCAACCAGAGTGGATTTAAATGTAGGTGTGGAGGAGGCAAGTAGGAGGACATTAAACAATGTCTCAAGGTAGGGGAGCCCAATTGGCCTACCCCCAAACCAGTAAGGAAGGATCAGGTGAGTATACAAATATGACTGGCAGTAAATGTGATCAGACAGGGAAGGATAGTTGGGGCACATACTGGAAGGTAGTCTCCTTGTATGCAAGGAGCCTGGTGAACAAGGCAGCTGAGTTGCAGACTCTGATGGCAGAGGGGAAGGTGGGCATAGCTGCCATCACTGAAACATGGGCCACCCAATACCAGGACTGGGTCCTGGTAATCCCGGGGTGCAGGCTGTACCAGAGATACAGGGAAAAAGAGAAGGGGGTGAGATGGCTATTTACGTAAGGGAGGGGATACTGTGTAGCAGGGAGAAAGGGGAGGAGAGGAAGGTAGGGACATTATGTGTGCAAATCCAAGACTTGAAGGGCAGGAGGGTTAGGTTGGGGTCATGTATAGACCACCATCTCAAAAAAAGGAAATTGACAGGGAACTAGCAGAGCAGATAAGGACGATCAGTGTGGAGGGTAACACCATGATTACAGGGTAACCTCAATATGCCACGGTAAATTGGAACACCCCAGCCACCTCAAGAACCAGGGAAGAGGTTCTCCTGGGGGTGTTCCAGGACAGCTTCCTGGTGCAGATGGTAAGGGAGCCAACCAGGGAAGTTAACATTCTGGACCTCATGCTGACAAATGGGAAGCTTGTCAGGGAACTGGGGGTGGGGAATCTGCTGGCAGGGAGTGACCACTACACTGTGTGGTTCTCACTCAGTATGGGTAAGGAGGTTGCTAGTACCAGGACAAAGGTGTTGGACTTCAGGCAGTCAGACTTTGGCAGGATGAGGGACATAGCAGCAGAGCACTGACCCAGCATCAGCCCACACATGGATGCTAACCAGAAATGGGAAATTATCAAGCTCAGCCTGCAGAAGCTACCAGCTCATATACAAAGACACAAAGTGAGGTCCAAGGAGCTGAGTTGGTTAAGTGGGGAAGTGTTAGAAAAGGTGAGGGATAAGAGAGCAGCCTTCAGAAGATTTATGAGATCCAAATGGGGGATCGACAAGGAGGAGTACACAAAGTAATCAAGGGATGTGAGCAGAGCAGTCAGGGTAACTAAGGCATCATGGGATCTGAGGCTGGCACAGGGTATCATAGAAGGAGAAAATGATTTCTTCATGAACATTAGGGAGAGGAGGGACTGTGAAGATCAAATTGTTATACTTAAGAAACATGACAGGTGAGTGGAAAAGGGGGCAGACCAGGCAGAAGTGCTCAATGAATACTTTTGTTCATTGTTTACCAGGGAGAAGATTAGACCAATGCCTCAGGAAATGTGGGGTTGGGCATGTGGGGGAAGGGTTAACAGATGGGGAAATCCCAGCAAACGGTGATAGAAGGTCTAAAAGCCCTGTGGGTAGATAAGGTGCCTGACCGAGACGGTATACACCCTGGGGTTCTGAAAGAGTTGGCAGAGGTCCTGGAAGAGCCACTAACAGACTTATTCAAAATCTTACTGGGAACTGGGTCCTTCCCTCAGAACTGTATGATGTCGCACATGGTGCACGTCCACAAAAGTGGTCCCAAGGCTGAACCAGGCAAAGACAGACCAGTCAGCTTTACATTGATTGTGCAAAATCTAATGGAGACTATCCTTAAGGAAAGGCTAGTAACCTTTCTGGAGATGAATTGTCTCCAGGACAATAGACAGCATAGGTTTGTCTCAGAAAGATGTTGTCAAACTAACTTGGTGGACTTTTATAACAGGGTGACTAGGGCACTCGACAGGGGACAAGCAGTGGATGTCTTATATCTAGATGTCAGCAAGGCTTTTGATTCAGTTGCACATGGGAGACTGATTAGCAAGTTGAGATCCCAGGGAGCAATGGAGAAAATGGTGGAGTGGATGAGGAACTGGCTAAATGACAGAAAGCAGAGGGTAGTCATAAGGAGGAACTCTCAACTTCAAATGCCATAACCAGTGGGGCATCTCAGAGCTTGGTATGGGGTCCAGTATTGTTTAACATTTTCATTGCTGGCATCTTGCATAGGATTAAGAATAAAATTAGCCTTTTTGCAGGTGACACAAAGTTAGGTGTTGTGGTGGACAACAAAGAGGGGTGGAAGGGGCTAGAAGATGATCTCGCTAGACTTGAGCACTGGTCAGAAACATGGCAGCTGGGGTTCAACACAAAAAAGTGCAAAGTCATGCACTTGGGAGCAAGAAACCCAAGAAATCATTACCAATTGGGGGGTGCAGTTGTCCCCTACAGAGGAGGAAAAAGATGTTGTTGTGATAACAACATGGCAAATGAACCATGCAGCACAGTGCAGAAAAGCAGCAGCTAAGGCTAATAAGATGCTGGGGTGTATTGCCAGAGGAATCACATCTAGGAGAGGGGCAGTAATCTTGCCACTGTACAGGTCATTGGTGAGGCTGCACCTGGAGTACTGTGTGCTGTTCTGGGACCCCTACTTAAAGAAAGATGTTAAATTGCTGGAGGGGATCCAATGCACAACAAGCAGGATGATCCTCAGAATAGAGGACAACCCGAACAAGAAGAAACTGTGGGACCTCAACATGTACTCCCTTGAGGAACAAAGGGATAGAGGAGACATGTAATAAACCTTTAAATATATGTAAGGCACAAGTAAACATGGTACAGATGGAATTTTAAGATTAAGGAGAGGGAGAGACACTGGGGGCACAATCTAAAGTTGGAGTGTGATAGATTCAAAAGGGAAATGAGTAAGCCCTATTTTGTGGAGAGAGTGGTGACAGGGTGGAGCACATTGCCTGAGGAGGTGGTATCCTTGAAGATGGAGGGCAGTTTTAAGAGGAGATGGGACAAAGTTAGGGGAAGGTCACCAATGAGAAACTGGGGGAAGGGTAAGAGCTAATACAGGCATGAAATTGGGCATACAGGTAGGAGAAGGAGGAACAGCTACAGTGTAATAGACTGATAGCTGCACACTCAAGCAGACTAGACAGATCATCAGGTCTGTATCTGCTGGCATTCTTCATATGTTCATATGAATCCCTGGCTGCTCCATTGTAATTGAATATTAATTGTGTCGACCCTCCACCAGTGGCCACAAAAGTTGATAAGTTACTAGAGACATTTGCAGGTCTAATCCTGATCCATGAAGGACAGAGGCTGGTGTCCTATAGGGATAGTCTGACAGTACAGAGAGGGAGTCAAGGGATTCTCTCATGTTATTGTGTGCAACCGTAGGGGTCACACAAGTACAGTATACTGAGCTCTGTCAATAGTGACAATGGGTTTTTTATTATGATTTCCAAAAAGAGTCTGCCTGTCCAAGAAGCTGGGCATGAGGGTAATGTGCAATATATAAATCAGTGTCAAAACCACCATGTGTACCATCTGTCTCTTTTATAATATAGCATGGGCAGTGTAAAAATTGCCCCAAAGTGTACTGTGCTGCTTCCCAGGAGGGAGCAGCTGTTTAATGAAATAAGTGTTTCTTCATTTACTGAAATCTTCACCCCACACTCTTGTAGTGGTGAAAATGTGTGGTAGCTATGCTGCATCTGCCCTATGCCTGAGAGCAGCCACTTAACACACACAGTACTTGAAATACACATGCACAGCTTGTCTTGAGATGTATGTGGACATTTGATGCCCCCACCCCTGTACCTCATGGAATCATGAGAGTCCCATTGCAACTGCAATGATGCAGCCTCCACAGCACTGAATATCCTGCAATCAGTGACGTATAGCATGCTTGTTTATTATTACACTGCAGTTCTGTGTCACATGACTTAAGAGTTCAGAAGAAGCTCACATTGTACAGTAACGATTAATCATCAGGATTGATTCCTGAATACATTACAAGGTTTATAATTAGTATTACCTAGAGGATTTTCCAATAAAGGTATATAGAATGCTACCGCTTCCCTTTCTGATAATCTCATGGCAACTTTTTTTTTTTAATTTTTGTTATCCATTATGTTAGGGATTCCTAATAAACTGTTCTGTAAATCTCAATATATCTAAGTGTTATGTGTTCATATTTATTTTCTGAAATCAGAATGTGTGGCTGTTCATATTCAAGAGGCCTTGTCATGGTGTACATTAAAATACACAATTTAAATCCTTGAATGACCTCTTCTGAGTAAGATTAGTGATATTATGAAGTTTTACTTTGCTGGCAAAGTTCAGGTGAAGTTGCAAAATTTGCCTTTGTGATTAACTTAAATTTCCCACTTTCCACTTTACCACTTTGCAATGAGTTTTCCCAAGGAAATTATACTTTGTCAGGTGAAGTTAAGGAAAAGTTGCATCTTCACCAGTGAATTTACATAACTTCTCCTGAAAAAGTACCACTTTGCCTGCCAAAAGGTTTGTGAAGTTTGCACTTCACAAATGTGGCAAACTTTGTGAATTAATTTGTGGGGTGAAGTTTGCCTACTTCACACATCTCTAATTAAGATGAATAGGATGTGACAATTTAACTGTGTTCTCCAGTTGGCCATTTTAAGAAAACTAGCAAAGTTAAGTAAAACGTTTTTAGATTTAACTTCAGGAGTGGGAATTATTGTACAAAGTCAGAGATTCCAAACATAGAACCAGTCTTTCTCATATTTTGCACTGTGGAGATACTAGAGAGTTATGTCACATTTAATGGAGAATTGTATGTCATTATTGCATTAGAACATTTACTGATAAAATGTAAAACTCTCACAGGTGATTTCAGTGCAGACCAGGGCAACCTGAGAGGCAAAAAACTGGCAGAAAGTTCTAATGTGTGTAGACTGGATCAAATAATTAATACCCACCAGAAAATGTTTCCCATGAAGCTTAGGATTTAGTTTAGAATTTTCTTAATTTCTTCTGTATTAAAAGTCAGCTTATGGCCCTCAATTTAGGAGAACACAGTCTGATAAAATGTGCAGTACATTGCCAAAAAGTGACTATGGTTTCCTAATCATTTACATTCCTGTGGTAAATGTAATTTTGTATTTCTTTAAAATCGGGCAGCATTTCTAATGCCCTTCTTGTGTAACCCTTCCCTTGGTGCCTTTGTGCTGAGGTTCATTGTCTTTTAGATTGTTTTTTCTATTTGGGGCTCGCCATTACCCAAATCTGTAAAATTATAGTTGGGCTGGTTCCTGCTTTTCTAGGGCTGAAAATAGATGAAGCATGCTTATGAGTCCTGTGAAGGGTGAAACACACGTCTGTGTCTTCTTCTCAGTCTTAACAGATTGTGTCGGAGGCCATTCTGGACTATATACTCCTGCTTATAGTAGCTCCAGTCTAAATTATTTCATGATAATATGCATATACTTTTCATTAATGCTTTGCATTATTGGGGTACATGTAATTTTTTTTTTAATCAGGTTTTGTTATCAATGCCCTTTTTGGGTAAACCCTTGCCGTAGTGCTTTTGTGCTGATGATCTTCTCTTTTAGATTGTTTTTCTGTTTTGGGCTCACCATGACCCAAACCTGCAAAACTATCAAAGGCTGGTTCCTTCTTCCCTTAAGCTAAAATACATATAAGGCATGCTGGTGTGTCCTGAGAATGCTGGAACATGAGTCTGAGGGCCAGATATTCAAAACTTTGCCCCAGGGCTAAATTAGCACTGCCCAGTGGGCAAACTTAGCCTGGAGGACAAAGCAAGCTATATTCAGTAGTAATAGCCTGGTGCTAAACCTGCTAAATATAGCAGTCTAAGGGAAGTCGGGCAAACTGGTCTGGGAGTGCAGGGCAAAAATAGCCCAGGAATAAGACAGCACTGAAAATAACAACAGGGAAGTGCAAACTGCAACTGCAGCTCATTAGACTCTGTAGCAATCCAGTGTTGCAGGTGGAGAACATTGTGTGTGATTGCACAGAGATGCCTCACATCTACTGCAAACACACCTCTCAACCTCCTGCCTCATAAATCAGGGACAAAGGTTTAAAATCAGGGACACATCTTAAAAAGTGATGATATCCACTCAAGAAGCTGGTAGAATAAGTGGTGTAGTGTAAGATGCGTTTACTAAGGAACACGTCTGTAACATTAATGTTTGACATTATTTAATGCTTACAACCCCCACTGTTTGGTCATGGAAACACAATTTTTTAGGCGGGACAGAGTAAAACTTTGAGGCAAAATCAGGGACGTCTCTGAAAATCAGAGACAATTCAGAGGTATGACTGCTAGCAACAATGTAAGCCACACACTGCAGAACTGTGCTATGCTGAAGTGAGGTTTGCCCGGGGTTAACTTGATTGCACAGGGCTAATACATTAGTCCTGTGCAAACCGGTTAGCCCAAGGCAAATGGGAGCTACATTCAAAGCTCCCATGCAAATGAGCCTACTTAGGTAATTAGTGGTCAAACAGGTATATTTGCATCTCATTAAGTGCTGCTTAGCATACATTACCATGCAACTTGCCCGGTGCTACTGCATGAAGCACAACGCTCCCCCTTTTCATCAGAATGGAAGTACAGTCTGGATGCTGCAGGCCAAGGCATACCCACAACATCCCCTGTTGGTCAGAATAGAAGTACAAGCCAGAAGCAGCAGGAACTGTGTGCTGCCAGGCACAGTCGGTGTTCTATCACATGAACACATGTTATATGAGGGAAAGAGGAACATGTGGAAGCTAAATCAGGGACCTCCCTGAAAAGCAGGGACAGTCAGGAGGTATGGGCGCATACAATGAATCCATGCATATATGTGCCTGATTCACACAGGTGTCCATGGTAATCCAGTGGTCCCCCCCCATCCTGCACAAATCCGTACCCCCATGCAAAATAAAGGAAAGTATGTTCCCTGGTAGTCTAGTGGTCCCCCAACCCTCAGCATGCATCCTGACACCCGTTTCAAATTGAATAAACCCTTGTCACTGGTAGTCTAGTGGTCCCCCACCCCCCACCACAATTCACGAGTGGTTCACAATAATATTAACATTAATTTCTGTGGTAGTCTAGTGGTCCCCACCCCAACATGTAATCCAAGCCATTCACATTACAATTAAACTTTATTTCCCTGGTAGTCTAGTGATCCCCCCATCCCCAGCACATATCCCGACCCGTTCACAATAAAATTAAACTTTATTTTCCTGGTAGTCTAGTGGTCCCCCCACCCCACAGCATGTATCCCGACCCCCATTTCCAATAACAGTAAGCTATTTTCCCTGGTAGTCAAGTGGTACCCCCATCCGGTAGCACTGCCCCCGCTCAGCCCACCCATATGCCATGAAGAGAGCTGGCAACTGGCTCAGCTCTCCTCACACTACCACAGCCGGCCACTGACTGAGGAATAAATGAGCTGCTCATTCATTCCTCAGTCGGCCGGCCGTGGTGGTGTGAGGAGAGCTGAGCCAGTCACTGACTCACTTTGTGGCAGATGGGTGGGCTGAGCAGAGGCGGCACTGCCAGGTGGGGTGTACACTAGACTTCCAGAGAAAATAGCTTACTGTTATTGGAAATGGAGGTCGCAATACATGCTGGTGTGTGCCCTCATTTAGACCCAAACTCATTAAAACTAAGGAAGTTTATAAAGGAAGTAGGAATTTAAATTAAAACAAAGCAAGCAGACTAGATCAGAAGAACAATTAGTGTTTATATAGTGCTTTTCATAAACACTGTATCCCAAAGATCCTTATAAGCAATGAGAAACTGGTAGTGAAGTGACTGTAAAGCTGTAGTGGCAGCTGTTTCACACATCAAAACAAACAGACAGTCTTGGACAAATTAGTGAACCAGTATTTATGGGCAGGCAATTGTTGGCCAGGACACTGGGTAAAATCCCTTGCCCTTCCACTTGGGTGCAGTGCTGGTTATTTGCACTTGTATAAAATGGTGCGTGTGGCAACCAAAATGCCAGTATGTTTTGCAGCAAGAAGACACACCTCTGGAAGGATTGATAGAGAAAATTGGTCAGGAATGAGTTATAATTTATGACAATGAGGCTAAATTTGTACATAGTTCTGAACTGAAGAAATTGTGGAAATCCATTTACTGGATCTCACCATGATACCAAACAGGTTTTATTATATTTCTCTTTTTTTAGCTCTTACTATGTAAATAGAAACAAAGAAACATAGAATCTGATGGCAGATAAGGACCGCTTGGCCCACCTAGTCTGCCCATTTCCCTAGCTAATGGATAAGCTGCAGATCCTAGTTAACCAACAGTCTACTTCCTCCTAACCACCACTAGAATTGCCTTATTATCTGTCCCATGCATTGTTGAATTCCCTCACTGTTTTTGACTCTACAACCTCCTCAGGAAGGGTGTTTCATGCACCTACAACCCGCTTTGTGAAGAAATACTTCCTCACATTACCTCTGAGCCATCCCCTTTCTATCTTCAAATTGTGTCCCCTTGTTCTTGCACATCTCTTTGTCTGAAAGATGCTACCCTCACTGACTTTGTTGATTCCCTTGAGGTATTTGAAAGTTTCTATCATGTCCCCCCTCTCCTTCCTTTCCTTGAGGCTATACATCTTCCGCTCCTTTAATCTTTCTTCATATGTCTTCTGGTGCAGACCCTGCACCATTTTGGTTGCCCTCCTCAAGACAGCCTCCACCCTCTCTATGTCTTTGCAGAGATGGGGTCTGCAGAACTATACACAGTACTCCAGATGGGGTCTTACCAACTTTCTGTACAAATGGACAAGAACTTCCTGTTTTCTACTGGTGATGACTCTCCCTATCCATCCCAGTATCCCCCCAGCCCTCCTTACTGCCTTATCACATTGCTGGCCCACCTTTAGGTCATCAAATATGACTACCCCCAGGTACCTTTTCATTTTTGTTGTTGTCAGTATCTCACCCCCACTGTGTACTCTTCCCCTGGGTTTTTGTTTCCCAGCTGCATTACTTTGCACATCTTTGCATTGATTCTAAGCTGCCATACCCTTGACCTTTCCTCCAACCTTGCCAAGTCCCTTTTCATCCTTTCTACCTCACCTTGCATATCAACCCTGTTGCAGATCTTTGTGACATCTGCAAAGAGACATACTTTTCCTTCCAGTCCTTCTGCAATGTCACTTATAAAGACATTAAGAAGGTCCTGCCCCAGTACTGAACTCTGTGGTACCCCACTAGTAGCTCCCCTTTCTTCACTGTGGACTCAATTTACTATTACCTTCTGGTTACTGTTGTCCAGCCAGTGTTTTACCTAGGCTACCACACTAGGACCTTCTCCCAGGCTGGCTAATTTGTTTATTAATCTTTTGTGTGGGACTGTGTCAAATGCCTTGCTAAAGTTTAGGTAGGCCATGTCCACAGCCCCTTCCAGGTCTACTACTTTGGTCACCCAGTCAAAGAAATCAATTAGATTTATCTGACACAACATTCCTGCTGTGAATCTATGCTGCTTTGGGTCCTGTGTCCCACTGGCCTCTAGGTACTCATTAATTCTTTCCTTCAGAAGTGATTCCATAATTTTTCCTAACACTGAGGTCAAACTGACAAGTCTGTAGTTTTCTGCCTCTGTTTTGCTCCCTCTTTTGAAGAAGAGACAGGGCAGGTAGGAAAGTACAAGGAGTGGCACTTCATATGAAAAATGAGATAAAAGCCACAGAGATCCAGGAGGAACAAAATGAGGCGAGATACTGTGGATTAAGCTGGAAAGGAAAATTGGGCCAGCCATCTGCACAGGCGATGTCTATAGACCACCAGCCCAGGAGGAAGAAACAGATAGGGAGTTGATGCTTGTCATCCAAAGGATGGCAGACAAGGTTGAGGTAGTGCTGGTTGGAGACCTCAATATTCCAGACATGGACTGGAGCATCCCAGCAGCAGCAGCAAAGAGCAGATTTATCCTGGACTCCCTTCAAGGTGCCTTTCTCAAGCAAATGGTCATGGAACCAACTCAGCAGAAATCAATACTGGACCTTGTGCTCACAAACAGGGACAGTGTGAAGGAGGTAACAGTTGGAGGCACCAGGGGAACAGTGATCACCAGTCATTGTGGTTTGAAATCACAGAAGGAGCAGAACTAAACCACACAAAAACACGTATCCTGGATTTTAGGGGGTAAGACTTTGGGAAAATGAGGAGATGCTTGAAAGAGGCATTAAGGGGAATGGGGCAGGAATCAGGGTTTGAAGAACAATGGGCAGTATTTGAAATGGGGATTACAAGAGCAACAGAATTTATGCATTAAGCAGGTTGGCAAGGGGAAAAGCAAGAGGAGGACATTATTGCTTTCCTAGGAGGTAGCGGAGAAAGTGAAAGCCAAAAAGATTGCATTCAGGCAATACAAAAAGACACAGGCAGAAGGGGATAGGGAGAAGTACCAGGAGAAGCAAAGGGAGGCAGGGAGGTCAGTAAGGGAAGCCAAAGCTCGAACAGAAGGGCACATTGCAAAATCAGTGGGTAGAGAGGACAAAACCTTTTACAGGTACACAAGTGAAAAAAGAAAGGCAAAGGGAGGGACAGTGAGACTGAAGGGGGAGGACGGAGGCTGAGTGGAGGATGACAACAGTAAAGCTGACATATTGAACAGGTATTTCTGCTCAGACTTTACTGAGGAAGAGAAAGGTAATAGGCCTGAAGGGAGTACAAGGGTTGGGAATGGTGCTGATATGGACACAAGTCCCTTTACATGAGAAAGGGTCCTGAAGGAACTGGAAGGAATAAGAGTTGATAAAGCAATGGGGCCAGATGGAGTGCACCCCAGGGTTCTTAAAGAACTAAGACAGAGATGGTGGATGAACCTCTGGTAATCCTGTTTAGCTGATCACTGGAAGCAGGGGAGGTACCCAAAGACTGTAGGACAACAGATGTAATCCCCTTATACAAAAGTGGGAACAAAGAGGAAGTGGGGAACTACAGACCAGTCAACCTCACCTCAGTAGTGGGGAAGATCATGGAAGCACTACTGAAGGAGAGATTGGTGTAACATCTGGTTGTCAATAGACTACATGACAGAAGGCAGCATAGTTTCACCATGGGGAGGTCATGTCAGACCAACCTCATTGAATTTTTCAAATGGGTAACTAGGGAGATGGATCAGGGGAAGGCAGTGGACATGGCCTATCTGGACTTCAGTAAGGCCTTTGACACTGTGCCTCACAGAAGACTATTACACAAACTGGGGAGTATGGGTGTGGGCAGGACAGTAGTGTGGTGGGTAGGTAACTGGCTGGGTGGCAGGACACAGAGGGTGGTGGTAAATGGCTGTCACTCCACAGAGGGAAGATTGACCAGTGGGGTACCACAGGGATCAGTGCTGGGACCAGTCCTATTCAACATCTTCATCAGTGACATTGTGCAGGACCTAGAAGGCAGAATTTCCCTGCTCTCTGATGACAGAAAGCTCTGTAACAGAGTAGACACACCAGAGGGTGTAGACAGAATGAGAAGGGACCTTCAGAAACTTAAAAAATGGTCAGGGGTTTGGCAGTTGAAATTCAATGCAAAGAAGTTCAAGATAATGCATATGGGGCACAAAAACCCTGGCACAATATATCAGTTGGGGGGGGTGAGGATATAGCATGCACCAAGCAGGAAAGGCATCTTGGGGTTATCATCTCTGATGACCTCAAGTTAGGGAAACAGTGCCACAAGGCAGCAGATAAAGCAAATAGGATGCTGTGATGCAGAGGCTGGGGCATCACCAGCAGGAAAAGGGAGGTCATAATTCCACTATTCAAGATACTAGTGAGGCCCCACCTGGAGTACAGTGTACAGTTCTGGAGACCTTACCTACGTAAGGACATAGATAGGGTAGATAAGGTTCAGAGGAGGGCAATAAAGATGGTACATGGATTGCATCACAAATCCTATGAGGAAAGGTTGAAGGACATCAATGTGTACTCCCTGGAGTAGAGGATGGAGAGAGGGGATATGATAGAGACATACTACTATCTTACTGGGAGGAATAGGGTGCAGGAATACACTGTTTTTAAGCAAAAAAGATGTTCCAGGACTAGAGATGGCATGGGATGAAGTTGGGGGAGGACGATTCAGAGGAAACATATGGAAGAATTTCTGCACAGAACGGTGGTGGACTAGTGGAACACCCTGCCAGAGAAAGTGGTGGGGCTGAAACAATCAAGGATTTAAGAATGCATGGGATAGACATAAAGGAATTCTGGAGGTCAGGGGTAAGGGGCAACAGACTTCTAGGAAAACATAAAGTGAACTTACAAGCTCAAATGGGCAGACTGGGTGGACCGTAGTCCCTTATCTGCCATCACTGTCAATGTATCTATGTATCTATCTGCCCTCCTTTAGTCTTCAGGTACCACAACATCCTCCCATGATTTATTAAAAAGGGTAGTGAGTGGTGTTACTAGGTCTTCCCTTAGTCCTTTTAGAATTCTGAGATGAATCCCATCAGGCCCCATTGCTTTATCCACCTTCAGTTTTAGGAGTTCTTTCAGAACCCTTTCTTCTGTGAAAGGACTAATATCAAACCCCCATCCAGAGTGCTTCTATTGACTGGATTAGGTATTTCCCCCTGCTCTTCCTTTGTGAATATTGAGCAGAAGTATTCATTCAGTAGCCCTGCTTTTTCACTGTCACTCTCTGCCCATCCACCTTCCTCTTTATTCAGCCTCAGTATCCCTGCCTTACTCATTCTTTGCTCCCTAATGTACCTATAAAAGGTTTTATCCCACTTCTTAAATGAGTTGGCTATCTTTTCCTCGGTTTTGGCCTTTGCTATTCTGACTGCCTTCCCCACTTCCTTCTGCTTTAACTGGTACAGGTCTCTGTCCTGCTCCTTCTGTGTTTCCCTATACTTTCTGAATGCTATCTTTTTCCTTCATGACCTTCCCCGCCACTTCTTTTGAGAACCATAGTGTTTTTTTCTTTAATTTTGATTTGTTTATTTGCTTCACACAAAGGCTTGTTGCCTCTGTGATGGTGGTTTTGATGTTTCCCCATTGTTGCTCCACCTTATCTTCTTGCCTGTTTGCTAGTGCTTTTCTGAGGTGCTCTCCCATTTTGACAAAATCAGCCCTTCTGAAGTCCAGTACCCTCAGTTTTGTATGGCTTGTCTCTACAGCTAAGTTTATTGTGTACCACACTGTTTTGTGGTCACTTGTTCCTAGATGGCTACTCACTTCTAGATCTGAGATCCTGTCTCCGGACCCATTTCAGAGTGCCAGGTCTAAGATTGCTCCCTCCTAAGAGGGTTCCAAAATTAGCTGTCTGAGGCATGCCCCTGTAGGGCATCAAGAATGGCCCTTCTCTTGGATGTGGCTGCAGATAGTATCTATCTATCTATCTATCTATCTATCTATCTACAGTATCTATCTATGTGTGTCATAGTATGATTTGTTGTTGCTTCATTTTTGTTTGTTTCTTTATCCAAATTATATGACTGTTTTATATCTAATTATTTTGTAATGATGTTATTTCTGTTTAATTTCTTGCATGTTTTTTCTGTCTTATGTTTGTTTTAGAAACATAAAAACATAGAAAACATAGAATGTGACAGCAGATAAGAACGAACTGGTCCACCTAGTCTGCCCATTCCCCTACTTGGTTTAGCAATTCCTACCCTTATCTGGACTCCCATCCCCCCACCCTGATGCACAGAAAGGTGCCTTTATGCTTATTCCATGCACTTTTTTTAACATAAAATGTTTTATTAAGGTTTTCCATTTGCATTTGGTTCACTTAGTACATAGCAGCATATTCAGAATAAGTTTCAGATGCTGACTCCAAGCTACAGGATATCTAATGACATTGCAATTTTACAAAGCTTATCCTAGTTACCAGGTTACCTATATACTATACATCTATTATGCAATATCCATGTCCCTATTAATCTTGATAGGAGGCCTGTCCTATATATATAATATGCCAGTTATTGTAACCTTAAAATGAACACAGATGAATACTAGGCATACAAAATAGTAGAACCTTGCATAGCAATGCAGATCTTTCTGTTTAAACCTTAGGTGAATACTAACTATATGCTTCCAATTGGCTTATACCCGACAGGCCCACCAAGTTATACTTGAACTACAGATATAGTTAGGGTAAGGTAGGAGACAACAGAGGAACAATCCAGCAAAAACATTGACTCAGGCAAGAAGAGAGAAAGAACAAAAGTAAAGTGTTACAGAGTCTACACACCGTAGAGGAGAATACATGGCGTGAAGCATGCCAACCTCGATTCACCTTTGCTCTTAAGTAACAGGAGGGTTCTGTAGTGGGAGGCACTCTGCAAAATGTGAGTGAAGATAGGCATCCCACTTTGTATGGTACTCGGTCAGTTTCCCTCTAGCTGCTGCCACCAATTTTTCAAATGTGGTCAGTCTGACTATGGCCGCCCACCATTGAGAAAGTGTGGGGGGTAGAGGTTGCCTCCATTTTACAAGTAGAGCTCTCTTTGCTTCCATGACATCAACAAGGAGCCAGGCCTTATTAGAAGAGGTAAGTGCATTAATTGAGAATGTATCTCCTAACAGCAGGGAGTAGTGATGCAGGGACAATGCGGTACCCACTCTTGTAGAACAATCCTTCAGGACTGAGGTCTAAAAGGTGCAAATAGTTGGACATAGCCAGAGTATGTGATATAGGTGGGCCGAAGAAGAGTGACATCTCCAGCAGCTATCCTGAGGGATTATCTTATGCCTGTATAGGACTGTAGGAGTTTGGTACCATCGGAGAAGAATTTTTAATTGGACCAACTGACTTCTGGAATCTACATAGGCCATGTGGGCCAGTCTGAGACAGTCTGACCACTGTTGTGGAGATAAGTTATGTGAGATATCTTGCTCCCATGCAGCTCTGCTGGAAAGAGTGACATCCGGCTGGGAATCTCTGAGAGTTCTGTAGATAACACTTATGAGGCCCTTGCCTCTGTTGGGCAGGGAAATGTTGTTCAAACAGCTCCAGGGGGACTGAGGAGGCCAGTTTTTAAGTAGAGGGGACACAGAGCTATGCAGTTGGAGAAACTTTCAGAAATCTTGGTTTGGTAATTTATATTTAGTTTTAAGCTGCTCAAAAGACATCACTGTAAGTGTATTTGGTATTAGCAGGTCAGTTATCATCTGTATACCTTTAGATGCCCAAGAAGCCCAGTGAAGCAGCTTGCAATCCACTCTTACAAGTGGTTTATCCCAAATCGGGGCATAGCCTAAAGGGGGGAGATAATCTGAGATAGGAACACCAGTTAGGCCCATTGCATGTCTCCACAGAGCACTTGAATTTGCCATAACTGGCATGAGTTGGGAGTTAGTTGGCTTCCCTATTAGATAATGAAGAGTAAAGGGGGGTTCCTTTTGCCAACAAAGCTTCCAACACCACCCACTGAGGAAGGGGAGCATGACGAGGAACAAACCATGTCAAGGTCTGAGCCATATTAGAAGCCAGATGATATCCCACAAACCAGGGGAGCCTGAGTCCTCCCTTTGCCCAATGTGCCCATAGTTTCACTCTACCCCACCTAGGGAGGCCCCCTTCCAATAGAAGCAGAGCCACCAGCCTATCTAAGGCTTGGAACAGTTTCTGGGAG
This sequence comes from Neoceratodus forsteri, assembly GCA_016271365.2. Classification (NCBI taxonomy): domain Eukaryota; kingdom Metazoa; phylum Chordata; order Ceratodontiformes; family Ceratodontidae; genus Neoceratodus; species Neoceratodus forsteri. The sequence continues at coordinate 823,436,750 of CM057450.1, read as the reverse complement.
AATGGAATTGGGAGATTATTCAACAGGTAGGAAACCCTCAAGAAGATAGAAATTCTAACCACCTCCACTTTACCCTTTAAAGTTAGCTGCAATTTCCTCCAGCGGTGAACCTCCGCTGTAAGTGCTGTTAACAGGGGGAGAAAAGTTGGCCATTTTAAGGTCCTTCCAGGCTGCTGTAATATTGATGCCCAAGTAGGGGAAGCCTACTCTATGCACTTTTGAATCCCCATACTGTTTTTGCTTCCACCGCCTCTGCTGGTAAGCTGTTCCACAGATCCACCACCCTCTCTGTGAAAAAATACTTTCTAGCATTCCCCCTAAGCACCCCTGCCTCCAGCCTCATGCTATGTCCTCTTGTCCTTGTGCACTTTCCTCTCTGAAATATGCTCCCCTCCTGTACCCTGTTTATCCCTCTAAGGTATCTGAAAGTGTCTATCATATTCCCTCTCTCCCTTCTCTCTACCAGTGAACAGATGTTAAGTCCCCTGAGTCTTTCCTCATAAGGCTTGTAGTGCAGTGCATGTATCATTTTTGTTGCTCTTCTCTGGACTGCTTCCATTCTGTCTATGTCCTTCCTGAGATGCGGTCTCCAGAATTGGACATAATATTCCAGATGAAGCCTCACCAGTGATCTATACATTGGCATCACCACTTCACTCCTCCTGCACATTATGTCCCTTCCTATGGATCCCAGTATTCTGTTTACTTTCCCCACTGCTTTTTTGCATTGTTTGAATGACTTTTGGTTATCAGATATGATAACCAAATATGATAACACCCAGGTTTTAATTTTGTTTTAATAAAGACATAATTCTCCTTGCTCTTGTGAAATGTACTACACTTGGGTGCCAGCTTTAAGATATGGGCACAATTCCAGGGTGGTACTAGAACCAACAACCATCTGGCCTAGTGTCAGATGTGCTACCAAATGAGGCACACTGACTGAAATCAGATTAATTAAAGAGGCTGCTGAAATAGTTGTCTTTTACTAAACTGTTTAATTGGAGTTTGACAGAAGGAGCATTTCCTTGAAAAACAGAAACAAGCAAAAGTAACACAAATTACTAAGGGAGCTGACATTAGAAATGTCTTAAACTATCGCTGATTGCACTGCTGGCTGTTCTGTCAAAGTCCACGAAAAATGGTTCATGTGCAATTGTAGAGTATAAGTATTTCAAACTGTACTCCTTGTTGACCCCCATTAGTTGTGTCTTACACTATGGCAGATTATACCACAAGCAACACACTCACATATTTTATCTAATATCTACCACTCCTGAAAGAACACAATATATGTGTGTGTGGTGTTCATGTACTTGTTCAAGGCTTTTGACTTGATAGATCATGCCGTACTATTGAACAGACTGAATGATACAGGTGTGGCTGTGAATATCACGGTATGGTTTAAATTTAATTTGAAAGAAAGATCTCAAATAATGATGGTAGAAGGTCATCTCTCTGAGTCATCTTCTGTAGTAAGAATGGTATTGCAAGGCTTAATATTAGACTCATTATTGATTCTGATTCACAGTATAAAAACACTCTAAGAGTTAAAATGAAGTATGCTGATAAAAAGCTTTATGAGAATGATACAATAGGCTACTGCTAAATTAGAAAAGAAATATACTACAGGAAGATGTCATGATCATGAAAAGTGATTGTTCATTCAGACTTATTAATCAAACAAAAATGACTCAGAACATGACATTTTGCTACCTCTCAAAAACAACATTTGTAAAAGGATATCAATTAAAAGTATGCTCTTTAGGGTCCATAAACAGAGACCATAAAGAAACCTAAATACAGTATCTAAGAGTTACTATTGACAATACTTTAAGTTGTGAAACACATATAGAATAAAATACATTTTAAAAAGTTACTTCTCATCTTGGTGCCTTGCATAGAGCTGCTGACTGTTTACCCCAAAACGTGAGGCTAACAATTTCTATGCAACTGATATTATCTGTACTGAAGTATGGAAGAATTTTATCACTATTCTGTTTGAACAACACTTTTAAAACTTACTGTGATTTGTAGCAAATTATGACAGTTCATTTTATAGTGACCATTTGACAAGCACAACTGTCAGTTGCACAAAGAATCAAATTGCAATACCCTTGATATCAGAAGAGAAATCCTGGCCTGTTTTACTCTTCATGGCATTTAAAAAAGGTCATCAGAAAATCTTTCTAAAATTTCTTGCCAAATCATATTAATTTTATACCCTAAGAGATCTGTTAACACAGACAACAAATACCTACAACTTGTTGCCTATAACACTAAAGTAAATTTCACTAAACAGTGTCAACAAATGCTTACATCAGAATTCAGAATCATATGTCATTATATTTAAAAAGTGTAAATATGTGTATACATAGATGTATTGTTGTCTTTTATGGCTGTCATGCTTTTGTACTGTGATTTTGTAACTTGTTGGCTTGCACAGCTAGAATGATATTAAAAATAAGGCTTTGCCCTAATATTGCAATCCTGACAAAAATAAAGTTGTTTTACCTGCATACCTAAAGTACAGTTGGAAACAATTTTTTGATTATCAATATCCTATTGTAGTGCCTGCCCGGTGGCGCTGAGGGCTGAGGCACTGGATACCACACCTTGCGCCATGCCAACGACACCAGTTTGAGTGGACTCGGGTCAACAGGGGTTGGCAGGGGAAGGACAGGATTGAGCATCAGGAGGCCTGCTCTCCTCTTCTGGGGTGGGATCTGGGGATTTACCAGCCTGGTGGTGGCTTCTAGCAGCAGCTGGGAGGTGCTTCACCTTAGGCAGGGACAGCCAATGGGGACTGGGGTCAGCTGGCATCTGAGGCAGGGGCGGGATCACTCCCTCTGCATGCTGATGCCATTCCACATCTGCACCAAGTGGGTGGAACAAGAAAAAATGTCCTGGCACCTGATAGGTGAAGGTGGGTTCAGTGGCCAGCCCTCTGCCCAATGCCAGGTCCCTCTGTGTGCCTCTGGTTCTCCTCCATGTCTGGTTGCTCTATCAGATTCTAGATAGAGTTCCAGGGAGTTGGTCATCCCACCCTGGGGGACTCAGAGATGGGGGGGTGATTTGTCTGTCTACAGTGGAGAAGGAGCATCCAGAGGTGAGCAGGAGGGCTTCTGGTGGGTGGAAACAGGCCGTGCCATGTGACCACCAGAGACAGTCCTAGTGGCCAGAGAAGGACTATAAACAGAGTTAAAAAAAATATCCCGATGTAATATTTGATACTTTGAGAAATGGTTATAGATGGTGCCATCTATAACCATTTCTTAATATTTGATACTTTGAGAAATGGTTATAGATGGTGCCATTCAGCGCCATATGTTTGAAGCTTGTTGTTAATAAAGCCTTCTAAGTTTAAAGACTAGAAAAGTTTTGTTTTGGTGCTCCCTGGATTGTGTCTCCCAGGATGTTCATATAAATAAGATTTTTATCTCAGTTAGGTTTTCCTGTAAATTTTGAAAAATGCAAATGATGTAACTTGCATTTTTTTACAGTTTAGTAGACCAAGTTATAAAGCCAAGGCAACCTTCTACAGTAGGAATTCAAACACCACTTTACCCACATTCAATAATTTTTTTAAATGTATACTGATTAGGAAGAATAATTATTTTCTGACAAATGAGGTATGTGAAAAAGGAAGGTTAGTTTGTCCATGATGGCTATGCAATGTCAATGTGAAACACAAAGGCATTATACTTATAGCTTAGCACCACATCTCATTTCCAACAGAACTGAAAGCTTCATATGCAGTTTGATTTTCTTTAGTTCATTAGAGACAAATTGATTTGCAATCAGTTTAGCAAACAAAAGGTATTTTCCACTACTGATTTAATGGCAAAGCTAACTCCTGACATATGCTATACTATGTTGCAGTCTGCACCAATGATGCCCAAGTGGATTATTTGAAGGTGTTTGATAGAATCACCCATATTCTGCCCATTAGGAAATGAGTTTACTGCCAATTTACTGTACCTAGCTTTAACTGGATTTGTAAGTTCTGCCCTTTGAGACAGTGCGCAAAAATCAAAGTTGTGGAAAAATAAATGACAATGGAGTGAAGTCAACATTGTATCCCTCAAGGGACATTTTTGAAGACCCTTTAGTTTTCTTAGTTATGGTAAATTATTTTCAAGTTCAAGTTAACTGTGCCATGTATGTGTACATACCACAATGTGCAAAAGCCCTGTCCCACCGGTTCAACTAGATTTCCTGCAACATGATTTGATAATGGCGTTTGTGTAAACAAAATTAAATCAGCTGCTTACAACTCATTAGAAATGTATTTATTTGTATTTCGGATGACACCTTTGAGCTGAGGGCCCTTTTACAGAGGTTCCATGTCAAGGCAATAAGGACAATAAGGTACAAAACATATCATGATCATTACAATGGAACTTACAAAAAAAAAAGACAAGTAAAGTTACAATAACAGCAGCCAAAGGCATTGTCAAGAAATTGTGTTGTGAGTTAATTATACAGTACAAGTCATAGGCAGCTCAGTGAAGCTTTGTTAGGAGTGGGTTAGTGTGAAAAGAGAAAGAAGAGTGGTGGTGAGGGGGTGGTATGAGAGAGAGAGAGAGATAGAGAAGGAGGAGGGGAGAAATGGGGAGGGTATTGCATTGGGTATGTGGTAGATGGAAAATAGCAAGGGAGGAGGAAAGGGGGGATGAAAAAGAAAAGGAGACAGATTCATCCTATACCTAGTAAGAAGGGGGTAGGAGAGGAGGAGGAGCTGAGGCAGTGAGGTGGGATGCTTCAGGGTAGTATGCCTGGAGGGGATTATAAGAAGCAATCGCAGAAGGCACTAGCCATGAGGTGTTGACACAGTTTATACTTAAAAGCACCAATCGTGGCAATGTTGGAGATTTCTGTAGATAGCAAGTTGAACCAGGTGGAGGCTCTGACAAGGTAAGAACACTGAGCTTGAGAGGTCCGACAGTGAGGTATTGTAAAGGTTAGACTGTCCGATCTTCTAGTTAGGCAGTGGACATGCTATGGGGTCAATATTGACTGGACTCCAGGGGGCATAAGGCCCAGTGATGTCTTCTTAGCTAGGATGCAGGTCTGGTACTTTAGCCTGCCGGATAGCTGGAGCCAGTTAGCCTGCTTGTAAATGTCACACGTGTGAGAAAGGCTCAGGTTTTGATGCTTAATCATTATAGTATGATCAATAGTTTCAGAGAGGTGGAGAACTGAGTAAAAATGTTATGTTTAAGATAATTTAGGTTGAGGTTAAAATACATATTGTATTATCAATAAAGAAAACAAAATGATCTACCTTTTAAGAGTTTTCAGAAGAACAGGAATGAGTAAGGAGCAATTGGTCTGAGTATACAAATCTCTGATAACTCTATCCCTGTCCAATGAGAGATTGTTGTAAAGATGACCCTCCCAGGTTTTGACTCTGGGGATTTTGTGCATAGTGCTATGCCTAATGCTACCCTCACTAGGCTGGGTACCCTTTTCCACATCATAAGTCACTTTACACTTGACTGCCCCATGTGCTCCCCTCTACACTCTCTACAACTCCCTCCATCACCCCTCTCTTGAAGGCAGATGACTATCCAACTCGACATCTCTCATCCATAAATTCTGGTTTGGAACTCTTCCCACTAACCTCAGCTCCCTACTCTCATGTTTCCCTCTTTACTCCTTCCTCTTCTGTGTCACTTACCCATGTTCTTTCTCTCCCACTTATGAAATCTACAGCTCATTATGTGACCTCTCTTTCAGGTTCTCCTGAGTCTTGTCCAACAATCTTGTTCCTACTCACCCAGCCCGGTCTCCTACCATCTTGAAAGTTCTCCTTCATGTCCACACCACTCACATATGCTGATGCCCCTGACCTTAGGCTGCATTTCTTCTGTTGTGCCTGTGAGTTGATATACCTGACTGATCTGCAATACATCAGTGGAGTTTATATGTACCTGGAACTTTTTTATTAATTTGCTTTGTTTCTGCACAATTTGTATTGCACATATATTGCACAGTTATTTTGTTTTTCTTTTACAGTTTTTGCACTTCCCTGTTGTGATGATCAGAAAATGTTTGAATGCAGTCCAAAATATTTTGTCAAATGCTTGTACCTTCTGTAGTGGTGGGAGTCCAGGACACATTGATCAAATGTTACAAAACTGGCCTATCTGGGAGATTTTCAGTGATTCAGCAGGGTTTCTTAAGTGACATAGACCTTCACTGTAAAAGGCTTCCTGAAAAGGGGATGGTGTTATACTGTATTAAAAAGGTGTAAAGATAGGCAGTTCTGATTGCATTTGCCATAATCATTCAGATACTAAATAATGTTCTAGAGGAAGCCGAGTTCCCTGAGATGCTAACATCAGAAAATATTGTTAAGTATGCATCATTCAAAATGTGAGGCCAGAAACATTTGCAGCCAATTAGATAAACTTGGGCATGGGGAGGTGATGTGATAGCCTTGACTGACCAAGGTACCAGGCAGAGAGAGAGAGAGTGGGAGAGGCTATAAATACTTTAACCCAATTCTTTTCATTTTCTCTTTTTGCTGGGGTAGCTGTGTGAGGTGTGTCCAAAGGAAACAGACAGACTATTTGTCTATAGAGAGAGATGTAAGGAAACAAAGCTTTGAGTGGACAGTGAGGAAAGATGACACTGCAACTGGTAGGGAAGAGAGAAGCATTTATCATTGTTCTGATTATGTGTAAATAGTGTAAATACCTAAATATTACTGCTGCTTATAGACTAGTGTTTAGTATTACATTATTTATTTCCCTAAGACTGAAGTAACTGGTTACCTGTGACTGAATCTCTGATGGGAAAGGTACTTGGATAAAGGGGTGCACAGTAAATGTCTCAGAGATAGACAGACAGACGTGTGAGTCCTACCCAGAGCAGAGAACCTCAATATGGTGAGTCTAAAGCATAGAAGGTGGCAAAATGGATCCTCAGCGCACTGGGGTCTGTGCTCTTGTTAAAAAGGAGAACTTGGCAGCAGCAATGCTGGTCCAGATGTTTCAGCAACAAAGGACTTAAAGAAAAAGAGGCCCGCTAGGGACTGCAAGGTGCTGTGACTGTGATGCTTGTATTTAGAATATTTATTCCCTTTTCTGTGCCTCCACTATACCATTGTTTGCTTTTTTACCACATCCTTCTGCAATGTCTTTGTATATTTGCATTTTTAATGTGATCCATTTACTCCTCACCCATGATGCTTCTGGGGTTAAGCTATTATCACCTCGGTATGGTTTTCCCAATGAATAAATAAATACCATTTAAATCTTAGAATATGATTTTCAGTGTGATACTCCTGCCTAACAACAGAGGATAAGAAGACATTGGAGGGATTAACAATGGACCCACCCCCCACCCAAAAAAATAATTACAGGTAATTCTTCACTTAATAATGATTGGAGAATGGTGTGGGGTATAGAACCACTAAGATAACAAAGATGGAAGATCTCTTTACAGTTTAAAAAAAATGATGAACCACAGACCAACTGTACACACTGATAAGTGAAAACAAGTTTACTTGATACTTAAAAAAGAATAAAAGAAAGTAGACAAATGAAGAAGAGAAAACAAGTGGGTTACATTATGCCATCCACTGTTATGGTTTTGAATTTGAAACATAGTTTACTCATTATAGCAACCCTTTTCAAATATCCTTATGGATTAAATCTATTTGGGTACTGTAGTTTGGAAAAGCAATGGAGTCTCTTGTGGTACCTTTAGATCTTAGTACATGGAGTAAGTGAAATGGGAATTTCCATATAATTAAAGGTGCGTAACAGTTAGAGCTCAGAACTTCACTTCTGTTATCCTGGAGACCATGCTTGGTTTCTACAACCACCCATTATTTACTGAGTGGCCTAAACAAATCACTTAACCTTGCTGTGCTCAGTTCTCTTTCTTTCTCTGTACCAAACATCAAAACTTTCTTGAATCTAACTGTGCATGCCTAAGTATGACTGCCAACTGTTCATAGATTGAGAAGTGCTTTGGGATATAGTGTGTATGAAAGCACTATAAAACATATAATTCCTTCCTCCCTTCCTTCCTTCCTTCCTTCCTTCCTTCCTTCCTTCCTTCCTTCCTTCCTTCCTTCCTTCCTTCCCTCCCTCCCTCAGTATGTGGAGATGGTGTAATAGCAGCAGCATCACCAAGTTGTTTCTTTCTTTAAGTGGAGTAAAGTACCATTAGGCATTATAATTTTAAAGCATAGCATCCAAATATGATATTTCATAAAAGACTTTGTAAAAGCACACCCAGAAAATTGGGTGAGCTTGAGGGCCTAATACTCTTCAAGACCAAGACTTGCAGTACACTTTGTATTAAACTGTCATACCAGTGAATTTGTCTCATTGCTTTTTAATATGGGAAACATACTGTATAGGCAACTCACATTGTGTTGTTCTTCAACACTAACACAGCTCAAGAGCAGTTTTCCTAAAATATTTTTTGTACCTCAACTGGAATGCATCTGCAGCTCTGCCACAGAGCTATGCAAACCTCAGCTACAGCTCTATGGATGTATGTGTGCATGTATGCATTTTTTCTCTATGAATTTAGTCAGTTAGTTAGTTATTTCCAAAGATTTATGAGGAAAGACATACTGAGCTGGTAACAGTTCATTTCATGGTGTGCCCTTTTGGGAGGGGCCGGAGTAGATAAGTACAAAGTACAATAAGGTGCAGAGTAAAAATACATTAGCAGTCGAACGTCGATGAAATTCTGTGCCAAGTAATAGAGTGCAAACATAATCAGGTGCAAAAGTATAAAACATTACAGATGGGCAAATGATTATCTTTTGCAGGTTTGGAAAAACTAACAAGGTGCCTCAGGACCATGCCTAATAGTACATAAGATTGTACTAGAAATGAGCAGAGAACAACCCTAGATAGGGTGGATTCCCACAGCAAACCATGGGCAGGAGTTGGAGAGTGGCCTCCAAGATCAGGATTTATGGACAGTTGTAGGAGGGAGTTGTGAAGGCATGAAGAAAAGATGTAAAAGAAAAGGAGGAAAAGGCAGAGCAGATGGACATGAGGAGAGAGGACCAAAGCATAAGGAAGCCATATGAGAATGCAACTTAGTCAGCAGATATTATCCTGGATGGAAGGAAAGGGAATGGGGAAAAGTGTTAAGAGTGGGTAGAAGGCAATGGAGTGATGAGGAAGGAGAGGTATGGAAGGAAGAAGCCAAGCCAGAATTTGAGTACAAAGGTGGCACACTGTGTGAGGTGCTTAGTATCAAGAGATGGGGGGGTAGAAGTAAAGAGAGTAGTAATGGGTAGAAGTAGAAGAGTCCAACACAAAATGGTAGGACTGAAAGAGGGTCCAGTCTGGTAATGGTGTACTTAGTTTTGCCATGGTTGAATATATGCAGAATTACCACTTAGATGATCTCTTGCTGGGCAGGAGCAGGATACTTGCTTTGTTCCTGAAAAGCACACTGTGTTTGGGGTGGAGCTTGAGGTAGATGGCATCTATGGTCACCAAGTAATCGAGATGGTGTTACAGCCAGATCTCTATGTACTTAAAAGAGGAGACATTCTTAATCATTATACCTTTGAGGGAAAGGAAGGGTGGAGGGGACTGAGCTTGACAATCCTATGCCAGGAACCAAAGGCCATTGAGATCATTTTTCTAGCACTCAGGGACAATCAGTTAGAGCAAAATCAGCAATGGATGTTCTCAAAATCCAGCTGGAGATGGGCAGTAAAGTCAGGGGCAGAGGAGTGAAAGGCAAACATTACTGTCATCTGAATACATGTAGATCAAATCAGAGAAGCAGGCAGCAGATAGGTCATTTAGTGAGGTGGAAAAAGAATGGTGCCAAGGACAAACCCTTGGGGCACAGCTGAACATATGGGGAGTGGGAGGAATAGGTTTCCTCCAATGTGGACAGCTTCAGTTTTTGCAGGACTTTGTGCTGGATCCAGCAACACTTGTGCAACTCATTGAAAAATGCAAAACCAACCAGATGAAGAGATGATTTAATGAGAATTGTACTGTAGTGGCACTGAAGAACACCTTTTAGGGTGAAGACAGGTACATCCGGATAGACTGATATAGGCAGTTCTGAATGGATAGACCAGGCAGGAAAAGGTGTAGGGTGGTTTTTCTAGCAAAGGAAGGAGTCACTGAGAAGGACAAGAAGTACAGTACATAAAGTCCACATGTGTCAAGTGTGGTGAAAAGGGGGGTGCAAAGAGTGTCACTATATGACTGTGCTATAGCAACCCATACTGCTCACAAGAGCATGATGTCCAGTTGATCTGAATGAATATGAAAGAAAATAAATTGGATGTAAAGTTTATCTTTAGTGACTTTAGTCTCCACAGCATAAGCATGTTTCTTAAGAGGGCTATCAGCAGGGCTAAGTGAGAAATCCTCTCAACATTCAGGGATTGTTTCCTGCAGCAACATGTCCAACAAGATATTAGGTTTGAGGGTATTCTCAGTCTTGTTCTCAGAAGTGGGGAGTGTGTCAACTTCAGCATGAACATTAAGGAACTGGTGAAGTCAGTGTCCACAAACAGTTAACAGTCTCCCTTGTGACAGGAACATCTAGCCAGTCCACAGCAATAGGAAGTTTAGAACCTTAAACATCAGAAACTTTGACAAAAGTAAGGAACTTGTTTCCAAGTGTCTAAAGCAGCTCCCTGAGGCTGCTAATGTGAAGCACATGTGAGATGCATTGTATATGGTGTCTGAGGCAGCCACTTAGGTTTGCATCACTGTAAGCAATAAGGGAAATAGGAAAAAGTGACACCAGTCTCAACAGGGACCTAAAGCAACCGATCATGACAAAAATGTCTATGACTGTCAGCTAGTGACAGTTGTCTCCAGGGCAGACAGTAAAACAAAACAGCACCAAGGGACTAGAAGAGTATCATTTGGGAAGTGAAGGAAGGGTAAGAAAGCACAATAGCAGTTTGAGTTGCAGACCACACCATAGCCTTCTCCCAGTACATTATTAGGCGGAGGAAGGTGAAGGAGGGGATTAAGTTCCTAAAAACTACAGAATGGAGGGAGGAATCTGTGAGAGACCCAAAATGATGTCTGAGATGCTGAATGAATACTTTCTTTCACTGTTCTACCAAGAGCTTCAGGGTAGTGGGGTGCTAATTGGCATCAGGGGTAGCCATAATGCAGCCTGCAAACCTCTCTGCTCTCCTGGAAGTTGACTACCTGGTGTAGATCAAGCCAAATAAGTCCCAAGGAGTAGACAGGATAAACCCCCATATCGTAGTCAAGCTAAGTGAATAATTGACAAGGCAATAGTCTTTCAGGAGTCTATCAGGACAGTTGTGGTGCTAGAAGAATGGAAAGTGGCCAATGTGGTCACTGTCTTTTATAAGAGGGTAAGATTGTACCCAGGCAACTACAGATTGGTCAGTCTTACATGAGTGTTAGACAACATCCTGGAATCCACTATTATGTTCAGTATAAAGCAGCACTTGAGAGAGGTCACATTATTCACCCCCTCTCAGCATGCTTTACATGGTGCAGATTGTGCCAGACCAATCTGATCAAGACCTCCAAGATGGTGATCAGGGAGGTGGGCAGTAGGCCCCTAGACACAATCTAACTGGAGTTCAGCAAGGCTTTGGATTCTCTTGTGCATAACAAGGTTTGAGGTACAGTACAACTTTGTGGTTTACATGAGGAACTGTATGCACAAGGTATATTACTAATTGACTTGGGTCAGAAGTCCTAGGCTTATTGTGGACAGGAACTACTCTGACAGGAGGAAAATAGAGCAGTCTTAAATGTTTTTGATCCTACATAAAGGGTTGGTCTCAAAAGGTGAGGGTTGAGGACTAAATGCTTGGGTCACTACCACCAGCAAAAGGAGTGCCTCAGGGTCAATTCTGGACCCCTTTTAATTTAATTTTTTGTTTTGTAAATGTATTACCAAACAAAAATAAGTCTACTGAATTAAGATTGTTTTCAAATGATGCTGTACTGCTGGGTACATAAATAAATGGAACTGAAACCTAAAACTAGAATTATGGGGCCAGAATTTCAATGGGCCCTTAGGTCCATGCAAGCTGTGTCAAACAACCAGCATGTGTCAGATCTAGGTGCATCAGATACTGTGCACCATATTTTGCAAGAAAAGCATTCTCTGCGACAAACTCCCCCAAACCGATGCAAGAGGTCCACTGCATCAGCAAAATGACTGAAGGGACAGGAATGATGCAAGCTGCACCAAAATAAATAATGCATGTTGACTCAAAAACGGAGCAAGCTGAGACAAAAAAATGGTGCAAGCTGAGTCAAACAAATGGTGCAAGTTAAGTAAAAACAACACAAAGGACGAGAATGATGCTAGCTAAGTCTAAAAATACGACAGATGAAACGGCCAAGACTAAGCCCCCAAAATGATCTAAACTAGTCCTGCAGGAGAATACTCTCCCTTAATAGTAGCGTATTCAGGTCTGACTAAATGCTGTGGGCCTCTTTATATACTGTAGTGTTCCTTAGACCAGCTCTGGCTGGTCTATCAGCGAGATGCATCTCAAGCACAAGGACAGGGCTCACATTTTTGAAAATCCCAAATAAGGGGATGGTTCATCATTTTGGGGATGCAGGCATCCTTTCCAACATGGTGCAGGCATTTTTTTGGTGCAACCAAAGCACAAGCCACTCTGGTGCATGTAGACCATTTTTGATGCAAGCACCATTTGAAAATCAGAGTTGGTGCAAGGTTTGATGCATTCTGCTCCTTCCATCAGTTGTTTTTGATGCAAGCACCCTGCATGATTCTCTAGCCTTTGAAAATCTGGCCCATGGTTTTAAAGTTTAACTTATTAATGAAAAAGGAAAAGCCCCAGGCAATGGTATTCTTCCATTATCCAATATCAAATGTTGAGCCTAACCCCAGGTTTAAATACTAATCTGAATGTGGGACAGAACAAGTTGGAAGTCCTTATCCTCCAAGGCACACAAGTCACAATCATACCTGAGTATCATTACCTTGGAATAACTCCTGATAGTACCTTCAATGAATTCCTTATCTAAAAAGGTTAGTTCACATACTTGTGATCTTTGAACTGTTGCTACCTGTCTGTTCCAGAAAGCTAATGAAGAAAAACTGCCACTTAAAGAGCTGCTGATGCCTAAAAGAAAACTTTGAAAAACAATAATTAGGTATTACTCAGCTTACATTCTGCATATATTCTATAGATTTCTCCTCCCCTTTACTTATTACTGAGGAAATTTGCATGAATACATGATATATCTCCATTACAGTTCATCTGCCTCTACAGCATACTCATAATCCTTTGTTGTGATATCACAGTCTATTGTCATGGGAGTAACTGTGGTGTCACAAGCAATGCATTATGGCTTCAGTAAGGGAGAAAGCAACATGAATAGATAAAGTCTAAATGAGCAAAGCTCCTGTTTTCATGCACATGACCACAGTAATAAATAATGGGGAGGATATATACAGAAGTAATGTAAAACACAAGCTAAACTGTATCTAAATATTATGTTTTGTTAAAGTTATCTTGAAGGTGTCAGCTGCTCTTTAACATATACTTCTAACCATTTATTATGCAAGTATTGTCTAAATAAATGAGGATAAAACCACCCTTTAGAATTTAGATTCACTTTATAAGAAACTGGATAGATCTGTTCTGATGTGTCCTTTAAAAGAAAAGCATTGTATAATGTTCCAATACTTAATTGGAGACTTCTTTTCAGTAATGAAGTAGAAGCTGTGGTTCGCTTTAATGTATTAAGTAATCAAAAACAACACTCAGTATCCCTCAATAGTCTGGTTACATAGTCCCATGCTCTCTCATTGAGAAATGTTCACTGCTGTGGCTTGAAAAGTACCTGTGGCAAACACCAAGAGCCAGATATTCAGAGCACTGCATCTGGTGCAAACCGTTGATCCACAATTGCTCCACATTAGTGCCATGGCACAATATTCAAATGGTGAAATAGTGCTGCCACAAGACCATAGCACTGGCACTAAAAGATAATGTATGCAAGGTGCAAACTGAAAGGCGGGGATATGCATATTGGCGCTCAGCTATATTCAAAAGAATAGCGTCATGCAAGGCCAAATAGCGCCACCCATAGCATGGTGCAAGTTGCCGACTATAAAAGGTGGTCTTAACTAAAGAGCAAATCACAGAGGGGGGCATGGACACACACCACGAAGAGGATGGATGTGGTAAACAATGCTGTGCTAGCCATATTGATGGCTGAAGTGCTGCAAGAGGAAGAGAGGGAACTGGCCCACCCTGGCCCACACCACAGGCCAAGAAGGAGATATGCTGTATACAGGTTGTACCTACCGAGTGTCCTTTGAGACACTCCCAGATGAATAAGTTGTGGGCAGGTACAGGATGGACTGGGTCATGTTCAGGCAGCTCTGTGAGCTCCTCCATGATCAGCTGCAGAGTACCACCAGATGTAGCCATGCAATGACTGTGGAGGAAAAGGTGACTGCTGCAATGTGCTTCCTCTCCACTGGATCCTTCCAGACAATGGTGTGTGATACCATCGGTGTATCACAGTCTGCCACCTCACACCTCCTGACCCAGTTCATGGATACTTTCTTGCCACATGCTGGTGAATTCTTCATATTCCCCAGTATGGCAGAGGAGCACAGAGAAACCATGCAGCAATTCTATTGGGTTGCACACCTATCAGCTGTACTTGGTGTCATTGACTGCACCTATGTTGCAATCTGTGCACTGCTTGGTGATGGTGGAGATGTGTACCTGTACAGGAAGGGCTACTACTCCATCAATCATCAGGTGGTGTGTGATGCAACAGGGTGCATAATCAATGTCTTTGCACAGTACCCCAGCAGTGCCCCCAATGCATTTATCTGGCATCAGTCGAGGCTGTGCCAGGCATTTGAGGATGGCAGCATACCCAGTGGGCACACTGTCGGGGAGTACAACCAGCAGGTATGACACAGTCCACCCCTGTAGTAGGACAATGCAATGAGAATGCACACATGGTTGGTGGGGAGTGTGATAGGCAACCAACACAGTAGCACAGCGGGCAGTCATGATGTGTCAGTAACAGTATGTTATCACTAACACAATGTAATGTGTTCAGAGGGGACAATGCCTATCTCCTGAGACCCTGGTTTTTAACACCGGTCCTCCAGCCAGCAAAAGTGGCTGAGCAGTGGTACAATGAGGCACATGCTGCCACCAGGAATGTCATCAAGAGGGTCTGTGGCATACTCAAGATGCATTTCCGCTGCCTGGACCAGTCCGGTGGTCACCTACAGTATCACCCTTTGAAGTTCTGTTGCATGTTCCAACATGGCACTGAACCATGGAATGCATGCGCCTGAACCTGAGGAGCATCCAGACAGCAACACTGTGCCAGCAGTCCAGGGGATGGTAGAGCAACTCAAGATGCAGGACTCCCACATGGCCAGGAAGGCGCAGGAGCACTGTACCCACAACTTTGGAACACTAGCATGGATGGCCAGGTGAGTGATGATAAATAAGACAACACACATGCATGCAATGCCCTTTAATGTAGATCCTTCAAAATATGCAACATGTAGTAATGTGCAACTGGTGACCAACAGTGAAAATAAATGCAAGCAAAGGTGCAATCATGAAGGGGGCGGTATGTGGGTAGTGTGTGACTGTGCTGTGAGTGTCAGTGAGTTGTGGTGACATGCCCTCAGTGCCATCTCCCACCATGGGCCCTGACAGAGTCACCATGGTGAACACCGTATGGGGGTGTACTGTGGGTAGACGATTTGGCATGCCATGACACCGGTATGGATATGGCTCTATTGTGGCCATGTCCACGGCATGGCTTGCTGATGCCAGTGACTCATGATGGACAGTCCTCTGTGCACGTGCCACAGTGGAGGCTGCACTGGTTGACCCCAACTGCTTACCATGTACCATGGAGGCATGCTGCAGAGCATCACTGGTACAGTGCTAGCCTGCACTATCTGTCTGCAGCTGTGCACCCAGCATCATCTCCCTAACAGTTACAGTGAGGTTCCTCACAGCCCCGGTGAGTGCACTAAACCCACGGTTAAGGGCAATGTGGTGCCATTCAGCATGGTCCTCTGCCCATTGCTCAGCCCAAAGGAGGGAAGTGGCAACTGCCTCACAGAACAGAGATAGCTCTTGCCCCACCTCCCTCCTGAGCATATGTAGCTCCTGCTGTGTGGCTGACTGTGAGTCCACAGCACTGTGAAGGACCACTCAGGCACCCATGTTGTCATGTCCCTTCTGTGGCTGAATACCTTGGACGGGGCAGGCTGGGGTATGTGTATTGGCTGTGTTTGTCATGCAACTGGCTCAGCTGCCTGCTGGCCCATAATGGCCTCAGGCCTTCTTTGACATCCCTGTGAAGGTAAAAGCATTGCCACCTGGGCCACTGTGTGTTGCTGTTGTGTCAGGGGTACTTTTCAAATGCTGCCTGCCAGCTGACCATCCCCAGTGGCATTGGCAGTACTGTTTGTGTTGGCGGTTGCTGCTACCCAATGCCACCACAGCTGTACTGGTCCCAAACAGTACCAGAGACCATGGTAGGACAAAGGACATGGCTTGCCTAGCAGGTGATGTGTGTGTGGCAGCCTTCTGGCTGCTGCTGGCGGTCATGGAGAGGGCCTCAGGTCCAATGTTGAATCCCAACAGTGAGCCCCCATCCCCAAATTCAATGTCCACTAGGCAATCCAGGCCTGGTACAAAGATATCATCATCATCTTCATAATAGTCATCATCATCATAGGCCATGGCTGCAGCAGACCCCCTTAAGGTGTGTCCCATAGCTGTAGTGTCCCATCTGCTATGCCCCAGCAAGCCTGAACACAATGGTCTTTGCTGGCCATCATCGCCTCCCTCCACCACATGGGCCACTGTTGCCTGTCAAATGGTTTGCGCTGTGGAGCAAGAGTAAGATATTGAGTCCACTGTACATGGCACAGTCTTCCCACACCACCACCATCACATGCATAACATCAGGGTGCTCTCAGTATCACAGAGTGCCAGCCCCAACTCAGTGTACCATGCCTAGACACCACCACAGGCAAGGTGCACAGTGACCACACCCACACCATGCAGCACAGGGTGCATGTGAAGTCCTGGTCCAACTGTGTAGCACACACCCACATGCACACATAATGGCTGCCAAATGCCACCTACGAGATGTGCACCACAGACTGTACCCCATTTGTTGTACAGCAGCACAGCATGGTGCATAGGCACAACTGCATGAGGCATGCATGCCATGCAGCACAGCCCACTTGTGTGGTTGTCATGGCCTGCAGTGACAGACAAACACGGTGCCCTGGCCCACACACTGTGGTAATTGGCCATAGCATGCATGGCATCACCGGTACAGGCACATGTACACAGGTGTGCACATCAGCACATGACATGTCCCAACAAAGGTGTGGGTCCTACAGGACAGCCAGATTTTGACATGTGCAACACTAGCCACAGGGCCTAAAACTCACATGCCCTGTGCAGCTCCAGTGGTAGCTCACATCCCATACTCTCCACACCCACTAGAGCCACTGGCCTGAGTGTGGATACAATGACATCCATTATTAGGTCTGCCCTCCTGAACTCGGCCTGCATAGGGCCACTGCCTGTCCCCATCTGCGATCTCAGCCACTGTGCCGCTTCCTCCTTGGCATGCCTCTGAAGATTGTGCCATCACTTCCTGCAGGCATCCACACTTCGGCCACATCCTCCCACCACACTGACCTCTGTGGCGATCTCATCCCACATTAGGTGGATGGTGGCATTGATGTTCTTGTATCTCTGCATCTGGGCTAGCCTGTTCTTTTATGCAGTCACCAGGGCCTTCAGTTCCTCATCTGAAAATTAGTATACCCAAAGGCACATGTGTCTCTCATTAGCACCTGTGTGGGGAGGAGGAGGAGGAGAACTGTTTTGAGTGACTGCCAGTTCCATGGCATGCATGTGTGTGTGTCTCTGCCACAGCCTGTGTGTGGCCCCCTCATGCACATGTCCCACAATATGTGTTTGCCACCAGCCATGGCAGAGCACAGTTGTAGGGTACACGGCTGTCTCTGTAGTACCATGATGCCTGCGTCCCACACCATCCACTGACCCATGTGTTCATACCATAAGTAATCTTGTTTATTTTCACTGTGATATTACTGTATTACATTAACATATAAAAATAGGTATACATTGTACGAGCATGGGTACTAGGACTATGCTTTCCACTGATACCTGCTGCTGTATATTACGTTAACATCATTTTGTGGTTTTATACATGTTTTATGTTTTATTACACCAGATATGCATATTTTTTATTGTAATGTGTTTACCTAGGTTACCTAGGTTATGTGTGTTCCTTTTATGTTCTGATATAGTTATATAATAATGATGAATTTGTGTCTTATACCAAAATATCATGCCATGTGCATTTCTGCTTATGCTTCATTCCCTTTGTTCATTACATATAGCTGACAATTAATGTTCTTTGTTCTGAGATTCTTACTTATTTTGCAACTTTATTTTCTATGTAATTGCTTAAGGGAGCCACCTTATTTACATGCCTTATCCAATGTCGTATGCATATCATATCTGTAACTGCACTGTTATCAGTCATATATAATTGCTTACATACCAACTCCTCAGAGAGAAAGAGACCATGCTTGAGGAATGGTTGGAAATTGGGTCCCTTGAGACTGCTTTCTCACATGTGTGACATGAGGTTTTTTTTTTGCTCTTTTTCCTGCCTACGACTGCCAGTGCACCTGTCTGGTCATGGACCCTTGAGATCCCATTTCCATATTGGCCTTGGCTCCCCTGACAGCCCTGGCTTCCTCCCAAGGTGGTTTTGCAGTACCGGGGCTAATGCCACAATCCTGGGACTGGTTCAGGGAGCCAGCCTGGAAGCTAATCGAAGCCAAAAGCAGGCTTCATTTGTGGCAGCTGTAAACATCATTTTTCTAGGTTTTACCCCCAGGGGCGGGGATGAGCAATGATTTCCTGCATCTGCCCTGCCCTACCTCACCTGGTTCAAGGTGTCAATCACCTGAGGGTCTCCCGGCCTCCACCAGGAGTCCCTCGAGCACTGGGAACTCATCCCACCCTCACCCCTGGAGAAAGAGATCAGTCCCTGGGATGCTCAATCCTTCTCCCCTGACCTCTGGTTTCCGAGTCTGTTCCTCAACCTGGGTCACCTGCATTGCTAGCAAAAATTCTACTGCTGCACTGGAGGGCTGGTCTGACATGAGTATTTGTAATAAAACTGCTTTTAAATACATTCTGCTTGTGGTATAATCTTTGGATTGCCAACCTAACATACAAGAACCTGATGGTAAGCTGGACTCACCATAACCATGGCGACTGCGGCAAATGTTATTTTTTGGCTAACAAAGGTACACTCATTTCCTATTGGGAACTGAGCTCTGGGAATTAATTTTTCCCTACAAGTAGCTGTGAGCTACAGCTTGGGACTCTGATTTAAAATTACTGACTCCAGTTCTCCATTTACTAGAGCACTGGCACTAGGGACTCCAATGTACCACATACTGTCACTCTCCTATTGAGTGTGTTTTAGGCAGCTTTGAATGTCTGTACAGGAGGAATGTTGCTCTGCATCTCACTGAACCTTATGCAGCTTTGGGACTCCGTGAAGCTGTACTACTTGCTCGTAGGTAGTAGGGTCCTTTTACAGGCATCAACAGACTTCAAAGCCATCTGTGTATTTTCAGCTACTGTGGTTTGAAACACAGTTGCTGAGCCATAAACAGTTAAAGATTTCCCTGCTCATTGACATGTCTCAAATATGCACAGATTTGAGAGAAGACATCTCAGCTTACCGCACTGCACATGGTGGCTGGGAGTGCTTTAATGGGTTAACTAAATATGATTTGGATCCAATTAAGTTGATTTGTGAGCAGTATATTGAACTGAGACAGTCCACTAGAAAGCAATCCACAAAAGGGCTGCTTTAGATGCTTCTTTACAAAAGTTGAAAACAGTGAAGTCAAGTTTCACTGATTTCAAAAAGGCGTGGAAGAGCAGAATACAGAGCATTTAATTACATGTCAAGATATCATATGTGCACACAGCTGGGACAAAGTGTTTCAACTATTTTCACTGCCTATGGTTGGTGAGATCATTTTTTCTACAGTAGCTAAAACTATTCCTTGCTACTCACTTTAGGAAAAGCACTACGTTTAATATTCTGTTTTCTGTTCCATGAATGCATAGTTTATTTTTTGCTAGCATAAGAGCAACCTTGCCAAGGACATGCTGTATCATGCAGTTGAGATAATGACTATGTGGAGAATGTTCAAAACAGCAGAGACATTACTGTATTCTGTAATGAACTTAAGGTTTAATGGTATCAGCTTTATTAACTGTTATAGTGTGTCTGATTTTAAAACTGTTTTGGTAACAGTAATTAGTGTTGGCTGGGAAGCAAAAGTTCAGTCTGTCTTTTAGATTGATTGCATCACTTGGCTTTGTTAACTTGAGTTAATTATTTTTGAATTAGAAGAATCTTTTTTTCTTGATAAAGGTTAGCTTTTGTCAGTGACATAGGGTTGAAGAATATGCATTTGAAAATGTAGGGATGTGCTGTCCTGGATTTTAATGTGTGAAAATATTTGTAGTTGGGAAACAATGTGCCAAATTAAACATATGCTATATCAAATTGTCACTGTTACCAGTTATCAGAGTCTCTAACTGTGTTTTCTGAAGCTACACTAATTGTTTTATGTTGTTTGTAATGAGGAAAATCTGCTCATAAAATAGTCAACATCTTTGGCTTGTCGCCAAGGGTGTATTCCAGTCTGCAGTGTTGGCACATTGTCTGCAAACTTTCTATCATTCAGATGAGTAGTTAGTTTAAGGTTAAAGTAAGTGGACTGATGTCATTAGCCTTGATTCAAGTTAATCATAATTTGTTGAAAAAAAGACACGAAACAAAAGCTTGCAAAGGTTTTCTATGTTTTTTCTTTCCTTTCAAATATGGCCTCTCCATCTGCCATCATGAAAATCATGATGGTTAAGCAATTTTTTTTTTGCTGCCTCAAGCCGGTGGCTAGGAATTGTTCTTTTATCTGTAAGAACTCTCATTCAGTACAACATTGAAGGATACTGCAGCTATAGCTGTGTTTAACTCTCAGCAGCCATCGTTTTCACAGTGTGTGACCTTTGGCAAGTCACTTGACCTCCTTGTGTTTTTGAGCTGTACCTGTTTTTTGAGCTCAAAATTGATGTACCACCCAAATTAAATCAGTATTTCTTATCCACATATAACTTTGATGGGGACTACACATCAAAAGTACTTTTTAAAAGTTACTTTTTTTCCAGTCCTCATCATCTGCATGTGGCATTAGGACTAAAATGTTTTTCCCTGTGCTTGCAGCCATAAAGCTGCTTGCTATCTACAAACCTACCCATTCCTACATATGCCTTCTTTTATGGAAGTTCTCATGGCTTCTTTGTCCTTGTCCTGTATCACTTTTCCCCATGCATCGCATAGCGATCCGGGGGAGCTGATCACTCCCAGCATTTGTAGTAAGCCATTTTACTTTAACTTTAACAAAGCTAGATACACAATTTACACCGCCACAAAAGTATCCTAACTGTTTTGGAAGATTTTACCATATACTGTATGTTACTGGCCTGAATTTAACACCATTTTAACAATTTTGTACGCACAAAAATACCAGTATTATAACTTGTGTTATTTATCAGCATGATGTGTTTTTTAATTGCACAGTTCTAAAGTCCAATTCAAAAAATTAGGGATGCCTAATGGTCTAATTTTAAGTCTAATTTAATTTCATTTTCAGGAATCCATCAGAGTGTAATAATAGCTACAAAACAAATAAAAATGCTACCCCCAAGGGTAGTCATAGGCATACATCTGTAGAAAGTTAATATAGGTATCAGCATTTTGAAAACCAATGCCAACCTTCCACAATGAGAAGACTCTGAAGAAAAGAGATGTTCCCTTTTGTGGCTTGTGTTTTATTTTTTCTCTCTTATAGGGATAAGACAATCCTTCACAAACAACCACTGGTATTGTATAAAAATGCTTTAACCAGTGGTCCATTTTCATTATAATGTTATTATAGTTTAAATCATGTAAGTAATACTATCCTCCAGGGTGGGCATTATTGGGAAATACTGGACCACCCAGGGGCATAATGAGGCCCGAAGCTACAGGTGGAGGACCTTATAGCCCCTGGAAGGTTCAGTATTTCCCAATAATGTCTACCCTGGAGGGTATTATTGCTCTTAGAAAATGGCCACTGTAAAAGAAAAAAAAGTTTAATAAAATAATGTACATAAATTTGTTTAAAATAATTTTTGTAATCAAATATTTCCGCTGCCTGCATGAGAATTTGTTTTCTTGTTGTGAGGTAGCTACCCTCACCCCCCCAATACACACTAAAGGAAATGAGCAAGAGAGTGAGAGACAGAGACCGTGCACTGCAGGGTATGACAGGAGCTTTCTCACACACAACACACACACACACACACACACACACACTTGCAGTTCTGGAGCTAGCAGTCTCTCTTTCTCTGTTGCTCTTGTAAGTTTGGAGGCAAGATGCTTTCTACCAATTTGTCTGTGGTAGGAATAAAAAAACAAAAGGGCAAAGGATGTTACCTATCTCTGGTGCTCATTCCTCTATGGTAAAGCAGAGACTGCAGTATCTCTGGCACCGCTACTGTGCATGAGAATACCGGTATTTTCTTCATTTTTTGAAGTGCAGATGGACGTTCCTTTGCAGTATGAAAACCAAAGAAATACCACTGCTTTCATGCTCAGTGGCTGTTTCAGTGATAATGGTCTCTGTATCTCACTATAGTCAGCAGTTTTAGCATCAGAGTGAAGCGTTTAGTATGCTGTGCCATTTAATGGCAAAACAGTTTGTTTTTTTATCTGGGTCATGGGAGGAGAGCGGCCGTCAAGGCTGAAGGAAGTAGTGTTGGAGACAGTTGTACTTCTCGTTAAGAGAGAGAGAGAAAAACATGGCGGGCTTTTCAAATTTTCTAGGGTGCTTTCAGCCAATTAAAAGCAGGCTGGGCACCTCTGGAAAATGCTACACTGTAAAGTGGCACCTGGACTGGCTCTTATTTTTAGCTGGGCATCTTTTGAAAAATAAATGCCCAGCTTGGAGCCTGTCTCAGCCAATAAAGTTTCACAATTGGTTCTTGCCATTTTCTAAAGTAGAATACTGTATTGCCCTGATTTTTTTTAATGACAAATTGGATCAACCCTTCAGTATTTATTCAGCATATCACCTTTCAGGTGATGACTGATTGGCAAAGAAAGATAGCCAAAATATTTGTGGATAAATATCCACACCACTATTGGGAATAATGTGTTATCTAATATTTATGCAAAAAACGGTTACAAGTAAATTTAATAGTATTTACTATTGTATTGCCAGGATTCTGCTCCAGTATTGGTCATAAAGTATACTATAATTTCTGAGCTGCCTGCCTCACAAAAGAAGGATCTCAGGGGAAGGGGAGCCAAAGGTATGAATTGTATATATGCCCATCCCCCATTAACTGATCACTTATATTAACAACTGTTTTAACAACTGGTGTGCCCGTAATGGCTAGATAGTTGTTGGAACTGTTAATGGCATAGTTAAACACTAGCAAATCATTGCATACCTATTTGTTTAACAAATAACAGTCTAGAAATTGTGTCAGCTATATGTGTATTATTTATTATAGGCTGCACTCACTGATGGAAGGCTTTTATGGTTCATCATTGATGGGTATGTATAATGCTGCAGCTGTAACCATTCTTAGTATGATTCACCATGTCTGTGAAATTTTCATGGATATGATATACTATAAGCTAAGCCTCCTGAACCATACCAAGAACTCGGTGGGGGGGGATTGAACCATGTCACCTTGCAGTACAACACCTACAGTTGTTGCAAATAAATAAAAGTCCTTCTGGACCTGACTGAGCTATAGCTAGCAGATGCAGATATGAGGGAGGTAAACCCACTATTCTTCCATAAAGGGCACACAAAAATAAAAATGTGTGTTTGCTAATAACCCATTTGTTGTTTATAAGTATTTATATATATATATATATATATATATATATATATATATATAATGTACTCTAACATTATAAACCAGTTCAGCATCTCTGCCTTTCCTGTGTGGTCTAGCACAACCATACACAATCTATTTGCAAGTGGCTTTATGCCAACCAGCACCAGCCAGGTGCAATGGCCTTGGCCCTCAACAAGTAATCAGCTGAGCTGGGGGGGGACTGTGTACATTCTTATATTCTTTTACACATCCCTTTGTCTTTTCAGCTCCTGCAAAAGATAAGAACACTCCCATTGATCACAAGGGCTATGGGTACAGAAACACTGCTTCCATAAGAACAGCCAAATCTTTAATAATAAACCCCAAAGGTCCTGGAAAGGACCCTACAGATCCAGTGTTCTGCCTGGCTAACAAAACAACCAGGCCCCTTGGGAAAACAACAACAAACAAAAAAAAAGGAAAAAAAACAGAGTGGTGGTCTATTCAAATAAGTACTCTGGATGGGACACTATAAACAATGGAAAAATGTTTTGAGAAGAGCAACACAGATTATCCACAGCTAGAACCACATCCAGCTGTGTACCAATATTATTTCAACAGTCATTCCTGGACTCTGACGACAAACTTCATTTTAAATGTGATCAATGTTTAAAATGTATTTTCTGCAATGTGCTGAATATGACTATTGTTTCATTTTAACAATGTTTGTGTTTATGCTGTCATGTTTTTACATATTGTTGCAGCTTCAGTAAACTGCTCCACATCTGTGGATGTTTTGGGGTATTAGATCCATTTGGGTGACATCTGTCAGACTCACGTTGGTGAGGGGATTACCAAGTACCAACCACTTACACAACAAATTAGTTGTTTTTACAGGTTGGAATGTCCCAACAACACCACCATGAATGATTATTTCTTTCTTATAGATTATGTGCCACCATTCTCACTCCAAAACAAAAGGGATCAGCATTGCTATCCCATCCAAATTAATTGCAACATGATAACTATGCACACCTGAACACCATAGTGGTTGTCCCTGACCAATCTCACTTACAGACTAAATGGCAGACTGCTAGCAATTGACAACAAATCCCTAAGGCCCACCTAGCTAATGGCACACTCCAAGGTAGGCCCTACACCAGAAGGTCACCCACTGGTATCCTGTCTATATGCCAGGTCCAAGCACAACACACAGAATTCTACACCTGTTCTGTACTCATGTACAGCTCTTTCCATTGCTAGCACTGCAATGTTTCCAGCTGCTGTTACCCTAGCGGAGAAAAAGCTTACTCAATGTTCCAATCATAAACCCAGACCAACTAGTGGTCTGATTGCCTCATCACTCCCAGGTGCCCTTGCGAATTATGTGTACTACACACATAATATGGCAGAATGTAGATTCTGCTTCAATGCAGTCACTTCTAGCTTTCATGGTACCATGTTACCAGACCCCTTTGCAATAGAACGGATGCATACTCAAGACCCAGTATCAGAGCGCCACACTACTAACTACCTAGAAGTATTTCACCCTGGATAACAGACTTATTAGAAGGGACCTTCTCATATCTCACAGGCTCAATGAGCACTGTTGTATACCCATGTGTTACATGGTGTAAATGGAATACTATCATAACATAAATGTTCAAAGTGCATATGACAAGCATAATATTACACTTTCATTTCATGAGATAGACCTTAACTAGGCCAAACAGCAACACATAAGCAGGGAAACCATGATTTGTTTCCCTTCTGTCACAACCTCTTCTGAGACTTGTACACATGGTGAATTAACAGATGAATAAATGGTATATTCTTATTATTGGACCTCAACTTTCACCTCTGAGTGCATGGCCTACACCATCCCTTGTCTATGTCACACCACACTGTAAGCAAAGTCAATGCTAATAACTATACCATTTTCCTTTTCCCTTTCAAAACAACTATATGTGTGTTTTAAAACTAAGTTTTTAACAAAGTTTTATAAGTTTTTAGGTTTCCTCAGAGTGGTGCTGGTAAGATCTTCAAGCAACACATGCAACCTTTCTTCACAGCTGGTTTTCCAAAGTTGGCTGGCACCTCATACAAACTGGTTGTTGTCTTATGGACTGTGGTCTTGGTTGCTCTTTCATGAATTGTGTTCTTTATTGTTCTGTTATGAACTGTCTTTTTTTTAGCGCAAAATTTTCTCTTTTTACAAAAAGGCTATGCCTGTGTAGGTGTAGCTATTATATTGAAAAATTCAATGGACAATCTCATGCAACCCTTACCAAAGCCTTAGCCAATCCAGCCAACCAGCAGCCTGCTACATGAACATAGCCTTTCTCACCATGCTGGTACACATCTGCACAGCCCCACATGCAATGTGGGGTTATGAACTTCTGACAACTGACATTTCAAATGTAACTACATTGCTTTGTGGTTACCAACTCAACCCTTATGGACTAGTTTCTCTTTAAGGACATTGTTATTAGGTTCTTCAATCACAAACATATACCACCATTATCTGCCTTTTCCACTGTAAATATGGACTGTTCTTTAATGAATGGACAATGACTTTAATACTGTTTTTACAAACAATGTTCTGTGATGATACACATCAACAATTCTTCTTATACACATATCCACTGTGAAATTGACATACTTAGTTTCTGTTTTGTGTTTTATGATCTAACCAACTGTGATTACCCCTGGATCAACTCCTGAATTGGAAATTGAATACTTTCACAGTTACCCTGACTATCTGTATGCTATAGAAATGTAATTCATTTACACTATGAGTTTTTATGTGTTTTGAAAACCAGATATTCAAATTGAAGTTTAAAATCTTGATAGTAATTTATAATTCATCCACTATTAACCTTTTGCTGTCTGAGGCAAATGTTTAAACAACATTGTGCACACCTGAATTTCCTTTGCAAGTCTCACACCTCAAGGCTTGTAAACTATACTTACCTATCTGTCTTCTTTTTGTTGTGTTGCATATTCTGCAAGGCAACAAGGAGGGGACTGTTATGCCTGGGTTCCACACCATCTACTGACCCATGTTCTCATACCATAAGTAATCTTGTTTATTTTCACTGTGATTTTGCTGTATTGCACTAACATATAGAGATAGGTGTACACTGTACAAGTATGGGCACTAGGACTATGCTTACCACTGATATTTGCTGCTGTATATTATGTTTACATCATTTTATGGTTTTATACATGTTTTATGTTTTATTACACCTGATACACATATATTTTATTGTAATGTGTTCACCTAGGTTACCTAGGTTGTACGTGTTCCTTTTATGTTCTGATATAGTCATATAATCATGTGTAATTTGTGTCTTAAACCATGATATAATGTCATGTGCATTTCTGCTTATGCTGCATTATCTTTGTTCATAACATACAGCTGACAATGAATTTTCTTTGTTCCAAGATTCTTACTTAGTTTGCAACTTTATTTGCTATGTAATTTTCCAAGGGAGCTGTCTTATTTACATGCCTTATCCAATGCTGTATGTGCAGTATATCATATCTGTAACTGCACTGTTATCATTCATATATAATTGCTTGCACACCAGCTCCTCAGACAGATATAGACCATACTCAAGGAATGGTGGGAAATCGACTCCCTTATGATTGCTTTGTCACAAGTCTGATGTAAACATTTGTAATAAAACTGCTTTTTATTACATTCTGCTTGTGGCATAATCTTTGGATAGCCAATCCAACTTACAAGAATCTGATGGTAAACTAGACTTAACTTAACAGTGCCCAGGCATGGGCTGCTGTGTGTCTGTCCTCCTAGCACAGCATGTGGCACCTGTGGCATGTCCATCTGTACCACTGAACCCACCAATGTGTGCAGTCCCTGGCCCAACAGATCACTGAAAGTCACAGCATGCGGGCAGGGCTTGTTGACAAACAGCACATGGGCAGGGCCTGTTGACAAAGGCCAGATGGCTGAAACACAGTCTATGACCATTACAGCTATCGAGCAGTGCATGGTGATGCTTGTGTGGTGGACTGTGTCCTGCACATATCATGACATGTCTGTAGCCAATGACAAACAAATGGTGTACCTGTGCAGCACAGCAGCATACCACAGTGCCTTGATGCAGGTATTGTTGTGTGCATGTGGTCGCCCCTCAGGTAATGTTATCCAGTTGCTGTGATACTGGTGCCATATATATACTCAGCTGTATGTGCAGTCAGTGCCACATGCAGACAGGCCAAAAGACATGGGCCTGCCCCCCACATTGCACCATACCTCCAAACTGTCCCTGATATTCAGGTACAGCCCTGATTTTGCCTCACAGATGTACTCTGTCTCTCCTACAATTTGTATTTCTGTGACATAACAGGGGGTGGTTCTAAGCCCACATGAATTACAAACATTACAGTTCCAGACATGTTCATCCTCAGGGAATGCATTTTATACTAAGCCCCTTATCCTACCTGCTCCCTGAGTGGATAGCACCAAATATGAAGATATGTCCCTGATTCTGGCCCTTTGTCCATGATTGTTATACACCTTGTCCCTGATAAATGAGGCACAAGGTTGAGAGGTATGCACTGCACTTGGGATGTGTGTGCCTGCATACAGGCCCAGCAGCACTCAGGCCTGCAGTGTTACAGGGGTTTTTACATCAGTAACTGCAGTACACACCAGGGAACAGGTGCTGTTGGAGGCTATCCAAGACAGTTAAGTAGTGCAAGGCATGATGAATCCTATGAGGGAGGAGAACATACTGGACTTGGTGCTAACAAATGGAGACCAAGTCCAGGATGTGGTAGTACAGGACTTTCTATCAGGAAGTGACCACTGCTTAGTGTGGTTCCTCCTCAACACAAGGAGGGAGTCTGCTAAGACTAGGACAAGAGTGTTGGATTTTAGGAATGCAGATTTTGCCAGTATGGGCAGCATCCTAGAGGGGTATTTAGCTGAAATTATCCCAGGGATGAATGCTGAACAGAAGTTGGCAATCATTAGGAAGGGGATAAATAAGGCCACAAACACATGTGCCAAATCTCAGAGTAAGCAGTCTAGGTAAAAAAAAAATAGCTGGCTCAGCAAGGAGGTGGAGGGGAAGGTGAGGGTAAAAAGATTGGCCTTCATTAAGTTAAAAAAATCTGGGTGTGAGGAGGATAGAGGTGATCTCAAAGGCATCTATGGAGGTGACCAGGTCAGTCAGGGCAGCCAAGGCAGCAAAGGGGCTGAAGTTGGCTGAGAGGATCAGAGAAAAGGAAAAGGGTTTCTTTAAATACATAAGGGAGAATAGGAGTTGTAGAGATAGCATTGTTAGAATCAAGAAAGAGTGAGGATGGGCGGAACAAGGGAAAGATCAGGCAGATGCACTCAATGAGTATTTCTTCTCGATATTCACCAAAGAAAGGGATGGTCCGATACCACAGCGGAAAGGGGGGCAAAGGTGGAGGGGCACAGATAACAGATAAGGTCATCCAAGAGGATCACGTTATGAAAGGCCTTAAAGTTTTGCAGGTGGACAAGGCACCAGAACCAGATGGTGTACATCCAAGGGTCCTGAAGGAACTGGTAGAGTTGCTGGCACACCATCTGACAGACCTATTCAATATCTCCATGGAGATGGGAAATGTACCCAGGGACTGGAGGATGGCTCATGTGATGCCACATCATGAGAGTGGACCCAAGGACCAACTGGGTAACTACAGACCAGTGAACTTGACTTCTGTAGTGGTGAAGTTGATGGAAACTATTCTGAAGGACAGGTTGATGACCTTTCTTGATAGCAATGGCCTGCAGGATGAAAGACAGCACAGCATGGGTTTGTCACGGGAAGATCTTTCCAAACTAACCTGATTAACTTCTTCGACTGGGTTACTAGGGTGGCTGATGAAGGTCCCCCACTGTGGATGTCCTGTATCTGGACTTCAGCAAAGCTTTTGACTCTGTGCCACACAGGAGGTTAATGAGCAAGCTGAAGGACATGGGAGCAGGGGAAACACTGGTGGGGTGGGGTGGGTTGAAAGCTGGCTGCAGGTCAGATAACAGAGGGTAGTTGTAAGGGGGAAGACATCCAAGCCATGGACAGTAATGAGTGGAGTACCACAGGGTTTAGTGCTGGGCCCAGTTTTGTTCAATGTCTTCACTGGAGACACAGGGGTCAAGAGTAAGATCAGCCTGTTCACAGCCGACACTAAGATTTGTGCAAAAGTGGACAATGAGGAAGAGAGGAAGGCACTCACGGAGGATCAGCTAAACTTGAACACTGGTCTAGGGAGTGGCAGTTGGAGTTTAACACTAAGACGTGCAAGGTCATGCACATTGGAGCCATAAATCCCAAGAACAGTTAATGGCTGAGGGGAGTGCAGGTAATGGCTTCAGAGGAGGAAAGGGTCATGGGGAGAGACATGAAGGTATTGGCACAGTACAGGAGAGCTGCAGCAATGGCAAATAGGATGCTGGGTTGCACTGCCAGAGAGGTCACCTCTCAAAAGGTGGAGGTCATCCTGTCATTGTACAGATTACTAGTGAGGCCAGACTTAGAATACTGTGTACAGTACTGGTGACCATAACTCAAAAAGGATGTGAGATTACTGGAAGGGGTGTAGTGTAGGGCTGCAAAAATGATCAAGGGACTAGGGGAGTTGCCATACGAGGAAATGTTGAAAGAGCTCAACATGTACTTACTGGAAGACAGAAGGGTAAGAAGGGACATGATAGAGACCTTTAAGTACTTGAAAGGCATAAAACAAGGTCAGGAAGGGAAGATTGGTCTGCTTAAAGGGGGGAATGGTCACTAGGGGGCACAGTCTGAAGTTGGAAGGGGGATGGTTTAGGATGGAGACAAGGAGGCACTACTTCACAGATAGAGTGGTATCAGGTTGGAAAGCACTGCCAGAGGAGTCAATTGCTCAAACGACAGTGGTTAGCTTTAAGCAGATGGGATAGAGTCAAGGGCAGGGTTAGTACAGACAAAAACACAAAGGCGGGAATGACCAGAAAACAGGAGGAAGAGAGTGATTTGGGTGGTGGTGGGGCAGCGGTAGTGATTTAAAACTAAGAGCTGCACGATCAGGCAGACTTAATAGACCTGTGAGCCTTTTTCCTGCTGGCAATTTTGTATGTTCATATGTATGTTCATATTTGGGGAACAGCTGGTCCCTGTCACATGGTAATAATTCACTAACATGTATCTGTGGGCACACTGTCCTGCCATACAGTACAAGATTGTGTTCACAGTGTCCTACATACCTGGATCCACCTGCTCATCTTTCTGTGTACCTGTACTATTTGTGCTGTAGGCTGGAGGGCTTATTCTGCTGTATGTCAGCCACTACCTTGCTCAGCCATGGTGCATGCTCCCAGATATGTGGGTGTTGGCAGGATCCTTCTGGCCCTTCATTTGTGCTTAGGTTGGCTGTCTGGCCATGTTGCATTCTGCTATGGGTTACATGCACAGTGCTTGTGGCACGTGCATTGCTGTCCCTTGGGTACATGGCCATTGTTGTTGGAACATGCTGTCCATCCCTGGGGCATCATCCTGGGGAGTTGCTGTGCTCCACATTGTTAGTGCACCAGCCTTACACAGTCGTCTTTCTGCCCATAGGTCCATGGAGGCATTCACTCGGGCCACTAGGCCTGAAGAGGATGAGGGGCAGGTTGATCTCTTCAGGAGGATAGTATGGCAGCAAAAAACTTTGATTGAGTAGCAGGATGTCATGATTACCTAGACATTGAGAGTGGTCAGGATACTAGAGGAGCATCCCCCTGTTCCTGTACAGCCCCAGCCAATGGACCATTAATGACACTTCCCTTGTTTTACACTCTTCCCTGTTCCCCGCTCCACCTTTGTAGCTGATTTTCAGTTGGGCCTTGCAGTTTGTTGTTTTGTTTATGTAGTATTCCGCATTTGTGTGGTGTACATATTGTTACTCTTTTTGATATTTTAACCTCCCCAATTTATATTTTGTTGCAGACAGTCTAAAAAAACACTGCACTCCTTAGTGCAATGACCACAGAAAATTCTAGATATCGATTTTTGCAGCAAATCCAGGGTGGATCAAAGATATGGCATACTGGACTTGCAGTAAATAAAAACAAAAAAAAAGAGGGACATTCCTAACTGTCAGTCATTTAGACACCTGCTAGACCACTGTTATGTTGTCTAGCATGTGTCAATGCTGGGGACTCATGCAAGCAGCTTCTGGTCAGTCATTGCTGCAAGGTGCCATAAAGGAAGTCCAAGTGTTATAACTGCATCCATGATCAGAAATGTGGGTGGTCTTGGATTTGGGACAGCTGCAACAATGCGTGGAGATGAAAAAATGATTGACATAAGCCCTGCATCATCTTTTTAGAATCCATCCCCTAGAGTCTCAGATTCAATGCATCCCAAAGCAAAATTGCTATACTTGTGAATGAAATACAGAAGTAAGACCGGCATACTGTGTGGAGCTTCTCTAGTTCCAGAAGAAGAGGATAAGGACCTGGGAGTCATAATAGATAAGGGATTGGAGCATGGCAACATGTGTGTAGCTGCTATCAAGAGGGCAAACAGAATGCTAGGATTTATTAAAATGGGGGTACCAGCAGGGCAGGAGAAGTGATGCTATTAGTTTACAATGCTCTGATCCAACCCCACTTGGAGTACGCCATGCAGTTGTGGTCTGCTCAAGAAAGTAAAGACACTGAGGTGGTCATGATGGTGCAGAACACAGCTTCCAAAATCATAATTGGGTTGGGGAACTAGAGCCATGAAGAATGATAGGTGAACCATAACATCTTCTCTTGAAAAACAGGAGTCTGAGAGAGGACATGATGTCAGCATTCCACGAACTTTTAAAAACTATTGCACAATTAGTTTGACCTTAATACCTGTAGTTTGAAAGTATATTAGAATCTCACATCAGGTAGATTAATTCAAATGGAACAGCAAACAATATAACAAGCAATATCTTAACAGACTTAACACAACACAGGTTTTCCCAAAGCCAGATCCTCTGATGAATCTTCTAGAGTTCTGTGAGTCAGTTAGCCAGTCACTGAATAATGGGAACACAGTGGACAACATCTATTTTAGTTTTAATTAGGCATTTAACATGCTACTTCACACCAGTCTGATTAAGAATTTATTGACATTACTGTAGGTAGATAGCTAAAACTACTATAACACAAATCATTTATAAGCAGGAAAACATTGCAGAAAATAATCTGTACTTTACTTTAAAGAGCTGCTGACGCCTCAAAGAAAACTTTGAGAAACATTATATTTAGGTACAATTTAGTTTGCATTTTATATGTATTTGATAGATCCCCCCCATTACTCATTACTGAGAAATTTGCATGGAAACATGCTCTATATATCTTGGAGTTCATCTGCTCTTTTAGCTTACTCCATACTTCATGTCATAGTCCTCTGTTGTGACATCACAGGCTGTTGCCATTGGAGTAATTGTGATGTCATAAACAGTGCATTATGACCTTAGGTAGGGAGAAAGCAACAGGAATAGGTGAACCTTTCAGGAGCAAAAATCCCATTTTATGCAAATGGCCTCAATAATAAATAATGGGGAGGAGGACTACAAGACTAATGTGAAATACAAGCCAAACTGTGTCTAAGTATTATGTTTTGTTAAAGCTGTCCTAATGGTGTCAGCTGCTCTTTAATAAGAGTAGAAGCTCTGCAGTTTACAGTCTATACTATATGTGAGATGAAACTATGAAAAACAAATCTGCAATTTACATTAACTTTATCACAAAATGTCACAGCTTACATTGAATGTCCTACAATTTACTTACTGGAAAGAACAAATTTTAGAAGCAGAGTTTACCATTTTGCAGAGCACCACTAGATGTATATTACTATTTACTTTGTATGTTTCCAATGCATGACCTTTAACTGAAATTATTGTTCTGCTGCTGTACAATGACCATGTATGACTTTTAACAAATAATTTCCCAGTTGGTTGTTATAAAACAATACTATGTCTACTTAGGAAATTACTACCCATGAAAAGGCCTGCTAATATGAAATGTCATAAGTCTGTGGAATGCTGAAGGTAACATTACAACCTGAGGTGAAAGTGCATTTCAGAAATATCAAGGTTTGGTTCAAGGAATGAACTAGAGGATAAGTTACAGGCTCACTTCCAAGAAAATGTAATGGACCTTTTTAAACTCTGTATTTCAATTTTTTTTTGGCAAAGAAGCATTCTCTGGCCAGTAGAATTAATTTCATTTATTTAAATTTTTAACCAGGAAAAGCACACAGAGCCAAGGCGTATTTCAAGGTGTAACCTGGATGGTCAGGGAGGATAAACACAACACATCAAATTATAATAAACATAATGCAACGATAAGCAGACTCACAACAAATTATTTATTTTTTAATGCTATTTGAAAAGTTTATATACTCACAAAACAGCTCATCTCATAGTTTGGGAGTTCAAAGAAAACACTTGCTTGTACATTGGATAAAATTAAATTTATACCATTACAAACAGTGCAGGAAACAACAGCTGTAGCTCCCTCTCCACCTAGGTCAAACGTTGTTGCACTTTTTCTGAGGAAGTATGGGTTTGTGGCATGAAAATGTTTGACCTAGGTGGAGATGGAACTACAGCCATTATTGACTTCACTGTTTCTACTGGAATTAATTGAATTCTATCTGATGCACCTGCATTTTCTTTGAACTCCAAAGCTGTGAGCTGAGCTATTTTGTGAGTATGCAAATTGTTTTATTTGCCTGAGCACCAGTTTATTTATCTTAGCTGCCTTTTTGGACTTATATTATTTGAAAAGTGTTGACAAGAAAAGGAACACTGAACCGAGTCTAATTTCCAGGTGTGACCCAGGGAAATGACACAGGAAGTACAGTGAGCATATTACAGTACAAATTCAATGACACAGAATAAGTTGTAAAGCACATAACAACATATAATTAATTGCAGGCACACAGCAAAGGAACAAATTAAACAATGGACAGCATGTCATGCCTAGGCAAGTGTAAAATGATCCCACAGCAAGGACAAAGGGCAGGAATTGCAATGCACAATAGCCCTGTTACGTGGGGAGGGGGTGCCTAACCCCTGTACTACCAATATCACCAGGGAGAGCTACCTATGGGAAATAGGTACAAGTGGAAGATGCGAGAGGTTTTAGCTGGTGTCTGAGACATATTGGGGAGGCGGAATGGCAGAGGGAAGGGGAGCAAGTTCCAGATTGTTGGAAGTTGATAGGAGAATGTGGAGTGCCCAGAAAAAGAATGGGGATGAAGAGTGAAGAAGATTAAATAGCCCCTGGAGTGGAGAAAGCTTGGAGTGGAGGAGGGATACAGAAATGAGAAGTGAGGAGAAGTAGGAGGGAAGGGAACCAAACTAGTATTTAGAAAGGAAGGAGGTACAGTGTAACTGAAAATGTGAAGAGAGTAGGAAAATAGGGATGAGAGAGGGGAGCAGTTGTGTATATAAGGAGGGGAGTTAAAGCAAAGCAACAAAAAGCACTGCACAGGGTGTCCAGTCTAGCTAGGGAAGTGTAAAGGGCAGTGCCATAGACTACATCAGCATAGTCAAAAACTGGGAGGACCATTTTGGTGACCTGATCCCAGTGGACTGACTGGGGTAGACAGTCTTTATTATGGCACAGGGCACCCAGCTTGGAGCAGAGTTTTACATGGATAGTGTCAATGTAGGCTGAGAAGTCAAGCTTCCTGTCAAGCTACACCCCAAGGTTCTTGAAGGAAAGTGTGGTTTCATGAAGGGAGCCATCTAGCATGGAGAAAACTGGAAATCTTGAGAACATGGCTAGTTTCTGGCTGGTACCATAGATCACAGACAACAGTTTTTTTTGGGGGGGTGATGACAGGGAGATGACTAGAATGGAACCAGTGCAGGATACTGTAACAATTCTTCTAGAACAGGCTTTCCACAGATGTGGTAGAGAGACTGAGGTGAAAATGACTGGGTCATCTGCATACATGTGAATAGGTGAGTTGGTACAGTTGGCTGTGAAGTCATTCAGAAAAGTGAAGAAGAGGATAGGATCCATGATGGAGGCTGTGGGACCCCACTCCAGATGTGATGGGGTGGAAATAAGGTTCCTCCAACCTGTACTGTTTGTTAGGTAGGGGTGGAGCTAGTCAACAGTTGGAGCTGAGAGGCCAGCAGAACTCAGCTTGTCTAGGTGGACCAGGTGGGACACTGAGTTGGAAGCATTGGCCACATCAATGAATATGGCAGCAGTTATGTGCCCCTGATAGAACCTAGAAAAGATGGAGTTAGTAGCATGCATCAGAAAGGAGACTGTAGAGTGGTGCTTCTGGAAGTCAGACTGGAAGCAGAGAGGAAACTGGAAGATGTGAGGAAGTCTAGAAGTTTAGAGTAGACTAGTTTCTCTTGCAGCTTGGCAAAGAAGGAGATGATGGAGATTAGATGGAAGCTGCCTGGGGAGGAGGGGTCACCCCTTTGTGAAATGGGAGAATTTTGACAATCGTCCAGGACTGAGGAATGGAATAGAGGGAGAAGAAAAGGCTGAGAGATGAGTAAGTGAAGATGCAATTGTAGGAGCTGAGATGTGGTGGAGTATAGAATCAAGCCCATCAGGACTGGACTTTGACCAGTAGAGGCAGGAAAGGGCAAGCATGGTTTCCTGGAGAGAGAGAGAGAGAGAGAGATGGGGGAAAGGAAACCTAGAGTGGAGTGGAGGGAAGAAGTGGGGGGAGAAGGAGGGAAATGAGGGAAACCAGCAGCAGATGCAGAAGGGATCGTGCATGTAGTTAGGAAATATTTAATGTGGGAAGCACAGAGGAAGGTTCAGACACAGATGAACCATTAACCAAAAGGATAGGGGAGCAGATTGGGCAGGAAGGGTCAAAAGGGAAGTTGATTACCTTCCAGAATTTTGCTATAGAGTTAAGGTTGTTCTGGAGATTGGCTTTGAAATAATGGGATTTTGCAGTCTAGACAGACTTTGTGCACTTGTTTCTCAGGGCCCTGTAGTAGAGAAGATCAGATAGTGAGTGGGAGAATCTATAGAGGGCCAATGAGAGATCATGGGTCTTGCTCTGATCAATTATTTCAGGAGAAATCATGAGGAGATGGGAAGAGTCGATCCTGGATTAACTGAGGGGGGCATGCAAATCCCGGATTGATAAGAATTTTGCATATAGATGGAGAAGGCCACATCAATGTTGAAGGTCCAGGGGATGGCTGACCAGTCTGTTGCAGCAAGGTTACTCAGGAGAGCATTGATATTCACCTAGCAGAGGTACCTGGACTAGAAGTATTTCAGGATGAGGGGGTATGCCAGATTTTACTGATAAGCAACATCATGCAATGGTGGCTGAATACATCTGGCAGAATACCTGCTGCAATGATGCGGTGGGGGAGGGAGGACAGAAACCAGTCTGACAGGGTGTGGTTGGAGGAATGAGGATTGAGTCATGCTGATTCAGAGATAATTTGGGATACATTTAGGGACTCAATCCTCTGGGTGGTTAATCTGGATGAAGGGGAGAGACAATTAATTTTGAAGTTCCAAGGACAATGAGTTCACCAGTGGAGAAATGTGAAGTGATGCTGGAAAGGGTGTCAATCAGAAAGGCAGGAGAGATCTTGGGAGAAGGACAGAAAACCCAAATGAAGATAGGGACAGTTGAGGAGAATGAGAGCCTGACAAAGAGGAATTTGTGGGAGGAAGGCACAGCTAGCCTGATAGCCAGGATACAGGACAGTCTTTGGTGAATATAGATGGTGACACCTCCACCACATTTTCTCCTGTCCTACCTTAAGAGATGAATGTCAGGAAGGATCAGACTAGAGTCTGGGATCCTAGAGGACAGCCAGGATTAAGAAATGAAAGGATATCTGGAAAGTGTTGTTGGGCCCTGACAGAGAGGAGGTCAAGCTTAGGGAATAGGCTCCTATAATGAAGATGGAAAATGCTAAGACTATTAACAGTAGAAAAGGCAGAGAAGAGTTTGAGGACATACCTAGGTGAGACTTTTCAATGTCATACAGGAGAAGAAGCAGTAGGAGAATGAGAAGATGAAATTAGTGGGACTTCCTCTCCTTGGATTAAAGGGGAGAGCAAGGAGAGATGATGCAAGGAGAGGTGGGAATGGTGTAGAAACTCTAAGTTGAGGGAGGGAGAGGGAAGGAGCTCAGGGTGAAGGAAGAGGAATAGGGCTGAGGGGTAGGGAGAGGGAGGGACAGGCGGAGGGAGAGGGAGATTTGTAGCTGGGGTGGGAAAGGAGGGTAGACAGGAAAGGAGTATGCGGGGGAACTAGAGAAAGCAAAGGATAAGGTACAAGGTGGTGAGGTAGTGGTATGCAATACACAGCAGCAAAACAAGAGCACAGCAATGGAAAAAAATTGAATAGGCTGGTATAATGTAAAAAACACTAGCAGATCAAGGCAATGAAGTATAGGAGTGAACAAAACAATGAGTTGGGGATGTTAGAAGGAAGGGAATCTGGGATATAAATAAGTATGCATCTAATAGACCAAATAAAACTAGCAATACAGCAACCACTATCAGAACCCAGAGCAATTAGATAAGTACTATCCAGTTAAGAATAAAAGCAAATTAAATATGCAAATAACTGTTATACCAAGATAGGGTGTATCTAGATGTCAAACAAATTGAGGTAAATTTGAAGATAAAAGATGGAATAAAGTAAGTGTATGTAATTTATGTCAAAAAAATCAAAGATGGTATAGGACTAACAGAGCCTAGTAACAAATTAGCTGGAAAAAAGCTTAGTGTAGGCAACAACCCACGTGCAGAATGCAAAATGACTAGTATACCCATAAAGGGTGTTACTAGGTGTCACACTGGATCAGTAAATATACAAATCCCAGAGGACAGGCTAGAATTTATAAGAATATAAGAACATAAGAAAGGGTCATCAGACAGGGACCACATGATTTATCTATTCTATGCCCAAAGTGCATACCCACTCCCCCTAGTTGTCTTTCTTCCTAAGTTGCCCTAAATGCCTATCCCAAGCGAGTTTGAACTCTCTTACTGTCTTTGACTCTATCAATTCCATTGGCCAGCTGATCCAGAGATATATCAGTCTGTAGGTGAAAAAGTACTTCCTGGAGTTGTTTTTGAACCTACCTCCCACCTGACACAGTTTGTGCCCTCTTGTATGTGCAGCCTTGTTTTCCTGGAAAAGGTTTCCTGTCTGAGATTTGTTAATTCCCTTAACTTATTTAAATGTTTCTATTTTGTCCCACTTGTTTCTTCTTTGCTCCAGAGAGTATACATTCAACATATTGAATCTTGTTTTGCATGGCTGATGGTGCAGCCCATTGACAAGGCTTACAGAGTAATATCAGTACCTGAGAAAAAGTTCACACTACTCAGTGACATGGCTTTAGCAACAGACAAACAGAATTAAACAGCAGAGGTTAAAGAAGGCAGTGTAGAGGATCAGTGTGGCTGGCAGAAAGCTGACTCACAGTTGAATCTTTACCTGTCTTTAGCACCGTGGTCCTTAGCACTCTACATTGCAAGTGCAGAGGACCACTAGTGAGATACAGCTAAATATGGATGTAAGAACTCCAACCATGAGCCACCTGATTGGTGGATTCTTATCCTGGAGGGCTCTAATTTGATGCTGAGAAGCACTGGAAGACTCAGTTTGCTGTTTGGGTTTGCAGGTGAACAGCTGTTGCAGGAAGGTGTCCCTTAGGAACGAGGAAGAATTGGATAGCAACTCATCTCTTGCAATCCTGGCAGTCTGTGTGTGCAGCTTGCTGGTGTCAGTGGGAACTGAGCAATCAGGAAAAATGCCAAAGCAATATTGTATATGTGGTCAGAATAATATAAATATACTGTATGCATAATTGTGCAGTATCTAAAAAAATGTGCTACAGGTATTAACGGCTGATGGTCACAATATATGGCTGATGTGGAACCAGCATTGTCAGGAGAAGGCCATGGAACCCTAGAAAATCAACCAGTGATGGGCCATGTGATCACAGCGGAAATAATTTTTTGCAAGAAGGGAGGAAGACAGATAGTGAGAAGAAGATGGTTGCAGATGGAAATGAATCAAAAGGAGGAGGCTGGCACCCATTAGTTTTGAAAAGAGGATTTTGAGGGATTGTCTGTCAGAGCTTCTGAGTAGGTAAGGGTAGCTACAGAGGAAGAGATAAATGAAGAGAGTTTAGGAGGAGAGGTAGAGTAAAAGTATTTAGATATGAGGTAAGCAGAGTGGAGGAGATACAGCTCTTCAAGAGAATGGAGAAAGCATTTGGAGTAGAGAGAGCAGTGGTCCATACACAGAGGAAGGTTTAGGACAAAATGACAGAAAGCATGGTACAGAGGGTCCAAGGGGTCAATGTTGGATTTTGGAGAAGCAGTATAGACAATAGCCATGTAGTCAAATGTCAAGAGGATTATTTTGAGCACAATCTCTCAATGCGCAGGAATGAGGATACTTATTCCTGTAGAGTGCACCCAGTTTAGGGAAGAGTTTTGAGTGGATGGTGTCAATACAGCTGGTGAAACTGAGGTGCATCTCTAGTCATATGCCAAGGCATTTAAGGGAAGGAACATCCTCCAAATGGACACCATCCAGTGTCAAACACAGTCATTGTCCTACTGCATGTGCAGAGATGTTGTGAAATTCCAGCGAAATAGGCAATTGCGCCACATGAAATATTTTGCAAAATTCAACCATTCCATGAAATATTTCGCAGGTGCAAAGTTGGGAAACTCCACCCATGAAATGTGAAATTTCACCTGAAAATGCAAAAGTTTGCTAACAAGCAGCAAATTTCACTGTTTTGTGGGCAGAATTTTACACTCCGCTGGTATAATGTCACACTCTGTAGGAGAAATTCCACATTTCACACCCATGAAAAATGTCATGAAATGTGCAAATTTTGCTGAATATTTCTCGTAACAAAATGTTGTAGTTTCACCCATCTCTAATTGCTTGTCATCTTCCAGGCTTGGTGTGGAAGGTATTTTGAGGAACAGCAAAGTGTAATTGGTATACATACAACATAGCCATCCAGGATACAATGCAATACCTTGCAGTAAATGACATGTCACAAAATACTGCATGACAAATGGGCTTAATTGCCACTGAATTACATGGTTACCTGTAGTATACTGAAACACTCCACAGTAATAGTGCAAGTTACTGCATTATATCCCAACTGACTGCACTATATGTATGTGCACAGAGTAACAGGCTTTGGGGAGATCAGTAAGGAAAACTGTCAAAAGAACAGGTCTCAGAATAAAGACCCATGGGACACCAGAGACCATTTGGGAAGGAGGAGAGCGCCCACTCCACAAATACTCATTGAAACCTGCCAGACAAGTAGGGTCAGATAATAAGAGTTCAGAAATTCCATTGCATGCAAGCTTGTAGAATTGGAGCAACTGAACCACTATTTTGAAAGCCTTAGCCTAATCAGCAAAGACTGTGATGGTTAGTAAATCCTAATCCACCCATTGAGGATGTGATGAGTGGGCATGAGAAGGGGAGAAAGGGGGATACAGTAGAGCTGTTTTCTTTCTGAACCCTGATTTGAAGTTGCTAAAAAAACAGAGGAGTCAAGAATGGCAGAGAGCTGATATAGTGCTACCTTCTCTTGAAGTTTTGACATAGCAGGCATGAGGTAAATTGGCCAAGCAGTTGCTCTGTATAGTAATATCCTCACCTTTGTGGAGATGGAGGATCTGTGTACAGTTCCAGTTAGCCTCTAGTGAACAAAACTGACATGGGAGATGATGGGAGCCAGTATTGCAGAAGCAGCAAGTTGGAGTAGCCTGGGATCAAGACCATCAGGGCTTTTTCCCATAGTTGATTCAAGAGAAATGGAGCAAAGAAGGCAGTTGTGGGAGATACAGGGGTGAAAGAGAAGCAGAAGGATGAGGAGGAGGAGGTGCAGAAGAGGATTCCAAGGGTAATTGGTAATAAAATAATTTAATGTAGGCTTCTTGGTTAGATTGACTTAGCCCGAATGTAAGCATACAGTAGGATATTGAATGAATAGGAATAATCATGACTGCTGAACAACTATCTTAGAGTCAGACATTTACACTATAATATGGGCTAAAACTATAATCAGATCAATGTGGTCTAAATGTTTCT
This sequence comes from Neoceratodus forsteri, assembly GCA_016271365.2. Taxonomy (NCBI): domain Eukaryota; kingdom Metazoa; phylum Chordata; order Ceratodontiformes; family Ceratodontidae; genus Neoceratodus; species Neoceratodus forsteri. Next base: position 823,394,618 of record CM057450.1, on the reverse strand, counting down.
AGTCACAGCATTGTTTCTGTTTTTCTACAGCTGGCAACCATATTAACAAATGCAGACAGATGACAGCTATTGAATTTTGTTGAATGTGTAGAAAAACAGCAGAAGCAACTCAGATGCAGGTAATGTGCAGAGCAGCTTAAAAGAAACTGTAGCTTCACCAAGTTTAATTATGTGAGACATAGTAGTAAAACTATATTATGGTGTATGGTCCAATGTGATTGTGTAACATTCATACTTATGCAGAATGACTTTTTGTTCTGCATTAGTATGAACATTCAATGCAAGTGACCCCATCAGTGCTGTTGATATGGCTAGTGGCAGTTGAAGTGTCACATACATGAGCTGGCGGGCAAGTGGATGGCTGAGAACTGCGGGTCACAGACAGGAGATACTGACTGTGTAAACGAGAAAAAGTAGGCGAATGTGTTCTTTGGGGACCAAACACTATATAGAATAGTGTAAGGTAGCCCAAATACTCAGTATCGCTCTTCTCACACTCCATGATTACTATTATGTTGAAGGGATATCTTGACGTTCGCCCTTGAGGTCCTTGACGTCATAGTAACCACTCATTGTAAGAATAGTGTTGTAGTGTATGGGCTACCACACACTATCCTATATTTAATTCATCGGTGTAGGCAGAAAAGAAGGAAATACACAATGTGGTGCCAAACAGATCAAAATTCATATGGACAGTGCTTGTCGTGCATTGGTACACATGCACACTACGCTGATTTCAGTGAATGATGCTTGTATCTGTGCCAGATGTCTTGGTTTATGGATCAGACAAATCAATGCACTTGAATAGTGTACCAGTTTTTTTGTGATAAATATTTTGTGTATCACATACATGGCTATGGCTGCAGTCAAAGTGTATATCTGAGTTTGCACTATAGTATATTGTTTTCTGTGTGCAATATATTTGTTTATACACAAATTATGTTGGCTCTTAAATCTCATTGTCACGTGTTTCAACTGCAATGGTTAGTGAATTAAATATAATGGTTGACATGTAAAGTAAACTGCATTGGACTGGTTCATGCAATGCATACTGGATTACTTGAAAACTAATTTAATTTGTGCAAAAAATATATATTACAAGTGAAAACCAATGTCACTTTAACTCCAACAAATACATTTATAGTATAAACCTGTGCATAACACACATGAAGTAATCTGTTGAAATACTGTACAATATACTACTCTAACAAAGTGGTATGTCTAAAATGTAAACCAATAAATTTGACACAAACATCAACCTGTAATCCAAATCACCCAATAATGTTTGCTTAACCAATGCATGCCAAGAACTGAGTGTATGAATTTTAGTCTGTTTGTTATTTGAGGTGTGTAAAGTTGGAAAACTTCACTTTGCAAAGCTTCCTGGCTGTGCAAAGTGTGATTGGCAGCATCCAATAGTTGTTCACCTGGTGAAGTGTCTACATTGGTTGTCAATGTCAACGTGTAGTGGCAAAACTGCATGAAATATGTGACTATGCATGGTTTTCATCTATGAGGTCACACTTTATCAAAGGAAAACTACACAAAGACTGCTATATTTGCCATAAAAACCCTTGAAAAATAAGGAACTCCAACCCACCCTCTGAGTCATATATTCCAACCCCCACCCACTGTGCCACACTGTTTAAAATTATATCCCTCCACCCATCACACTGCTAGGCCCCCACCTCCACCCCCCCGTTCACATGGAAAAGTTGTGTATAAGTAAATCATTGTCTTCCCCTGACCACAAAAGCAAGTTTCCCCCACCTTCCCTGACCTTATAAAACATGAACTAAAACCCGCCCTTCAACATACTCTTGACAATAAACCCATCTCTTCCCTAAAACACCCCAAGACCCTTTTTCAATGGTCAGAAATACCTCTTAAAATGAAAACCTCCCCATTGGAGTAACCATCCACTTTCCTTTGTGCTTGCTAACCAAATGATGAGTGATGTATATCAGCCAATCTGCTATTCCTACTGCACTATATGTTACTAGCCATTCTTTTTTAAGGTTAAATGAAATGATAAAACCATCGATGAAGTTGTTTCAAGGTCGGGGAACTTTGCAATGTTTGGTGAAGTTTTTAGTTGGCAACTTTGCACCATTTGCTGCATCTGTATTTGATAACTCATCTAACCATGACGTGTACATTAAAGTAAAGCAAACAGAAGCTGATATAGACACTGGAGTTGTAGTTGCACTGGCCTTACAGAACATTTGGAAGCAAACTACAGCTCAACATGATTTAGAAACATAGAATATCATGGGCAGAAAAAGACCAGTGGTCCCAGTAGTCTGTCCAGGTCCCTACCTCATTCCAGGTTCTAATCTAGTATGAGCTTGACCATAACTGTGTAGATAGCATGCACCACCTCAGGGTCTTCACCTCCCTCATAGCCAGTGCTCTCTTACCTCTTCTCTATACTCACAAGCTCCCCAGGCAAATAAATCTGTCCTAGCCATGCTTGAATCATCCTCCCCATAAAAAAGTACTTCATAGTGTTCCTCCTGAACTTGCCAACTACCAACTTCAGGTTTTGCCCTCTTGTAATGTTGTTGCTTTGTGACAAAAACAGCCCCTAGCAATCCACTTTTTTGATACCCTTTAGAAACTTGAATTCAGTCATTCCTCCCCCCATCTCCTATATACAAGTGAGTATGTGTTGAAGTTTCCTAGTGTTTTCTCATAGGATCTTTCCTGCTGGCCATTTACCATCTTAGTCACTCCTCTCTGAACAGATTCCAAGTGGTCACTAGCCTTTTTCAGATGTAGATTTCAGAACTGGACAATGGTTTAGGGGAGGCATAACCAATGGCATGTGCAGGGTCAGAATTTCTTCTTTTTTTTTTTTGCTTGAGAAAGCCCTGCAATGCTTCCATGCATTGTGCTTGATTTCCTGTATGCCTATGCATAGTATGCAGAGTTCTTCAGGCTGACACTAATTATGACTCTCAAGTTCTTCTTTTCTATGATTTGTGCCAGACATACCTCTGCCATCCAGTATTCTTAGGTTTTTTCTTCCCAAGTGCATAACATTTCATTGTTTGGCACTGAATCATAATTTCCAAGACACTGACAACTTCTCTGACTTAGCAAGATCCTGCTTTAGTTCCTTTATACCCTCCTTATTGTCCACTCTGCCACATATCTTGGTGTCATTCATGAACAGAGAAATTCTGCCACATCATATCATGTCAAAATAGCAACATTTCAACAGCAAAAGTTTTACAGCTACAAGTTCAACAAAATTCAAAATAGTTGCTGTAATGGTCCCACAGCAAAATTTCACCATTTCCTTGTGATACACCCCCCCCATGAGTCATTTCTGACTAAGAGTTGGATCTTTAGAGATCAGGGGATGCACGGGGTTAAACCCCTTGAAAACAAAACAGTCAGAGGCCATCGAGTCATGTGATGCCTTCTGAGGAGTAGCAGCACTCCAGAGGAGCTCCGTCATTACTGAGAAATAAACCTTCTCACTTGTAATCCTAATCAAATATTTAACTATCTTTTATACCTCTGCACTGCTGATACTTACTACTGGAAGCTATGGCTTTGGAATTGGGGGAAAATAAGCCTGACTTAGGACTAAGATTCTGAAGGTGAGCAGAAGGCCGCTATGGAGCTGGAAGCTAAGAGTCTATGTATGAGTGGCTCCCCTACCGGAATGTCTCCAGATACACCTTTCAACACTACTCCAGAACAGATATATTTGGGCATTCAAATGATTAAGACAGCACTCTGTTCCCTAATACCAGAGGTCCAAGACTGGAAACCCACTATATCTGAATTGGGGTGACTTAATATGTTAAAGATGGGGCACCTGAAGGGGAGGAATTCTGTTTTACTTGTTAACTTTTTGTAACCTAGTTCATTATTGGTATTAGTTGCAATGCTCATGGAGTTATAAAGCTTCACTTAGGTAGGTCTTCTAGTTGATATTTGAGAATTGTTACAACTTGTTGACAGTTGTTGGTAGTTTTTACATATGTTTAATTTTATGGATAGTTGTTAGAAGTAGACATTAGAAATATGTCCTGCTAAAGAAATTTGCAACATGGAGCAGTTCTTAGATGCTCCAATAGGTGCTAGGTGGGGACGCATAGTGATAATACATTTTCTTGTTGCTGAGAACTTTTTAATTTTTCCTTCCTTACCACATAATAAGAGGGTTGGGGAGGAGGAGCAATGCTGAATTAGAAAGAGTAGTAGCATTAGTTCACATTATTTATTTCTTGGAGGCTAGGAATCTAATCCTTGCTTCTTTTTCATTTTTTGTATACCCCAAGTCCTAATCATTTTTATTTATTCCATATGGGATTATTTAAGGAGGACTGAGATGTGTATTTCTGTACCACTGTTAGTAGGAGGGGAACAAAAGTATATATATTCCTATCATACATTTATTATACAAGCAGGGGATACATTTGAGTTTCATATAAAGGTCTTATACTAGGACAAAGATGGTAATTTTGCTTTGAGGCCAAATGAGACAGCTCCTATGAACCTCTTCTAAGGCTGGGACAGAGGGGATGGTTTTATAGACTGTAGTGAGAAGGTAAAAAACATCATACTTGCTTAAAGATCTTGACAGAGTCTACACCTCCTCAGGTATCATGGACCTGATGGATAGGAGTAGGCACTTGGCCTGGAGGGTGAGTAGATTAGGGGGTGGGGGGAAGGTGGGAAACTAAGGGATAATGTTAGTCATGGGAGAATGGGAGGGGGAGGATTAGAGGAAGGAGAAGATGTTTTTGCTTCTGGTCATTCAGGGAACGTATGTTAGGGCAAAATCTGTTTTTGTTATTATGATTAATAGTTTTAAGATCGTATCATGGAATGTTTAAAGGGAGACAACTCTAAAAAATACTGTCTGTTGAGACATTTAAGTCATTAGCATTCTAGTGTAGTAATGCTACAGGAAACTCATATTACAAGAGATCAGATAAATAATTTGAAAAAACTCTGGGTAGGTCAGGTGTTCGGTGCATGATCAAGTGCCAGGCATGGAGATGTGGTGAATACACAATTATCTGGGTAATGGTGAACCAATAATGAATTGTTCATAGACTCCTAAAGGGTGCTTCGATGTCCAATTCTAAACAAAAAACAACTGGAGTCTGCTGTTCCATAAAATCCTTTCTTTTATTCCAGTTCAAATACCCCTACGTTTCGCTCCAATGAGCTTGTTCACGGGGTTCATAGAAATCTATTGAGAGACAAATTAACAATTAATTTTTATCCTAATTATTTCTCTAAATAATTTTTTATAATATTAATTTCAATTCCATAGATCTACCTGGTAAATATATTCCTGTGTGTTTCAATTCGTTCACACTTCAAACAACTATTCTTTTTAACTTCTTCCTAAAACGGAATGTGAAATACAAATGACAACATGTAGTTTTAATGACGCTCAAACCAGCAGACATGTCACAAATAGTAACAAAAGTTGTAAAACTTTAAAGCCCCCATAACCCGCATACCTGGGGAAAAATAAATGTTTTTCCCAGTGCTTCCTCTATATTATTAGCGGTTTCTGTAAACATTGAAAAATATATTCACAAAACCATCACGATTTAAATACCAAATTTACGCGCTTTCAACACAAAAACTTTTCATTGCAACAATGCAAAATCCAGCTTACTTTCTTTTAACATGCTCACAAAAAATATCAGAAACACTTTACCTTCACACTGGCATTACGAATTTAGACTGAAATATTTAAGAGACTTGTAAGTAACGTAATGGCAGTTGCTGGCTGAAACGCTGTGGCATTCACCCTTGGCTGCAATCCCTCTTGAACAGCCTGAATTTCCCGGGGGTGTGACGTATCACATCCCGTGACTCTCGCCGAAGTGCCAGCATTGCTAAGCAACAAAACACTCTTTCCCTTACCATAGGGAATGAGCGTGGTTAGTTCAGGCTGCTCTAAACAGTGAACAGAGCTAACTGCTTTAGCGTCATAACTACCAAGTTTTAAACAAAGGATGACTACAAGAATGAATACTGTTACAGTAACGAAGGTGGCACATTTGTACTCAAATATTCACTAAATGAAAATTTATACAATTTGTATAATAAACAGCTATCTATGACTTTTAAAGGCAACAAGGGCTGTAGAGCTGGATGTGCTAAAAATGTATTAACATAATGAACTTAACTTTTTTAACAATAGACATGTTGAATGTGAAACACCTTCTTGCCTAAATTATAAACAGTAGTTCCATAATGAATTCATACACATTTTATGAATAAATTAATTCACTCCAATGGTTGATCCCAATAGGACTCAGAACTAAGCAAAAATAAGGATTCAGCAGTGTAATTATCAGTTTACATTATATATGTACATGTATATATATATATATATATATATATATATATATATATATATATATATATATATACACACACATATGTGCACATACATATACACATTGCCTTTATACAGATAACAATACTAGACCTTGTTAACACACATCAAAAAACCTGCTTAAATGATTTTTACAGACAAGCCTGCCAATTACAATCAATATTCAAACCTATGGACTTATCCAGGGTTTTCAATCTGAAAATCCATTTCATTTCACTTCTGTCAAGCAATTGAATATAATTACCTCCTCTAAGAGTTTTTTCACTACTTCAAGACCCCAAAACCTTAAAGAGGTTCCTGTATGACTGGCCTCATTAAAATGTAAGGCCACTGGTGACTTGTCATCTTTATTTCTAATATCACTTTTATGTTCTAATATCTGGATTTTAAGAGGTGTGGTGCTCTTGTTACATAAAGCAACCCGATTCACATTGATAAAGGAGTGGTATGACGTGAATGGCCAGTATATTATTGCCCATAGGCTGGCCAAAGTGGAAATTATCCTTGGTTCAGTATATGGTCCAAATGTAGATATCTCCTCTTTTTTTTTCAGTGTGCAAAAACAAGGTCAGCACCACCACCATGAAGGCCAGCACAGTGACAGATTATGCCTGAATGTGACGAGTATTGTGGCATTGATATTTTCTGCAGGCCTAGTTAAACTGCATAACTGATGTAAGATATAATGATGATGCACTGCTGCTTTAAGTACTGCAATTATGCCATAGTTTGACATTGTAGCTGAGTGGACTTGCCCTGTACAATACTGCTACAGTCTATAGTAAAAAAAAATGGTTGGTGCCATTTCACTAGGAAAAGGGTACCAGGAACAAAGACTCCATGGTTTTGTAAGGGTTAGATCCTGTCAGACCAATGATATTGAATTCTGTAATTGAGTTTTACAGGACATTGACAAGGGCAGTGCTCAGAATATCCTTTACTTGGACATTAGTAATGCTTTTGACTTGTTGCCCCACAGCCAGTTGGTGAGGAAAGTGAGTGACATGGGGGTTGGTGATAAACTAACAAGATGGGTTGGTAGTTGCTTTAGGGACAGGATCTAGAGGGTGGTCAGAATTTATTGTTGGGTCATAAGTAAGACAAGTGACAAGTGGTCTGCCTCAGGGGTTGATCCAGAGCCTTGTGTTTTTCATATGTTCATATGTGATCTAGAGGAAGGTGTTCATGGCAGGGTTCCACCAAGTCTCATCAACAACGAAGTTGTCAAAATGCAGCACAGTGACAGCTGCAATGTCAACAGGTGAAATTTTGCCTGTCAGACACTCGCTGTTTTTTTTTGGCAATTAAGTAAACTTTATTAACTGTAATGACAAAATTACATAAGCCAACTGTCACACAAGGTACAATCCAGAAAAGGTTCAAAAACCTTTGCAACCTCTCCCCAACCCCCAAAAAGATTCAGAACAATACAAATGGTGCAGTATGAACAGATGCTAGACAGACCTCCAAAAATGAGTCACCACTTCCCTTCCCCAAACAACGAATCCCCCACCTCCTAACCCCCATTAAATATGATCCATGTTCAAAATATAGAGAGGAAAGTTAAAAAAGGATCAGAAAAAAATTACATACAGTAAACCATTTTCTATCTTATAATGATATCTGTCCCCATTAGAAGGAAAGAGAGAGAGTGGATGTAGTCCAACCATAATATTTCACTTCCCTTCCAAAAATTGTAAAAGGAGCTCCCAAAAGGTCTGGAATTTTGTTAAATTATTACATTGTACCGCTATGGCCCTCTCTGTATTAACTGCCAAAAACATTTCTTGAAGCCATTCCAGTTTAGTTGGGAATGAGTCATTGATCTAATGTCTAAGTACTAGAAGCTTAGCTACTGCTGTGATAAGGGCCATAAAACGTTTATATTGTATTAACCGAATAGCAGAATAGTTGCCAATACTGCAGACTTCCAGAGAGAAACAATTGGTGTGACCAGAGAAGGAGGAGAGACAGTTTTTAAGAACATGCCAGAAAGACATCACACCAGGACAGGCCCATACCATATGAATCAGGGATCCATCCTCTTGAAGACACATATGACAAGTGGCATCAGTTTGTCTACCCATACAATGTAGTAAGTGGCGTGTGATACAGATTGTGGAGTATATTGAATTGTATAAGGCATAACATATCTTGTTTTATATACTTATATAAATCTGACAAAATCAACTTTCACTTCATCTCATCATATGGCAATTTTGCTGCCAGCTGCCAAAAATAAGCCAAGGGAGAAATGGAATTCTGAAATTTGGTACCCAGTTCCCCATACAATCTAGATATTGGCCTGTCCTGGATTACTATAGAAGCCAATAGAGAAAACCCTTCTGAGGCCCCATTAGACCAAGGTGGTGTCCCTAAAGTGGAATGAATACAATGTTTTATCAGAGCATAGCCAAAGATTGGAAAAGTAGGGAGGTGAAAAACATCTTTAAATTGTGACAGAGATAAAAATGTAAGTCTTTTGAGAAATTCTTACAGAGACAACACTTTCAAACCCCTCCAGGCAGATGGCTGGACCACTTTATTTCCTATCAGAATATTTAAATCATTAAAGAATGGCTGTCCAGAGTCTTTCTGAATGTTCCGTTTACATAAATGACAGAATTACTGGTGTGCCCTTATATTCCAACCAATCGGTGTGTGCTTCAACTGGGCAGGAAGTTTACTAATGGGAATGTGTAGAAGTGAAGGTAAAGCTATATGATGAGATTGAACCCAGAAGTTCTCTATATTCCACCACGCCAAGGAAGAAGATCCAACCACTGGATCCTTCAACCACTTAAAATATTTAATACTCTGAAAGATAAAATAATACAAAAGATGCTGTGGGATTTGTAAACCCCCAATCTCCGTGGGTCTGCATAGTTTTCCAAGAGCCCTCCCTGGACATTTCCCCAACCACAAAAATGTAGATCAAATTGCATTAATTCTTTGGAACCATGCCTTTGGGAGATGGATGTTTTACATCAAGAGTGGGTACATAAAATGTGGGAATATAGCCATCTTTAAAATATTAACCCTTCCCCAGAGGGTGAGTGGTAAATGCTTCCACCAGGAAAGATCTTATTTCATCTGTCTCACAAATGGGTCCAGAATCAAGGTTTTTAGTGACTGTAAATCTGAAGTAAGGTGTATTCCTAGAAAAGAAAGAGGGTGAGATGCCCATTTATGACACAGTTCCTTGACTGCCACCTAGAACAAGAGCTGGACAGTGCTAAGACTGTAGTCTTATGGTGGTTCAGTTTATACCCTGCCAGCCTAACATAATCAGCTATTATGTTCAAAACCATAGGGAGAGATGAGCCCCAATTCTATAAATGCAATAACACATCATCAACAAACATCGACAATTTGCATTCATAGGGTCCTAATTTTATGCCCCTCACTCCAAGTGAGTTATTAATCTTTCTGCTGAAGGGCTCGATGTATAGATTAAAGAGCATAGGTGATAGGGGGCAACCTTGCTGTGTCCCTCAAATCAGAGAGAAAAGTAGGGATAGCACCCCATTGCTCATAATTTTCACTGAAGGGCATAGATATAGTATTTTAATTCACTGAATAAATTCCTGATGTAAACCATAATGGGGCAGTATATCAAATAAAAAATTCCAGCTATCCTGTCAAAGGCTTTCTCCACATAGGTATTGATTAGTGTTGCTATAATTTCCCCTCCAGGTTGAAATGGACCACTGTCAGAATCATCATGATGATTTTTGCCACTACTGATAAATATGAGAGATATCTTTAGATACATAGATACATAGATAGTGTCGGCAGATAAGGGCCTATGGCCCACCTAGTCTGCCCATTTGAGTTTGTAATTTCAGTTTGTTTTCCTAGAACTCTGTTGCCCCTTACCCCTGACCTCCAGAATTCCTTTATGTCTATCCCATGCATTCTTAAATCCTATGATTGTTTCAGCCCCCACCACTTCCTCAGGCAGGGTGTTCCACTTGGCCACCTCCCATTCTGTGAAGAAATTCTTCCTCACATTTCCTCTGAATCATTCTCCTTCCAACTTCATCCCATGCCCTCTAGTCCTGGAAGATCTTTTTCACTTAAAAATAGTGTATTCTTGCACCCTGTTCCTCCCTGTAAGATACTTGTATGTCTTTATCATGTCCCCTCTATCCCGCCTCTCCTCCAGGGAGTACATATTCAATTCCTTCAACCTGTCGTCATAGGACTTGTGATGCAATCCATGTACCATCTTTGTTGCCCTCCTCTGAACCTTCTCTACCCTGTCTATGTCCTTACATAGGTAAGGTCTCCAGAACTGTACACTGTACTCCGGGTGGGACCTCACTAATGTCTTGTATAGTGGATTGTATATATATATATATATATATATATATATATATATATATATATAGTACTTGTATAGTATTAACATCTACTAAAGGAATAATGAACCACAGGGTGTGTGTCTTGCTGGGATAACATCACACCTGGGGTGATTAGGCATGAGGCCACTGGCCTAATGCGACTAATCACCCCAGAAGTGACATTATCCCAGCACGACACACACCCTGGAGTACATTATTTCTATTATAAAATGGTGCATTATATTTAGAATTAAAAACCAAAAAATCAATAAACATTTACCCTTTTTTTACTGATTTAGTAGTGTGGAGGAGTATTTAAACCAAAAAAAAATCATTTTCTGCTTGTCCAGCAGGTGGCATCTTATTGTGTGCTGTCTGCAGGTGTATTTCTCTGCCTCACTCATCCCCCTCCCCTTTACTATCTCCCATTGTTAGTGCACCTGTGTTTCTGTGGTTTTATTTGCCTTTGTCCTTTACCTTCTGGTAAGATGAATTGCTGTGTTTTTTTGGTTTGTTTTTTTTAATGAAGGAAACAAATACATGGCAGTTTTTCCTTCAGGTTTGCCACCAAGCTGAGACGCAACACTGTTAACCCAACACATGCTAATATTACAGTAACCAATTGTTTTTTATGTATAGTTCAGACTGCAGTAATTTGTATTTGATGTTCTCCCGGTACAGTTTGTAGTGTTTGTGATTTGTACTGGGAAAAAACTCAGAACGAAGGTGAGTTTGCTTGGTGGTATGGGTGATTTGAGGGAACTTGGGAAATGGAGGTTGTACAGGTGTGCACATGAGAAGCCGGTCAGTGTAGCGCTTTGAAGAATGGGGGAAAAAACAAGCATAGTATACTTTGTTATGTAGAAGAGAGAGCTGCTGTTGATTATATGGCATTTTGGGGGGTAGGGGACATTTGTTGTGACTGAAGAGAAGCATGCTGCTGTTTTGAAAAACACGCTGTTGACCACAGGCTAAGTGTAGGTGCACAGACTGTGAAACTGACTGGTGGCATCGAATGGGCAGTGGGCAATGATTTTTCAAAGTCACTTTGGTCATATGTGTACTTGAACTAGATCCATGATGTTATCCTAGGATAACATCACAGGTCCAATCCCAGACTGACCAATCATAGCTCAGCATTCTTTCTTGCCATTGTATAACATCACTTAACCAATCATTCGGCATGTCTTGTGCTCTATAACTGCAGAGCATGAGATTGTATGAGGCTGCTTGTGAGCCTGCTGCACACTCTTTGAGTTGCTGAAAATCTGGCTTTTGCATACAGCTACATGAAGAGATTGTCAGGCTATCTAAGAAACACAAACTAAGTGTAAATAGAAATTTTGAATGCCCGCTAGTCCTAGCTACAGAGACAAAGGGGGTTTTCCTGTTAATCAGGCAGACCTCATTGTCTGGGATTTCCCTGGGAAATGGCCAAGGGAAAGGGGGAGGGTTGGTGAAGAGAACTACCAGTGATGTCAAAGCATGGGGGGGAGGGCCACAGGTGGGAGATAGTGGCAATGATGATGTCAGCCAGTTAGGATTTATGGGGTATCAGCATGGAGGGCTTAGGTGGGGATATTTAAGGACAAGCATGCTGCTGGGAGACCACTTTCTGCTGGAATTTAATTTCCTTAAGATTTGGCACTGTGGATTGACCAAAGTTTGAGAGAAATTTGATTTCTGTTTTCAATTTGGTGAGGTAAGAGGAGGTTTAATAAGGTTTCTGGGGACTTTGAAGTGTTTGGTAAAGTGTTTAAGTTTTAATGTTAAGTATTATCTGAGCAACAGGTTGCACCTTGTGGGTTTTGGTGGTTTCTGTTAAGAAGGTAACTGGCAAAATGAAAATAACCTGGTGTAATTATGTGTTAAAATTATTGGTCTGTTTTTTCCCTGCTACATGTGGGCTGAGAGCAGCAGCTCTACCAGTGGTATGAGCTACTAACTGTTAGTAGCACACCAGGGCCCGGTGGCTTTGGGCCACCATCTGGGTGACACATGGACCTGGTAGGCCATGGTTGACTGATGGTACACCACTGTTTAAAATAAAGAAAATATGCCAAAAATATTCAGAGGGGCTATTACAGGTATAAAGTATTAGAAGCAGAAAGCTTTAAGGTGGTCAGAGTCACCAAGCACTGACGGATCAACCCATTCGGGCTGCGAGGTGAGGTGGTAGGTTGTAGTGAGTGAACAAGAGCCTCCAGAGTGTAACTAACAGGGGACCTGGCAGCTGGTAGGAGTTTTTTGGAAATTGAATGGTGTGGGTTTTGGATGTGGGGGTTTATTGTGGCAGAAGGGTTTGACAAAGCATTTACAGGACAGCATGGTGGTCAGGGTAGGCCATGATAGGCCATGATTCCAATGGCATCTGACGTCATCAGGCCAGGGAAGGGGAACCAGAGAACAGACAGAAGGGCACAGCCAGTGCTCGCGGAAAGGAAGGATGGTTTGGGAATGGGTTTACCAACTAAAAAGGGAAAGCTTGGAGTGTAAAAAAATATATATACTTTTATTCAGAAATAACAAGCTTGTGGAAAGCAAGGGAAAGGGAGGAAGTGACTGAAAAGATGAGAAACTGACATGGGGGACTGGAATCAGGGAGAGGGAACAGGAAGGTGTAGGTGGAATTCAGCATGGGAAAAGAGGGGCCCACATTCAGTGGGCAGATTCAAGCCTGGGGTGTGGTCTGAGCAGGACCAGCAGGGGAGCTGAACATATGGAGTGCAGCTGCCATTTTGAGAGTGTGGCTGTGCAGTCAGGCACAAAATAGCAGATGGAGTGGACAGTCAGGTTTGGGGGAAGGGAGTGCTGCTGCCTGGGCCAAGAAGTGATTGCGTATCTGTAAGAGCAGAGGCCCAACGGACAGGACAAGAATGGGGCTGAGGGGAGAGAATTGTGGAAAGCAAGGATGGAGTTTTTTGTTGATAAATCAAAAAAAGAGAAAAGAGAATGGATGGAGAATTAGTTCCCTTTCTGGGAGCGAAGGGTGGCATTCAGCAAAAGGAAGGGATGAAGAGATGGAGCTGGGGTTTTTGGGAAGGCTAGCTACAATGGCAGATTGGCAGCAGGATCACAGCAGAGGCAGTGGCTAGGTGAACTGAGCACAGGCATTTGATGACAAGGGTTGTGGATTCTAGCCCCCAGTTTGGGAAAATCATGTGATGGGCACACCCAATAAATATTATACAATAAAATTGGTGATGTACACTTGTCAGCTATCAAACATCTGGTAACTAAACTAAGTGTTTATGATGGGGTGGTTAGGCCCCCACCAGCACCCACTCTCATGGGGGACTTTGATCCCCGCATCTACCTACTAAAGGATTACTAACTCCAGGGGGTGTATGTTGGGGAGGAGGAGACACTCCAGATTAAAAAAAACTAAAATGACAGCTAGCGGCAAAAGTTCCCAGCCCTGAACCCAGTGCCTGCTGCACTGGACCTAGCCACCCTCTCCATCACCACACCACATGGCTGACTTGGCTGCAGCAGGCATACTATCCCCTGAAAAAACACTCTTCCCTATCCCTGCCCTTCCCCTCTCTAATCTTACCTTCTGGTAGTCCTCCCCTATGCTTGTATTAGCCTTGTGGGTAACTCATGAGAAAAGCACTGTTTATGATTCACCGTTTTGACCATCACTCATATTCAGTCACTGCCCTCACAGGATACCATCCATATGCAGGCAGTGACCTGAGGAGAGGTGATTAAGGTTTGGGCATATGAAGCAGGCAAGGAGGCAGGGGTGTGAAAAAAAAGGAGAACGGGGGAGTTTTGGTAAGCAGGCATTTAACATGTTCATATTTGTGACCAATAGAATTTCAGAATGGCACCTTAGAATGTTGAAGAAGAGCGGCACCATCTGCTGGGGAGAAGCTGGCCCAACAAGCTGCACAGCTGATAGGCAAAGTCCAGGAGTTGCTCGATGAAGCATGGAAGGTGACAGACCTGGAGAAGGTGGACAGGGAGAGGAAGGCCCAAAAGGAAGACGGATAAGTGAGGCATAAAGTCCTTGCCCCCCTCAGCAGCAGAGAATCAACAGAGCCAGGGTAAGGAACCTGCCATGGATATAACAGTGGAAAGCAATTTGAAGGATTACTTGGCAGGAATGATCATGGATAAAGGGGATATTGAATGGGGAGAGTAGAGGAAGCTCTATTGGAAAAGGGGCAGCTACAGGAGTGGGGGCTTGAGCGGGCCCAGGGGATGACATTGGGGGACCACTTACCTCAGTCAATCAAAGAAAAAATTTGAAAAAGAGAGTACGTGGACATGTTTGAGTTAGTGGATAAGGAGGCTGCAAAAAAGTATGAGAAAAAAGAAACAGAAGGGAAGTCAAAGATGGCAGTGGCACTGGCTATAGTGGGTAAAAATGGTGTAGGACGCCACTTTCAAAGGGAAATCTTTTGACGCTCGAATGGTGGGTTTTACCCACTTCAGTGTCATTAAATTGGCAAAGCAACCAGATTTGGACATACCTCTGCTAACTTACCCAGTGATAATTATGGAAGCTTATAAAATGAAAGGCGGCTTTGGATGGCTGTATTATGATGAGAGGTTTAGGCAGAGAATTGCAAACTATGGGGACATGTGATGGGATTCCACGCATGCAGATCTGTGGCTCAGGACTACGTCAGGACAAGGGAGCGGGTTCATGGACACTGTCAGGAGCTCAGGGAAGGGATGGAGTGAAGGGTTGTTGGAGATCTAACAAAGCCACCTTTAACTGGGCAAATTGCAAATTTAGGTACATATGTTCTAAGTGTGGGGGTTTCCACCTGGTGCTACCTTGCAGAGGACCGGGCGATGAGGGGACATGCACCAATATGGTGGGCATTCCTTTCAGGGTAATTTTGAAATGGCAAAGGGTCAGTGGACCAGACCCAGTTTCAGGGGTAGAAGTTTCGGGGGGGATCTTTGGGTAAGGGGCAGGAAGCAGATAAGAAAAACAAAGGCTTAAGTGGAGGGTTCGAGTTAACAAAGACACTGGTATGGGGGGGAGTTGTGGTTTGGGATTGGATAGAGAGATACCCTAATGAAAAGACTAAGATCATGCTATGGGAGGATTTTTGGTAAGGTTTCAACTTACATTACAGGGGGGTCTGGTGACCAGTGGCACCCAGGAATATGAGATCAGTGAAAGGGCAGGAGGAGATAGCACAGAGGAAGATAG
This sequence comes from Neoceratodus forsteri, assembly GCA_016271365.2. Lineage (NCBI taxonomy): Eukaryota > Metazoa > Chordata > Ceratodontiformes > Ceratodontidae > Neoceratodus > Neoceratodus forsteri. The sequence continues at coordinate 823,378,711 of CM057450.1, read as the reverse complement.
AGAAGAGGTGGTAGAGGGCCCATTTTGAGATCCTCCTTTCCCAGAACTGAGGGTGTAACTATTAGGGTTGGTTCTGAAGAAACAACCAGGAGAATACAGATTGATACACCATTTGTCATATCCCTTGAGGGACTCCATAAATGATGCCATATTGGAGGAGCAACAGATACTGACATATGCCACTCTGGAGCATGCAGTGGTCCTGATCCTATCTGAACCAAGGGCATGGTTGGCAAAGATGGACATTGAGGGGTTTGTCTACACCGTATTGACAACACTGTTGTCGACGATCAGCACAGCAATATCCCTAATGCCAACAGGTGAACTTTCACCTGTCCAACATCAGTGTATTTTTCTCAGGGGACTGTGGCCCCCATGCCCCTCTACTATTGATTATCAACTCTGAGTCATAGTTGATTTGGAGGTGGGGGCAACACAGAGCAAAGGGATGAACTGTCACCCTAGGGTCCCTCACAGTGATGATCTAAAATCCTGTCGAGATTGTAGCTGTGGAGCATTTTGCCGTGAGGGTTTTGCCGTATGATCAGCATACCCATTGAGGCAGCCGTCTGGTTCCTTCCAGTGTGGGCAGAGAATTGGGACCTGTTGAGCTTCCAGTTTCAAAGAGGATACTATTTCGATAAGGCTATGCTGATGAATTGTTCAGTGGCCTGTGCAGCATTCCAAACTTTCAGCACATAGTTACAGTGGGTGTATGGGGAAAAGTATGGACACAGGAGGATGGTGCACTATCTGCATGATTTTTTGTTGATTGGGGACAGTCATGAAACAATGGAGGACATGCTGTAGGACTTTCAAGATATGTACAAAAAAGTGGGGGTGCCATTGCCCCAGTAAAAAACAGAGGGCCCATCATGCAGCCTGGAGTTTCTGGGTATACAGAAGGCTGCAGATGACATAATTTTTCAGCTTCCACCCACCAAGGTGGAATGGCTCAATGCTTTGATTGATAGGGTTAAAGCACAGTGCAGAGTACAACTGAAGGTAGTGCAGCAGCTCCTCTGGCATTTAAATTTTAACTGCAAGGCAGTGGCACCAGGACAGGTTTTTACCTGCAGATTGGTGAGGGCTATGGTGGGAGCATGGCTCCCTCACCTCTGGGTGGACATAAGTAAGGGCATTAGGGAAGATTTGGAGGTATAGGAGCAATTCTTGCATTAGTTTTATGGGGTGGCATTTTGGCAGTAGGAATGGCTATTTAACACGGATTTGGAACTCTACACAGATGCTCTTTTGTGGGTCCCTGCGGATGGAAGTTTATTTTAAAGGGGACCAGGTTTCAGAACACTTCCTAACAGAGTGGATCAACAGAGGTTTATTGAGGGACATCATGTTAATGGAGATATTTCCTGTCTTTGTGGCAGTCAGTTTATGGGGCAATAGGATGTTAAATTGGAAGGTAATATTTTGGTGCAACAATCGGGCCATGGTGGAGGTGTTAAACAAGCAGAGGAGGTCCATGGATTCAGTCCCCAGGGTGGTTAGGCAGCTGGTTATTGAAGGCCTCAGGTTGAACATGTCATTTAAAGTGAGGCACATTGAAGGGGTGAACAACAAGGTGACTGACAGCCTTTCTCTTCTTCATTTGGACAAGTTTAGGTCATTGACACCCAAAGCTGCTTCAGAAAGAAATAAGGTCCCAGCAGACTTGTGGGAGACTGACTAGAATGAGCACAGATGCTCTTTTGTGGGTGTAAAAAGAGTATGGAAGGCATTCCAGGAATTTTGGAGGCAGATGGGTATAGAGGTAAGTGAGAGGGTATTAGAAGGGCAGGTGATGAGATATACAGTCCATAAATGGAGGGTGTGTGGCCCATTCCACCATCACTTTGCATTTAGCCAGGACAGGTTTAGTATGTAGCCTGCTGAGGTGGGGGAACCAAACAGGACCCCAGTGATCTGGAGGATGGTGCAAGAGTGGCAGATGCTGCAAGCCCCAGACCAGAGAAGATCCATATCAGGGAGTGTTATGGGGGGTTTAATGTAGCATCCCTTTTCGTTGACACTCCAACGGCGAAACAAGGAAAGGACCATTACAGCAACATTCGTGGCAATGGTCCATTTTCCTTGTATCGCCTTCTGCCAGTGTTCTGACCCCTCCCTGGACCAACTCCAACCTGGAGTTGGAATCTTAGTGTCCTGGGGGTGCAGGGGGCAGAGGACCCCACAGAAATACCTGCGTCAGTATTGTGCTGGCACTGTGGGGGTGGTCAGCATTTTCACTGATGGGAAAACTTGGTGCTTCCAGGGTTTAATGGGCAGCCTGAGGTATGTGTGCACATTGGCATATGAGGCATGCTTATTCGCAGCAACTTTCTGGGTGCTGCAGAAGGGGGAATTCCGGGTGGGGGAATTAGTGGTAAAACACAAAAGGGATAAAGTGGGAGGCCTGCAATGGGGTGACATTGGATGGGGCAAGAGCAGCTTGGAGGTGAAGCTGTGGCAGTCAAAAATGTGTCAGACAGGGCAAGGAGTGAAGGTGGTCTTCTGCAGGGAAGTGAAAGGGCAGAGCTGTGTGGTAAAGGTTATGAAGGCATATAGGGAACTGAGACCAGCAGGTGGTAGCAGGATTTTTTGTACATGGCAATGGGGACCCAGTCACATGTTATTAAGTGGCTGTAGTGATGAAGAAAGGTATGGAGTTTTTAGGAGAGGATCAGGATCCCTTCGCCCCACACTAATTTAGGATCTGGGCAGCATGAGAACTGGTGGCCAAGGGGGCCTATTCTGAAAGTATTAAGAAATTGGGCAGGGGGCAGTCCAAGTGTTATAAGAGATATACTGTATAAGGAAATAGATGTTTTACCATGTTTTTGTTTTTCCTCAGACACAGGATGCAGAAATAGCCTATGGATCTGGGGACACTAGTTTACTGAACAGAACAGAGAGCGGCCATAAGGCCTGGGGGGATGCAGTTTCAAAGCGAACTCAAGGACATCAGAATTTATTGGAAAGTGATCAGGGTTTTATGATGGGGACAGATACTGCCTTTGGCTAAGGATCTGAAATTAAAATGGCCAAATCCAGACATGCATGGAGGGGGCAATGATTTATGGGATTGACCCTGGGTGAACTTGCTGCTGGAGATCAAGCATGATTTTGGAATTTATTTTGGTTCTGATGGCTGGAGATAGTGATACCTTGGTTATTCATGACTCCCAGGAGGGTGTGGAGGCAGGCATGGGATGTCAAACCAATTAAAAAGGTGAGAAAAAAGTTTAATAAGAGGATGGCAGCATTGATGAATAAAACTGGGGGCATATTCATCAAGCACAGCATAGCCCATGACTACCCAGGGGATTACAGGTCCAACAGGGTCCACCTGTCTAGTGTGGGGAATGATTTTTTTTTATTAAAATTGGAAGACACAATAGAGAGGTTTGAGGCCCAAGGGGGGAACCATGGGGGAAGCCCATTTTCCTTAGCAGGAGCAGGAGATGGGCTAGAGGAAGGATGAGGAAGGGGGTAGGGGTGGGACCAGGAAAGGGGGGCCAGGGGGTAACTGGGGGGCAGGCACCTCATGGGGTCAACACCCCAAGGGACATCAGAGAGGCATCAAACAGAAAGAGTGATAGAGTGGTGCCCTGACACTAAAGGAAGGAATGAAAATGACAGTGGGGGTATTGTGTGACAAACCCAAGTCCAAGAAGAAAGGAAGAGAAGAATGTATAATGGATTGTGAAATTATATGTGATATGTATATTTTATGAATTTCTTTATTTTGGATGTAAAAAGAGAGATAAACTAGATTTGCAAATAGGGTGATGTAAAAACAAACCTTGGCCAATTGATAACCACTATATGGTCTGAGAGTCTTATTTTTTGGGGAAATCCCCATGACAAAGGGGGTTTGCTGTTAATCAGGCAGACCTAATTCTCAAGGGCTTCCCTGGGAAATGGCCAAGGGAAAGGGGAGGGGCTGTAAAGGAAACTACCATTGATGTCAAAGCATAGAGGATGGTGGAAGGAGGGCCACAGATGGGGGATGGTAGCAGTGGTGATACCAGCCAAGATTAGTGGGGTCCCAGCATGAGGGTAGGTGGGGATATTTAAGGACAAGCATGCTGGCTGGGAGACCACTTTCTGCTGCAATTTAATTTTCCCACCCAACCACACAGTAGGAAGGGGGCAGGGAAGGGGATACTAGACACAAATTTTCTGCAGGTTGACAGATGAGGTCAGCAAGCCCAACAAGCTGAGGTTGGTGGTGTCTGTGTTGGGGTTGTCTGGCAAGGGGCAATGCCCAGAGAAACATGGGTTGCTGGATGAGGGCAACATCTACCCTAAATGGTAAGGGTTATGATGAATGAAGAGTTAGTAAAATGGGGGGGATGAAAAGGATGAGGAATGGGGTAGAGGGCGGACCAGGAAAGGTGGAGGTAAGGGGGGTAACTGGGGGTCAGGCACCTGATGGGGTCAACAACACAGGGGGCACCAGTCAGAGAGTCATCAAACAGAGAGGGGGATTGGGTGGTACACCTGACACTAAAGGAAGGAAATAAAGGGACAGCAGGGGTATTGGGTGACACAACCAAGCCCAAGAAGAAAGAAAGAGAAGAATATATGATGGATTTTAAAATTATATATGATATTTATATTAGGAGAATGTCTTTATTTTGGATATATAAACAGAGATAAACTAGATTTGTAAATAGGGACAATGGAAAAATAAACCTTGGCCAATTGATAACTACAATACGGTCTGATAGTCTTGTTTCTAGGGAAAATCTCCATGACAATAATATATCATTGTCAAGGTAACTGTTTAATTTTCTTTTATTCTTTATATTTCCTTTTGTCTAAATTTCTTTGCATTTGAATAGGTACAAAATAATAACTGTGTTAGTCAGTGTGCGGTGGTAGGGTGGTGGATGACACTAGCCAGCTGTCATTACTGCAGTATTATAAATTTACACATATTTTTTGATATTATTAAGTAACATGTTTTGGGAGCATATGAATGTGTGTCATGAGTAAGGGGGCTGAGAGCACAAATATGATTTCTATATATATTCACCAAAACCATCAGTATTCCATTATAGGATGCAACAAACTGGTTTGACCCACTTTACCAGTTCCCTCTCTCACCTCGTTGGATATCACCAGCTTAAATTAAGGGATCAGTAATTACATGCTTTAATTTTTTTCGTGTATTGTAAAGTCCTCACTCCCTGTGTTAATTCTGGTACTCAGTAACATTCTAACAGTGGCACTAAAATTTAGAGTGCCCACTGGATTACAGACATGATCCTTGTATTTCTTTTCATGCTCAGCCTTCTACCTTTATTATCATTATGCTGTTTTGGTCATTACGCACAGTCTTATGTTTTAGCTGTAATACTGTAGAAAGAATGATAAAAGAAGCATGCAGATGTCTGATGATCAGTCATGTTTTTTTTACCTGGGTCTTGGGTGGATTAAATTTTGTTAGATCTAGAAAAAAATAAAAGGCATCTTTTTTGATATTTGGATAGAGTGACTTACAGTATATGAAACATCCCATAGTAAATGCTTTATATGTATAAGATTATCATTACTTTGGACAGCTTTATGTAAACCTAAGAGGGCACCAGGAGTTATGAGTGTGGCAATGCTGCAACATGAAATGTTACAAATATATAAATAGAGCTGCAGCATCTGACAGCTACAATCACATGATTTGCAATAGTTGTTCTTAAAATTAAATTAAAAAATAAAATCCCAAGTACTAAAGTTAATCTGTTATTATTTTCTGGTCTGTCCTAATGTCACACTACTAAAAACATGTGCAGACACACTCATACTGAAATCAGCTTTTGTTTGGTGGGGTGTTAGAGTGCTTTATGTATTTGAAGTCCTATGTAAAGTGCTTTGTATGGCCAAAAGTAGTGCTAATTTGGAGAGGTTAACTTGGCAGAGCAAGTTAGGGCTTTCCATTACACCTACATGTTAGAAAACAATTTATTGATCCATTACATAGAGCTGGCTCAAGCCAAAAAATATTAATGGAATACCAACTGAAACCAGTAGTCATTTCAAATGTTAGAGGCATAATCTATGTTTGATGTTACAGGTACTTTGTGAAGACAGATGCATACTGGGCAGTATGCCAGTTTCTGACTATGCAGGCTTTATTTACTATTTATCTGATTTGTTAAGATGACTATTGCATAGTCAGCACAATATTACACAAGTAAGAAATGTTAGACAACAGATCAAGTGGTTTCATAGTCACAAACACCACCCCTCCCTAAAAAAACATGGGCACAATTGCTTCATATTGATGACTACCACAGCATTAATTTTAATAGTCAAATGGGTAATGATAATTATAGATAGAGCTTATACCGAATGTAGCAGTTTATATAAACTTATGATAAAAAAATGAATTGCAAAAATAAGAAAAAATGGTGGCTTTCATTATTCCTAGATCCAACGCAATTTATTATACCAAGATTAAAAAAGACAGAGCATCAGCCATCTGCATCCTACTTCTATCATTGTTTCTATGACAGCTAAACCTGCAGATTGTAAATAATAACTAAAAAAAGAAAACTTAATAAATGTATAAAGGGTGAGCATAAAGAGATATAGAAGGATCACGTCTGGAGTCCTGTGGGATCTACTTGATCATCCAAATTGTAGCACTACTGTTTGAAAGTTACTGAGTACCAGGTTGAGCACAGAGATGGAGGACTTTACAATACACTGAAAAAAAAGAGAAAATATAATTATAATTATCCCTTAACCTGAGCTGGCAGTGTCTGCGAGGGATAGAAAGAGGGGTATCTGGTGAAGTGGGTCAAACCAATTTGAAACATCCAACTGCAGAATACCGATGGTATTGGTGAATACATATAAATCATATCAGTGCACTCAATCACCCACCCCACACTCATTCACAAATTCAAAAAAGAAAATAGTAAATGATATCCAAATGTATGTGTATAAATGTCTAGAGTTGTCGGAATGACAGCTGGAACAAAGACCACCCCCACCCACCACAAACAGCTACAGTATGATATCAAAAGTGTCTCATAATTAATCTACCATTGCCATCACATAACCATTTTGTAATATTTACAACACCACTGAATGAAATTAAATATCAAAATTAGTCAGTAGTGCAGACAGAAAAATTAGCTTACTGCTCAGTCTTGACAGCCTGAGGAGAGAGTTTTCATGATCTCAGTGTTAGCTGTCTTGCTCCATGCACAGCCACTAGTTCATGCATAGATGCACGTAAACACTGGCCCATGATGCATGCACACTCGCACTTGCTGCAGCACCATGTGGACTGCTGAGCACATCCATCCTCGGGTCATAACAGTATAAAAAATGTCCAGATTTTTTTCTCTTTCTTAAGTAATTTATAGATTAAGTAATAACAGAGGACAGTAAGTAAGACAGCATATATACAAGTAAGGATTCAAGTTTATCCTGAACTAAAATCAGGCAACAACTTAAGTTTTCTAAGATTCATGCACTCCTGCTTTAATCATATTAAGATTGCACTCTGACAGAGGAAATCAACTATCACTACTTGTAAAACTGTTAATTTGCTTTTAAAATGGTTCTAATAAAAAAGTAAGACAAAAAAAAACATTCTAAATCCTTTACTAAATGTCCTTATACAACACATACAAAAGCAGTTGAGGCAAGGAATGGGGGCTTAGATTTAATGTGGGGAAATGCAAGAGAAAAAGACCTATAGATGCAAAAATGCGCATTGTGCTTTCACCATGTGCAGTGCAGCTATGGGCAGCATAGCTAGGGAAACACTCTATAGGTAAAGGTGGACCATATGCTAAAGCTGTATTGGAAGTGTGTTGCCATAGTCAAGAAAGAAAATGCCATGTTTGGATGTATTGGGCAAGAAGAAAGTAAAGGGAGGTGAAATTGCCTGTGTATATGGCCCCATTTGAATCACACCTTAGTACTGTATTTGGGTCTGCTCACTCCAGCACAGAACGGGCAGTGAAGAAATTAACAGGGCTCAGCACAGGGCTACCAATCTACTAAGTGGCTTAGGAGACATTTGTTTAGCCTAGAAAAGTGAAGGCTGAGAGGGGACATGATCACAGATTTCCATGTACTAAAGAAATAAAGGGTGGAGTATATGCAATTGATAGAACCAGAGAGTGCAACCAGAACAAGAGGATATGTCAACAAACTGAAGGGGAGAGGCAGAATTAGGGGGAAACATTAGAAAGCATTACTTCAACCACAGGCTGGTTGTGGAATAAGCTGTTGAATGAGGTTGTGGAAGTTAGCATTGTTCAGGCTGTTAAAGCTGAGCTCAACAGATTACTAAGGGAGAATATCATTGAGGCTTACACAGCATGGGTAGGGGTAACATTTCATCTGGCAAGCTTGGATGTGTGTCCATACTACATCTGGGTATGGTTGCAGTCATGCAGCTGGTGGGATGAACAACATAGATCATATGTTCCTCCTGTCATCACAATTCTATTTTACTACCATATTTTACTATGCATTCTCCATTTTTTTACTATTGTATTTGTACCAATTTCTGCCTTGCCTGCCCCATTTCTGGTAGCCCTCCAAAGTCCAGTTACTCACTGTCTCTGGAACCAAGGGCGTAGCTACCGATATGCCCGACACGCCATGGCGTGCTGCAGAGATCAGCGGGGGTAGCAGGAGAGCATGCTAGTCTCTCAGCATTCTTTTGTTTGTTTGTTTTTCCCGTAGGCTTTCCCAGCTGATCTTTGTCCTCGAATGGTTTAAGGTGGGGGGAGGTCTTCAGACTATAGCTTTGAGTGATGCGCCGGCTACTAGCCCCATCGGACCTGATTGAGAAATGTGTTGCTGCCTCTCAATCAGGTCCGCTTGAAGAAAAGAGGTGTGTGGTAGTGCTTAGTAGGGGGCGGGGCGGAGTCAGGCGGGCTCTTTAAATGCCCTGTAATAAAGTAAAGCGGTCTGTTTGCCGGGACCGGAGAGAGAAGACAGGAGAGTCGGGACTCGTTGGGAGCGCATTGTGTGGGAGCCAGAGCCAGGACTAGGAGGATTCTTCCAAATTTCAGGATTGGTACAGAGCTGCCCTGCCAGTGTGTGCTGCCTCGAGAGGTTGACCCGCCGAATTTCTGAATCTGAGCAACGAGCGAGGAGTCAATGAGAGAGCCAAGCCACGCTAGCTAACTACTATTGTGGAGAGAGGTCTAGATTGAGGAGGCAGACTACTGTCCTGATACTGAGAGATGAGTCATTGATTTGCTAGTGCACTGCAGAGGAGTCCATTAATGCATCTCAGACAGGGTCACAGGCACAGAGAGTGAGGTAAGAGCCAGGCCGAGACGAGAGTAGTGTGGTCTTAGTCCTATCTTATTTAATTGCAAATGCACCCAATTTTTTACCTTTTCTTGACTGTCACTCCAAGCCTTTGCTTCACATTTCAGTTTAAGGCTTTTCTTCAAACAAAATTATGCAATGCTGTTACAAGTCGGGTTGCAATGGAAAGTGAAATCAGGTCGGGTGTGATTGCTAACAGTGAGACACAGCATTCTGAAATGTAGCATTGCATAGTTTCATAGTTTTGTTTACCCGAGTACCTCTGGACTGTTATTACTGCAGCAAGCAGCTGCTGCTTCTAAGAGACACTTGGCTCCTCTCTCCTCCAATATCCCGCTACCACCGGACACTTGGGGAGCGTGTTCAAACTGCAGCCATTGATGAAAGAGAACTAGTTTTTCCTCCTCTAAACTGTTTATAAGTTAGGGCATTGAGCTACACATCTCTGTGGCTAGGAATCCAAGCAGTCTGGGCTGAAATAAGAGCAGTCTCTCAAATGAAATTTCTGTCTCTTTACCCCTATTTCCTATGGTCAATATCAAATTAGAACCTTTACATGTCTTATCCGTTGCCATCAAAAATCCATTCAGAACATTTCATTATAGAAAACAGCATTTTCATCATGTTAGTTTGTAATTTTCCCACCAAGGTGTGAACACTAGGATATTTTTGTTTGTGTACATTGATGTCCTCAGATAATTAACATTTAATGCTCTGTACACTAGGTATAGTTTGTTATTGCTGCCTAACTTCTATTAATGTTCATGTCAGTGCAACTACATATTTATATTTTCTGTTTATTGAAAATGCTAAAATTGATAATACAAAACATCAGCCTCTTCACATACAGATTGATAAATTCATAGCAGGACACTGCAATAAAGCAGCATGAATAATAGTGGTAGTTTACCTGTGTATAACTATAATGTTTTTATGTAAGGTCACCCTCCCAGCTGTCTAGGGGTATAAATGTGGAACAGTCACTCTGAGATGGGCCCCACACAAGAAACTCCCCTGGTGGTGTGCTGGCATACAACACAGAAAATGATGCTAGCGTCTGAGAGGGCATGGATGGTGGGGGAGGGGTAGCTCCCCGGGGGGGTGTGGGTAGCGGTGAGTCCACTTGGGTGTGCAGCTCAGAAATTCCTGGCTACACCCCTGTCTGGAACTTACTCCTTTGTTCCCCATTACTTGTTTTTCATGGTGGGATTGCATGAAACTTGCTCTTGCCATCCTGAAGTAGGATCTGGTGTATGGTGCCCAGTCAGTGGTGCCAGGGAGAGCCATTGATCATCCTGCACTGCTGAGACTTTGCCTCTGGTTTTCACTGCATGGAGACAACAGCATGTAATTACACAATGCATCTTGTTAACATGCGCTGCCTTTCTGGGCCTCCCAACTATCATGATACCATCCACTAGGTATCAAGGGCACTGTGAGAGATGTAATCCACCCTTTCCAGGAGAAGAGTCCTCTGGATGTTGAATTCTCTACCCCTTGACAACTCATGGCAATTCAGATTTGTTCCTGAACTTGGGTTGGTGGAGTGGCAGACAATAGCACTACCAATGTACAACCATGTTGGACCCTTTCTATTATTTTCATAAGTTTATTACTACATTCCCCAAAATGTGAACTTTTCTTTCCTTGTAGAATGTGTGAGAAGTAACATTCGAGAGAGAGAGGGATTTTCCTTTCACAATTGCTTTATAAAGGAAGTCACATCATACATATCAGATTTATGTATTACAATGGCAGCTTGTGTTGCTGTTTCTAGGCAGTGTCCCATGAACCAAGACCTCATGTAAAGCAGCTGCTTGTGCTATGTTGGGGAGAGAATCTATTAGGGATTCAAACCTGTTTTGTAGAGTCCCCACTTGTCCAACCTGTGAAAAGCATTATCCCATCCAGCAGAAATGTTCCATTTCATTTGGCAGAGGGTTGCCTATACAGGTAATTTACAATCTGGGATCTGCTGAAGTAGGGTTTACAACACTGCCTCATCATTCTAATAGACTGTAAAAATGACAGAAGTGGAAAATACATAGGAACTGTCAAGTAATCAAATTTAGCCAATGCTTTGTTTGATTTACTGTACCTGTACCACATACTGTAATGAAAAATAGTTCTTTTTTTTTAGGGACATGGATGAAGGAACTGGTCTCTCACTATAATGAACCCCCTCTTTATAACAAACTCCCTCTTATAGTGAACACCTTTGATGGCTCCCATTGTTCTCTAAGTAGGCATATGAACACCTCATTATAGTGAACACCTAACTGTAATGAACACAACAGCTTATTCTAGAAGTGTTCATTATTTTTATTTTTTTATTTATTGTAAAATCAGAATTACCACCTTTGAGCTAAAAGCTCATTTACAAAGGATCCTCACTGAACAGAAGGTGGGGGAACATCAAGTACATAGACAGTGGAGAAAAACAGAAGCAGCTAGTAGGCATTGTCAGTTATATGTCATTAAAGAGGCTATACAGCATTACAAATAGAAGGATGGGGAGAGACAGAATACATTGCAAAAGTCATCACTTAATTACATAACACAGATGAAAATATTCCCATAACAGATTAGGTAAATAAAGTGCAGATTCCAACTATGTACAAAGTATGAGAATTCCCAGAATGCAGCTATAGAGCTTAGATACTTTCCCAGAGGGAACAATTAATGTGATCACATACAAGTACAGCCATTAACAGAGAGTAGGCTACATGCTAGATGGGTGAGGGGGAGAGCACAATGGTGGGTAATAGCTTAAGGGTCAGGGGGCTAAGTGGGTGTGGTGGTGGGGGGTATGGAGGGTCAAAAGGGCTAATTGGGTGAGGGGGTGTGGGGAATTGGGGACCAAGGGGTGAGTAGTTGGGGATTAGCAGGAGATTCTTAGGAGCCACAGGTCACTGCAGCTAAGCCATATTGTGTCAGGAGGCACTGGGAGGGCTAGAAATGACTGGGGTGTTCTTTACAGCAATATGGTACCGGAGGGGAGATGGTCTTCCAAATGTCAGATATGAACTGACCAAGGTGAGTAAGGCAAGTAGTGGCCTGGGGTAGCTCATTTAGCCAGGTGGGGGCCCTTACTGCAAAGGCTCACCTCCCAAGGCAGTTCTTCTGAAAGGCACTGCAAGGGTGTGTCTTTTAACACTTCTCGTGGCTTGCTCAGCCAGGACCAGATGGAATAATGCTTGTAGGGAGAGGGGTGTAAGACCTAGAAGGGCCTTCTTCCCTAGAAGGCAGGAGTGGAACTTGATTAGGTCCATGAGAAGAAGCCATCATATCCCAATGTAAAGGTTGCACGTGTGCATAAGGCGATCGGCACCTAAAATAAAGTAGCATGCTTTGCTGAGGGTAGTATGGATCCTGAACAAGCTGGTTTCAGAGGCTGCACCATATACCACATTATCATAGTCCAGGATGGGTAGAACTGTCCCACTTACAGCCTGGACCCTAGCCTCAGGTGAGAGGCAGAACTGAAGCCTGTATAGGGCTCCTAACTTTCTATTGGCAGCAGAGGTAATATTTCATGCATGTTCATTGAAGGAGAGGGACTTGCCAATTGTAATCCCTAGGTACCAGAATGAGGGCACCTGCTCAAGAGTGGAGTGGGAACTGCACAAAATTGAGAATGGAGTGGTATACCTCCTTTTTTGGCTTCCGACAAAGAGCATTGACTTGTTTTTTTTGACATTGAGCATTAACAGGCTATCTTTGAGCCAATCCTGTAGGAGGTCAAAGTTGTACTGCATGTCCTTAGTGAGTGCATCTTAACAAGAGCCTTGAGAGAATACTACTATGTCATCTGCACTATAGAGAGGGACCACTGTAATGAGAAATAGTCATCTTTTTTAGGGACATGGAGAAATAGTCTGGAATGCTATTCTGCAGAGGCATGAGAGTTATTAATTCACCACTCTGAGAGTGCCATTACTGGAGACATTCTTAGATTAAGAAGGAATGTATACTGTTGTAGCTAAAGGAGCTAAATATCAAACAATTGCATTGTATATGTTTCCTTATGATATATTGTTGTAAAAGAGTGCAGTCGTTCTCTGGTTAACAGAAATGATTCAAGGATCTGAAAAAAAAAATCTAATTTAGCTGCATTCTGTCATGTAATGTGTAGAACATGGATGCATGAGAGCAGAAACCACTATCTAAACAGTACTCTTTAGTTTCATGTGTTTTTAACAGGGTAAAACTTTTAAAGTAGCAATATTTTATACTTGGCAAAAATGTCATCATATTTTTTTTGCTTTTTTTTTAGTAATATATTTCTGGCATAATTAGATTGATTGATCACAGCATTTTGTTTTTTATTATCCTCAATTTCATTTAACCCATTGGCCTACCACCCCACTGATCAGGACCTCTTTCAGCCATTCCACCACTGCCATCTTGCATCTACCATGGTCCCCTTACCTGGGATCCTGTAGCTCAGGACCTTACACAACACACCTCAAGGCTGTCCACCCTCCTAGCTTGTTCTCTGGGACAAGGCTGCCTTCAGCTCTTCAGTGAATTCTCCATGACATCCAGTCAACGTACCTGCAAAGATTACGTCAGGATTTGACCAAGATGCCGGTAACCACTGTGACTGTGATGAAGGAACTAAACACTTATGACAAAAATTCAAAATACTGTATAAATAGTTGGCTTAATTAGTAAAAGTGAGCAAAACATTTTATATATTTTATATAATAAAGAATAACACTGTATACATCACTTTGCACTATTATACACTATGAGCACATTATGCACAGCATTTCTAATGAGCATCAGGTCACTTTAACACAGGGAGAAAGCATATTATTATTCATGAGAATGGGCATATGAATGCTTGTGATGTACAGCTTAATGAGACTTCCATACAGAGCATTTCTGAGATGGTGCTACCCAGGGGTTGTTAGCTGAAATGTGGCTGTGTTCAAGATTATTTGGTAATACACCAAAATGAGTTTCATCAATGGTGTGTGCACCATTCTTCTGCTTGTTATTTTGCATGTAGGAGAGGCCCGGTCATGAGGTAAGGGGCTAAGCAGGGCATCATCCTCCTGGTCAACAGCATTTTCTTCCTCTAATATGTCCCTAGATGAGGGCCATGCAGTGAAGTTCTTGACATCACTGTGTATACTTCGCACACAATGCAACATTGTCCACTGTTTCTTCTCCAATATTCTAGGCTCTCGAGCACACTGACCTCCAACCATTACAAGAGGTCAGCCAAAAGCCAGGATCTACATCCTCTCTCCTCCCCCAGCATTTCCAGAGACATTATATTCTGAAAATCTAGTGGAGTACCCACTCACATGCCACATGAATTTAAAGACACCCACAGACTTAGACACTGAACCTGATAACCCCATTGATGACAATGTCATGATCGAAACATTTTCCATTGACATTTCCATTGACATTGATGCACTTGAATCATCATGGTTCGAGAATGATAAGCATAATGACCATATGACCCCGATGAACCTATACATCGGGGCATAACTACAGCTAGTAGATACATATGTAAGTTAAGAAATGACAGGTTTAAGGTTAAATCAGTGTTTTGCCCAAAAGTCTACAATACTGTCATTAATGCCTCTGAAAAGTCAGTGTGTCAGCGGGTTAAGGAGATTCTTTATAACAATGTTGACTGAAGGAAAACTAATTTGATTAGAAAAGAATATTTGGCATTGAAAGAATTGTCTAATAACATCTATGTTGTTTTAAAACCAGCGGATAAAGGAGTCACATTGTCATCCTGAACAAAGACCTCTACAGTGATATTGTCTTCACTCTTTCAAACAATGAAAACAACTATATAGAACTTAAAAGTGATCCTACCATGGTGTTTAGGAAGGAGTTGCACATACTGCTCTTTACACCATTAACGAATAGTGACATTTTCGAGGGGAATAGAAATTCATCTGGGAGGGATATCCCACTATTCCAGGATTTCATATCCTACCAAAAGTTCATAAAAACAAAGGGAACCCATGAGACAGACCTATCGTATCAGGGTCTGGCTCTATGGCAAAATATCTTGGAAAATGTATATATTTTTTCTTCAGTTTAACCTAGTCAAGTTAAAATCTTACATTGAAGGCACAGCTAATGTTTTGAAGAAATTAAAAAGCTTTACCTGGAATGATAGCTACACCTGGTGGGGTAGGGATGTGGAAGCCCTATATACTTCCATTCATCACAATCATATTAACCACTAGATACTTCCTAAAGGAACTCTTCAGAAATGAGAATGTACCAATAGACTTCATCTTGAAAGTACTCAAGTTCATTTTAACACTTAATAATTTTGAATTGAAGGCATGCACTATTTGCAGATTTATGGCACAGCAATGGGTGCCACTATGGCACCCAGTTACGCTAATCTCTTTTTAGGCTATTGGGAACAAACCATTGTCCTTAATGAAACTATTAATCCATATCAGAATAACATTAAACACTGGTTTCATTTTATAGATGCTATTATTTCTATATGGCAGGGTGATAAACAAGATGTGCTCAGTTTTATAAACTGACTCAATGTCAACAACTATAACCTTAGATTTACTTTCACAACCAGTAGAAAAGTATTTTATTGATTTTTTTTACATTATCACTCAATGAGAATGTTGGCAAGGTGATAGACACTAGGTATTTCAGAAAATCAACAGCAACAAATTCAGGCCTGCATGTCAACAATGCCCTCCACCCCCACCCTCCATCCCTGTTTAAGGAAATCGATTCCCACTAGCCCAAGATTGAGACTACGAAGAAATTGTAGAACCTACATCCCTTTTGAACAAAAGCAGATGAACTAATTGAGAGGTTTTTGGACTGCGGGTATGACACTGATTTATTGAATAGGTCTAAAAGCAAAGTTCAAAAAATCCCTTGGGACTCTCTACTGTCTGATAAGGCACATGATACCACTGAAATCACGTCAAATACATTTTACACTGAATATAACCATGTGGTAGGTAGAATAGGCAATGTAATTTATAGGAACTGGCCTATTCTACTTAGTGATAATGAGGTGGATCCAGTAGTGGGTCCAAAACCATGGGTAGCTTTCAGTAGGGCAAATCATTTAAAAGACAGACTTGTGCACAGCAGTCTTAAAAGAACTAGTATTTTATACTGAAAAATTAATAAAATTATTAACTGGGTTAAAAGAACTAGTGAAATTACTGAATCTAATATAAGCTGGTTATCAAAAAGACCAAAAGGTTTCTACAAATGTAAAAGATGTGATGTATGTAGATATGCTGTAGGCAGCAACCACTTTCAACATCCGAGGTTTCAGGAGATGAGTATTGAAAAACTTGAGTAATTACTTGTGGCAACCCATATGTAGTTAATGCATTGTGGTGGGGCTGCAAATTGATATTTGTGGGTATGACAATTCATCCACTAAAACAGCACATACAGGAGCATGTGTCCTCTATCATAAATAACAGACAATACATCGGTTGGTGCACATTTTGCACTGCATCACAGGTCTAAACTCGATGATTTAAAATTTATGGGTCTTGAGTGGGTTCCACCAAGTAAAATGGGTGGTGACAGAACAAATCTGTTACTACAAAAAAAAGTTGATTGATATTTAAACTGAATAGTGTGAAATCAAAAAGTCTCAACAATCAGTGGGACCTCAAACCATTTTTGAAGATATGAACTAGTAGCAGAATTCCTATTCATTGTGTTGAAACTCAGTTTGATATGTTTAGATAATTACTGGTGACCATAAATATCAACTGGATTACTTTTTTCTTAAAAATGCATATTATCTGGATTTTAGGTTATTATGCTCCAAAGGCAGTAATAACCAGAAATCTGGTTGATATGACACTTCATAACAACCCAAAATCCGGCTGATATGGCATTCACAAAGAAAAGACTTTAAAACTGTTGCACTCCATTTTTTCACAAAAAGTATTTAAACTGCAGTATTTTCATAGAAACATAGAAACATAGACTTTGACAGCAGATAAGGACCGCCTGGCCCACCTAGTCTGCCCATTAACCAACCTAGAGGATAAGCTGCAGATCCTATTCAAACAACAGTCTATTTCTTTCTACCCCCACAAAAATTGCCTTATGTCTGTCCCATGCATTCTTGAATTCTCCCACAGTTTTAGACCCCACAACCTCCTCAGGAAGGCTGTTCCATGTGTCCACCACCCTCTCTGTGAAAAAATACTTCCTCACATTGCCCCTGAGCCGTCCCCCCCTCTGTCTTCAAATTGTGTCCTCTTGTTCTTGCACATGTCTTTTTCTGAAAGATGCTACCCTCTTGGACTTTGTTGACTCCACTGAGGTACTTAAATGTTTCTATCATGTCCCCCCTCTCCCTCCTTTCCTCAAGGGTATACATATTAAGCTCCTTTAGCCTCTCCTCATATGGCTTCTCTTGCAGACCCTGCACCATTTTAGTTGCCCTCCTCTGAACTGTCTCCATCCTGTCTATGTCCTTGTGGAGATGGGGTCTCCAGAACTGGGCACAGTACTTCAGATGAGGTCTCACCAACTGTCTGTACAGGGGATAACAACTTCCTATTTTCTGCTGGTGATGCCTATCCTTATACATCCCACTATACCCCCAGCCCTCCCTAAAACCTTCTCACATTGCTTGACAACCTTAAGGTCATCTGATATGATTACCCCCAGGTCCCTTTCCATTTTTGTTATTGTTACTACCTCCCCCCCATTGTGTAATCTTCCCCTGGGTTTTTGTTTCCCACATGCATTACTTTGCAATTCTTTGCATTGAATCCAAGCTGCCATACATCTGACCATTCCTCCAACCTTTCCAAGTCCCTTATTATCCTTTCCACACCTCCTTGTGTATCAACCCTGTTGCAGATCTTTGTGTCATCTGCAAAGAGGCATACTTTTCATTCCAGTCCCTCTACAATGTCACTTATAAAGACATTAAAAAGGACTGGATTCAGTACTGAACCATGCGGTACCCCACTAGTAACCCCTCTTTCTTCAGAGTGGACTCCATTTACAATTACCTTCCTGTTGTTCAGCCAATGTTTTACCCAGTCTACCACCCTGGGATCCACTCCAAGGCTGGTTAATCTGACTACTAATCTTTTGTGTGGGACTGTGTCAAATGCCTTGCTAAAGTCTAGGTAGGCCATGTCCACAGCCCCTCCCTGGTCTACTACTTTGGTCACCCAGTCAATGAAATCAATTAGATTCATCTGACATGACCTTCCCGCTGTGAACCCATGCTGCCTTGGGTTCTGTGCCCCACTGGCCTCTAGGTACTCAACAATTCTTTCCTTCAGAAGTGATTCCATCACTTTCCCTACCACAGAGGTCAAACTGACAGGTCTGTAGTTTACTGCTTCTGTTTTGCTCCCACTTTTGTGAAGGGGAATTACATCAGCCTTCTTCCAGTCCTCAGGTACCACACCATCCTCCCATGATTTGTTATAAAGGGTAGTCAGTGGTGTCGTTAGTTCTCTGCTTAATTCTTTTAGAATTCTGGGGTGAATTCCATCTGGCCCCATTGCTTTGTCCACCTTCAGTTTTAGTTCTTTCAGAACCCTTTCTTCTGTGAAAGGACTGGAATCGACCCCCCTATCCTGAGTGCTTCTGTTAATTGGATTAGGCACCTCCCCCACTTCCTCTTTTGTGAATACTGAACAGAAGTATTCATCCAGTAGCCCTGTTTTTTCACTGTCACTCTCTGCCCACCCACCACCATCCATTCTATTCAGCCTCACTCTCCCTCCCTTTGTCTTTCTATGCTCCTTGATATGCTTATAAAAGGTTTTATCACCCTTCTTAACCAAGTTGGCTATCTTTTCCTCAGTTTATGCCTTTGCTATTCTGACTACCCTCCCTGCTTCCTTCTGCCTTAACTGGTACAGTTATCTGTCCTGCTCATTCTGTGTTTCCTTATATTTCCTAAATTCAATCTGTTTCTCCTTAAACTTCACTACCACTTGCCTCTGTGATGGCAGTTTTGATATTTCCCCATTGTTGCTCTACCCCTCCTTCTAGCCTGTTTGCTAGTGCTTTTCTAAGGTACTCTCCCATCTTGCCAAAGTCAGCCCTCCTGAAGCCCAGAACCTTGACTTTTGTGTGGCTTGACTCTGTAGCTGAGTTTATCATGAACCACACTGTTTGGTGGTCACTTGTTCCCAAATGGCTACCCACTTCTAGATCTGAGATCCTCTCACTGTCTCCATTTGAGAGTACAAGGTCTAAGATTGCTCTCTCATGAGTAGGTTCCAAAACTAGCTGTCTGAGGCATGCCACCTGAAGGGCATCGAGAATGGCCCTGCTTTTGGATGTGGCTGCAGCAAAGGTGCTCCAGTTAACATCTGGCATATTAAGCTCCCCCATCAACAGTATCTCCCCTTTCTCTGCCATCCTAAGTATGCCTTCTATCATATCCTTGTCCATTCCCTCCCCCTGGCATGGGGGTCTGTATACAACCCCTGTGTGGATTGTGGTGCCATTTCCAGTCCCTAAAGTGAACCACAGTGCCTCCTCTCCTCCCTGTTTACTCTTTTGTTCAGTTGTTTTTATCCCTTCCATTACATAGAGAGCTACCCCCCCTTCTGCCCTCCCTGTCTCTCCTGTAGGTTGTGTACCCTGGTATGTTAACATCCCAGTCATGGTTCTCTGTGTACCATGTTTCTGTGACTGCTATGATATACAGGCATCCCTCTTCCATCAAGGCCACCAGTTCAGGTAGCTTGTTGCCCAGACTATGGGCATTGGTACTCATTACCCTCCATTTCTTGATGGCCTTACCCCTTTTTGCCCAAACCATGTCCTTATTGCATTTGTCATTTTCTCCATTTACCCCTGCACTTCTCACTATTGACATTTCTATATTGGTGTCTACCTCACTTAGTATCCTGATTTTTTGGGGGTGCTAGTATTTCCCTGCTCATTTCCAGTGCCTCCCCCCTTGGTTAGTTTAAATGCTTGCCAATGAAGTATTTAAACCTATCATCTAGGATCCTGGTTCCCCTCCTAGACAGATGCAGACCATCACACCAGTATAGGCCTGCATCCATCCAGGTGGACCCCCAGTCCCCAATGAAGCCAAATCCCTGAGCTCTGCACCAGTTTTTCAACCACTGACTGAATCACATGGTGTGAAGCACCCAAACCTCATGTGTACCATAGACAGGCAGCACCTCTGAGAAGATTACCATGTGTGCTATTTGTCTAAGGTCCCTCCACATCTCCACAAATGCTTCTTGCACTGCTCTGATCCCTTTCTTAGCCAGGTCATTTGTCCCTAGGTGGACAATGACATCCAGCTCCCTCCCCTGTGCAGCTGCTCCTGTAATCCAGAGGATTTGTTCCCTGTCCCTCCAAGCCATGGCACCAGGTGGCCACCTTAACTCCCTCTCCCCTTCCTCCTTCAGTTCTACCTTCCTAACAATGAAGTCCCCCACCAGTAGTTGTTTCCTTCCCCTGTGGGGTCCCATGCCACCCTTCTGTGGGTCTTTCTTGTGGAGGTTCCCAGCATCCTCCTTGGTCTCCACTGTGGGAGCCTCCATAGAGAAACCACACTTTTCCAGAATGGCATAGAAATTGTGGCGAGGTACAACTGGAGGGATGTGCCTCTGTTCCACCACCCTCACCCTCCCTGAGCCCACTGTGGTCCAACCACTCCTCTTTCTTGGCAATCTCTGAGGCAACGGCAGTGACTCTGGTGGTCTCTGGGTGGGAGAGGAGGTCCCACAAATCCTGGCCAACTCAGCCTGGAGATGAGCAACCTCCTCTCTCAGCCCAGAGAGGTGCCTGAAGGTGGGACAACACTGCATCCTCCATAACGTCTTCCGGAAGACTGCTGCACCACAGCCACTGCACTGCACCACTCCCATCATGTCTTCTTTCTGGCCCCCTAACTGTTGTTTGGAATACTTACTCTTTCCTCTGTTTGTTTATTTTCTTATTTTTCTTCACCTACTTACTGCCTCTGTGCCCTTTTAGCTCCTGTTCTTCCTGTTCTAAGACAAGAAGTTCCTATATTTCTCAGTAGTCTCCTTACTTGCTGAGAGTCACACCTCCAGCAGCTAGGGGAGACGGAGAGCTACTCTTGCCCTTCTAGGATGGTGAGTCTTTGGTGGTTGTGTGATCACTCACTTCCTACTCCCAAACAGGAAGTTCCTGTTGTCAGTTAAATCCTGTGCCTATAAAAGTAGAACTGCTTTAGGGTGGGGGGGTGGAGGGGAAGGAACGAGGGCAATATAGTCCCAGTACAGAAGTTCTAGTTATACCAGTAGCTCCTTCCTCCTGGAGTTCTGTCTGTTCTCTGGCAGAAGCTTTCTAGGGCAGTGCTCAAATCTGGTTTTAACCTGGCTCCTTTAGCTTAGCCACCCCTCTACTTGGCAAATCTTTTCTACACTTAGTTAATTTCACAGATAACAATTCCCTTCTGACACCTGTGACAAGCACCTAGATAAGTACACAGATAACACAGTTAACAGATAACAATTTACTTCAACTACCTCTGACAAACACAATAACTCTTTTTTTGCCCTAAATTGAAGGTCCCAGTACAAGATTTCTAGTTCTTAGTCCCAACAGAGAATTTTAGTTATACCAGTAGCACCTTCCTTCTGGTGTTCTGTCTGTTCTCTTGCAGAAGCTATATTTTTAACTGTGTTTTATTCATGTGCAGTTCAATTTCTTCGAAAATAAAACTTCAGTCTAGCTAAAAAAGGTATTTTTCTTTCAAGCTGCTAGACATACAGTCTAAACCTCCACACCAGCAATTGCAAGAAATAAAGTATAGGTAAGTTTGATTTTACACATTTTTTTCACACACTTACCTATCTATTATTCTATGTGTAACAGTTCTTGCAGTTTATTTAACCTTTTTTTATCTCTCTCTCATCTCCCGATGTACCTTTCAAGACTTTTAGAGTGATCGTACACTGTTGATTCTCACCCCCTTCCTACCCGGTATGTAATTTATTGACAAGCGGGTCTTTAATTGTTTATGCCACAATATCAATCATTTACTGAGGTCCAATTAGATTTCTCTCTGTCATTCTTCTTTCACCACTTAAGTTTCACTTTTACTCTTCATTTTACACTAATTTACATGAATTCAGCCATTCAAAATAGCATGTTAATTTAGATGCATTCATATTCAATTTAGCCTAGCATTCAGAAATAAATAGTAGCAATATTGTGATTTAGTTCTGACTGAAGTTTTAAGTTAAGTCATCAATAACTTTTCAATCAGATTTTTGTATACTTTATGCTGTTGTAAGCTCTTAAATGTTTCTATGGAAATTTATTTCTCATGAATAGTAATGTGTTTGTTAAGCTTAAAAGGTGTCTGCCCTCCTATCAGTCCCTTGCCCTGATGAAGAATCACAAGATTCAAAGCATGGGGGTCTGAGCTGGAGCAACAGATTCATGCTGTAAGACCTACACTACCAGTCAAAAGTTTTAGAACACCCCCATTTTTCCAGTTTTTATTGAAATTTACGCAGGTTAATGTCTCAATGTACTCTGAAATTAAAGCATAGAACAAATAAACAATTGGAGATAAAAAAGAAAGCATAGAATCATTTTGTTTAACAAAATTTAATCTAAATTATTGACTCATCAAAGTAGCCACCTTTTGCAGATATACTGTAACCGCCGAACACACTCGTGGCATTCTTCCTACAATGGACATCAAATATTGTTCGGGAAGTTCTTCCCAACACTGTTGCAGAAGTTCCCACAAATGTGTTGCACTTGTAGGTTGCTTTGCTTTCACCCTTCTGTCCAGTTCATCCCAAACCAGCTCGATGGGGTTTAAGTCTGGAGACTGTGCTGGCCATTCCATGATTTGAAGCCGACCGTCTTGTTCTTTTCCTCAAAGGTAGTTCTGACATAGCCTGGAGGTATGTTTTGGGTCATTATCTTGCTGTAGGATGAACCCCTGACCAACTAGGCATAGACCAGAGGGTATTGCATGGTGCTGCAAAATGCTGTGGTAGGCCTTTTGGTTCAGGGTGCCAGTCACTCTGTGCTGTTGTCCTGTGAGCCGCCTATTACGCAAGCTGTTTACTCTCAGAAACTTGTCTTCTGATTCTGTTGTGGATTTGGGTCTGCTAGACCTCTTTCTGTCAGAGTTTCTCAGTTTCCAAGTGCCTTTTGATGGTGTAGGAAACTGTACTCACTGACTCCTTGGCTTTCTTTGCAATTTCTCTACAGCAGTTTTTGCTAACCTAAACTTTTTTTTAACCTCTAGCAGTTTACTGCTTACCTTTGTACCATTTCAGGTTATTCACTGGACTTGAATTGCTTAAATTTCAATAAAAACTGGAAAAATGGGGGTGTTCTAAAACTTTTGACCGGTAGTGTATGACTGAAATATTGACTTTTAGATTCAAAGTTACTTCTTTAATTATTTGTGTTCAGAGAGCAACTACAACTGTTTAATTTCCTGCCTCTTCAAAGATGTATTTAAAACAGATGTTCTTACTGATTTGTATTATTAATGACTCGGGGTCATTAAGGATGGCTGCCACTAGCAATTTTTGAAAATCCCATCCTTCAAGGCTACATTTGCCTTCACATACTTGATTCATGCTGTGAAAGTATTAGATGACTTCTACGTTTCAGATGGCAAACTGCACAACAACACACCAAAATGTTTATTTATAGTGGGCATGATCAGTGATCAGTTGCCTTTAAAAACTTCAAAACCTAATATCTCAGTTCAGGAATGAAACACAATGAAAATAAAAAGGGATATATTGATTTTTCCCCCCAGAAATACAGTAATACTGAAAAAAAATCAATATGATACAGTTTTCCCAATACCAAATACTGCTGCCCTAAATATTATTTTCAGATTTGTTCTATCCCAGGGGGTCCTCATTCTTCCATCCTATAAGAAGAGGTGAGTGGTAACCTCTGATTGCATTTCAGATTTCTGAATTCAAATCCCAGTATTTGTATCTCTGAATCTGTACAGTTAATACTTCAGTATTTTTTTTATTTTGAGCCCATCCCTACCTACAGTGTATAATCCTAACACTCACAGAGCATAGGATGCTATATCCACTGGTGTAGTAGCTTATGGGCTACATTTGTTACTTGTACTTTCTACAATAGTACAGTATCTAGACCATTTATTAACAAGTCTGGCAAGAGATGATGTGGCTGCAGCTGGGCTCACCGAGGTCCTATTAGGCAAGTTTGGTCAATGCCACTTTGGCCCACCTCCCTAATGCTGCGCAAGTCTCCACCCAGCCCAGATAACATTTGTGCTTCTATAGATGGGTAAGAAGAACAGAAACACAGAACTGCTTTCAGCCACACCGAGGATGTGCAAGCTGGCGGTCTGTGTATGTGCGGTGGTGCACATCCACTTTTTTGCCACAATAGTGGTGCTTCTGGAGCTTCCCTAGTGATCCCTGACCCCAAGATCAGTTGGTTGGCATCTGGACACATGAGAGCTGTGGAGGGGAAGCTGTGAAAGTATTAGTTTAATGAGAGCCAATAAATAGAAGGCAGTCAGGGTTTGATAATATTCATACTGTAACCAGGTCATTATTATGTGTAAACTCAGCCCCATAGCACTCATTGGTGCTCTTTAAATAACTACGTTTGTGGTTTCTCCAACACAGCCCTTGTGTCTCTGGATCAAACTACTGTAATTGATCTTGGGGTCTGGGAGCACCAGGTGAGCTCCTGATGTGCTCCAATCACAGTGAGAAAATGGATGTGCACCACCAAGAATATGCTGACCATAAGCTCGGACATTCTCAGTGTGGCTGCAAGTGTTTCTAAGTCTCTGCTCCTCCATCCCCTTTTTAGAAGGACAAACACTATGTGGGGTGAGACAGAGACTTAGCCAGCATCACGGACTCAGGCCAAAGTGGCTGTGAACAAATGGGGTAAATGGGACCTCCACCACTGGTGGCTGCCAAAGGAACAACATTATCAATGGTGGTGGTGAAGGCAGCTACTAGTCTACCCTTCCAGGATGTAGATGAAAAAGCCCCAATAGCCTATTTGGGGGAATCGTATACCATCACCGCAGTGACTCCCTGATCGCGAAGACCACCACAGCACCAGAAATTGGGCAAAATCCGCCTGGCGCTGTGGTGGTCTGTGCATCACTTGGGACTGCCTTGCTGGGTGTTTGCTCCCCCTGGTCCAACTCTGACTTGGAGTTAGAATCCTAGAGAGCAGGAGAGGGATGTGCCAACATCCCATGGCTACAATGCCGACAGTTGGCATTGTAGCTGTCGCGGTAGGGGATGTTGGTGCTAGCGCTGTCAAAGTGCTATAGGTAAACCTAGGGGAACATAGGGAAGTGGGGAAAAAGAAGTCAAAATAATTTTAAAAAGTCTTCTTCAGAGGAGTGGTATGCCTGTACACTGGGGAGTATCCCGTCTCCATTACAAAAGTACCATACAGCTGCCAGAAATGATTTGAAAGAATTTCATTTTAAAGTCTCACCCTGAGGATGATACCATGAACAGGTCAACCCTGCAATTCCCCAAAATACAGAAGAATCCCCTCAGCATTTGTGTTTATTTTATTTTTATTTAACAGTTGTTTTTGTTTTGGTCAGGAAAGACGCACCGAACCAAAGCTCATTTCCAGTTGCATTTTATAAGCACATGAAGTTTAAGTGACTTGTTCAGGGTCACACAGCATGCAAGTGGATGTTGTGAGAACCAATCCAGAGTCTTCTGCATGTACCAAGCATGTTCCCAGATCACTGCATTAACCATCAGGCTATACTGCCAGCTCTTTGTGTGAGCAAAAGTGGGTTGTGGCACTTGAACCCTTAAACCTCTGGGGTACAGTGCCATGCTGATGGTGGGCTGTGCAGAAAAAAGCTTGTTACTACTGGTGAGGTAGTCAGAGATTGAACACCATTGTCTCTGTTACTATTAGAGCTTATGTGGCATGTTTATAAAATATCTTGACTTGCCAAACAAGTGAAGGGTGCACAAGAAAGCTAAGGTTTATATTCCTTTGATGAGTCTGAAATCTGCCTGTGCGTGAGTGTTTATAATTTTGTAAAATCAAAGGTGCAGATCTTGTTGCAAAGTCTAAGTACAGACAACCATTTGTTTGTAGCTTGATATTAAACCCCAATAGGGGCAGGTGGGAGGCTCTTAGCAGTGCTGATAGATTGTTGTCTTTGAAACAGTGAAGTCAGTGAAAGAAAGTGAGAGAGAGATAAAAAGAGAGATGGAAACCTCTTGAGATGTTTAAAGATTTGCAGTGGAGTCCAGTTAACTGTCCCAGCTTTACAATCAACAGTTCACAGACTATTAAAATGAGCTGTGACTGCCCATGCATGGACTACCAGCTTGCACATTCTCGGCGCAGCTGCAAGCAGTTCCACATCTCTGCTTCTCCGGCCCCTCTTTAGAAGGATAAACATTATGTGGGGGCAGAAAGAGACTCAACCAGCATCAGGGACTTGGGCCAAAGTGGCTGTGAGCTAATGGGGAAAACAGCACCTCTGCTGCACATGCACATGCATGCAGAACTGACAGGCTAAACACAGTGCTGTGCGAAGAGTGAACTAAGACAGTGGATTACTTCACGGACCATGGAGGTGACTGTGATACAACTCCTAAATAGTTCTTCGGTTGGAGGGTGAGTCCTTTCTTGATCCCAGGATATCTACAGGGCTCCACCCAATGCAGCCATGTGAAGGGTGGGTACAACAGTTCTGTATGTGCTGTGAGTGCAATCATCTACTAGCAATTACTGCATTCTTAATTGCTAAGCTTTTCTCCATCTGGATCAACCAGATAGTATTCTTGTTATACTAACATACTAAAATGCCAGCAGAATAGGCCTAATGGTCTTTTGCGTCTGCTCGTTTGGTCAGCCCCCACCCTGGGAGCTGACCTTGCTGCCCCCTCACCTTCTCTGGCTTCTCCCTTCCCAGTTCTGGATATTCTCACTGCATTGGATTTTGCTTCCAGAACCCTTCTCCAGTACCTGTCCCACCCCCTCTTGAACCCCTCCACCGTCTCTACCTCCACCAGCCCCCTAGGCAGCGCATTCCATGGCTCCACTACCCTCTCAGTGAAGTAGCACCTCCTCCTTTCTCCCCTGACTCTTCCCCCCTCCAGCTTGTACCTATGCCCTCTAGTGGCCCCCTCCTCCTTCCTTTGAAGCACCCTGACTGTTCCTCCCCTATTTACCCCCTTCATGTACCTGAAGACCTCTATCATGTCCCCCTGGTCCTTTCTCTATTCCAATGTGTACATATTTAGCTCTTCAAGCCTTTCCTCATAGGTCCTGTCCCCCAACCCCCAAATCATTTTGGTTGCCCTCTTCTGGACCCTCTCCAGGAGTTTAATGTCCCTCTTTAAGTGTGGCCTCCAAAACTGCATGCAGTACTCGAGATGCGGCCTCACCAAGCATTTATACAGAGGAAGTATCACTTCCCTCCTTCTGGAGGTGATCCTCCTAGCGATGCATCCCAGCATCCTGTTATACAATTATTTTTTTCTGTCTCCATTGTTTGCAAGATGTTGTTTGATTTAATACCATTGAATAAACCCTGTGGCTTCCACACTCTGTTGGTTTATAGGTGATTCATTCAGTAGAAGCAAACTAATGCTCCATCAGGTCCATCCCCCAGTGATCAATGCAAACCAAAGTAGCATCTGTGTGAGGGGGCCATTGTGTCTTACATACTTGTGGTGTTAATTTTTTTCAGTTCTAGATGAGTGTGTGTGGGGGGGAGACCGCCATTTCCTGACACTGAGGAGAATGAGCAGACAGTGCAAAGAAAGCAAAAGAGAATAAGGCCTAGTTAAATGCTTCACTAAGAAAGAAAAGTAAAAATAAAAGGTTGTAGTAATACATCAGAACAGTTACAGAAACAACAAAGTAGACAAGGACAGCATAAGAGAGATGAAAAACATTTCTGCTAGAGGTGCACAGGCATTGTAGATGGTGAACTTGCAAAACAAGAAACTGAAATCCTTGGCTCAAACTCTAAGCAGAATACAATGTGGAAATCAAATACTTCTACCAAACTGAGAAAGTTTACCTCCAATCTTACTCACTCTGCTCCAGTAGAAAACTACATTGCTGTCTTCTCCTTGGAGATTGATATTCTTATAAGAACATAATTTTTTTATGTGCAAAATGCAACTCTTCCAGCTGTTCCCAAATTTAAAAAACCAAAATGTTGTTGAAACATATAATTGTTTTTCTCTAACAATCTGCAAAATAATACTGCCCAAAGAAAATCAGTTGACTGCCTTCCCACCACAAACCACCCATCATTTAAGGATTTAAATTAAAACAAAAAATGTATTTCTCCTTGACTGTGACATTTGTAGTTCAAAAAAGTAATATGAATAATTCAAATAGTTTCATCAAATTATTGTCTGGTCTAAAGTTCAAACGTGGTTGATTTTGCTGCAGATAGTGAATTATCTTGAGTGTCTGTTCTTGTAAATAAACTGACAATTCTCCTGGTGTTTCTTACAGCTGCCCATCTCTATCAAATAGGATCCAAGTGTGGATCCATGCATATTAACATCAAAAATCATTCCACATGTGTTCAACAATTCTTCATTCAAAATAAAATGGTATTCTTGTCAAAAAAGTACCTTTAGCCAAAAATAAATGACCTCTATCACTCTCCTTCATTTCACTCTCCTTTGGCTCTTGTGTGATACTTTTTGTTATACTCCTTGTCCTGAATTATCTCCTGCTAGTTACATCTCTGTGATATGAAAATATATGGTTACTTCCACATCTGTGTATGTGTCACTAACACAACCCTTAGTCTGCTGAAACCCTCACTCATGCCTTCATCTCTTCTAACTTGACTGCTGCTACTCTCTCCTGTATGCTTTTGTACAAGTCACTTTTCATTATGCTTCAATCTTTCTGCTTCTGCTGTGTGTTTTTCACCCACGCTTGCAAATAGGGCCCATTATGCCCACCCTCAGATACCAACACTGACATTCAAGTCAATCTCTAAATTGTCTTTCTCATTTTTTAAATTTTCTACAGAAATCCCCATCGTCACTCTGAATTCATCAACCCTACTCTTCATCCCACACTCTCTGTTCATCTAGCACTGGGGTTCTGTCTGTCCCTCATGTTACTCTTCCTACATTTGAGGGGTCACCCTGTAGATGAGCTGCCTCTTGCATATGGCAGTCATCCAGCATTGCTACAGCTCATTTCATAAACTCACAGAAACCTTCAAATTTGAACTGAAAATTCATCTATTTCTTTTTAGTTGTCAACACACATCCTGTTCCTCCAGGAACAGTCTGCCCTGAGTACAAACTTGTGATCTACAAAGTTGGCCCTCCCCTGTCCATTGTTTTATTACAACTGTACTTGTATCATTTCTTTCTGGTAAGGCATTTTGCAATACATACTATAAAGGATACTACATAAAATAGTATTATACAGTTTTGCATTGTACTTTGATTAGAATCATGTTCGACTACATCTATGGGAGGTTTGCTTTCCAAGAGTATTTTTTTAACAGTAACAACTTACACTTCTATACTATGATTTCTGTAAATAAAATATGGTGCTTTACAATGTGCACCATGATACATATTAAGGTAAAACTGGTATGAACAATCTGTTTGTAATACTGATTAAAAAGCTTCAAAGTTGTCTGCCCTCATAACACAATTAAGTGAAGAACTCCTCAGAATGAAAGCACAACAATCAGGAAGGGCCACAGCTTCAGATTACATTGAGCAGGACTAAAAGATCTGAACAGCTAAAGTCACAAGGTTACAATGGTTGAAAGTGGCCACCAACACACTCTGATACTCAAAGTAAGAAAAGTACAGAGCCCACACTAGAAGTCTCTCAATGTCTTGCACTAACTGGAATTGAAAAAATTGTCCCTTTTTCAATTTCCAGAAAGACACCTCTTGCAGTAAAATTCATGACCTGATAGGCAAAAACTGAGATTTATGTGACTCGCTTATGGGATGGTGGTACTGTAGCATATCACAGCCTTGTTAGCATCTCATAAGCATAACAAAGAGGGAGTATCCTGTGAGGTGTATAATTACAGCAGTTTTAGAGAAGGAGGTTCCTTTGCAAATCAATACAAATCAGTCTCCTGAAAGAGGCATGGTGCAACCACATGACCAGCACATATGGGCCACCACTACTGACTGGTGATCCTCATGGGCCCCAGGGTCTGCCTATTGGGGGTTGAGACCTTATTGTTTGAGGGGAAAGGTTAGGATTAGACTGAGGTTCAAAACATGAGAGAAAAATGGTTACTCTCTCAAAATCTAGTTGGGGTAGAGAATGAGAGGCTCCCAGCTGTACATAAAACAATGTTGCAAGATGCAGAAGACAGAAAATATGCTGCAGCAGTTCACTTGACATGGTCAGATATTTCCATAGGTTTACAATATTTCTAAAGAGATTCTCTCTGATGGCCTTAAAGCAGTACTGCAGGCTGGAAATAATTTTTTAGGAGAAATCACAGCAATTTCAAGAAATATCTGTCCATGGCAATAGCTACAGTTGTGGCCTTTCAACTCAAAAATATATCTTTTTTTGTATGTCATACTGCATAGACTGAAGGGAATTGCTGTTTTGGGTGATGTCTGAATAAAGCTGCTGGAGGAATTAAAAATCCTATCATTACAGCATTACTATTGTAAAACAAAATGAAAATCATGTTTTTTATATATTATACCATCATACCTATGTTCATTATAGTATTAACCATTAGAAACAATGACTCAATGAACTACTCTATCCATTGAAAATCATGTTTTTTATATATTATACCATCATACCTATGTTCATTATAGTATTAACCATTAGAAACAATGACTCAATGAACTACTCTATCCATTTCAATGTTTTTGTTTGTTTTAATATTCTGCCAGCATTATTGTGTGCTGCATTATGTCAGTATTAGTGGAATCTTCTATTTTCCTCCCCTGAAACAGCTAGGTGTTAATGACAATGGAAGGACAGACTGGTATCAGCTGACTGTGGTGTAATTTGGGCTCTTTGCTTGGCTGCTTTCAGAGTCCCCATGCCATTATATTGGGCTTCCTTTCTTTCTTGATGGGTTCTAATTAGGTATTTTGATCATTTCAAAAATGAATATGTCAGAATGGTTGACAAAATAAACAATTTCAGACACTAAACATAAAAAGCAGAATTTCATTTTTAACACAAAGTATTTGTGTTCAGTAACTAAAAGAACTGGAAAAGTACTGTCGAACTTTGTGAAAGCTTTCGCTAATTGATGTGACAGTGTCGCAAATGCGAAAGTACTTCATGAAAGTACTTTTTCCAGAAATTTGAAAAATGTATTTCTGGGGTGTTGTACCTAAAATAAAGACATGTCTAGCATCCTCAGGGGTCCAACTAGGTGAATACAAAAAGAATTAGGTTGCTAGAGGGTCCCAAATTTAAATGGCAAGCATTTTTCTGATGACCAACTGAAAATAAAATGGCAGATTTGCGAGAGTAAAAAGGCCATTTGCAAAAGTAAAAACTGCATTTGCGACACTGTCAAACTTTTTAACTTTTCCCATTGACATATAATGGGAAATTGTTTTTTGAATAACTTTTGAACCGTTTAATATTTTTTCATGAAATCTTCAAAAGGCACATCAGGGACCCAGGTCGCATGTTCCATGAAGATTTTGGACCAGTCGCGCAAACCATGCGACCTGTGGAGACGAGCAAAGAATTCCAAAAAAGCATAAATGCACATGCAGATCATGCTTAATAACTCTGCAGTTGTACATCCAAACAGTACGAAAGTTGGCAGATCCCAACATGTATGGTTCTTGATTGTGTATTCCAAATTTCAGGCAAATCCATTGAATGGTTGCAAAGTTATTAAGGTGCAAAATTTTAGGTTTAACATGTGCAGTAAATGGCTCCTCAACCCTAACTATGGTAGCACTACTGTGCTACCATTTTATATATATATATATATATATATATATATATATATATATATTAGTGACAAAACTCCATTTAATGCATCAGTTAGGGTTGTTCCACAGCGACAAAAGCTAGGAAATTCAATGTTAGGGTTGAAACCCTCTTTGACCCCCTCCAGCCCACCCCCCAACTGGATTTAAGGTGTGCTTTGGGTTCATCAGCCCTAACTCTTACCCCATCACATGTGGAAAGAAGCTGAGGAATAGGAGAATGGGGTGAGAGTTGGGACCGATCACCCCAACACGCACCCTGAATCCGGTTGGGGGGTGGGCTGGAGAGGTTCAAAGGGGGTTTCAACCCTAACATCGAATTTCCTCGCTTTTGTCACTGTGGAACAACCGTAACTGATGCATTAAACTGAGTTTTTTGCCTCTAATTTCCCTTCTTCTTGAGAATGATAAAGAGAAATAGTGAAGATAATGCGGCGGCGGGAGCGTGGGCCCTTGTCACATAGTAACATTGTGCCCGCAAACGCAAATCGTAATGCACATGGAGATGTAAAGTGAAACAGAAAGAGAAACAGTACTGTAGACAGAAATGTTAAAAATAATGCAAACGCAATCGCAAATGAAAACGCAAAGGGTAACTCACATGGTGGCGTAGATGTGAACGGTAAGTGAAATGGGTACGGAACCGCAAGCGGAAATGGTAATGGTAACAGTAATGTAAGCGCACAGGCTGGTTTTCCCCAAAAGCTACATAGAGAAAGACAGTGAGTACAAAGAATGTATGCAAAATAATGACTCTCGGAACAGAAAATGAGGGCTTGGAACAGTAAATTGCTTATATCTCAGGAACCGTACGACATAGAAAAAAAAATTAAAAGTCATATGAATTATCATTTTCCTGGCTAGTTCTGTACTTAGCCCACAGGAGGGGGCTAAACATTTTTATGATGAAAAGTCCGTATCTCACATCGTTTCCGAGATATGGGCCCTGAAATGCACGGTGAACGCCGTAATGTTATCCTATGGGAAAAAAGCAGAAGTTCAGAGTGCCATAACTTTGCCTCCTTGCAATGTTTTTTCACCAAACTACAGCAAGGCACATCTATTGGATGTTGGCTGTGTTCCCTGAAAATATCAGCCCAAAAGAACAAACCGTTATTTTGCAGCAGGGCGCCAAGCGATTGCTGCAATGCGTCATACGCCATAATGTTATCCTATGGGAAAAAGTGTTACATTTGGAGTACTGTAACTTTGCCGCCATGTAATATATTTTCAATAAAACACTGAAAGGCACATCTGTGAGATGTCAGTTACGTTCCCTCCAAATTTCAGCCCCAAACTCCAAACCATTCTTTTGTAGCGGGGTGCCAAAGAATTGCTGTAATTTTCCCACAGCCTAGAAAAGTACTGTCACAATTTGCGAAAGCTTTCGCAAATTCATTCGACAGTCTCGTAAGTGAGAAAGTACTTTGAGAAAGTACTTTTTCCAGAAATGTGAAAAACATATTTCTGGGGTGTTTTACCCCAAAATAAAGACATGGCTAGCATCCTCAGGGTCCGACTAGGTGAATAAAAAAAGAATTAGGTTGCTAGAGGGTCCCAAATTTAGATGCCAAGCATTTTTCTGATCACCAACTGAAAACAAAATGGCTGATTTGCAACAGTAAAAGGGTCATTTGCGAAAGTAAAAGCTGCATTTGC
This sequence comes from Neoceratodus forsteri, assembly GCA_016271365.2. Taxonomy (NCBI): domain Eukaryota; kingdom Metazoa; phylum Chordata; order Ceratodontiformes; family Ceratodontidae; genus Neoceratodus; species Neoceratodus forsteri. The sequence goes on along the minus strand of CM057450.1, from coordinate 823,344,791 downwards.
GACACTGTCAAACTTTTTGTTAACTTTTTCCATTGACTTATAATGGGAACTTGTTTTTTTGAATAACATTTGAACCGTTTAATATTTTTTCACGAAATCTTTGAAAGGCATATTGGGGACCCTGGCCGCATGTTCCCTGAAGATTTTGGACCAATCGCTCAAACCATGCGACCTGTAGGCGCGACCGTAGAATTCCAAAAAAAGCGTTAAAACACGCACAGGTCACACTTAATAACTCCATAGCCGTATATCTGACAGGTACAAAACTTGTCAGATCCCAAGGTGCATGGGACTTCATCATGTATGCCAAATTTCAGGTAAATCCATCAGACAGTTGCAAAGTTATTGAGGTGCAAAATTTTGGGTTTAACATGTAAATGGCTCCTCAATCCTAACTATGGTAGCACTACCGTGCTACCTATATATATATATATATATATATATATATATATATATATATATATAGGGGCAAAAACTCCATTTAATGCATTAGTTAGGGTTGTTCCACAGCGACAAAGTGGAAATTAGCTGTTGGGTTGAAACCCCTTGGACCCTCCACCCTCAACCGGCATTGACAGGCGATTGGGATCGTCAGCCCCAACTCTCACCCCATGACATGTGTAAAGCAGCAGAAGTATAGGAGTAAAGCAGCAGAAGTATAGGAGAATGGGGTGAGAGTTAGGACCCACGATCCAATGCGCCTCCAATGCCAGTTGTTGGGTGGGTGGGGGTCCAAGGGGGTTTTCAACCCTAACAGCGAATTTCCTCACTTTTGTCACTGTGGAACAACCCTAACTAATGCATTAAACGGAGTTTTTTGCCTCTAATTTCCCTTCTTTTTGAGAATGATAACGAGAAATAGTGAATGTAATGCAGTGGCGGGAGCGCGGGGCCCGCCACATGATGTGTTGTGGCATACTAACAGGGACAGCAACACAAACAGAAATGCTAACAGTGGCGCACATGGTAACACAAGAACGAATGAGAACAGAAAGGGTAACGCACATGGTGGCGTAGACTGGAATGGTCTGCCACGTGATGTTTTGTCACATAGTAACATGGTGCCTGCAAACAGAAATGTCAATGGGCATGGTGATGTAAAGTGAAACAGTAAGATAAACAGTACTGTAGACAGAAATGGCAAAATAACAGAAGCATAGCGCAAATGAAAGCAAAGGATAACGCACATGGTGGCGCAGACGTCAATGGTAAGTGAAACGGGTGCGGATCCGCAAGCAGAAAGGGCAACAGTAACAGTAATGTAAGCGCACAGGCTGGTTTTCCCCAAAACCTGCATTGAGAAAGACAGTGAGTACAAATAATGTATGCAAAATAATGAGTATCGGTGCAGAAAATGAGATCTTGGAATACTAAATACATTATATCTCAGGAACCGTATAACGTAGAAGAAAAATTTAAAAGTCATATTATTTACAACTGTCTGGCTAATTTGAAACTTAGCCTTATTGGGGGCTAGAAATTTCCTCGACGAAAGTCCGTTTACACTCATTTCCGAGATTACGGGCCCTGAAAGGGCGAAGGTCAGAATGTTATCCTATGGAAAAAAGAAAAGTTTGGAGCGCCATAACTTTGCCTCCCTGTAATGTTTTTTCACCAAACTACTGAAAGACACATCTGTGGGCTGTTGGTTGTCTTCCCTCCAAATTTCAGGAAAAAAGACCAAACCGTTATTTTGCAGCAGGGCTCGAAATGATTTCTGTTAAGTGTAGGGCGCCGTAATGTTATCCTATGGGAAAAACCGTCAATTTTGGAGTGCCGTAACTTTGCCGCCATGTGATATATTTTCACCAAACTATTGAAAGGCACATCTGTGTACTGTTGGCTGTCTTCCCTCAAAATTTCAGGAAAAAAGACCAAACCGTTATTTTGTAGCAGGGTGCCAAAGGATTCCTGTAATGCTTCGACGCCAGAATGTTATCCTATGGGAAAACTGTCAACTTTGGAGTGCCATAACTTTGCCGCCGTGTAATATTTTTTCAATACAACACTGAAAGGCACATCTGTGAGATGTCGGCTGCGTTCCCTCCAAATTTCAGCCCAAAACTCCCAACGGTTATTTTGCAGTGCAGTGCCAAAGAATTGCTGTCATTTTCCCACAGACTAGAAAATTACTGTCGCAATTTGTGAAAGCTTTCGCGAAAATTTGCGACACTTTCGTGAGCATGAAAGTAATTTGAGAAAGTACTTTTTCCAGAAATTTGAAAAACATATTTCTGGGGTGTTTAACTACAAAATAAAGACATGGCAAGCATCCTCAGGGCCCGACTAGGTAAATACAAAAACAATTAGGTTACTAGAGGGTCCCAAATTTAAATGCCAACCATTTTTCTGATCACCAGCTGAAAACAAAATGGCTGATTTGCGAAAGTAACAGGCCCATTTGCGAAAGTAAAAATGCATTTGCGAAAGTGTTGAACTTTTTGTTAACTTTTCCCATTGACTTATAATGGGAAACTGTTTTTTGAATAACTTTTGAACCGTTTAATATTTTTTCACGAAATCTTCAAAAGGCACATCAGGGACCCTGGCTGCATGTTCCCTGAAGATTTTGGGCCGGTCACACAAACTGTATGACCTGTAGGCGCGACCACAGAATTCCATAAAAGCGTAAACGCGCGCACAGATCACACTTAATAACTCCGCAGCAGTATATCTGACCAGTACAAAACTTGGCAGATCCCAAGGCCGATGGTTCTTGAGCATGAATTCCAAATTTCAGGCAAATCCATAAAACAGTTGCAAAGTTATTAAGGTGCAAAGTTTTGGGGTTTAACATAGAAATGGCTCCTCAACCCTAACTATGGTAGCACGGTAATATATATATATATATATATATATATTTTTTTTTTTCAGTGTGGGGCACATCAGGGATTGGGGAGGGGGGACCCACAGTGCTACTGCTGCCAGGATCTCTCCCAAGGGAAAATTTTCTAAGTCCCCTTAAACCAGCCCTGTCTGCTCTAAGGATACTTAGAAATTCTCCTTCCGGGAGGGTTCTGAAAGTTGCATTTCTGGGGCTGTGGCAGCCCATTTCTGGGTACAGGGGTGGCACTAGCTCCATTTGGGGCAGACAACCTGTGGTTGATGCAGTCTGCCTTTGTGAATTGCTCGGGGGCATTTTTGGAGGCAAGGTGCACCTTGTGCCATATATGTTTGGCACAGGCACCTTACTTTGAGAATCCCATGCTTAGTGATGGGTGAAGTGGCCGCAATTCACTCTGTAAAGTGATTCACGGATTGAAGTCCACAACGTGAAGTGGCGTACTTCGCGTTATAATGGGTAACGCAAAGTCCTTTGAGAACAATGACTTTGCATTACTCTGCCTTCCCAAACCACTACTCCACCAATTCTTAAGCGGAAGTACATTGAAAACAATGTACTTCACCTCACTCCGCCTTGTTTTTAAGCTCCAAAGGCGAATTTTGCAGTGATTCATGCAATTTCAGGTCACATGGGCTCTAGATTGTTCTGCACATCCTCAGTTTGGGGTAGTGTGTATAGGAAGCTGTAGAAGACAATCTGCTCTGAGAGCTCTCTGTGATTCAAACCTTCTAAAAGCTGTTAAAAAAGCCTTGTTGAATCATTTTGTTTGCTGAAACTTTAGTTCATTGATTATAAGAAAACCTCCTGTGCTCATCATTGAGTGTTTATTGTTTGTGTATGGATTTTGAATGTTAATGTACAACATTCAGTCTGTGTACTGAGAGACAATGGAAGTGTGCTTTGGGGGAGGGGTATATCTGTGGTGTAGGTAGATTAAAATGGAGAAAAAGACAGTACTTTCTGTTTTGGTGATATTTTTCTTGTATAACTGTGTTAATGTACACACAGTAATATGTTCAATATTTCTTGCCTTTTTTTGCTGATTGATGTGGTGCAGCAGTGCATAATTTTAGTTTGTTTAAAATATGTGGTTATATTACTAAAGTTTTCAATTTGCTATGCATTACTTAGAGTGTGTGTGAGTATGTGTGTGATGCGTGTCATCAAATCAGACACCTTTTATTGTGCCACATAATAATTTCAGTAATGTGAAGCTGCTATCCACTGCAGCTGTGAGATTTTTGTACTTCTTTGTGGTATCTTTACTGGTACTAGTACTAGAGACTGTTACTGCAGCAGTGCAGTACACTGCCCCCACCGGCCCGCCCAACCGGCAAAGGTATTTTTTTCCAGATTTGAATTTCTGATGGTGAGCACTGGTTAGGTGTTGTGCCTTTGTGTCTGCATCTCTTCAGTGCACAGCGCAATCTTAATCTGTCTGTGCATTTGCATCTCTTTAGGGCCCAATCTCCATCTGTAACTTAAATCACAGTTGTTTCTTTGGCTTCCTTTTAGAGTACTAGACAGGTGTGGTGCTTAATTCTGAACGAACATTTACTCATTAATATGTGTTTTTAAGCCAGGACCATCACCACGAGTCACTTGTGGTACATATCACGTTCTTCATCATCACAGTCACAAATGCAGTCACAAATCATGATTCACGATCATGTTACGAATCACAACATTAATTTTTTTCTAGTTACTTGGATGTATTGTAAGCCTGTTTTGTAGTATCTCTCCAGGCTTCACCGCCCCACCATTGTACTCATTGATATATGTTTTTAAGTCTGGGAGTTTTAAGCTACAACTCATCAGGGAAAAACAGCCGTAGGCATTCTCATTCCCAATAAAGTTTCATACTGGTTATCTCACACCATTGACACTGAATCACATTCTTCATTATCATGGCCACAAATGCAGTCACAAATCATGATTCACGATCATGTCACGAATCACATTAATTTTTTTTAATAGTTACTTGGATGTATTGTAAGCCTGTTTTGTAATATCTCTCCATGCTTCACCACCCCGCCATTGTACTCATTAATGTTTGGTTTTAAGTCAGGGAGTTGGACAGTGTCTGCAGTACATACACAGACTGGAAAGAAGACTGACTGCACACATGCAGTTTAACACAGTATACTTGCACTGTTCAGAATACAAAGTGTCATACATATGGAAGACAACAAAAAAGGGCATAATTACATACAAGAGTTGGGGATGGTGGAGGAATACGTTTTATAACACAGCAAAGAAGGTGTGGTGAGACACATGGTGTGAGGAAAAAAAACTAATGTGGGATCCCATGGTGATCCAGCAGCAGTTCCAGCATGGACATAATTTGCAACTGATGTCCCTCTATGTGATCCAGCCGCTGCTCCACAGCACTCACCCTCTTGTTGTTCTCCTCAACAACACTCCAGAGAACTGCCAAGTCAGCCTGTGTTACACGCAGTTCTCTGGGGTCCACACATTCTACAGGCTGACCTGATGGTGGCGGTGGTGGTGGGGGGGAGCTGGTGGAGCAGCAAGTGCTGATGTGGTCCTCCTCTTCTTAGGGATGCCACAATGCACAGCTGCACCATCTGCCACGGAATGGCCAGCAGGTGCAGGCATGGTCCGTTCTGTGGCAGCCTGCCACTCCAAATGCTGGTGATAGAGCATATGGGTGTGCTGGCCACCAGTCCCCAGGTGTGTCCCCTGGGGACCATGATCCACCTCCACCTCACATAGGCAGCACTTCACCACACTGTTGTCCCCACAACACAATCAAAAAACTGCCAAAGAACAGAGGTGTGGGGAGGACCAGGCACAGGCAGGGGATGGCCAGATTAACTGGCAGCTGGCTGGTTACAATGCTGAACAGGAATGGGATCCACACCTGGGCTCAGGGGAACAGGCACATCCTGCTCCAGAGGACCTGGTGCTGGACTTGATGGTGGAGGTGGTAGTGGTTCAACTGGCTCAGAGTCAGGACAGGAGGCGGTGCTGGTCCTGCTTCTGGGGGGGACACTCACAGGAATCGAGCGGTCCAACAGGAATGGGCACTCATGCCCTCCACACATGTGCATGTTATGATGCTTACCACAACCATGCTCTCCCAGATCTGCCCACCCCAGACATTCCCTCACCCTGGTCCATCTCTCTTATTGAGCTCCCTCAGTCCGAGCAATCACTACTCACACTGTCACACAACACACACACACACACAGCCACACAGACACTAACTGCTTATAAAGGTAAGAAAAATAAAATTTACAGAAAGAACAAATTAAGTAAAAAAGAGTACAGAAAAGACAAAGAAATGTAGCTTTTAAAAAAGCTGTTGGGTCTAAATCAAAGTTTAAATCTCCTCCTCTCTGATCTCAAAGTATCAGAGTCACAAAACACACTACTGTCTCTCTGTCTGCACAGAAGAAAGTAAAAGTGTCTGCTTGTATGACTCACTTTCTTCCTTCATAGCTAAAGAGCATGTGACTTACAGTACTGTAAGCCATGTGATGTGTGGGGGGGGGCTGCCAAATCTGAAACACCAAGTGGATCACTTATAATCATAATGAGGAACGCTAAGTCCATTAAAAAGAATGACTTTGCCTTACTTCGCATTGCCATTCTGCCTTAACGCAAAGTGGTAATGACAAGGCAGAGTAAGCACATTGCATTGCCCACTCCACGTAGCTGAGTGACAATGTGAAGTGCCCACTCACATTCACTTCACCGGCGGAATTTAAATTCGCTGCATCTCTACCCACGCTCTGTACAGAGCCAATAAAAATTCCAGTGCTCTGGACCTAATACTGTTACTATTGGACCATATTACTTTATTTCCTTTACTAATTGTTTCATTTGTCTGTCTCAAGTGGGATAATCCTTTTGTTACATAAAACCTAACATTTTTTTCTTCTGTTGTCTTCAACTACTTCCCACATAAAACATACTTATGATTACAATTATTAAAACCCAGGTGCATAACCTTGAATTTTTTCCAGTTTAAAACACATATCCCACATGGTGGCCCAAGCAGTTATGGCATTTAAATCATCTTGAATGAGCATGTAGTCTTCTTTAGTTGCACTAGTGCCACCAATTTTAGTGCTGTCTGCATATTTTACAGACCAGCTATTTAACCCTTCAGTCAAATCTGCAATAATACAGTATATAAAAAATAAAAGGGCCCAATACTGACCCCTGAGAGACCCAGCTACACACAGCATCCTCCAATGAAGAGACACCATTAATTATAACCCTCTGTGTTCTATCATTTAGCCAATCTGGTATCCACTTTATCACATGGAAGATCTGTAACACAGGATTGGCCTTTGGTAAAACCATGCTGTTCATGGTCAATATTTCCTATTAAAGGCATCATTTGATTTTTTATAATGCCCTCCAGAAGTTTACACACGATAGATGTAAGACTAAGTGGGTTGATAGTTTTCAACATACTGTCTATTGCCCTGAGGGCCCTGCTCATCTGCATCTGTAGTTGCATAGCAGCACAGGGCCTATGGACCACCCTTGGAGTCTTTTCTTAAGGTCCCTTTTTAAATATCATGGGCAGTGGCTGGCAAACCGACTGCCGGTATCTCCCCCCACATCTGACCTGGGGTTTTTCCTCCTCACAGTCTGACACCAGTGTGACCACCCAGGTGCCTGCTACCCCACACAACACAGTATGTGACATGGTAGTGCCTGACCCCAGTGCCACCAGCTGGCAATATCCTGAAAAGGAGGAAACCATCTCTTGTCATCATTTGTTCCTCATCTTCCTTCAATTTTCTTGTAAAAAACAAAATGATACATTGATGTTGTCTGCTTCCCCCCACTGTTCTGCCCTTCCCTGCTCCCCCTCTTAGCACCCACCACCACACACTCCACCAAGACTCCTCACTTACCTATCAGGTCCTCCAGTGATGACTGGCTCATCCTGCTGCTTCCATTGCTGACAGAACTGATTGAAACAAGGTACTGTAAGTATGGATAATTTTTTTTTTTATATATTTTGAACTTGAACTCATAAGTCAATTTTAAACATTTTTGCATCAAATTGTCAGCATTGCCATTTTGTAATTTTAGCTCATGAACAAGGTACCTAAAGATGTTCAAATCCCCTTAGAAACATATTTTCATAGCTATGCCATAAAATCACCTTTCAGATAGGATTTCAAAAATTACACCTGTCTTATTCATAAGATGGAGTTCATATATAAAAAGACATTTTTTTTTGAAAATTTGGGCCGAAATTTCAAAAAAATAAACCAAGAAGTTAGGAAGCAAATCAAACAGTCTTTATTTTTTTCAAATGGATGCTCGTAAGTTTGTGATTTTTGTAGCTAGGTCCCCACATTTTGAACATAGCCTTCTTGTTACCTCACTTCCTGAATGGGACAGGTGTCATTTTTCAAATCCTTCCCAAAACATGTTTTTGTGTCAATATGTGCAATCACCTTTCAGACAGATTTTAAAGAATGTTATCTGTCTTGATTATATGATGAGGTCATTAAAAGATAATGTTGAAAACGTGGGCTCAAAATGTAAAAAAAAAAGTTATGATAAAATGCTTAATTGTTTCTACATATACTCATAAAATTGCAGCATTTACAGATTTTGGTGCCAAATGTGCAACTTTGGGCCAGATATTCAAAAGTTTAGCCCCAGGACAAAATTAGCACTGCACAGCGTGCTAAATTCACTCAGAACCATATGCACACAATATTCAAAGGAATAGCCCCAGGGCTAAAGTAGTTGAATATCACATACAAATTAAGCCATGCAAACAGGTCTGGAAGTGCAGTGCAAAACAACCCAGCAAATAAGACAGCTCTGAATATAGCAACCGGAAAGGCCAAACTGGAACAGCAGCCCAGTGGACATATAGGTGGAGTAAGGCAGAGCTGCAGTAGGTGGCCAATGTGGGTGATAGTAATGGAGTGTTGCACAACAGCAAACAACATTGCAGGCCACAAACAACAGAACTGTGCTATGCTATTGACAGGTCAGCCAAGGGCAAACACATTAGCCCTGCCCTAACACTGTGCCCTGGGCTAACACATTAGACTAGGGCTAAAATTTGCTATATTCAAAGCTCCTATGCAAATGAGCCTACTTAAGCAATCCATGTGCAAACAACCACATTAGCATCTCATAGTGGCCTGCTTAGTGTACATTAACATGTAGTTTACCAGGTGCTATTTCTTGGTGCACACAGCTCCACCTGTACATCAGACTGGAAGTACAGGCTGGAAGCTGCAAGCCGGGATGTGCACACAGCTCCACCTGTATGCCAGACCTGAGAACAGCCTAGTAGCTGCAGGTAATGGGTGTCATCTGGCTCACTTAGTGTATACCTTTCATCCAGTTATCACTGCAATGAGGGACACAGACATTCGGATTAAGGGTCAACAAGGAACACTGCTCCCCAGAATGAGGGACACATCCTGAAACATGGAGAAACACACTCACAGAACATTATGGTAACCATCACCTTTGTACGTACAAAGTGTAATATTACATAGCACCATAAAACAGATATGTCAGCTGACATGTCTGGATGTACAGCACATTCACTGTGCATGCAAAACTGTTCATATGAGGGACAAATGTGGGACAGGGCTATATTGAGGGGTACACTGAGGGATATCCCCTGTATTGAGGGACACTGTAGAGGTATGAAAAATTGCACATATATATATATATATATATATATATATATATATAAAATCTTCTAGTGCCGCTACCGTACAACTATAGTTAGGGTTGAGTAAGCAGTTTCATGTTAAACTACAAATTTTGCACTTTAATAACTTTGGAACCGTTCAATGGATTTGCACAAAATTTGGTATGCACGGTCCTGAGTGGTAGTTCATTTGATTTTACAAGTTTTGTTTTGATCACATTTGTGGATTTTGTGCAGTACAAATTGAAAAATATGTTTTTTCACAAATGTTTGCTGATATGTTCCTGTTTTTCTCATTGTGCTGTGGTCACACCACTTGGAATTGTAGTCTGAACTTTTCAGGGTAGAAATAGGCTATCCCAAGAAACAAGCCAGCATTGGTTTGATGAAAAAATATTAATTTGTTGCAAAGTTATAGAATTTTGAAATTTCAGGTTCTGAGCATGCACAGTTCAGTCTTTTGGATAGTTGTATAAATTGCAAACAAGAATTTGCCTCACAAATAAGGATTTTGACAGCTCATAAACAAAGATTTAAAAAATCCCTGTCCATGAGAAAAACATTCTTTGTTTGTGAGCCCCCATCTTGTTTTCAATTTTGTTGGGCAAACAAAACCATGTAACTTGCCCCAGGGGTGTCTTCTGTGGAGATTAAAGTATGGGTTTTGTTCAGGGTGACACCCTCTACAAACCCATATCTTTGGTTTCCTTTAGTTTTGTCAAAAATAGACCTTTTCTGAATTGTTAAATCCGTGTTTGCCACTCACTTCTGACTCTTGTTTGTGAGGTGTCAAAATCCTTGTTTATGAGCCAATCCTTGTTCATGAGATGCTGAAATTCCTGTTCATGAGGGGACAACCAGATGGCCCTACCTTGTGAACAAGGATTTCTCATGAACAAGGATTTTGACACCTCATGAACAAGGATTATAAAAAGGAACCCATGCTAGAGAAGTGTCAAAATCCCTGCTGGTGAGCTGTCAAAATCCTTGTTTGTGAGAAATCCCAGTTTGTGAGGTGTCAAAATCTTTGTTTTTGAGAGGAAAACCAGGTGGCCCTATCTCATGAATAAGGATTTCATATGAAGAAGGATTTTGACAGCTCATGAACAGGGATTCGGCTTGTGAACAGGATTTTGACACCTCACAAACAAGGATTTTTAAAGGTTGCTGTTTCTTTGCCAGTTCACTGCAAATAACTGGTTAGGACTTTTAACTTGAAATTTTCAGGGTAGAAAGGAGTTGTCAAATAGATATGAGCTATGCTGGTTTGGTGTAACAATTTGCATTGGTTCCATAGTTATAGCATTCCAAAATTGAGAAATTTCCCATAATATAACATTGTGGTGAATGTGGCATGTTGCAGTGGCTGTATCTTGAAAATGGTTTGAGATACGGATTTGTCACTAAATGCAGCTTAAAGCACACGTGTAGGTGGCCAAGTAATGAATACAATTGTGGAGGAATTTTTTCCACAGTTGCTATGGTTACTGAGATATTGTCAAATAAGCATTACAAGGGTTACTTGGAATGTCTCTAGACCTGTGCTATGTCTCTACAACTATAGGTAGGTGGGAACATAGGGTGGTCCCTGCTCTCCCACATATGGATACCTTTATGAAGTAATGGAACTGCTGGGACATCCATTATACAATGCTGGGAGCGCAGGGCCCGGAAGGCCATGTGCTACCACAACGAGATGACAGTTCATTACAATGTATGTGCACTTATTAACAGATGGAAGCACAGGGCATTCCCAAACACTGATACTTTTTTATTTTATTTATTTAATAACATTTGGATTTACAACCCTTTGAGTCATAGTCTCCTTTACAAAGGCTCCACGTCAAACAACAATAAGGACTTACATACAGTATTAAGCAGTTCAGTGTTCAGTAATAGAAACAAGACAGAAAACAAGTAATGAAGGTTATGCATACAAAAATAATATAATATTATAAATACAATGATCATAGAGAAAAGACAATACACAACCACACAGATGAGGGATACAGGACACTAGTCTTTGGGATAGGTGGACCCAGTGTTATCCATAATATGCATAATATTTAGGTAGTGCATGAATACACATTTTGCTTACCATATATAGCATAACATTTATGAGTCAGATTTATACTATAGAGCCACATGAAGGGGGTGGGAGCAGGAGGAAGAGAGGGTTATGACAGTCTCAGATTGAAGATTCAAGCAGATGAGCTTTGAGACTGATCTTGAAGGGACCGATCCTGGGCTCCAGGGAGATGGGGGGAGGATGTTGAGCCAATGGTGGTGCTGTATAGAAAAAGTCTCTTTGACCAAGGAAAGTTTGGCAGTGGGGGACTAGTAGGGAGGTCCCAGTAGAGTGACAGTAGGTTCTGATCAATGGGGCAGGATGGATAAGTTTTTGCAGACCAGACGGGGCTTGACCATGTTGAATTGACTTGGCCAGGAGGCAAGAATGGTACCTAAGATGGGCATCAAATGGCAACCATGAGGCAGACTTGTAGAAATCACAGGAGTGTGTCCATCTGTCATAATCCATGACCAGTCGACATGCTTTGTTTAGGGTGACCTTGATGCATCACAGTGCAGTAGGGTCAGAAGTGCCATAGATGACAATGGTGTAATCTACCAGGGAGAGGACTGAAGAGGTAACTGCCATGCAGATAGCTGTTAAGGGATGACACAGTGTTTGTGAGGGTACAGAAACCCAAGTCTGGAATTCATAGTGGAGGACAGTTGTTGGATATGCACATGGTAGGTTAGGGATGTGTCAAGGATGATACCTAGATATCAGAACAATTCAACCAGCTGAAGTGGGGATCCTAGTGAGTTGATGATGGTCAGTGGGAAGTCACAATGAAGACTCTGATGGTGGGTAAAGACCATGAATTTTGTTTTCTTATTGTTTAGAACTAAGTGGTGGGAACTGAATCATGTCTCAACTTCAATGAAAAAAACCTTGTAGTGCATGCTGGAGAAAATCAGAGCTGGGTTGGCTACAGAAGATTACTGAATCATCCACATAGAGCAGTATTTTCCAGGGCATGAGCTGCGAAGGGAGTTTAGGAAGAGGCTGAAGATGAGGGATCCCAAGATGGAACCTTGGGGTACTCCTGAATGAACCTGGAGGCTGGTTGATAGAGCAGAGTTAAATTTCACCTGCTGGGATCTGTCAGAGAGGTTACCTTTGAACCAAGTTATTGCTTCATGTGAGAGCCCCAGGGAGGGCAGGGAGGCAAGAATCATAGCATCATTAATGGTATCGAACACCTTGGTGAGGTTGATGCACACTGACCCCACAAGGTGACCACATTCGAGGGCACCATGGATATAGGAGGAATATTCTAGGAGGGCAGTGGTGGTGTGGTGGCCCTGGCAGAAACCATGCTGTTCAGGGTACAGTAGGTTATATTTAGACAAATGGTCCATCAGCTGCTCAGCCACTATGTTTTAGAGGGCCTTGCAGAAGGGAGGTAGAAGGGAGATGGGATGATAGTTATTGAGGGGGCAGGCAGTCACCACTCTTGAAAATAGGGGTGATGACAGCTCATTTCCAGAGGATGGGGAATTGCACTAGGCTGAGGGACAATTTCAAAAGTTTGGTGAGGGGTTGTAGGACCATCTTGAGGGCTAGACAGAAGAGCTTCAGGTGAATGGAATCACCACTAACATGGGACTTGGCAAGAGCTTTGGAGAGGTATCTCCTAGCCTCCCATTTTGAGATGATTCTGAGGTTAAAGAGGGAGGTGTTGGAAGATGGGCTGCAACTGGGCATGGGAATCTTGTGGGGTGAAGAAGTTGGAGGGTAGGGCACCACTGAGATCTGAGAATGTGGTGTTTAGGGTGTCTGCAATGGACTGTGGGTCCTATGTTAGGTTACCATTAACTGAGATCTGGGCAGGTGGGGGGGTGGAAAATTTCCTGTTACATTCATTTATGTTTTTCCAGAAATGTCTTCCTGAGCCCCAGGTGGAGGAGAGTGTCTGTTTATTATGGATTGCCTTGGCATGGTGAATGGCCCAGGTACATTTGTTTCTGGCTTCATGATATCATTGTCTATCTAGTGGGAGTTGTGAGTCTAAGGCCTTATGCCATAAATTATCACAGTGTTGCATTTGGTCAAGCAACTGCTGAGATATCCAGGGGGTGTTACTGGTTTTAGTGATTTGTTTCGAGAAAGGGTCAAAGATGTTACAAGCGGCGTTGAAGGTATTTATAAAGTGGGAGATGGTGGTATCAATTGATTGGGTGCTATTCATGGGTGACCAGAGTTAGTTAGGTAGGTTTGGATTGCTGAAGCATATCCTTTTTTAGGTGTCTATGGTAGGAGACAGTAGGAGAAGCAGTGGGAGTTTTATTGGACCAAAAGCTGGTTACTGGACAATGGTCACGAAGGGCGGCGGGGAGTACTGAAACTTTAGTGGTGTTGCTTGGACAATTGGTGAGATTAAGGTCCAGTAATGAGAAGGTGCCCGATTTGTCATTTGGCCTGGTAGGAGATTATATAACCTGAGTGAGGTCGAGTGCAGCAGCCAAGTCCTTATAGGGAATGGAGGACGGGGACAGCCAATTGACATTAAAGTCCCCTATGACAATAACTTCACTGTTGGAGGAGAATTGAGAGATACAGAACATGACTGAAGTGAAGACATGTTTCTGAATTTGTGGCAGGATGTAGACAGCCATGAAATATAGTGTTTTGACAGGGTTGCCAAGGAGTATCTTGGCTGTAAGTGTTTGGGAGTCATGCTCCAGGGGGAGGTGAACTGGCAGTGATTGGAGGGTGTTCCTAATGTAGAGGGTGCAGACACCACCTTGTCTACCCAATCTGTTGGCACAGAAAAGAGAGAAACCAGGTAGGGTCACAGCCCAGTCGGGGTGTCATGGGACAGCCATGTCTTGGATAGGGTGAGTATATCTGGGTAATGCTGGGCTAGCTACCCTTGGAGTAAGGTGAACTTTTTTGCAGGCTACATATGTTAATTGCAGTGAGCCAGAGCCCATGTGTCCTGTTGCTAGCTGGGGAGTGTGGAAGAGTTGGTCCAGGATTAGGTGAACATTTCCTGATAGGAGGAGAAGAACATGCCGCAGAAAGGCTGCTTTAGCAAGTTTGTATTTTGGGGGTGTGGGACTTCTGAAGGGGGAAGGTATGTGGCAGAACAGGGGGTGGGAATGGAAAGGATGAAATGCAGCAGGAAGGAGCAGCGTGAAGAGTGGGGGGAGACATTGGATGGGACTACTGGAGTGGGGGCTGAGCCACTCCTGCTCAGTGAGGCTGACGGTACCTCAAGGTATCTGGGGGGATGATAGGAGCGAAAGGATATCTTGGATAGAGGATGTTTGGAGGGTGGAGGATGGGAATCAGGCCCCAGATGAACAATAGTATGGTCCAAAGGGTGAGGCACAGTGATGGAAAACCAGGGGGAGGTGTTAAAATACTTAATAGAAGGGAGACAGATGGACAGATCACACAGTACAGAGGTAGGGTTGCCAACTTCAGAGTAGAATGTACTGGGATCTAATCTCAGGCAGGGAAGAAGCACATAGGTGCTACAAGGGTGTGTTGTTCCCTGGCGGTGATGTATCAATATATCTGTTGTTTGTTTTAGGTACTAATTTGATCCTGAAATTAAAACGTTTGTGGACCTAGGTTAAGATCTTAGAATTTCAGGACCTGTGTCTTGAAATTGTGGGGCTAAGAAGCTTATTGCACGAGAGAGAGATGATCTGGTCTTTTAGTACTGAGGTAGGGTTGCTGACTCCAGAGTAGAATGTAGAGGGATTGAATCACAGGTAGGAAGCACATAAGTACTACAAGGGTGTGCTACCACCTGGTGGCAATGACTGATAACCTGCTGATGGAAAAGTGGGGATTTAGAAAAAAGTGTAAGGAGGTATCCGTGAAGTGTCACACAACCAGTGACATCAATAAAAAGATGATCTACCTTAGGTGGGGGGGGTGTCTGGAGCAGGTGGGGAGTCAATGCAAAACATTGATGGGTAAACACTCTTCTAGAGTGTGCTGAGAGCAGGAACAGGCCTATTATTTTTATAGGCCTTCTCTGAGTCCACTCTCCGATGTGGAGTTCAATGTAAGCAGGCAAGAGTGTGCTGCAGGGGAGTTCCACAGAGGACCTAAGAAAGGAGGAAACAAGAGGTTTAGGGCTACAGTCTTTGGCAGGAAGACAGACAATGAGGAGTTGCTAGCTCACACTGCGCATGCACAGACTTCTGAAAGACAGCATGGTGATGGAGAGGATTCGGAGCAGGTAAGAGAGTTAAATACACCTTAAATCTCTAGCAAGATATTCGTGGCTATGCACAGTTCATGGCACTTAAACAACAGCTGCTGAACACAGTTCCGTCTAACTGAGCCCCTAGTACAGCTGCCCCCTCCCCACCAGTGCAGGAAAATGAAATTTATTGTAGCACAAACAAATGTTCACAATCCCTTAAAGTAACAACCAGAAATGCCCAAAATGATGCGTGCATGAGAAACAAAGCACAGAACCAAAGTCTATCAGTAGTGTTTGGTGGGTTAAAAGTCCCAGAGCAGAAGCCAGTAAACACCCTTCTAGAGCATGCTGAGAGCAGGACGAGGCCTATTTCCTTTACAGGTATTCTCTGAGTCTGCTCTCCGATGTGGTGTTCTGTGTAGGCAGGTGAGAGTGTGTTGCAGGGGGGGTTCCTCAGAGGACCTTGACAGGTCTTCTCTGAGTCCACTCCCCCTATGTGGAATTCTGTGTAGCAAGGTGAAAGTGTGCTGCAGGGGGCTTCCTCAGGTGACCTTTACAGGACCTCTCTGAGTCCACTTCATGATGTGGAGTTCTGTGAAAGCAAGTGAGAGTGTTCCAAGAAAGTACAAGGCCTGGAGGATCCTGCGCCCCCCAAATCATATAAGGATAAGATTACTCTTTCTCAAAAAGTTAGGAAATTCAATGCAAAAAACTTTGTTAATGCATCAGTTAGGGTTGAAGTGACAAAAGTAGGGAAATGAGGCATTAGGGATGACACCTTAACACCACCCACACCCTAGCACCCCACCCCACCCTCCACAGACTAGGGTTTCAAACCCTAACACTCCCCCCACACCTAACACCCTACCCTACTCAACCTCCACCCTCCACACACCAACAGGCATCGAAGTGTGCTTTGGGGTCATCAGGCCTAACTCTCACACCATTCTTCTATACTGTACCATCTCACCTTACTTATAGATGGAATGGGGTGTAAGTCAGGGCCAATGACACCAAGGCACATCTTGATGCCTGTTGGTGTGTGGAGGGTGGGGGAGGGGTGGTAGGGTGTGGGGGTGTTAGGGTGTCAATCCTAATGCCTCATTTCCCTATTTTTGTTGCTTCAACCCTAACTGATGCATTAACAAAGTTTTTTTGCAATGAAAAAAATATATATGTAAATTCATGGCAAAAAACTCAGTTTAATGCATCGGTTAGGGTTGTTCCAAGGCGACAAAAGCAAGGAAATTCGGTGTTAGGGTTGCCACCCCTTGCACCCCAAGTCCACCCTGTCCCCACCAACAGGCATCTGGGTGTACTTTTGGATCATCGGTCTTAACTATCACCCCATTCTCCTATACTGGACCACCTCAGCTTGTTTACACATGGGATGGGGTGAGAGTTGGGACTGATGACCCCAACGCACACTCCAATGCCTGTTGGTGGGGATGGGATGGGCTTGGAGTGCAAGGAGTGGCAACCCTAATACTGAATTTCTTCACTTTTGTCGCTGTGGAACAACCCTAACTGATGCATATGGTAGCACGGTAGTGCTACCATAGCTAGGGTTGAGTAGCCCTTTTTAAGTGGTGAAACTTTGCACCTTAATAACTTTGCCACTGTTCAATGAATTTGCCTGAAATTTGGCAGGAATGGGGTGGAACCATAGATTTCAGGATCTGCCAACAGGTGGACTGGTCAGATATATGGCTGTGGAGTTATTAAGCGACATCCGTGTACGAAATTACAATTTTTTGTGCATTCTTTGCTCATGCCTTCAGGTGGCATGGTTTGTGCGACCAGTCTGAAAACTTCAGAGAATGTGCAGATAGGGCCCCCAATGTGCCTTTTGAAGATTTTGTGAAAAAATATTGAACAGTTCAAAAGTTATTCAAAAAACAATTTCCCATTATAAGTCAAAGGGAAAAGTTAACAAAAAGTTTGACACTTTTGCAAATGCAGTTTTAATGTCACAAATGACCCTAGTAGTGTTACAAATCTGCCATCTTGTTTTCAGTTACTGATCACAGAAATGCTTGGCATTTAAAATTGGGGCCATCTAGGGACACAATTATTTTTGTGTTTACCTATTCGAGCCCTGAGGATGCTAGCCATGTGTTTATTTTGGTGTTAAACACCCCAGAAATATGTTATTCAAATTTATGGAAAAAGTAGTGTCACATCTGCAACTCTTTTGCAAATTTTTGCAAATGGTGTCATAAATCACAACACTATTTTTCTAGACTGTGTCCAAAATTACAGGAATTCTTTGCCACCCTGCTGCAGAAAATTGGTTTGGTCTTTTGGGCTGAAATTTGAGGAAGGCAGCCAACATGTCACAGATGTGCCTTTTGGTGACAAAATATGGTACAGATGCAAAGTTATGATACTCCGCAGATGACATTTTTTACCCATAGACTAACATGGTGGCGTCTGTCGTGCCTTTCGGGGCTCATATCTCGGAAACAGTGTGAAGTATGGAATTTTCGTCACAGCACAGTGAAAACCTAGCCAGGAAACTCATGAATTGTGAAATTTAAATTTTTTTCTACGTTGTACGGTTACTGAGATATTACCATATTAGTATTACAACTGCTCGTTTTCTGCTCTGAGGCCCATTATTATGCATACATTCTCTGTTTTCACTGCGTTTCTCAATGGAGCTTTTGGGGAAAAATACAGTGTGCGCTTCACTTACTGTTACACATAGGTTTTACACTTGTGTTTCTGTGCCCATTTGAGTTACTATTCCCATGTACGCCACCGTGTGCGTTACCCTTTACGTTTCTGTTTGCGTTTGCGTTACTGTTACCATTTGTGTCTCCACTACTGTTTGTGTTTGTCTTTCACTTAGCGTCACCGTGCGCATAACCATTTCTGTTGGCGACTGCCCTTCTGTTTTTGTTTGCGTTTGTCTTTCGTTTTGTATCATTGTTGTTCTTACCATTTGCATTTCCAGTTGAGTTCCTGTGCCCGTGTGTGTTATGGTTTGTGTTTCCATATGCACTTCCATTTGCATGTGCGTTTCTGTTTTCTTTGGTGTTATTGTTGCTGTTACCATTACCATTTGCATTTACGATTGCAGTACTATCACCGTCTGCATTACGGTTTGCGATTCTGTACGCTCTTGCATTAATGTTTCCGTTTCTGTTTCCTTTCATGTTATTGTTGCTGTTACAATTATCATTTGCGTTTACAATAGCGGTACCATGACCGTGTGCATTACCAGTTGCGCTTCTGTATGTGCTTGTGTCTCCGTTTACATAGCTGTTTGATTTGGCATCATTTTGAGCCTGCATTTCTATTAACGCTTGCTTTACATTTTATGTTTGTGTCACCAAGTGCATAACCGTTATCGCTTGCGTTTGCATTACTATGTCACAAAAATTAACGTGGTGGGAGCATTCCGTTCCCTATTTATAGTCCTCATTCTCAAAAAGGAGGGAAATTAGATGCAAAAAACTCCATTTAATGCATCAATTAGGGTTGCTCCACACCTACTAAAGTGAGGAAATTTGGCATTAGGGTCGAAACCCCCCTTGCACTCCCTCAGCCTGCCCCCCCAACCAGCATCGGGTGTGCGTTGGGGCAGCTGGTCAGCTTGTTTACACAAGGAATGGGGTGAGATTTGGACCTTATGGCCCCATAGCACTCCCCGATATCTGTTGGTGAGTGGAGGGTGGGTGGTGGGGGTGAAGTGGTAGGGGTGTAAGGCTAACATCACATTTCCGTACTTTTGTTTCTGTGCTATCAACCCTAACCGATGCATTAACAGAGTTTTTTTGCAATGAATATATATACATGTGTGTGTGTGTGTGTATATATATATATATATATATATATATATATAAAATATTAGGGCTGTGCGAATACCATTTCCAGAATATTTGTCCAAGTATTCGGTATTCGGGTTGGAGGTAATCATTATTCATTATTCGGAATTCATTATTCGGGTAGATAAGTTGCCTTAATGGAGAATTGCTATAGAACTCCTTAAAATGGCTTCAGCAAGAGGATGATTAGAGGAAATGGCACTTTGGCTTGTACACTGGTGCCAGAGGCTGTCTTGTGTTGCTGGTGCTTCAGGAGGAGGAGAATGAAGAGGTCACTACACTTTTCTTTTACACTGGTGCCAGTGTGGCACAGTTGGTAGCAAATCTGCCTCTGGACCAGAAGATCATGGGTTCTCATTCCACACTGGGATTGGACTCATACCTAAACTGCTGGCATCCGATTGCAGTATTAGGGGTGCTGTACTGGGGTGTGCGGTCCTTTAGATGAGACATTAAACTGAGGTCCCTTCTAACCATCCTGGTGCTATCCTGGTGGGCTTCCAGGTGGAAGTAAAAGAACTCAGGGCACTCTTTACAAAGAGCAAGGAACATTCCTGGTGTCCTGGCCAACATTCCGCTTCCCATAAAAAAAAACAGATCATGCAATTGTCCAGGCTGTGTGTGGGCGTTGATGTGTGATATAGCTGCCACTACACATTCAGTCACACCACTGCTAGTCTAGCATTTCTTGTAAAGCATTGTGGGATACACTGTGTATGAAAAGTGTTATATAAATGCTGATTCTTTTTTTTTCTTCTGCCTCTGGTGCTTCTGGAGGAGGATGAAGAGGTTATGGCAATTTGGCTTGTACACTGGTGCCAAAAGCTATCTTGTGCTGCTGGTGCTTCAGGAGGAGGAGGAGGAGGAGGAGGATGAAGAAGTCACAGCACTTTGGCTTGTAGACTGGTGCCAAAGGCTGTCATGTGTTGCTGGATCTTCAAATACTTAGACTTGTGATGCCACACTGGTAACTGACTGACATATTTTATGCACGTGAAATACTTGAGACTGGTGAAGCCACACTTTTAACTGCCATATTTCAGGCATGGGAGATACTGAGATTGGTGATGCCACACTTGTAACTACTGTAGTTCAGGCATGTGAAGCACTGAGACTGGTGATGCCACACTGGTAACTGCCACATTTCAGGCATGGGAAACACTGAGACTGGAGATGACACACTGTTAACTGCCATATTTTATGCACGCTAAATACTTGAGTCTGGTGATGCCACGCTTGTAACTGCTATATTTCAGGCATGGGAAACACTGAGATTGGTGATGCTACACTTGCAGCTGCCATATTTCAGGCAGGAAAAAAACACTAAGACTGGAGATGACACATTGTTAACTGCCATATTTTATGCATGCAAAGTACATAAGACTGGTGATGCCACACTTGTATCTGCCAAATTTCAGGCATGAGAAACACTGAGAATGATGATACCACACTTGTAACTGCTACATTTCAGTCATGGGAAACATTGACAATGGAGATGACACACTGTTAACTGCCATATTTTATGCACGTGAAATACTTGAGACTGGTGATACCACACTTGTAACTGCCATATTTCAGGCATGGGAAATACTGAGACTGGTGATGCCACACTTGTAACTGCAATATTTCAGGCATGGGAAACATTATGATTGATGATGCCACACTGGTAACTTCCATAGATGAGGCATGGGAAACACTGAGATTGGCGATGCCACACTTGTAACTGGCATATTTCAGGTATGGGAAACACTGAGGCTGGTGATGCCACACTGGTATCTGCCATATTTCAGGCATGGGAAACACTGAGACTGGTGATGCCACACTTGTAACTGCCATATTTTAAGCATGGGAAACACTGAGGCTGGTGATGCCTTGCTTGTATCTGCCATATTTCAGGCATGGGAAACATTGAGACTGGAGATGCCACACTTGTAACTGCCATATTTCAGGTATGGAGACACTGAGACCAGAGATGACACACTGTTAGCTGCCATATTTTATGCACGTGAAATACCTGAGACTAGTGATGTCATACTGGTAACTGCCATATTTCGGGCGTTGAAAACACTGAGACTGGAGATGACACACAGTTACTGTAACTGCTATATTTTATGCACGCTAAATACTTGAGTCTGGTGATGCCACACTTGTAACTGCCATATTTCAGGCAGGGGAAACACTAAGACTGGAGATAACACATTGTTAGCTACCATATTTTATGCACGTGAAATACATAAGACTGGTGATGCCACACTTGTATCTGCCAAATTTCAGGCATCAGAAACACTGAGAATGATGATGCCATACTTGCAACTGCTATATTTCAGGCATGGGAAACACTGACATTGGAGATGACACACTGTTAACTGCCATATTTTATGCACGTGAAATACTTGAGACTGGTGATGCCACATTTGTAACTGCCATATTTCAGGCATGGGAAATACTGAGACTGGTGATGCCACACTGGTAACTTCCATATTTCAGGCATGGGAAATACTGAGACTGGTGATGCCACATTGGTAACTTCCATATTTCAGGCATGGGAAATACTGAGACTGGTAATGCTACACTTGTAACTGCAATATTTCAGGCATAGGAAACATTGAAATTGGTGATGCCACACTGGTAACTTCCATAGATGAGGCATGGGAAACACTGAGACTGGTGATGCTACACTTGTAACTGCCATATTTCAGGTATGGGAAACACTGAGACTGGTGATGCCACACTGGTAACTGCCATATTTCAGGCATGGAAACACTGAGACTGGTGATGCCAAACTTTGTAATCGCCATATTTCAGGTATGGGAGACACTGAGACTGGAGATGACACACTGTTAGCTGCCATATTTTATGCTTTAGAAATACTTAAGACTGGTGATGCCACAGTGGTAACTGCTGCATTTCAGGCATGGGAAACACTGAGACTGGTGATGCCACACTTGTAACTGCCATATTTTAGGTATGGGAAACACTGAGACTGGTGGTGCCACACTGGTAACTGCCATATTTCAGGCATGGGAAACACTGAGACTGGTGATGCCACACTTGTAACTGCCATATTTCAGGTATGGGAGACACTGAGACTGGAGATGACACACTGTTAGCTGCCATATTTTATGCTTTAGAAATACTTAAGACTGGTGATGCCACAGTGGTAACTGCTGCATTTCAGGCATGGGAAACACTGAGACTGGTGATGCCACACTTGTAACTGCCATATTTTAGGTATGGGAAACACTGATACTGGTGGTGCCACACTGGTAACTGCCATATTTCAGGCATGGGAAACACTGAGACTGGTGATGCCACACTTGTAACTGCCATATTTCAGGTATGGGAGACACTGAGACTGGAGATGACACACTGTTAGCTGCCATATTTTATGCTTTAGAAATACTTAAGACTGGTGATGCCACAGTGGTAACTGCTGTATTTCAGGCATGGGAAACACTGAGTCTGGAGATGACAGACTGTTAACTGCCATATTTCATGCATGCAAAATACTTGAGACTGGTGATGTCACACTTATAACTGCCATATTTCAAGCATGGAAAACACTGAGAATGTTGATGTCACACTTGTAACTGCCAAATGTCAGACATGGAAACACTGAGACTGGAGATAACACACTGTTAACTGCCTTATTTTATGCACATGAAATACTTGAGACTGGTGATGCCACACTTGTAACCAGTGCTCAAATTATGATGAAAAAAGTAGGGGGCCCAACAGCCCATATTAAGAGGCGTGCACAGAGTCAGTGAAAAGGGGGTACACAAATTCACACAAAGCTGGAGGGTCTAGAGGCATGCTATCCCAGGAAATTTTTTAAAACATCACTGTACTTGGTGCATATTCCTGCATTTTAGAGCTAAGCAAGATATGTTAAAGCCAATCAGGATGAAACATTCTTTGATAAGGATGTCACTGTTTCCTGCAAGAATGTTTTAAAAATTAAACTGTTTAAGAAATTGCATTCTTTGCTTCATTTGTAAAGTGGATTGCTTCTCACTCCCCATTTTTCTCGCACTCCGTGAAACAGATCCCCCAGATCACCCCCTTCATTTGTTAATTACCCCTTCCTTTCACCAACACCAACCCCACAGGATTTTTTGCCCACCCACTGCCTGCAAGTTATGCATCATACCCCAGTCGCAAGAAGAAAACAAGCAAGGCAGCTTATGCAAAGGATTATTATCATAAAAGCTGCCATTCTGGTCTGAGCACAAGAGAAAAGGACACAGCAGTAGAGCACTAGAGTAGCAGGCAATGAAAACAGAGGGGAGGGGGCCCAGTCTGCTACTGTTAAGGGACAACCAAAGGGTGACTTATTCATTATGATGACATGCAGAGTATTAAAAAAGATTACATTAAACGTGTGAATAAATCCTGCACTAGTTAACAATAACAATGGGACTCCCCCCTTCCCCCACCACACACACATGCCACCCATTTTATTTCTTAAATAAGATTGCTATACATTATGGTCTCTGAGGTTCAGTTAATTTTGGATGACTGATGTCAAAAACTTCAGTGGTCAAAATCTGAAAGTCATTCCAGTTTTGAGGAAGTCAAAATACTTCCCAGGTAACAACTTTGAAAGCCAATATAATATTGTCAGAGACTATTTTGTAATATACACATTGCAGATCATGACATGGACCCCATTCATTCAGAAAAATATCACACCATTGTTTGGTACCAGGTCAATATGTTGCTGTAATAACAGTATGGTATTAACCACGCTGTGAGAATGCCATAAACACTGATAGCAACAAGAATTTCCCCCTTCTGAGTTTCTCCCCATCCCTGAAGTCCACACACTCTCAGAGGTGAATGCTTTTAGTTCAGGGTGTGGTGAGCAAAGCCCCCCACATCAGGGGTGCGTAGAAAGGAGTCCCCCACAAAACAAAGATTTTCCATTATTGCCCTACGAGGCTGTGTTGTGTGGGTGACATTTTGCGATAGTGTATTGACCGATATTATTTTGCCTTTTGGCATTTTACTTGCAGCATTGTGTGCTGCACTGGTGTTGTTTATGGTGTTATGACTCTGTGCCCATTGTTTGATTTCCTTAACTGCAAAATTCAAAGTCACCTACATTTTTGACTATTAGGAGTCAAATACATCCACCTTAAACAAGGCATGTTGTCCCACCTTCTCAGGGGTCACTGCTGGTAGGTATAGGGGACAGTCAGATTAACATGTGTCTTTCCTAACACATGAACTATTTCCTTCCAGGTATCCCTATTTTCAGGAGCCCCCCCTTATTTTGACCAACCTGACATATCACACGCAGTCACACCACAATCCAAAATATCCGAAATTCATAGGATCTTGTCTTTTACTGGATCTAGCACTAAATTTCTGTCATGTTATTCACATACAGGTTGGCTGTCCTTGATTTACAGGTCATAAATCTGAGAATGTTGCAGATATGCCTTGGATGCACTTGGCAAATCACTTGGGAAGCATTACTTGAGTAGGAGAAAGCAATAAACTGTCTATGTTCTATAATATACATATTTCACCTGAATTTCAGAGACCCGCCCCCCCCACAGTCTTGCATCACATTAACTCTGGAGACACATGGCACCCCCCAGCCTTGCCTTACTTGACATGGGTTCCAGAGACACACAGTGACCCCCCAACCTTGCCTTATTTTACATGGAATCTGAAGACACAAAGCACCACCTAGCCTTGCCCTACTTCACGTGTACTCCAGAGATGCACAACATCCACTAGTCTTGCCTTACTTCACATGAGCTCCAGAGACAAAAAAAATACACCTCCTTGCCTTGCCTTATCATACTTCACATGCGCTCTGGAAATAACCCCCCCCCCGCCTTGCCTTACTTCAAATGTGGTCCAGAGGCAAACACGCACCTCTGCCTTGTCTTACATTACTTCATATGGGCTGGGGAGACAAATGTCCCCCTCACCTCCACAGCCTAGCCTTACTTCAAATTAGGTCCAGAGACATAACCCCCCACCACCACCACCACCAGCCTTTCCATACTTTACATTGGCTCTTGAGACAAAAAATAAACCTCTCTCTGGGCTCCTTACCTTATTTCACTTCACATTGGCACTGCAGACAAGTACCCCTCCCTAATCTTGCCTCAATGAACATGGGCACTGGAGACTGAAGTGCCCCCACCCGGTTTGTGAGGTAAGGCTGAGGAGGCCAAAAGAGTGTAGCCCCCTGGCCTATTCAGGGTCTCTCTCTCTCTTTCTCTGTCTATGGTGGCAACTTGTACTGCCACTATCAGAGGGTCAAGGATCTAATACAGCTCAGCATCTGGCCCCACCCCACTTCAGCCCCAGCCAGCTAGCAGTACCTGCCTGCCCTATGTTCCTCTGAGTCCTGACTTACTCATCCTAATTTCTGCCTGTCTCCCTGCCTTTATAACAAAAAATAATTTATTTACATACTGTCTGGAATGGTGTGCTTCTGATTTTCTGACCCTGGTCCTGCTACTTCCTTCACCTCTGCCATCTCCCCCACTACCACTGCCCATACCCTACCCCAGCAGCTCTTATAAAGGGTTTCACGACATTACACTTAAACATTCATAGCCTACTTCAAAAAATAGATTTCCTGCAAACCATGTTGCTGCCCTGAAACCAAACATTCTAATTGTAACAGAAACATGCTAAAGCATACGATTCCTGTCCACTCAGTCTCCATCCTCGGTTACTCCATCCTAAAGCTAGAAAGAGCAGACGGGGTGGTGGAGTGGCCATCTATATCCAAACCTCCCTCCAGTACGTCCCAGTCTTCTCCTCCTGTAACCCAGCAACCCAAGATGCCTTAGCCATCAATGTATCTCTTGCTTTCTCACTCCCTATCTTTGTAGCTGGTATCAATTGCCATCCAACTGTCCAGCCAGCTGTCTCCCTTGACCTTCTAACTTCCATTACTTCCCTCTCTCAATCTAGCAAGCTTTACATCTTTGGCAACCTCAATTTAAATTGGTTGTCTCCAACAACATCTACCACAAAAAATGATATCAGTGCCCTCAGCCTCACACAACTAATTACAAAACCCATCCACCCTAATCACAAGACCCAAAACCACTTCCTACTTGATTGGGCCTGAAATTCTCACCCCCATAGAATCATCACCTCTGGCATCCTTCCAGATGTTCTCTGTGACCACAACCCAGTTTTTCTGGTCAGAATAGTTCACAGCCCTAAATCCCCACATAAAACCCTACAAATACAGACTTATAAATCCCTAGAATTGGAACCTCTCCTGCATAGCCTCGCACTCTCAGACTGATCCCCTCTTGAAAACACTTCCTCGGTTGATAAAGCCCTAAGCTCTTTTAAAGACATTATCCTAGCAAATTGGAATGCCTTTGCACCCCTAAAACAAATAAGGGTTAGAGGTTATCACCTCCCCTGGATTATCCCTGAATTACTAGCCTGCCACAGAACCAGAGATCAGACCTGGAAATGGCATAAAGTCTCCCAGCTTCCAAATGACCTTCTTATTTACTAAAAACTCCATAATGCCTGCACCCAGGCTACCAGGCTAGCCAATACTGAATACTTCTAATCTACCTTCATGACTAACATCAACTGCCTCTCCAAGTTCTGGAGAGTGGTCCATGCTCCCCCCATCCTGTCCACCCACCACTATACTTAAGATAAAAGCCACCCTCATTGCTGATCAAGTTGCAGTTGCTACTGACTTCAACTCCTATTACACCACTTGTGCTGATGAGCTACTACAGTTCCTCCCAAACTATGACTCTCTCTCCCCTTCCTATTACCTACGAATGACCCCCATCCAATTCCCCCTTCTCCTTCACTACTGTCTCCCCAAATGACAACCAAAATGCCTTGCTAGCAGTCAATCCTTCAAAAGGCTCCTCCCTGGATGACCTTGACCCTTAACTGCTATCCCTATCAGCCCCAGCCATCGCCTACCCACTCTCTATTATCCTAAACCTCTTTTTCCCAACTGCATCAGTACCTTCCCCTTAGAAACATGCAGTGATCCTTCTCCTCCCCTCCCCAAAGGTAGAGACCCCACCTCCCCTGGCAAGTACTGCACCATCTCTCTTCTCCCTGCCCATGCCAAACTTCAGGAAAAACTAGCCCTCTACCAGCTCACCGCTTACCTCAATGACTCTTCCTTCTTCATCTCTTATCAATCTAGCTTCAGGAAAAAATTATTCCACTACCAGCTCCCTTCTTTGGCTCACTGATTCTGTCCTCATGGGAATTGACAATGGCCAAATCTCCTCAGCCATTTTTGTCGATCTGACCAAAGTCTTCGACACAGTCTCCCACTCCCTTCTCCTTGACAACATATCAACAGCTGGGCTATCCCCCTTAACCACAGACTGGTTCAGGGCATACCTTACTGGCAGAACCCAATCAGTTAAGATTTCTGATGCAATTTCCCCACACCTTCTGGTAAGAACTGATGTCCCCCAGGGGTCAGTGTTAGGTCCCATACTATTCTCTATTTTTCTAAATGATCTCCCATCCACCTGCTCTCCCTTCTCCTCCAGTCACATGTACACTGATGATACAGTATTGTATGCATCTGGCTCCTACCCCGCCGAGGTTGCATCCAGCCTGCAGTATGAATTCGACAAAGTTAGGCGTTGGCTTGCAAACCACCAATTACTGTATCTCTTAATGCCAAAAAAACAGTCTCCATGACCTTTGGCACCAGGCAGAGACTTACCAGGTTTCCCTCTCTGCCCTCTTTCCACACCCTTGATGGGGATTTTACTCAAGGACACATCCAATTTCAGGTATTTAGGTGTCTGGCTGGACCAACATCTGAACTTCTCTGGTCATATTGACACCATTCAGAAAAAATTGAATCCCAAGCTCAGTGTCTTACTCAGAAACTGTGCCTGCATCCCACCCACAGCTAGGCATGAGATTGTCCAGAGGATGATCCTGCCTATCTTAGACTACTGTGATGTAGTCTACAGTGTTGCCCCCAAGTACCCCCCTGGCCAGACTAGATACCTTCTTCAACTTCTTTTGCTATTTTGCCCTTGACGCCCCCTCCACACTCATCGTTGTGATCTCTACCTTGCCCTATCCTTCCCTTCCTTGACAAACCAACATCTCAATCACTGTGCAAAATTCACCTCCAAGCTCTGGCTGGATGAACTTCCCTCCTATCTTTCACTTGCCTTTACAACTGCCCCCTCCTTCCCACTCCCTAAGATCTACCTTCTCACGAAACCTGGTGGTCCCACGTCGTTCCACCCTTATTGGCCAATTGGTTATTCTTATCACCTCCCAAAAATCTGGAATTCGCTCCTCCCTCAAATTCGTCATGCGTCCTCTTGCTATTCCATTAATTCTGCCCTCAAGAACTTCCTTGCCCCTTCGTGTGCCTGCCATGACCCTCCCTGATCCCCCCACCATCTCCCCAAGCCTATATTGCCATATGCCTACTCTCCATCACTCCTATTTCCCTCTGATCATGCTCCTTCTAGTCCCCTACCCTCCCTCCTCCCTCCTCCTAAGTGTTCCTCCTCTTTTTTCTCTATCCTTAATATAGCTCCCTCCTATGAGCTCGATCTCTGCATTGTACAGGCAGGATCCATAGCGCGTGATGGGCAACAACTTTACCCCTTTCCCCTATTTCTCTTTTTACTGCACCCCCTCAGTCACTGCTAGATCACTGCCTTGTGCAGGCTGGGTCACCCAGTACAATGGGGGGTACTACCCCTTACTATAGTTGACCTCTGCTATCCCCTCCAACAACATCCCTCCCCCAACACCCCCCTCTCTTGCATCACTATATATAAATAATTCTCATCACCTATAACCTGTGTCCTACCAGTAGGGCTGTCCACCACCCAGCCCAGATAGGGATAACAGAACACTGTTGAATTTCAACTCCATCTTCCCCCATTGGATATCCCTCCACCTACAATACCTCTCTCTCATCACCCTGCCACACTCTACCTCTCCTCTCCTCTCCTCCTACCCCCCTTTGGGGGGTTGACATACCCTAACCCTGGCCTACCCCTTCACTCAAATAAGCACTTATAACCTACCCCTACACCCCTCTTATATGTACTTTAGTCCATCCTGTCATCTCTGTTTGCCTTGAAAAAAGTGTTCTGCCTGCGTCTCCCCATAAATTTCCTTTCCCTTCTTCCATTCTGCACTCCACAACTTTTTGTTCCCTCCTTCCATTCTTCCTCGCTTTACTCCTCTCTCTGTAAATCTGGAATATCTATGTTACACTAATGGTTACCAATTATTATTGTGTCACCCTACCACCTAGTGCTACATACTGTTGCCAAGTTATTATATGTGTTCCAGTGTTACCAATTGTCACCAACTGTTGCCTAGTTGCTATATGTGTCTTCATATCTACTATAGTTAACTGTTGAATTGTTAACCAATGTGATCCACCTGTAATCCTGCCTGCTCTCATTGTATGCAAGTAAGCAAATTGTATTCCAACATTGTAACATTTCTCTGTATCCTATCCCATTGTTCTTTACCCCCCAGGATGCACCAGAAGATGAACAACTTATTGCTTGGTGTGCCTTTCTGGTGAAACATTTCAATAAATAAATAAATAAAATAACAAGACTTGTCCAGCAGAACAGCCAGCAGTAATCTCATTTCAACAGGCAGTACAGAAGAGGTGCACACTAGTCCTCTGGGCTCCCAAAACTGCACTTGTTTTCTCCCCCTCTCCCTCTCTTTCTCTGACAACTCAGTGACAGTAAACAATTAAGTTGTTCCAAGGGGCTCAGTGTAGGGGTTACTAGTTACTACATAATTTTATCTCAGGTTTAAGTCATCTATAGCCTGAACTGAAATGAACTCCCCCAACAGTGCTTGTTCAAGGAGGTGTCACATTGGACAACAAAGGAGGCAAGTACAGTATCATTTGTTTTATAATAAATAAAGATTAGGATCTCTGACTATCACCTTTTTAAAGTATCTGTGAAGGACTAACTTTGGTGCCAGCTGTGGATACTTTTTTTAGCTGTGGGAGGCTTTGGTTTATTTATTTTCCAAGAAAGCAGTCATCAAGGAAGTCAACCAACAGCATGCTATCACCTAAGGCTTGTTTACACCGCTGATTTTGAAGGGCATCATCCCATGCCCACAGGTTGATACGGTGCAAAGTTTGCTTTGTAGACACTTTCTGGAGTGCCGTAAGTATGCTTCAGATACCGTCTTCTGCTGCAGCTCAACTGTGGATACCTGTACTGGAGTAAGTGCATTAACTAACACTGTAAACCCTTTGATGCACTCGTTCTGATGGGAAGCCTTCTGTCCCAGGTTCTCTCAGTATTCTTCATTAAATTTATAGCCCCTCCTCAGAGCGACCTGCAGCATTGTGAATGTGGGCTGGGTAAATATCAAATTGATGGAGGAGCAGCCAGCACAGCGGGAAGGGAGCAGCTGCAATTCAAGAGCGCTGCACCCATGTAAACACAGTTTTAGATAAATATATGTATCAAGTATCACTTAACTCACTTTGACACCAGTTGTGTGGCTATGGGTTGGGGATGCTATTGTTTTTCTGGATGGCAGTTAAAAGGGAAAACATGGTGTTAACTACTATTTTTCACTCAGGCAGGGCTTCTGCAATTTGTGTTCCTGAATGAATGGAGATCGGCAGCTTCAGCTGTTAGAAGTAAGGGGGCCAAAACATGGCCCTCTGGCACCTTTCAATTATACAGAACTCAGGAGGCCTTCCAAAAAAGTATGGGGTCCCAGCTCCCTCAGGCTCCCCTGTAATTCAAGCACTGCTTGTAACTGCCAAATTTCAAGCATGGGAAACACTGAGACTGGTGATGTCACACTTGTAACTGCCATACTTCAGGCATGGGAAACACTGAGACTGGTGATATCACACTGGTAATTGCCATATTTCAGGTATGGAAAACACTGAAACTGGTGATGCCACACTGGTAACTGTCATATTTCAGGCATGGGAAACACTGAGACTGGAGATGACACAGTGTTAACTGCCATATTTTATGCACATGAAATACTTTATGCCACACTGGAAACTGGCATCTGGAAAGCTGTTAAAGGGATGGATGGAATATAGGCACCAGCAACACAGGGGTTGAGAGATGTAGCAACACCAGTGGAGGATTTTTGCATTAGTTCTTTCAAAAGAATACAGTACAAATAATAAAGAAAATGGGTGCTGGTAACAGATTTGTGTTAGTATGACTATGAATATGATGAACATGTTTGACTAAATGTTAACATGCTGTGCTTATTTGCTAACAGAACAATAATGGTTAACACAGAATGAATTGTGTATGGGTCCATGCTACAACACACAAATGTTGTATCCAGTACAAGACGATTATTTAATGCATTTTTTAGAGGCCATATGTGTACCCAAGGTGAGGTAGATTTATTTTTATAAACACAAGGTGTTTCACATGTGCTTGGTCAAGTGAGGATCAGTGAGGTTCCACCACATCCCCAGCAGTGCTGAACATTCATTCAGATGGTATGCTGGTAGGGGGTCAACAGATATATTTATGGGTCAAATGTGCCAAGTGCAGAGATGATATCATCCTTTTGATTTAGTACTCCACTGGATTTATGGAGAATTATTCCAGAGTCTCTTTGAAATAACTGTTCAGCAGATTGGGTACCGACTGTGGCTGCTGTTCTGTTCCTCTCTGCTGCTCAGCCTGTAGTGATGAGCTGAGTTCAGCCCAACAGTCACCCTCCTTCTCAAGGTTTTCCATGCTGCTTTCAATTTGTGATTCTGACACTGGCTCATCGATAGGGTTACCTGCTGGTATCATTGACCCAAGCATGGAGAAACTAAGTTCTGAGCACATCTGCTCTGAAACTCTCTAACCCTGTGAGTGGGCATTATAAGGTGTAGTATCTCACACTTGAAAAGTGGATCCAACATAGTGGCAAATATCTGCTTTTTATTGGAACAGAGATCAGAAAATCTAACTTCTAGTTCTGTGGTGAGGTGCACCACAAGTGATATCACTGTTCCTGGTGTCTGGTTTGGATCTTTCTCAGCATTTTCACTGAATCTCCTCATGGCTTTTTTCAGGATCTGTACAGCAGGAACTACCTGACTTAGCAGGGCAGAATCAGAGCTAAGGTCATGAGTGCTCCTTTCAAATGGGGCTAAAAACTTTACCAAGCCTTCAATCACAGTCCAGTCCTGATGTCCAACGACTCCTCCTATGTCATTTACCATGCTCCTCTCATCTCATGAAGGGCATGCTCCTATTCCAGAAGCTTTTGAAGCATGTAGTATGTGGAATTCCACCCAATCTGTACATCCTGGAATGATGGATGATGCTGTGGCATTTGAAGATGCTCTTGTAGCTAATGCAGATGGTTTGTGGCTTTCACAGAGTGATGAAAGTGGCTACATATGCTTCTGGCTACTTGGACTGTGTGATCTGCCTCCATTGCATTTACCAAAGCCTTTGTCACCACCAAATTTAATGCATGAGAAAAGCAGCATATCCCCTCAAAATTGCCATCTCTAAGTGCTTTTATCATATTTGTGGCATTGTCTATGACCACAAACCCTACCTGTAAATTGTTGCCATCAGTCCATAAGCTCAACATCTCTTGCAGGAATGACAGTATGTTTACAGCCTGGAGATCCTTTTCCATAACACTGACATTTAGCAAAGCAGACCAGAAGGGAGAGGAGGAAGAGACAGAACCAGCTCCAGTACCACCATTACCACCAGTGACTACCACATCTGCAACACACCAGTGTGCTGTCAGTGACATATAGGCATGATTTGAATTCATGCTGGTCCACATGTCAGTTGTGCAGTGGAAAACTCCACCAACAGCATGTGCTAGTAGTCTGGCAACTTCTTTTCTCAAATCATAGTAAATGTTGGGTACTAAAGTACATGAAAATGTGATTCATAATGACATATTATACCTAGGGTGCAAATGCAAATGCTGCAGCAGCCTACAGAAACCTGTGTTTTCCACAATGGAAAATAGCTATAGATCCAAGGCCTTCATTTCACCAATTAAATTGGTGATCTGCTGTGCTGTTGGGTTTGATGCCTGGTATTTGGTGCAGGCATAGATGGCTTGAATGATTGGTGTAGTCAAAGCAGTACCACATCACATTAATTTTTACTTTGAACCCATGGTAGAGGGTGTTACAATAATAGACAATGGAGCAGAAGAAGGCAGAATGGGTGATGATCTTGTACTGGGATGTGCTACAAGTGCTGTAGGGGGAGTTGAGGGCACACTGTCTGTCTCAGTAATAGAATCACTTCCAATACTTTGTGCATCTACTGGACCTGTACCAGAAGATGGTCTGACAGACACATGTTGTGGAGGGGAAGGAACTGCTGTATATCTTTGAAGTGCACGGGGATGTTTAATTCAGAAATGGTTCATCACTGATGCTGTTGTGAGATTTGAAAGTATTTTACCATGACTGATAGTACAGTCACACACAGAACATACTGCCTTTATTGCATCATCTTTCACAACACTAAAGTACAGCCGCGCCACACTTTTCCCCCCACTGACAGTGGAAGCATTGACCCCAATAGGGCAACCAGGGCCATGTTTTACCCCTTTCCCCTTATCAGACCTGGGTGCAGTGGATGCAGTTGTTCTGCCCCTTTCTTTCTCCATAACAGATGTAGTTGTAGAACTACTTTATGTATCACATGGAGTTGAACTTGACACAACTCTTTGAAAGGACAGGGTGGACTGTTTGTTTTTTTTTAGGAGGAGGAGGAGGAGGGTGACCCTGACTGACCTGTTTGCCATGATGAGTAGCACTGTATTTTTTGGCAGCTGCATGTTCACGCTTCTCACACAGATATGCTGCATATTCAGCCTCATTGCCAAATTCACTTAGGTGGGTATCACTGTCAGATGATGTAGTGAGCAAGTCTTGTGGGTCTGGTAAATATTCAGAACCAGATGAATGCTCTTCTATGAAATCCTCCACATCAGCAAAAAAGAAATGTGGTGAGAGGAAACTTATGAAGATGAGCAACAGTACGTTTTGGCAACATGATTGGTGTGGTCATTGTAACAGTCTCATGGTCAGTACTAGTCATAGTACCTATGTTCATGGTCACAGTTGGCAATGTAGTAGCACTGTTGACAGTAGTCCTGGTGCCAGAATTACTATCAAGAGTTACAGTCGAAGAAATTGGCATCATATTACAGCTAATTGTAATACTGGCAGCAGCAGTAGTCATGGTGACAGCAGAACACTCAGGACTACTTATAGAGGCAAAAGTTATGGTGACAATGGCTGTGCCAGGAGCACAAATAACAATTCATATTGTTATGGCAGTGGTGGTGTCAATAGTAAACAAAGGATCTGCTCTGGTTGCTGAACTCATGGCACTGGTGGTGGTGGGGAGGAGTACACTGATAGGTGATGTTGCCTCTGCGGGGGTGGTTGAGTGAATAGCACTACCACTGGTAGTGGGGGTGGGTTATTGTTCTTGTATGACTGGAGATGTCAGCTGTAAAGCCCTCCTACTTTTATAAAATGATGGTGCTGCAAATGCAGTAGTAGTAGTGGTAGCAGTTGTAGTTATAGTAGCACTAGTACTACCCCCAATCATACTGACTCCAGAACTTGAAGGCTTACCTGGGGAGAAAACTATTTTACAGTGGCAAATACGAACAGATCTTCTTTAACCAGGTTCCTCACCGCTTACAGCTGGTGGTGAAGATGGCTTGCTTGGGCTTGACCATGCACATTTACAGGATTGATGAGACATGGTCTGTAACTTATTGTGTATTTTAGTTGCGATTAGTGTTTTTGTTTATCTTGGTGCTTCTTACAGAAAACAACAATAACCACAGTGCTCAAGTAGCAGCTAATAAAGACAGGCTGATACTAGAGCACGAGATGGAGTCAGCAAACAACTTATTTTACTCATACGGTGTCAGTTGTGCAGTCATACAGTACAGTAATTCAAGCTTTGAAGGTGCACCACAGAACTTACAACACACAGAACCCAATGAGTCATGCCTGATACACACAGAAATACTAAATCAATTCATAGAAAATGTATGTATTCACACTGACAGCAGTGCACACACAGGGGATGAAGACGTGCAGAAAAGAAAAAACTCACATGCACAGGAGGTCACTCAAATGCAGTGAGCAGTGGATGGAGGAGTCCCTTGCGACAACCTCCTCACTCAGTTGTACAGGGAATTGAGCCAAAAACCAGACCACAATCAGCAACAATTCAATGGGCCAAGCCTGACCAATGAGAAAAAAATACAATGCTTTATAAAGCACAAAAAAAATGCATGCAGACAACTGTGCATGCACTTGCAGGACACCGATTACAAGAACAACCATACAACATATGCACAGACTATTTATGTGCCGTGGTGAGATGCGACACAGATAAGAGGGAGTCAGATGACAATCACACCTCAATTATGCAGGGAACTGAGCCCAGAACCTGACATCAGCAAAATACCAATTTGCTTCACAAAAGAAATAGAAAATACCACAGGGGTTGTTTGTGGATTTGAAAGAAAAAGCTAAGCATGCAAAGCAGTGGGGATGGGGCAGTCAGCAAAAACTTGAACCACTCACTGTTACTGAGCCCAGTAACAGTTACTCACTACATGCAAAAGCCAAGCTGGACTTTGCTGACAAACAAAAAAATCCTGATAAGAACTAATAATAGAAGAGAAAGGTTCTTTTAAGCAAAATATAAAATCACACTGCTTCAGCTGAGCTGTGAAACTGTAAGCCATGGGGGAGGGGAGTCAGCAGCAGCACACACAGTCACACACGCACACACAGATTCACTCACACACAGAATCTCCTTTTCCTTGAAATTGAGCCCAGTTTGAAGGATGAAGAACAAAACTGCAGTCAGCTGCAGTCGCAAGGTAATCAGATGTCAAAACTGGATCACACAAAAATGATATAAATAGTTATAAAAGTCACAAGTGGTAAACTAAACAGAGCTAGCTCTCTCAGAAACTATGGTCTCCTCTCATCTACACACTCAGAGTGAGGAGATCATATGTGAGCTCCAAAAACAGCCTCTGATTGGCCAGCAAAGCTCTGTGAGATTTTGAAATCTCACCCACCAAATAGCATGCCCTGAATAGCAGCCAAATAGTGGACTATTTGGGAAGTCCATCCAAATATTTGGCAAGACCACTATTCATGGTATTCGGGAAATACTATTCGCACCACGCACGGTCCTAATATATATTGCAAAAAAACATTGTTAATGCATCAGCTAGAGTTGACGTGACAAAAGTAGGGAAATTAGACTTTGGGATTGAGCCCCAAACACCCCCGCAGCCAACTCCACCAGCCCTTCCCACACCCACCCTTCACAGACCAACAGGCATCGGGGTGTGCCTTGGAGTCATTTGGGCCTGACTCTTACCCCATTTCATATATAAGAAATTTGACAGGGTACACTATAGGAGAATAGGGTGAGTTCAGAATGAGCATGAACTGTATATAGTACACATTCAGTCAGTACTCAGTCATGTATGCACTGTTGGGTGGGGGGTCCACTTGACCACCAAGTATCCATACATAGTTTGTGACATCAAGACTAGGGTGGGAGATGCTGACTTTGTCTATTTTTTTCTATATATTGCTACTTGTGTTGGCGATCAGTGTGCTGGGATCATGGGTGTGCGTATGTGGGGAGGAGCCACTAAACTACCAGAGATTGGATGAGTTACTTTGTACATGGGTCTGGGATCATGCTTGTGAAGGGCGACCTACACAACCAGGGGTAGGGATGACTTACGTGTTAGTTGGGTCAGGGATCCTGCTGGGGGGAGCACTAGACTACCAGGGTTTGTGTTCATGTTACATTTAGCATGTGTTTGGTGTCAGGTGCTCCACCTAACTGTGTTTGCCCAGTGTTTCCACCTGCTTTTGGGTGCTAGTATTTGGCACCATGCTGCAGGTCATGTTAATCACTTTGGTGCAGCACTACACTTTTGAATGTGCTGGTGCACCAGTATTCATGCCCCCTTCCCTCACTCTGTCCCTTGCATATTACTTTTTAGCGTCAATGCAATCATGTTGTTCTGGCACTACTTGAACATTTGAATATTGCAGCCCAGCACAAATACTGTGAAACTCTTTGAATATCTGGCCCTTAATCTTCTTGTTACCCCACCTAACGAACATGACAGGTGTCCTTTTTCAAATCCTCTCTGAAACACATATTCTCAGGTGCTTTGCAAAATCAGCTTTCAAACAGGATTTAAAAAATTCCACCTGTCTTTATATGGATTTGTATATAGTTCTCACAGCCAGTTTGGGGCTGTGTAGCCTGGCTATGCCAGGTATGTGTGTGTGTCTGTCCAAATTTTTTTTTTGGAAAATAATAAAGAGGATTTAAAAAAAAATCCACCTGTCTTGATCATAAGATGGGTGTGATAAAGAGACTATGTTGAACATTTGGGGTTAAAATGTAAAACAAATTAAGTTATGAAAAGACATTAACATATTTCAAAGTTTATTCATTACTTTATTACTTTTGCACATTTTGGCCAGAAAGATGAAAAATAGCCCTTGTGTTACCCCCACCTCATAAACATAACAGGTATCATTTTTCAAATCCTATCCTAAACATGCTTTCACAGTCACGCCATCAAATCACATTTTGGATGTAATTTAAAAAATTAAATCTTTCTTTTAACATGGGGTCACAAAATGACTAAGTTGAAAATGTAGGTTCAAAATGAGAAAAAAAAAAGAAACTCTGAAGTTCTCCGATGCTTACTAATCAATTTATTTTTGCAGATTTTGGCTCCAAATTTTTAACCTATCCTGTCCCACCCTCAACATGAAAGGTGTCATTTTCAAATCCACTCCAAAACTTTTTTATTTTTTTGCACTCACGCCAGAAATCTTCTTTCTGATGGGATTTAAAAAATTTCACTTGTCTTGATCATAACGTGAGGTCATAAAAAGACTTGGAAATAGGGTTGCCACCTTTGGATGAGATGAAAACCGAATGCTAAACCACACCCCCAAACTCCACCACTAACTCCGCCCCTTTTATGACTTATGAGGGCATCGCTTGGACTCTGATTCGCTTGATTTATTCAGAATTGCTGCTGATATTGCATTGTGTACAACTTCTTTAAAGTACATCATGATTATTATTTTTGGTTTGTTTGATTTAGATTTAAATATTTTAAATTTCAGTGTGTTTAAATTTGGTGGGGTTAGAGGTGGGGTTCAGGGGACTTTCCATCCTGTGTACACAGCTTAGCTGACACATCGAGTGACTACAAGGACACCTCTGACAACCAGCTATTTTGGAACAGGTGGCCTTTTCTGGTAAAACTCTTTCAATAAATAAACTACACCAGCAATGGTGGACGAGCTGTAATTACAAATACCATCTGCCATTTTAAGATGTGCTACTGTCCTTCCCATTGCTCCTACTCTAAAGCTATTTGTAATGTCACAGAAGTTTTTAAAAGTGTAGGAACTATTCTATGCTGTTAAATACCCTATTTTATTTCCATATCAGTCATGCATACCAGATAGCATGATATGTGATCTGTAGCATGGAGGTGCAGTGGTTTAAGGCTCTGAGCTGCAATTCTGGAGACCAGGGTTTGAATCTCACAGCCCAGACTTGCATACTGTGTGACCCTGCACAAATCATTTCACTCCCTTATGCTCCTAGGTTGCACCTGTAAACAAGCTTCAGCTTAGTGTCTCTCTTCTGGTAATAAAAATAATAATGTTTGATAAATTACCTAAATTTGCAGTGCCATCAAATTTAGATTGTGTTCCTTTCTCCTCACCAGCTAATGCTCTCTCTCTCTCTCTCTCTCTCTTTCCTTTTCTCATTTCTGTGGCTTAGCATGACATTAGCCACACTATTCTGTGCTGTTCATCTGAAAGGCCTGGAATGATCTTCCTGGAATATCCAGGTAGTATGAACACTGACAGAAATAACTACTGAGGAGAGAGAGGTGTAGTACTGCTAGAAATGAAATAAATATTAGATTATTAATTTAACAACAAATGGGGTAACAAATATTAAAATATGGGACAGACCCTAAAAGAAAAAATGGTGAGCATTTAAAGCTATAAAAGTATTCCTTATCACAGCAGTCAAAGACCATACTCACAATGCAGCCTAGAAAGGATTAGGTTGATTTGCTGCTAATGGTGTTAATAGCCCTACTTTACACCTCTCAGATTTACTGGTATACAAAAAAAAGGTTTACATGACATCAGAATTTGTTTGTAATATGAACATGCAAGTAAAATGGTGAAGGATTTAACAGAATCTGTTTTACAAGTATGTGAGCATTCAAAATGACCGAAAAGGTACTACCTCTGAATAATACTGGATTAGCAGGTAAAGTTTCTGAAATACATTGTACAGTCCACACTGGACAAGAGGCTACCCTAATGTGGTGCCTGTCTGAATGTCTAAGGGTTTCAGAAAAATGAAGGTGTTAATTAAGGTGGTATTGTTTACCCTTCCCATGAATAATCTTCCAATTTGCTGGTGTGAAGTTAGAGGTGACAACTGAGCAGACAGGGACACATTTGGCTCTTTAAGTGCCCTACACTTGAAGGCACTTCCTGATTAGCATGCACTGCAAGCAAGCAAGCACACTGAAATGTCAGACACTTGCTTACAGTCAGATGAGAAGAAAATTAAACAGTTAGTGGGGAATCTCACAGGTGCTGCTTGACCCACCATAAAAACCGAATTTGCAATGGTGAAAACTGGAGGACCGAATCTGGACCTAGAAAACCGAATCATTCGGTCAAAAAACAAGTAGGTGGTAACCTTACTTGGAAATTTGAGGTCAAAATGTTTGTTACCCCACCCAATGAACATGACAGGTGTCCTTTTTAAAAATCCTCTCTGAAACATGCTTTCTCGGGCATTTTGCAAAATCACCTTTCAAACAGGGTTTAAAAAATCCATCTGGCTTGGTCACAAGGTGTGTGATAAAGTGACTATATTGAACTTTTGGGGTTAAAATTTAAAAAAAAAATTAAGTTATGAAAAAACATTGAATTTTTTCATAGTTTACTCATTACTTTATTACTTTTTCCACATTTTGGCCAGAAAATTACAAAATAGCCCCTGTGTTAGCCCCATCATCTTTCTGATGGGATTTAAAAAATTCTACCTGTTGTGATCATAATGTGAGGTCATAAAAAGACTTGGAAATTTGGGATCAAAATCTTGGAGTTCTCTGAACATGAGATATTTCTTTTCAGCTGGCTTATCTTGGGTGAATGCATTATAAAAATAGGTAAAAGC
This sequence comes from Neoceratodus forsteri, assembly GCA_016271365.2. Classification (NCBI taxonomy): domain Eukaryota; kingdom Metazoa; phylum Chordata; order Ceratodontiformes; family Ceratodontidae; genus Neoceratodus; species Neoceratodus forsteri. The sequence continues at coordinate 823,303,902 of CM057450.1, read as the reverse complement.
TGGGCCCCCACTGAAAATTTAATTTTGTATCTCCACTGTGCTATCCTAGTAGTGTACAAATGGGTAAAAGTAGGGCTCCCTTGAAAAGAGATATTGCATCTCTCCTCGTCTATTCTAAGAAAATACATTTTAAAAATGGATAAAATCAGAACCCCTCTGAAAACACTGATACTGCATCTTTGTTGTGCTATCCTGGGTAAATACAGTTTTAAAATGCATAAAAGCAAGACCCCAATGAAAATGAAATATTGCTGCTGTTGTAACTTGAAACAGCATGCAAGCAAATATGTTTAGCATTGACAAAGGCTTGTTAATGCTAATTAAGTCTTTCTTTGTGACCCAGTTTTCCAGGCTGGGTGCTTTCCTTCACTACCTCAAGTACCCTTTCACCCAATTAATCTCCCTCAGCTTCACTTATCCTCTCTGCCAGCATACTCCTTTATTGTACAGATAAAGCCTATCCATCTTATGTAGGATATTCTGTTAAAAAAGATTTCCATATTTTGAAGAACTGGCACCCTTCAATCTCCATCAGACCTGCAGTCCCATGCCTAGGTTTCTAATTGTAGCCTGCTTGCTGGATTCTCTGCAGGTGATAGCATCATTGCAATTAAAGCTGCCCTTGAGATATTGGTTTACCGAAGGACCACCAGACTGTATTTACAGTGTGCATTTATGTATACCATTCATACCAATGTTGGCCATAGCAACTACTCTCCTCTCATTTCCAATTAGTCTTACATGTGTGAAGAATATTTTATTTGATATTTCCCATCAAAGCTTGCCCTTTGCTAATACTTCTATACATTTAATGTCATGAAGGATATGCTATGAATGAATCAATCAGAATGTTGAGGAGTCTTTTTCTGGCATTGGTCATACTCAGGAGAGAAGGCTTTAAAAGGCTTGGAGAAGGGCAGTTTTCAAGAAAGGTACAGTATGTTTATCATCTGGCTGACACTAGTAGTTCTGCTTAGTTTTCTGGTAACAAGGTAGCTGCTTCTGTTGGCAGCAACTTAGAAGAAAAACAACATGAAAACAGCATTGGGTCATGACATGCCCAAGATAAAAAAAAAAAAAGTCTACCTCTTTGGTATAATAACTTTACTATAGTACCTTAATCTAAACAAAAAAAATTCTTATACAGTATTCCCTTTGTTTAAAACCTAGTTCAGCAAAGACTGATAAAAAAGCATTTGCACTTTAATTTGTTGCCTTCAGTGAAACATACAATTTAGTGTGCTAGCAGTTTTCCATCACTTGCTGAGAGGATGAAAGGAAATGGTGCAGATGATAATGATGTTGTTTTTTCTTAAAGGTTTTTTCCTCCCAGCAGTGCTGGCAGAGAGCTCTGTCCTCCTCCCTCAGAGGGGTTCATTCTCTGGACTCCAACTCTCCGGCATCTGACACTCCCAGTGGGTCCCCCATGGGTTGCCCCCCCGTGGCAGGGTCAAGGGTGAAGGGCATCAACTTTCCCTCCCCCACAGACCAACATCTAAACTCTGTGGACCAGTGTGGATGCTGTGGGGCCATCATGGAGCCTGACAGCCACAGTTTTTCTGGCTTTTTCTCCCCTCGCCACAGTTGCTCACGTGCGTGATGAGGCATGTGCACACAATGATCCATGACATCATCCCTACTCTAGCCATTTCCATCTGCACTACACTCTGACCTCCACCCAGGGACAGCCTTGCAGAGGTCATGACTTGGTTCTTACCCAGGAAAGGAGAGCTGCCTTGCAGCCACTCAATCCATCTCCCAGACTCCCTCCCCACTGAACCACAATGACCCAGGCTCATTCTGAAACACAGGTCACCAGCGTGGCATGAGGTGTGGCGTCCAGCACCTCAACCCTCAGTGCCACTGGGCCGGTGGCCAGATAATGACATTTCAAAGATGTGTCACATTAGAAAATGTGATAAATGGAAAATATTTCTTATGTCCAATAGAAATTCCTTAATTATCATCTTATTCAACTAATAACTCTTCATCTGTTTATCTGTTTCAAAATCACTTAACTGCTCAACAAGGAAAAGGTTTTCTTTCTCATCCTCTTGCACTTCAGCTGCTGTAAAAACAGTGCTTTTATAATGTCCAAGGCCTGTATTACTTTACTGTTGCCAAGTCTTTTAATTTTCAATGGGCAATGGCAACACCAATAGGGTTACCCACTTCTGCTAAGAGGAAATATTTTTCTCACCCCAGATGTCACCTTGAACAGGAGTTCAGTACTCAAAATACATATTTCTTGGTCCCATTCCATGTTATGCTTTATGTTGGCGATGTTAGGCATGTTGGAAGTCTGGAGGTTGCATCATTCACAATTGAATGACCTTTTTATGAAACATACAATTATATCAACCGATGGTCCTGTTCCCTGAAATTGAAAACAACCAGCATTGCAGCTGACAGTAATGCAGTGCCCATCTCCCAAAATATTTAAGTTTTGCTGAACCTGCTGATTGGATCTCCCTCATGACAATCATATGGCTGGAGACTGGATCTGCTGCTCACCTCAAGACAGCAGTTTCAGACAATACGTAATTTAAGAATCCAAACTTGTCTTTGCACATAGTGAAACAAGGAGTGGCCCCTTGGTGATATGAAGTGGTATTCAGCTTGTCTCAACAGTACAATTATAAGGTTTTAAATGAAGACACGTTAGGGTATTTAGACTCTCAGTTACAAGCCAGTGAGACAGATAATAAGGAGGGGAGGAATCAATGAGCTCCAACTGAAGCTGAAATCATTAGACTAAAATATTAAATGAATACTTCACTATCCTGTAAAAGATTGTTTGGACTATTTGGACCAACATACATTTTTGGAGAAAGTGGCAAAGGCAGAGCATCCAGTGACCTATAGACTCAGTAAGTAGCAAATGAAAATGATGGACTGTTGGACTTAGATCAGTGTTGGGCATTAGGTATACCAAGCATGGAGCTATCAATGTCATGTTAAGGGAAGATTACACACTTTTATATTCCTCCCACAACCCTGCATTTAATAATGCAATGTGTCTGTTTCTGGCACATCTGACATTGCCATTACTGACACTCACTCAAGCAGAAGCACTGGATGCCCACCATCCTTAGCAGAGGCCACAAAGGTGATCAGTGTTATGTGGTCATGAAAGGCCCCAGAGGTGATGGTATCCACTTTGACCTCTGTCAACTTCTGCCTTACATACGGGACCCAGATTACAAGGATCATTCACGTAGGCAAATCAGGAGGGATTTTTACCTTTAGTATGAAGGGGGCTATCTTTGTACTCTCCAAGAAGGAGATGGACCTGAATAAATGCTCCAGCTATCATGCCATACCCATAACATGAAGACTGAAAAGTATTAGAGATGGTACTAGCTACAAGGCTGGAGGGGCTGCTGCCATCTCTAGTTCAAACCTCGTAGACTGACTTTGTACAAGGAAGGCTGAGAGCAGACCAGCTACGCTCTCATCAGTTTAATTTAGCACTCCAGAGGATCCCACATCTCAGCTTCTGCAGTAGCCATATATTTTGAAAAAGCTTTGATTCAGTAAAGTGAGGGTACCTTATAAGGTTCCATATGATATGGGTGACTGCATAACAGTGAGCCCATAACTGTGGCTTCAGTACAGCAAGGTGAAAAGATGCAACAATGTTGCACCAACAAAACATTTTCACCACATCTGTCCTTGCCGTCATGTAGTCACTGCACTTTGGGCTCGCTATTCTGCAGTCACTGATATCACAGGACACCCCTTTTACAACAGCTGGTAGTCTGTCTTTAACTCTCTTCCAGTTTGTTCCTTGACTAATGTTGTCCTCTTCTCAGCCTTCCCATTGCAGAAGAGAATGACGCAAAGGGAACAGTTATCACAACTGCTTTTTATTCTGGTAACAGAACCCCTAGCTGCATAACTCACTATAGGTCTCCAACACCAAGGTTACAACTCAGACCTATACTTGCCATTATGCATACAACCTGCTACTGACAATAACCAGTCCTATACATGGTAATCTGGCCTGCCACAAGTGCTGAGTGGTCTTGCAGAAAACACCAAGTTAAGGCTACAGTAAATTGAGGGGAAATAGAGATGTTGCCAGCAAATATACACCTACAAAAAGAGGGAAAAGAAGTGCCTCAGCTGGGACTCAAGTCCCAGCTGAGGCACTTACTTCTTTCTCACCTCTGTTTGAATGTGTTCCATAAATATACACACCACACTCCTGTGTGATTGTTACAAGATATGCACCTCCATCCCCTTTATTCAGCATAGTCTCAAATGGTCCCTCAAAAGGATCACTAATCTAGGAATATGTGTTTCATAAGATTCATAAGATTTCAAGCAGGGCTTATAGCATTACCATTTAGTGACCTATACCAATAAAGAATGATACTTGAAAACAGTGGCTTCCATTGTAATCATCTAGTGCTGATTTAAATTGGTTTATAGTGCCACTAGATATGGTAGTAATAGGCAGTGAATTCCATTGCAATACAAATCTCTGTGAGATCCAGTTCCCTCTCTGTATTTTATTATAGTGTTCACTTCTAAACTGGAGATGGTGCCTCTGATCTTTATTAGATTTAGTCTTAAATTTAAGTCTGTGTATTGCCAGATGTCTTTGTTTGAGAACACCTTGTATACCAGGCACATCCCCCCATACCTCCTGTACTGGAGAGAATAAACCCCGAGAGGCTGAAGTCTCTCCTCGTATGTCATGTCCTGATACCCTTTCACCATTCTGATGACCTGTCTTTGGCCCTTCAGCAGTGTCCTCTGATTCTTTCTATGATACGGCAACCAAAACTGTCCATAATATTCCAAGTGTGGGTGAATCAGGGATAACCACCTCCTTAGCTCTACTCCTGATGTTTCTCTTACTAGATGCTAATACACCATATGCCTTCTTTGTATTACCTGAACAATGGTCAGCAAAACTCAGATAATTTTTAATCTCCACACCCTAATCCCTTTCATCAGTGTTGCAGCAGATATCCCTAAATTTTCACTCTAAAATGTCAAACCCCATTTCTTTGACCTACAAATAGAATGTGGGAGATGGAAAGTGCTGAGCTTCTCACTATTGCAGAAATGATTGGACTATGTCGGGCTGCTGAGGGAGGGATATGGTGGGTCAAAGGCATATTCCTCAACTGGTACTGCTATGTAATTCATCTATGCCAGTCTGATGGGTGGGACTGCTGGGAGGAGGTACCCATGGAAGTGACTAGGAAGGATATGGGTGTTCCCTGCAGTGGAGACCCTAAAGAGGGTGGTAGAGGACAATAGAGTAGCAGGAAAGCAACATCTGGTGGGAAATTGCACTGCAAGGGGGGTAGATTTGGGAATAGGAAGGGGGACAGTGACCTTAGATGCTTAAATGGCACCACGGCAGGGAAGGGTGGTAAACAGATTATGAGGGTCATATGGCAGCAGGGCAGAAGGGAGAGCTCAATGTTGTCCACCTGAGGACTAATGACCTAACTAGAAATGGTGCTGGAATAGTGCAGGGGGATTTCAGGGAGGTGGGAAGGGTTCGTAGACAGGTAGCATGTTCAGTGACATTTGCAGAGGTGTTGTCTGTCTACAACAAAAGTGGAGGAGAGGCATCTCTGCCCCAGGACCTTCCACATATGGCTGAAGAAATTTTGAAGACAGGAGGTGTTCAGCTACATTATGGACTAGGGATCCACCAGGAAGGAATAAGGGCCTATACAGGGGTGATGGCCTACATTCATCTAGTAGGAGAGCCACAGTCCTCAGTGGATGGGTTACATGTTACTTTGACAAACACTTAAGCTATGACTTCAAAAAGGAAATGTGCTGGGACTGGGGTGCAATCATAGTAAAACTAAAGTAGCAGACTTCAAAAAAACTGTTGCAATCACACCCTTGTGACAGAAAGACACTGGAGCTCTGGATATACAGAATCCTTTATCAATGATAAAGGATTCTGTATTTCCGAAATGCGTCAGGTGATGTCTGGTATTTGTATGTAAAAAAGTGCATTTTATATTTTCCTACTTGAAGCACCAGTGCCTTTCTGCAACAAGGGTGTGAGTACAACAGTTTTTTTTTTCAAACACTTAAACTAGCTGACGGGGTGGCAGATGAAAACTGGGGAGGCAGAAACTGACCCCCAATAAGTTGAAGTAGAAAGTAGAGAGAACATGAGGTAATAGGAATTCCACAGGGTGCAAATCAATAAAGGAATCAGGTTGGTAAGAATGAAGGAGGAATGGGGATGGAAGCAGTAAAAAGACAGGGGGGAAGTGGGTGGGCAAAAAGGGAAAAAAAGGGGTGTAACAAGCAGAGTAGAAACACATTTGGAACGTCATGTGCAAATGCTAAAAGTCTAGCAGATAAGATTCTGGACCTAGAGGCCATCACGGCAGAGACCGACCTGGATATTATAGCTATTACCAAGTCATTGTGCACTGAAAACCAATAATGGGTCATGGCTATGCCAGGCTACACTCTGTTCAGGAGGAACACGATGGGAAGGAATGGAGGGGGTGTTGCTTTATGTGAGTGAAAATATAAAAGGGATGGAAATACAAGAAATGCAGGGAGGCAGAGATACTCTGGGTCAACCTAGAGACAGGGAACAGAGCCACTATTCACACCGGCATGATCTACAGATGTCCAGCATAGGGGGATGTGCTAGATAATGTACTGGTGGAAGCCACTGACAAGTTGGCAGAAAATGAAGAGGTGCTGCTGGTGGAAGACTTCAATCTGTTGGAGGTAGATTGGAGCTTCCCAGCTGTCTCTTCAGCTAGAAGCATGTACATCCTAGATTCCCTGCAGGAGCATACCTCAATCAACTAGTTGATGATCATACTTATGATGGTGCAATGCTGGACCTGATACTCACTAACAGGAGCAGTGTTGCAAACATCAGGATGGGAGGCAACCTGGGTACCAGTGATTACCATGCATTGTGGTTCAAAATAAGGATGGCTGTGGAGTCAAACCACCCAAGAGCATCGGTTCTGGACTTCAGGAGGGAACACTTAATAAAGATGGGTGAATGCCTCAGGAATGACCTGACTGGGGGGGATGACCTGGGTATTGTGGAGAAAGAGTGGGATAAGCTAAAGTTAAAAGGGGCCATAGTGAAAGCAGCAAACATCTGCATCAAACAAGTGAGCACAAGAAAGAGGAAAACTTGGCTACTATGGTTCTTGAAAGAGGTGGCTTAAAAGCAAAAGACTAAATGGGTAGCATTCAGAAGGTACAATGAGACCCAGAGAGAGGAGGATATAGAGATGTATCAGGAAAACAGAGGGAAGCAGGGAATGCAGTAAGGAGTACAAAGGTGCAAATGGAAGAGAAACCAGCCAAGGCAGTAAAGTATTAAGTGACTAGAGGAAGACCAGGTGAAGGATAGTATGGTTAAAAAGGGATGGGGAGACTGTGCAAAGGGGGGCCAGGAAAAGGCTGGCATCTTGAACAAATACTTTTGTTCAGTGTTCACAGAGGATGGAGAAGGGGGGTATAAAAAAGTAATAGAAGCTTTGGAGGGAAGGAGACAGACACTAGTGATTTTCTGGAGGAAAGAGACCTGAAGGAACTCACTAATCTGAAGGTGGACAAAGCAATTGGGCCTGACAGGTTGCATCCAATGGTATTAAGGGAGCTCAAGGAGGTACTGTCTGCACCTCTGACAGTCCTATTTAACAGCTCATTGGAAATTGGAGTGGTTTCAGATGACTGAAGGAGGGCAAGGTAGTCCCACTTCACAAAAGTGGAAGCAGCGAAGAAGCTGGCAATTATAATCCAGTCAGCTAATATCGTTAATGGGAAAGTTAATGGAATCACTGTTGAAGGAAAGGATTGTGGAATATCAGGAACCTAATGGCTGCAAAACCCAAGCCAGTATGGATTCATCATGGGTGGTCATGTCAAATGAATATCACATTTTTTCTTTGACTGGGTGACTGAAAAAATTAGATCAGGGTTGAGCAATGGAAGTCGCCTACCTAGGTTTCATTGAGGCTTTCAACACTGTTTCCCATAGGAGACTTGTAAGCAAGCTGGTTAGTATAGGTGTGGGGCCATAGGTGGTGAACAGGGTAACAAATTGGGTAGTGGATAGGCAACAGAGAGTAGTGGTAGAGTTTACTCAAGTGAATGGGGGGTGACCAGTAGAGTGTCTCAGGTATCAGTGTTGGGGCTGGCTCTGTTTAATGTCTTTGTAAGTGACATTGCAGAACAGCCTGAAGGTAAAGTCTGCCTCTTTGCAGATGACACCAAATTCTGCAATAGGGTGGACACTCTGGGCTGTGGAAAGGATGAGCAGAGACCTGAGAAAACATGAGGTGTGGTCACAGGTATGGCAGCTGGGTTTCAATGTGAAAACATGCAAAATAATGCACTTAGAGCACAATAACTCAGGGGCAGAGTACCAAATGGGGGTAGTGGTTTTGAAAACCACCAAGCAGGAAACAGACCTGGGGGTAATCATATCTCATAATGTAAAGGTGGCAAGGCTGTGTGACAAGGCATTGGAAGGGTCAGTGGGATTCTGGGGTGCATAAGAAAGCATATTACCAGCAAAAAGAGGGAAGTGGTGCTGCGTCTGTACATTTCTGGTATGATCCCACTTAGAGTGCTGTGTCCAGGAAGTGATGCTGCCTCTGTATAGATTGCTGGTACAACCCCATTTAGAGTACTGTGTCCAGTTCTGCTGTACACATCTCCAGAAGGACATAGACAGAGTGAAGGCTGTCCAGAGGAGGCAACTAAAACAGTGTAGGACCTGCATCAAAAGTCCCATGAAGAGAGACTGAAGGACCTAAATATGTACACCCTGGATGAGAGAAGGGAGAGAGGGGATATGATACAGATTTTTAAATATCTCATGGATGTAAATAAGCTACAGGATTGAAGCATTTTTCAGAAAAAAAGGTGCTCAGGAACAACAGGACATGATAGGAAACTGGTAGGGAGTAGATTCAGGAAAGATGTGAGGAAGCACTTCTTCACAGAAAGAATAGTGGATTCCAGGAACAGCATACCTATGGAGGTGGTGGAGGCAAAAATGGTGGTGGAGTTCAAGAATGTAAGAGATAGGCATGAGACAGTCTTGACTGAATGGAAGGGGAAGGGAGAAAGAGCCTGAGATCATATAGGATCTGTGTTGATACTGTAGGTAGGGAAAAATGGACAAAATGGGTAGGCCAAGTGGTCCTTATCTACAGTCACATTCTATGTTTATATGAAACATTGAAACACTAAGAAATGTGATGACTGCTATGTTCTCATTTTCGTAAACCATCTTCACATGCCAATGTCATCAAAATTGTTCTCTTGGACAGATAGACAACCTGGGAAGTTCTTGTAGAAAGGGAACCCACCCAGGTTCAGTACAGCTGAATTCTGTGTGCATCGGAAGTGGGAAACCATTACCTTGGATCAAAGGCTATTATTTTGCCTTTTTAGGACCACAAACCCTACTTCAGTTTGCTCAGTGCAATTATACATCGTCTGTGTTTATGCACCAAGAAGCTTAACTCATAGGAGAACTGTCACCAAGTGTCCTCTTTTATCCGGGTGCCCTGTCAGCAGTCAAAGGTCAGCCTACTTTAACTTCCAAATGTATAACCTAATAGTTTTCAGGTGAAGCTACCTCTGGCTGGAAGCTGCAACATTGGACTTAAGATTTGCAAGAAAGCGAGTTATGCTCACAACAGAGGGAGGTGAACATTACAATTTACAATTGTCTTTGGTTTGAAGCAGATTCCTTAGGAAAGTTAATATTCTTCAGGTGGAGGATACTTCTAACTGAAGGGTGAAATAAGGAACTTAGAATTATCAGAAAAGGCAGTCTTTCAATCAACAGAGAGAGGTGGAGCTTGCTTTACTTTTGTTACAATTGTTAAGATTTTCAGTGCAGGAAGAGTTTAAATCGACAGAGGCTGAATACTGTTTTCTGTGTCTGCCCTTCTGCACAGCTGACGGGTTTTGGGGCTGATTGCTTTCAGAGCACAAGTCACCAGGCTGTTTTGGGGCTGGGGAGGTTTACCTGTGTCTGACTTGGATGTTTGGATTTTTCTCTGTTTGATTAGCAGGGTATTTACTCTGTCAAATTGTCATGTATATCATCTTGCTGACAGGAAGGCACTCATCGCAGCGGTAGGTCAGAGCTTTTAGCTGATTGTTTCGTGAGGGCACAGTTTAGGCCCAAACCCTTTCCACCCCTCACCCCACCCACCTCTGGAAATAGTTCCTTCATACCTGGGGTTCTGACATCATTTCCTCAAGAGGGCAAGGTGCATATCACACTCATATCCTCTCTAGCACACTGCACTGACAATATAAGCATAGACATTATATAAATACATATATTTCTATATAACAAACCAATCACACACACACACACACACACGAAAAAAAAAATACTAAACAAGGTAGACAGTTATGTGGGGAGTAGTGCAATGTAATGGCTGTGGGGCAACAGTCTTCCGGGAGTCTTTCTGGAGGCTGAGATGCTGCCCTGTTTGCAGACAACTATCTGCCCCAAGGGAAGAAGTTGCCCGTCTTCAGGCCGCACTGGACAGTAGCAAGGAAACCTCCCCCATCCAGGGAGCACCAGAGCCACCACCACTACCTCAGAGGTTGCGAAGAAAGCACAGCAGTTGGATGACAGTGGGCTCAGGGAAGGTAAGGGTGGGAGGCACACCCAGTCAGTTGTTCCACTCCAAAATCCATACACCATTCTGGGGAAGCATAGTTACCCTATGGATGCACCCGCAGAGGAGACTAAGGAGGGTGCAGACAACTGTCACAAGGGAGGCCCTCGGGAAGGAGACAGAGGGCATCACAGGGAAAGGAAACAGCTCCTGGTAGGGGACTCAATTATTAGGGGGATAGAGCTAGTGGGAGCAGGGAAAACTGAAGTAAGGTGCCTGCCTGGTGCCGTGGCTTGGAGGGACAGGAAGTGCATCCTTAGAATCATGAGAACAATTGCACGGGAGTCTGAGCTGGACGTCATTGTCCACCTAGAGACAAATGACTTGGCTCATCATGAGATTAGAGCAGTGCAGAAGGACTTTGTAAAGTTGGGGGGGCCTTAAGACAAGTAGCACACACAGTATCCTTCTCAGAGGTGTAGCCTGTTAGTGGTATGGGTGAGGCGAGTGTACTTTGCACCATGCAGTTTAACGAATGGTTGAAAAAATGGTGTGGAGCACAGGGGTTTGGCTTCATTGGGGACTGGGGTTCCACCTGGAGGGACACCAGCCTATAATGGCAGGATGGTCTGCATTTGTCCAGGAAGGGAACAAGTCTTTTGGGCAATTGGTTTAAATGCTTCATTGGCAAGCTTTTAAACTAGTCAAGATGGGAGGCACTGATAAGCAGCAGGAAAGTCCCAGCCTCCCCCTACAAAACAGGGTACTAAATGAGAAAAAGACCAAGGTAGAAAGGTCAGTGGGGGATGCTGCTACAGAAGGTAAAGCCATCAAAAAATGGAAAGCAATAAGTACCAATGCCCATAGTCTGGGTAACAAGCTTCCTGACTTAGTGGCCGTGATGGAGGAGAAACATCTGGATATCGTGGCAGTCACAGAAACATGGTACACACAGAACCATGACTGGGATGTAAACATACCAGGATACACTATCTACAGGAGGGACAGGGAGGGTAAAAGAGGAGAAGGAGTAGCTCTCTACATAAGAAAAGGAATCGAAGCAACAGAACAAAAGGGTAAACAGGGAGGGGAAGAAGCACTGTGGGTCAATTTGGAGGTGGGCAATGGCACCAGAATCCACACAGGGGTTGTATACAGACCCCCCTCTCAGGGGGAGGAGATGGACAAGGAAATGATAGAAAGTATACTTAGAATGGCAGATAAAGGGGAAATATTGCTGATGGGTGATCTGAATATGCCAGATGTTAACTAGAGTGCAGTTGCAGCAGCCACTTCAAAGAGTGGGGTTATTGTAGATGCCCTACAGGGGGCATGCCTTAGACAACTAGTATTGGAACCCACTCGAGAGGGAGCAATCTTAGACCTGGTCCTCTCAAATGGAGGTGGAGAGAGGATCACAGATGTAGAAGTGGGTAGCCATCTGGGAACTAGCGACCATCGAACGGTATGGTTCACAATAAACACAGCAATAGAGTCAAGCCATACAATGGCAAAAGTACTGGACTTCAGAAGGGCTGACTTTGCCAAAATGGGTGAGTGCCTAAGGAATGCACTAGCAAATGGGCAGGAAGGAGGGGGTGGAAGAACAGTGGGGAATAATAAAAACTGCCATCACAGAGGTAACAAGCCTTTGTGTGAAGCAAATAAACAAAACAAAACGATATAAGAAACCACTATGATTCTCAAAGGAGGTGGCAGTGAAGGTTCAAGAGAAAAAGAAAGCATTCAGAAAGTACAAGGAATCACAGAAGGAGCAGGACAGAGAATTGTATCAGCTAAAGCAAAAGGAAGCTGGGAAGGCAGTCAGAACAGCAAAGGCCAGAACTGAGGAAAGATAGCCAACTCAATTAACTCATTCAGGCCTAGAGACGTCTGTAGGCGGTGTCTGAAAGCATAGCCCCTCAGGACAATAACGCCTGTAGACGTACTCAGCTGACTTTCACTCAGGCCCAGAAACGTCTGAGGAAGTCAGCAGTTTTTACCTAACTATTAAACAAACCAAATTGCTTAGAATTGAATGCATAGCACTGTTAGAAAGGTAATTTTGCTCTGAACAATTTTGCTGCAGATACTTTGTGTCTATCATGTATACTTTAGGAGTTATTCATATTTGTTTAAGGTATGGTGTGCATGGCTAACATTTGTCTCTCAAGCCTCACCTAAGCACCTTGAATAAATCTGAAAAAAAAAACAGTTGTTTGGTATTTCAGCTACTATAAAATTAAAACTAAATGGATTACAATTGATTGCATAGCACCATTAGAAGGGCTGTTTTGTGCTGAATAATTTTGCCACTGATACTATGTGTCTACCACATATACTTTAGGAGTTATTTGCATTTGTTTAAGGTATGGTGTGCATGGCTGACATTTGTCTCTCATGCGTCACCTAAGCACCTTGAAAAAAATCAGAAAAAAATCAGTTGTTTGGTATATCGGCTAGTATAAAATAAAAACTAAATTGATTACAACTGATTGCATAGCACCATTCGAAAGGTAACATTGTGCTGAACAACTTTGCCACTCATACTTTGTGTGTAGCACTTACGGTTCAAGAGGTAGTCACATTTGTTTGTGGCATGCTGATTATGGCTTGATTTTGCTTAGAAAGGCCCAGGGTGCAGTGCTAAGAGTATACAGGGCACAAGTGGCAGAAGTCTCAAAGAGCTCTTGTGGTGTGAATGAGTTAAGAAGGGGGATAAAACCTTTTTTAGGTACATCAGGAAGTGAAGGAAGACTAAGGGAGGGATAGTGAGGCTTGATAAAGGGGAAGGGGTGGGAAGAGGGTGACTGTGAGAAGGCAGAGATACTAAACAAATACTTTTGCTCAGTATTTACAAATGAAGAGGGTGGGTACCTAAAACAAACAATAGAAACACTCTGGAAACAGAAATTGATACCAGTCCATTTACAGAAGAAAGGGTTCTGAAAGAACTCTTAAAACTGAAGGTGGACAAAGCAATGGGGCCTATGGGATTCATCCCAGAATTCTAAAAGAACTAAGGGTAGAACTAATGACACCACTGACTACCCTCTTTAACAAATTATGGGAGGATGGGGTGGTACCTGAGGACTGGAGAAGGGCAGATGTGATTCCCCTTCACAAAAGTGGGAGCAGGGCAAAAGCGGGAAACTACAGACCAGTTAGTTTAACCTCAGTGATAGGGAAAATGATGGAATCACTTCTGAAGGAAAGAATTGTCGAGTACCTAGAGGCCAGAGGGGCACAGGACCCAAGGCAGCATGGATTCACAGCAGGAAGGTCATGTCAGATGAATCTAATAGATTTCTTTGACTGGGTGACCAAAATGGTAGATCAGGGAGGGGCTGTGGACATGGCCTACCTAGACTTTAGCAAGGCATTTGACCTAGTCCCACACAAAAGATTAATATACAAGTTAGCCAGCCTGAGAGTGGGTCCCAAGATGATAGCCTGGGTAAAGAATTGGCTGGAGAATAGGACACAGAGGGTAATAGTAAATGGAGCCCACTCTGAAGAAAGGGGGGTTACTAATGGGGTGCCACAGGGTTCAGTATTAGGACCGATCATCTTCAATGTCTTTGTAAGCGACATTGCAGAGGGACTGGAAGGAAAAGTATGTCTCTTTGTAGATGACACAAAGATCTGCAACAGAGTTGATGCACAGGGTGGGGTGGAAAGGATGAGAAGGGACTTGGCAAGGTTAGAGGAATGGTCAAATGTATGGCAGCTTAGATTTAATGCTAAGAAGTGCAAGGTAATGCACCTGGGAAACAAAAACCCAGGGGAAGAGTACACAATGGGGGTGAGATACTAACAACAACAAAAATGGAAAGGGACCTGGGGGTAGTCATATCAGATGACTTAAAGGTGGGCAAGCAATGTGAGAGGGCAGTAAGGAGGGCTGGGGGGACACTGGGATGCATAGGAACAGGCATCACCAGTAGAAAACAGGAAGTTGTTATCCCTCTGTACAGACAGCTGGTGAGACCCCATCTGGAGTACTGTGTGCAGTTCTGGTGACCCAATCTCCACAAGGACATAGACGAGATAGAAGCTGTCCAGAGGAGGGCAACTAAAATGGTGCAGGGTCTGCACCAGAAGACATATGAAGAGAGACTAAAGGAGCTTAATATGTATAGCCTTGAGGAAAGGAGGGAGAGGGGGGACATGATAGAAATGTTCAAGTACCTCAAGGGAATCAACAAAGTCCAAGAGGGTAGCATCTTTCAAAAAAAGAGGTGTGCAAGATCAAGGGGGCACAATTTGAAGATGGGAGGGTGGCTCAGAGGTAATGTAAGGAAGTATTTTTTCACAGAGAGGGTTGTGGATGCATGGAATGGCCTTCCTGAGGAGGTTGTGGAGTCAAAAACAGTGGTTGAATTCAAGCATGCATGGGACAGCCATAAGGCAATTCTACGTTGGGCGGGTAGAAAGAAGTAGGCTGCTGGTTAACTAGGATCTGCAGCTTATCCATTAGGTAGGGAAATGGGCAGACTGGGTAGTCCAAGTGGTCCTTATCTGCCATCAAATTCTATGTTTCTATGTTTCTATGTCAAGCTTGGAAAAGGTTGTGTCACTTAACACCCCCCCCCCCATGTATGCCCCTCTGGACTAAGCAAGAATTCCAAATAGGAAGAGCACTGATTGTGGGGGAAGGGCTATGATGACAGACACAGTGAAAGGCAAGAAGAAGAAAGAAAGAGTAAATCAAAGTTGTCTCCGAGGCTGCTTTACTTCTGATGAATCATTGTCTCTGAGGCAGACATTGCAGTTGGGGATGCCTTCAGGCAGTGCTTTAACTGCTGTAGAGAAAGAGCTATGCTGCAGCAATAAGCTAGCCTACTGGCACAGTGGAGAGGTCTACTGGTTGATAAACAAAAGACCATGGGTTCGTATCCAGGCAAGACTGCCTCATTTTTGTATTTTCAGCAAATCAAATTAGGCACTAAAGTGGTATTCCATGCTGGTATGGAGATAAAATAGTAAATACAGTATATAAAAGGACTGGAGAACGAATGAGTGCAACAGCAACATGCTGCCTCAGTGGCAGAGCTACCTACAACACAATTTTGATATACTCTTTCTACTTCTTTTACACTGATGGACTTGTTCCTTGCTGGAACAGCAACAATGCATTCCTTTTGATACCTCTAGGATGCATAAAGACTTCTCATCTTGTGATCACAGGAGGCATTTTCAGATCAAAAGTGTGTCATATACTGATCTGCCAAAAACATTTACTGCTCACAAATAAGCATTTTGGTATAGATGTAGAAGGATGAGACCACATCGACTGGGCAATGCAGGTATTATATATTGGAGCATACAGCATGTTTCATCCTAACAAACCAACAGAAGTTTGAGGAAGTGGGAACTGAAGTTGGGGTACACCTTTTCAGGGCAGCAGTGAACCTTCTGCAGATACTAAGGATCTGATTTTCAAAGGGCATGACATGGCTCACAGAGTCAGTCCCTGTGCCCAGCTCCCTGGTGTAGTGGAAAAATGCCCGCATCTGCAAAAATGCTATTTTCAGCATTTTATGTGTATGGGTAGAATTTTACTTTTTCTCACAGTTGCAGAAAAATGAAATGTATGCAACTTTTAAATTGTGGAGAAGGTTGTAAGAAGGCAGACTTTTTTAAAAATTGAGCTCATGAAGATAAAACTGTTGTGCACAGAAACCCTCCCCTGCATAGTATTTTTTCTACATATGCAACATTTTTCCATTTTTGAAAATCTGGCCCCAGGCATACAAAGCATGACTCATACAAAATAAGATCTTACTCCACTGGTATTGAACTCCCAGGATGCTCCATTGTGTGGAGATCATTGCTAATGACAAATGGTCCTGCCAGTCACTTACCAGTTCTAGAGGAAGGTGAGTTACCACTGACAAGAAGTCCCAAGGCTAGAAGCCTGAATAATACTGTGGTATAGGGTACTGAGCTACAAACTTGGAGACTTGGGTTTGAATCCCAAAGCCACCACTTGCATACTGTGTGACCCTAAGCAAGTCACAACTTCCTTGTGCTTCTAGGTCACACCTAGAAGCAAGCTTCAGCTTAGTGTGCCTTTTCTGGTTAAATAATTTTCCTTCCCCTTATATTAAATCTTAACCTAGTCTCCTGGTTATATTAGGGTAGTACATGATCTTAGTCCCTGATAACAATGTGCTGAGTCTTTGGGTGTCAGTGGCTATTTTGGAGGCAAAGAGCTGGAATTTTAAACCATAGTGCAGGGCTTGCACCCAGCCCTAAGCCATGACACATTGGTTCTAGCGGTGCCCTAAACCCTTTGCCACAACTGCACCTCATTTTACAATCTCAAATGCAGTTGTGACAGTTTTTTCCAATTAGGTCAGCTTGCACCAAATATCTGGTGCATGCTCTGTAAAACAGCCCCCAGGATTGCTGCAAGAAAGATCAGAAAAAGTTGGCCTACCTTGCGGTAATTGAGGCATGAAATAGAAAATCCAGTTAGATCACTATGAGTCCCAAGTACCATATCATCAGCACACCAGGGCCTGCCGTGATCTAAGGCATTAGAAAATACTGCCCAAAGTCTCTCTTACTAGTGTACTAGAGAACCACCACTGCTAAAAGCAAGTGATGGGAACATTTAGAAGTATATATTTTAACACACTTTTCACAAAAGTACACCAATGTCATAGAATTTAACTCAGTTTTATGAATTAGAATAGTAAGTTTAAAAATGCACACTTTTTTTGTTGAAACATCAAAACAAAGAAATGACTGAAAAAATACCTGAACATCCCATCTAGCCTGTCCCAAGATGCCCTATTTGTACATACTCATGTCTCCATCCTCCCTTCTTGTCACAACTTACCCCCACTCCACTTCTTATCTGATAACTTCTTTGTGTCTCACTTCTTTTTAAATCCCACTGTTGTCTTTGTCTCCTCAACCTTGTCAGAAAGTTTGCTTCACCCGTCCACCACCCTTTCCATGAAATAATGCTTCCTTTTGTCCTATTTGAACCTTCTCCTTTCCAGCTTGAGAATGTGCCCCTGGTAGATGTATGTATTTTTTTTTGTTTAAACAAAATTGCTGTGTCTATTCTGGTAAACCCTATCAAGAACTGATAGCCTAATCATGTCCTCACTCTTCCTTCTGTCTTCCAGTGAATAAATGTTGAGATGTGTCCATCCCTATATCATACATCCTGCATTGTTTACCATGGGTCATCTTCACAGCAATGTCTTTCCTTAGATGCAGGTCCCAGTACTGAACACAGCATTCTAGTTACAGTCACACC
Source organism: Neoceratodus forsteri (assembly GCA_016271365.2). NCBI lineage: Eukaryota > Metazoa > Chordata > Ceratodontiformes > Ceratodontidae > Neoceratodus > Neoceratodus forsteri. The sequence continues at coordinate 823,285,998 of CM057450.1, read as the reverse complement.
AGTGATCTATACAGAGACGATATCTAAGTGAAGAAATCTGTTACAGTGTGACACAAGATCTCTCAGTAAGGGTAAGGAGGAGGTTGTGTCAGTGCATGGGTGACACAATGGGGGGGGTGTGCATCTGCCACCATGTTATGTAGAAACCATAAGGAAAACAACTGCAGACGAAAGGGATAGAGGAGAGAAATAGAGCAACAAATGGTTCCACCATACCAGTTCCACCAAGGACCAGTTATGAAAGCATTCACTAGGTCTGCAGTGGTGCAGCAAGGACTATTACTAAGAGAAGGTCTAGGGCTGGGTACATGATAGCATGGTCAAAGTAACTATGATTCATTTTCCCCAGATGACCATTGTTTCCTCTTCCACTGCAAGTCATTCAATGCATTTGATGATTGCACCACAGTGAGCAGCACAGAAGCACAACAATCTCTTTTCTTCCCTCATGGGCCTCCAGTTTATGATACATTCCTGACTTTACTGGGTTGTATTTCCACTTCATGTAAAATAAGGTGAGAAAAGTAAAGTTAAGGCCACGAACTTCATTTAAAATGAGAGGAGAAAGGTAAAGTCATGATTAGTCATGTTTTCTCAAATTACATGTTCCCGAATCACATATACTTGAATTGCATTTTCTCGACTTACAATTTTTTTCAGTTGAAGTTTTCTCAAATTATATTTTAATCTAATATAGCCACTTTGTTTTCATTTAATCACATGTAGCCTCTTTATGTAAAATGAGATGAAGAGGGCAAAGTGAAAATCTGCCATGGCATTTAAAAAGAGGCAAGAAAGTCAAAGTTACGATCACTCACATCATTTAAAGTATGGTGAGAAATATAAAGTCAAGACCAGTTATGCTATTTAAAAAGAGCTGAGAAAACAGAAGGCATGACCAGTTACCTCAAGGTGAGAAAGGCAAATTCAAGACAAGTCACATTTTCTCAATCAACATTATTTTAGATCACCCTTCCTTGAATCAAGTTTTCTATGTTCAGGTTTTCTCATATTATGTTTCTTCATGTCTAATGTAGCCAGTTCATGTAAAATGAGGTGAGAAAGGCAAAGTGAAGCCTTCTCAGGACTCATAAAACAAGGGTTGAAAGGCAAAGTCATGATTAGTCATGTATTCTCAAATTGAATTTTCCCGGATCATATTTTCTTGAATTGCATTCTCGGCTTATGTTTTTCTCAGATGAAGTTTTCTCATATCACTTTTTTAATCAAAAAAGCTACTTTTTTAAATAACATATAGCCACTTCATTAAAATGAGGTAAAAAAAAGGCAAAGTTGAAATCAGTCACACCATTTTAACAGAGGTGTGAAAGGCAATGGCAAGACCACGCACATAATTTAAAATGTGAAAAGAAAGACAAAGGTAAGACCAGTTCTGCCATTTAGAATGAGTTGAGAAAGCAAAGTCATGACTGGTCACCTCAACATGAGCAAGGCAAAGCCAACACCTCTCACATTTTCTCAAACCACATTATATTGGATCACCATTTCTCAAATCAAGTTTTCTCTAATCAGGTTTCCTCATATTATGTCTTCTCAAATGTAATAAAGCCAGTCCATGTATACGAGATGAGAAAGGCTAAGTCAAGACATACCAGCTTATGTAAAATGAGGTGAGAAAGGTAAAGTCAAGCCTTCTCAGGCCATATGAAATGAGGGAACAAAGGAAGTCTAGACCTTTCAAGTTATGTAAATTGAGTTGAGAGAGGCAAAGTCAAGTCTTGTCAGGTCATGTAAAATGAGATGATATTCAAGGTCAAGGCTAGTCACATTTTATTAAACCAGATTTTCTTGAACCATGTTTTCTGAAATGGTATTTTCTCTGCATGTGCTTTGCACCATGAATGAGGTAGTATGCTGGCTGATGGTGCCACTTCTGAAAAACGTGTGGGGGAGTGGTAATTTCATTGTTCAAGCAGCAACTCACAGCATGGTTGTTTTCATGGGTAGTCTTCGCTAATGCCACACATTCCATTATTAATGATATTCTATAGCAACCCAAGCAAGCAATGATGGTGGTGGATATAGCTGCAGAAGCACTGTTTTCAGGGGCAAGAACTGTAACAATAATGATGGTGATGGTGATGAAGGAGTTGCTGATGATACCACTGCTACTTCATTCCAGTCATTGTGGCAGTTAAAACAGAAATTATGAAAAATTAAAATGTAAGAAAAATACATCCTTGGGCTGCAAATTTGTGAATGATGATGTAATTCTATACTATTAATGTATTTTCATTTACTTTTTTTTTCTTGTTTTGTAATGCATAATTGTTTTGCTTTGGAGAAAACAAAGGTATTATTATATAATAAAAAAATGGAGTCAGAGGAAATATAGCAATTTGCATGGAGGCAAAGCGAAGACAGGAGAGGGGCATATCATGTGCCTCAGATAAGCAATCAGTAGCAACCATTACTGTTACTAACATTGGGCCATGGTGGTCTTTGTGGGTTTTGTAAACACAGCCCTGGATATTCAGAACAGTTGCACATGGTGCAACTGAGTTGCACCAGTGCAAGTATAGAGATGCACTGAGGAGCGATATTCAGTAGGAGCCATGGCGCAGTGCAAAACTCATTGTGCCAATGCGCAACTATAATATGTGCCGCACACGTGCAGGAGGCTTTCCCATGAATATCGATGCAATGGTATATTTAACCATGAAGCTATGGCCAAGTGTGGAGCAAACTGAAGATGTGCTGACCAGACTTGTTCCTATAAAAACAGGGCACAAACACGCAGACAGCAGCTGCAATAAGAGTGAGAATGAGAGGGAGAGTTAGTGAGACAGACAGACAGACAGACACAAGAGCAGTCACAGAGGAAGAGAGACAGAGAGGTGACATGGGAGAGGGAGGGAGAGAGAGGGGCAGAGAGAGAGAGAGAGAGAGAGAGAGACACACACACACACACACACACACACACACACACACACACAAAAACAGTGCATCAGTGTAGCACACAGACAACAGTGAACTGCCCAGGGGGACACTTGACTGAAGGAGTGATGGAGTGCACCATTCCTGATGTAGGCAGTAATGTGGGGTGTGAGGGGGCAGGAGAAACAGATATGTGGCCAACGAAGGGGCCGTCAGCAGTATGCCTGACACAGGTGGTACTGTGTCTGCATTGCCTTTGGAACTATCGTGACACAGAGATCATGGGCCCTTAACACCTGAACAGGGCTATTCTGAAGCAGCTCTGTGAGCTGTGCAGTGAGGAGATGCAGGCACCCACCAGATGGAGCCACACTATGTCCATGGAGACCAAGGTGACCGCCGTCATGTGCCTGCTCACCACGGGCACCTTCCAATAACCAACAGGGGACACCACAGGCATCACCCAATTGGCCATGTCCCACCTCCTCACACAGTTCCTCAATGCTCTGCTGCCATGTGCTTTGGAATTCATCCATTCCCCCAGTGCACAGGTGGAGTGTACAGCAAACATGCAGGATTTCCTCAGGGTGGCACACATGCCAGACATGGTTGGGGCCATTGACTGCACCCACATGGGCATCTGCGTTCCACCTGTCCCTGAGGACATGGCTTACTTCAAGAGGAAGGGGATCCCGAGCATCAACTGCCAGGTGGTGTGCGATGCCGCAGAGTGCATCATCAATGTCTGCACCACATACCCTGGGAGTGCACATGAAGCATTCATATGACACAGCTCTGCACTGTGCCACAGGTTTGAATGTGGGGACATCCCAATGGGCCACCTAGTGGGTGAGTATGGCATGGGCAAGGGGCAATGGGCATAGCAGACCTGGGAATGGGGATGGGCAGGGTGCACATGGTGGTGTGGGAGCCAGGGAGAAACAAGGGGCACAGCACAGAATAGCATAGGGCTAACCATGTCATTCTCCACACAGGTGACAGAGCGTACCCACTGAAGCCATGGCTGCTCACCCTTTACCGGCAACTGGCATACCCAGCAGAGGAATGGTACAATGAGGCACATGCTAGCATGACCGACATCATCAAGCATGTTTTTAGCATGCTGAAGGCATGATTCCATTGCCTAGACAGGTCAGGTGGTGCCCTACAGTACAGCCCCTCCAAAGCCTGTGGTCTATTCCTGACCTGCTGCATATTGCACAACATGGCCATTGACTGTGGAATAGCTGTTGAGGCAGATGAGGGCAACAGTAGTGGGAATGATGGAGACAATGGGCTGGATGGTGGTGGACAGACACCCACCGGGCAGAGGGACCCCCGACTCCAGTAGCAGGCATGACACCACCACGACACTGTTGCACAGAAACACTTTTGCAAACCCAGGTAGGTGGTGTGGTACACATGCATGGGTCAATCAGACAAGTACAGCACACATGCAGGGACATGCATAGTGAGGGGCATGCACACACAGATGCACAGTGCAGGGGTACAGGAGTCAGTGGCACACAACCACACACAGCAACACACACACACATGCACCCACCCATGCGTTGGAATATGGCATGGATCAGACGCATGGCACCAGTGCACAGGCAAAACTGGTGCTAGACTGCCCTCATCATGCCCACAACACATGGTCCAGTGGCTGGGCATGCACACACACAGGCAGCATGTGACATGACACACAGGTGCATCACCATTGGTATAGTGCACACATACCGCCCATTTGCACACAGGGCATCAGCTGCAGACTGCGGCCAGGGCAGCCCACAGATCAGGGTAGCCACATGGTACCATGGCCATCACGGCCACGGGGGTAGCTGCATGGGGGCCAGTTAGCAGCCATGGCTGTGCATCAGCTTGGGGGGTCCAACAGCCCCCCCAGGGGTGCAAGAGTGGGATTGCAACCATGTCCTCATGGCGGTGTGCAGGCATCCAAACAGGCCAGCCCCAGGCATGCCTGGGATGCCTACATCAAAGCCCAGCATCCACTGTGTTGGGGTCACCTGAGGCCGGGTCCATGGGGTGGACAACACACTGCTGGGGTGTACTGTGCACAGCCATGCCCTATGGCAGCCAGCAATGCAAAGAGATCTGCAATTGCACTGGCAATGCTATCCAAAGACACAGTCATGGCCTTCTGCATGTGATGCATCCCCTCCAGGATCTGCGTGCACTCCCTGTCTTGCTGCTCAGCTAACTGCTGCATCTCCACACACAGTGCATGCACCCCAGTGGTGAGCAGCACCTGTTGCTGAACGGACGCCTGTAGCAGCTGGGTGTGCTCAGCCAGGTGGTCTGCATTCTGCAACTCCTGGGTAGGACGCCGATCATCTGGGGGTAAACTGCCACACTGCACAGTCCCTCTCTCTCTGTTGGATGCTGCACAGTGGGGTCTGCAGGGGGAATGGGTATGGCAGGTGCACCAGCGATGGACCAAGTGTCTGGCTGCCTGGTGGCACCGGCAGCCTGCTGACGTTGCCCGTCCAGCTGCTGTACACCACCCTGTGCCTGCACGGCCGCACCAGCACCAACATAGGGCACATCCATGGCAACACACACTGCCGCACCCACAGTGGTGGCATGCAGCTGTGCCAACACTGGAATTGCGCTGGGCGCAGTAACTGGCTGTGCTGCCAGCAGGGGTGACATGCCCACAACATCACCTATGCTATCCAGGAGGTGTGTGAAGTCATCATCGGAGTTGGACCCTGTCCCGATCTGTGTCTCTGCACACAGGACACCAAGTCTGGCATCCTGCAGGATCACATCCAGGGTCTCGTCCGACCCTAGGCCAACGACACCAACAGGCACCACGGTTCAGATCTGCAGCCTGTCGGGCCCCTGGATGCTGGTGGATGTTGATGGTTCATTCTCTGAGGCTATGCTGGTATCCACAGTTGCTTCTGCCACTGCAGACACCCCATCCTCTGCAGACACATGCTGGTGCTGCAAGAGAAGGATGGCATGTCAGTGATGCATTGCCCACACGTGCCCCCCTGTACACTGCTGCCACATGTGTCCTGCAGCATGGCATGCATGTGGGTGCACACCCATGCACATGACATGCAGGATCGCTCCATGCATGCCAGCACACCCATGTATGTACCCTCTGGGCCACCAGTTGTGCATGACTGACAAACATACCAAACAGTGATGGGCTGCCACCCATCTGGAAGCCTCCTCCAGGCACACCCTCCACTGAGGTGCGGAGGATGGAGGCTGCCACAAACTCCTCCATTGGCATCTGTGTGAGTGCATCTACTGGCCCTCCTCCGGTGGCATTATTGGATACACTGATGGTCACCACCTTCTCCTTTATGTGCTGCCTGTCAGTCTCAACCTTCTTGATGCGCTCCTGTGCTGACCGCTGGTGGCTGCCATGCTGGTTGACATAGGTCTCCACCTCCTCCCATGCAACTGCCCTGTCCTGTGGGGTGCCCTTGGCATCGTTCAACGGGGCCTCCCTGTCGAGGTAGGCCTCGAACAGGGCATCAGTCTCTCCCTTCATGAAGTTGGGCCTGCGTTTCTGTGCAGGCTTCTGCTTCCCACCCTCCTCCTGTGCCGACATATTGCCTCCTGTGAACAAGTACAGCACATTGTGTCAGTGGCAGCAGCTCCCTGGTCCGTCCCACCTTGCAGTGCTGTCTGCTCCCAGTGTGCTGCTGCAGCAGCATCCAGCACTTACCTATCAAGGTTGCAATAGCGGTACATGGCTTGTGCTGTTCTGTGCCACTTATGCAGTGCAACGCATGCAAATGAGGTTATGTGCAATGGTAATGACATGCTAATGCACCCCACTGCACCACACATCGGCTGATGAGCTTATTTGCATGTGGTGTCTGAATATCAAGAAATTGCACCATGTGCAATGGGATTGCATTTGAGCAAGCTGGAGAGCTATGCCTGTGCATGCACAGTGCGCAGGCCTTCAGTGTGCTTGTGTGGAACACTGTCATGCTGCCAGTCATGCATCATGTGCAGACAGCGTGATGCATCACCACTGCGCATGCTGTGCATGGCAGACTACACGCATGGTCGCGCATCATGGCATGGCACTATTGCGCACATGCACACTGCACACTGATGGTGACCTCTGACCCCAGGTTGCCTCCATGACCCAGTGACCCCACCAGGCCATGCCTACTGTGCATGTCCATCACTGCGTGATGGCCAGGCACTGTGCATTCTCCCACGCATTTGCAACATCCAGCATCTGTGGCAGCCACGTGTGCTTCTACTCATCATTTCACTGCAGAACCAAGCGAGAACCATGGCACAGGTTTGGGGATGCTGTGTCTGTAACTGGAGCGACCTGGAGGTCATCAACGTCATTGCCTGTGTCGAGCCATATAGCCAACAGCTGTTTGGCCAGGTGCCCCTGTAGCAGGCCAGGGACACTGTGTGGCAGGCCATTTCTGTTGGCCTGGAGAGAAGAACAGGTGGCCCTAGGACAGCAGAGCATTGCAGGCACTGCTGTGGTGACCTGATGCTGAGCAACTCCAGAGGTTACAGGCATGCATCTGGCATGGTGCAGTGCCACAGACAGATAAGTCTACCCATGTCACATGTCTGCCTTGGTGCTGTACTGTGGTGTTGGCTTTGCTGCCTGGCATGCCCTGTGGGGGGGTACACTGTCATCATGTGCTTCACTGAGTGGCATTGCCAGCTGCCACTTGCATTGCAATGCAGCAGTGCTGGCATGTGGGACATGTCAGGCAGGGGCACACCCTGTGCACAGCGGACTGGGGGGGAAGCTAGTGTGGTCAGGTACTGATGTGCACCTGTCATCTTTCCATTCACAGGGCCAGAGAACCACAGGTGGGGCAGGGCAGCAGTGGAGTGCAACTGGGCCGTGCACCTCGATGGGGGTGAACCTGTGCCAGCAGCACTGCAGGAGGCAGGTAAGCACTGTCATGGTCCTTCCCACTGTACATGTGGGGTGGCAGTGGGGAGTAGGTGCGGGCATGGCCGCCTGTGCCATGTGCCATGGCAGCTCTGTGTGTCACACTGTGTGTGGTGCATGCCTCTGTGGTGCATCCATTGGACATGTCTGCTGTCTGTTGGTGGGCTGGGTATGCACCCGGCTGCCACCATTGTTGCTGCAGTGCTGCCGGTGCAGTGTGCCATGTGACTGTCACTGTACAGCCATGTGGCCATTGTGCAGAGGGGAACACCTCTCTGAAACGCCGTGATGTGCTGTGTTGCTGGCTGGCATTGGCCCACCCCCTTGCGGGTGTCCATTCTGGGCCCTCCTGGGGTGTGTGGTCCTGCTGCCCATTGTGCACTGTGGGTGGGCATGGTTCCTTGGGCCAATGAACTGATCACCTGTCCTGGTTCTTGCAATAGGTGTTCAGAGCCTAGTACAGAGAGCATCATAAAGAATGCTGAGCCATCTCATATGGCAGACACTGCTTGTGGTCTCCAGTATCCTGGAGGTGGTCATTGCCATACGGTGAATGTGGACAGCAGAGTGGAGGGAGCGACGGCTTGGTGGGGCAGCCAGGTGGGGCCACTGCTGATGTTGCTGTTCTTTGCCCCTGTTTCCCTTGTTGCACCTTCCCCTACAATCCCCCCTCCCACTGTACAGTCCCTGTTCCCTGTCCCCTTCCCTCGCTGTACCTACCCTTTCCCAGCCCCTGTTATATTTGCAAATAGTTACCTGTTATATAAATATTTTCTGACATACCTGCTTGCGTCCATGTCTGCTTTGCAGGTGGCATGTGAAGCCATGCTGCAGTGGCCCAGTGTCTATCGATGTTGTGTGCATGAGAGGGGGCGCATGTTGTACTTCCGTGGTTCCCTGCTGTGTGCTGTGGTGTGTCCTACTGTGGTGGTGTCCATCTTCTGGGTCAGTGGCTGTGCATTGGGGTGCCCATGGGGTGGCAGTCAGGGGTGTGTGGCCGGGGTGTGTGTGTGTGGTGATGATACACGTCCATGCTCATTGTTCGAGTACTATCTGCACACTGTGTTGAGATCCTCTGCTTGGTGTTGAGCAGTCTGTCCCATGTGGTCTGCCATGCTGCCTGCATCCTGGCCTGTTCAGTGCCCACTGTGTGGGCTCCCTGTGTGCATGTGTAGCATGTGTGTGCTTGGCTGCATGGTCCTGGGTGTGGCCTGCTATGATCTCATGGTTGGGGGGGCATGGCCGGCAGCCTGCATGGGGGGGTTGGGAGCTCCCTTGGCAACCCTCCATTGGCTGTTGGCACCTCCTGTCACCTGCTATTCATGCCACCACTGTGTTCTGGGGTCCAGTGTCTGGGTGCCTGTGTGTGCCCTGCTGGTGGAGACCTCCTGTGACTGCTGTCACTCTGCTTCCATGGGTCTGTCCCTGGGTCTGTTCTCTATACCCTGCCCCCCTCTATTGCTGTGCTGCTCTGTGCTGCCATGGTTGCACTGCAGCATCTCTGTTTGCACAGTGGTGTAACTTTGCCACATTCAGCCATGTTGTGCTGGCACTGTTTGGCCTGCGCTACCTCTGAATATGACTCCAGCTGCACCATGGTGCATTGGATTTGTGCTGCACCAGACTTGCGCCAGACTTTGGTGAATTTCTGAATATCTGGGCCTCTGTCACAACAGCTCAAACAGTAGTTCACAGCAGATACATGCCAACAGTACCTGACACAAGTAGACTACAATAATTCATATTCATTGCTGACCTCAAGGCTTTCCCCCATTTGTAGCCTGTTTTACCCTATGCCAATAGCTGTGTTAGAAGCCAAAGTGGTTCAGTCCATTTGATGAAACCGAAATGCATTTTCAAGCCCCAGAATGGAGCTGAACACAAGTTGGCTCTTACCAGTTTTGCAGTTTTATCTACATTCTAACAGAGTTTCAGAATTGTTACAACCTCTTAATCCAATACGAATCTAGTATAGTGTGCCATAGTCAAAGGTCTGCCATTCTGGAAAGAGTGGATCTATTTTGTCCATGTACATTAGCCCAGATTTCATTCAGGCAATTTTCAACATTCCATAGCATCACAACTGGGGCAATACTCCCCTACCAGCTGGAAGGAAGTTTTCAGGCATCACAATAACATAAGAACCCATGACCATATTAGGAATAGAGTTTGGGTCAGGAGACATGGCAACAAAAAACTGGGAGAAAGGCATGCAAAGGGCCAACAGATTAGTGTCCTCATGGAAAGGACAACAAATATTCAAGAAAAAGAGGGTATTATTAATCAAAACACTGTTAATACTTGTATTTTTATACATACGTTATGTGTATCCTCCCCCTCAGACAATGATAACTGCCTTGTACTGTGTATTCTTTTAAGTTTTCTGGGGCAACAGATTGAATCCCATTGAATGTGAATTCACATACAGAAGAATACAGGAGAAAGGTTTAAACATGATCAATCCAGTAGCTTTTTTCTGCAGCATTTTTATTACATATAACTTTTGAGTTCTGCTGAGACCCAGTAACAAATGTTCTCTAGCTTTAAAATGTTGCCCCTCTTAAATGTGGCCCAAACTTGGGCTCCATATTCTAGGTGGGGCCATACCAATGCCTGGTACAAGGGAATAATGACCTTTTTATCCCTACTTTTGATATGTCTTAAAATGCAGTTTAGATTTTGATTAGCATTTTTCAGTGACAGCGTTACAGTGTGAACTGAATTGGAGGTCAGACGTTATTATTATCCTTAAGTCTTGCTCCTCGCTAGTGGTTGGTAATGTTTTGTCCAGCATATTATAAGATATGCTCAGGTTTTGCCTTCCCAAATGCAAGATGGTACACTTGTTCACAGTTAATTCCAATTTATGTTTCTTTGTCCAGTTCTCTACGTCAGTAAGGGCATTTTGCATGGCATTACCATCCTCACTGGTGTTAACTAATGCTACGATTCTACAATCATCGATGAACTTGGTTAGACAGATATTAGTATGATCATATTTCAATGAGGATATATATATATATATATATATATATATATATATATATATATAAAAAGACAGGGACCCAATACAGAGCCCTGTGGAAGCCCACTTGTCACCTCCGCCCAGTTAGATAAGACTACATTGATGTTCATTCTCTGTCTTCTCCCTCTCAACCATGAGGCAATCCAATTTATCAAGCTGATATCCAACCCTGTTTGTTTAAGTGTGAGTAATAGTTCTTCAAGCACCTGTTTATCAAATGCCTTTGAAAAATTGAGGAAGACCACATCCACTGCATTCCCAGAGCCTTACTCACGTTCTCTCATAAAATATTAACATATTTGTCTGGCACGATCGAGCCTTCGTAAATCCATGTTGGGTTGAATCTGTCTATTTAGCTTCTTCCAGATGTAATAAGATTTTATCTGTTATTATACCCTCCAAGATCTTACATAGCATGGATGTCAGGCTAACAGGATGAACATTTTCTGGGTTTGTCTTAGGGCATTTTTTTAGAATAGGTACTACAACTGCATCCCTCCAACTTTGTACTACTTGACCTAGGTCTAATGATTTTTGGATGATATGTGTCAGTGGATGCGCTTAAGTTTCTGAAAGTTCTGCCAGAATTCTTGGATGTGTATTATCAGGGCCAGAGGATTTATTTATGTTAAGTTTATTTAGTCATTCAAGTACATCTTTGACCTCAACTATAACTTTACTGGTTAATGAGGGGGAGGAAATAAAGAGACTAACTACGTTTTTTCATGTTGTTAAATATTGAACAAAAGTAACTATTCTGTATGTCAGCTGTTTCCTTATCATGTTCTATGTTCCCTTTCAAGTTTTTGTATGGGCCTATGTTATGCATAGTTTTTTTTTTTTTTACTATTTACATATGCATAGAACAATTTATGATTATCTTTAGTGTTAGATGCAAGTGCCAATTCATAGTCGGCCTTAGCCTTTTTAATAGTAATTTTCACTACCTTCACCAAGGCCCTATCGATTATCTTTCCCTCAGAATCATTAGATTTACTTATTGTTCTGTACATTATGTTTTTCTTTTTAATTAATTTCTTTATGTTTTTGTTAAACCATTCATTTGTACTTTTAGTTTTTTTGTGTATTGATTTAGTTGGTATGTGAGTATTTATTACTAATGTAAGTTTCTCATGGTTAGTATTGTCCACATTTCTTCCATAGATTTGTTAGCATAAGCATTATGCCAGTCCCATCTTTCCATAGATTGTTTGAAAGACTGAAAATTGGCCTTACCAAAATGTAACTTGTGTGTGTGTGTGTGTTACCAGTAATTGTATTTAAAGTAATGTCTTCTTTAATTTGAAAAAGGACCATCTGGTGATCGCTATTTCCAAGGGGGTTTTTGACCTCAGTGTTTACTATATTATCCCCATTTGTCATAATGATGTCAAGGATATTCCCTCCCCTAGTACCTACGTTCACTTTTTGGTCAATCCCTGCCTGATCCATTGCTTCCAAATATCTGGTATCTATATTATTTGTACCTCTATGTTCTATCCAGTTGATTCCAGGTAGGTTGAAATCTCCCATTAATATATTTTTCTCAGCCGGGTCTCATTTAGAAATACATTCTAACAATAGCCCATCATCTTCTCTTTAAATTGATGGAGGTCTATAAATCAACCCTAAATTTATTTTAACATATTTTAGTGAAAATATCTTAACCCAATGCATTTCTAGATTATTGGATTCTAAACTGACCTCCCCACTTTTAATTGTGCTCTTAAAATAAATAGTTATGCCTCCACCCCTTCTATGGGTTCTAGATCTAACATAAAGTGTAAATCCATCAATATTCTTATTGCAAGGATCAGTGTCCTCTCACCAAGTTTCAGTCACTAGCACAATATGAATGTCATGGGAACTTAAAAAATGTTTAAATTCATCAAATTTATTAACCAGACTTCGTGCATTTACTAGTACCACATTTCATCTCTCCCTTGTTTGTTAGTGGATATTAATCTTTCACTTGTTATGTCAGATGTGACATCTCCCCCTTAAACCAGTTTAAATTAAGTCTAATAACCTCATTTATCCTTTTCCCCAGCAGTCTTGTCCCAGCCTTGTTTATGTGCATCCCATCACCTTTGTAAATTGTTTTGTTTTGAAATATTATAGAATTATCCATAAAACCAATATTACTTAATTTACAAAAGTGCCATAACCATGTGTTTATATTGTCTGTGGTTTCGTTTTTATGTGCCTGGAGTCATGTGTGGGTGGTGAGAGGGATAGTGGCTCTGTTCTTCTACTTTCTTGGCCTGCATTTACTGAGCTCTGTTAAATAGTTTTTCATGTGAAGGGCCGTCATCAAGGTTATGTGAGGCCCAGGGGCATCTTCCATATACATGGCCTGTTTTTTTCACATAGACTGCATTTAAAAAGGTTTACACAGTTAGCTGAGACATAACCATGATCTAGGCAGTGGCTACTGTACACCTTGGTGTATCACGTGCTGTGCTCAGATGTGTCCAGGCCCCTCACTTGAAACATGATCTTGGTTATCCTGTGTAAAAAAGCATCCCTCTGTCCTTTCCCAAAAAGAAACTGCTAGGGAGGTGCACAGGACCAGCAGTGGCGGAGAACAACTTTACTCTGATGTTCTACCCTCCATTCCAGATTTGTTCACTGTCTAGAATGGGGTAGGGTCTATCAAATACCTCACATCTCTGACTTAACCAGAACAGGATGTCTTCCACATTTACTCCTTTGTTTCAAAACATAACAGTGATGTTCTCAACTAAGGATTTTGTGAGTGGGACTGCTAAGAAGGGGATCCATAATGGAGAGTTTTTCAGAGCTTGATATTGGACCCAAAATCTGTCTAATTCAGTCACATTTTTAAAACTGACATCATAATTAGCGTTGCCCAGATGTATAAGCACAAAAATTTCTGAAGAGAAAAACTTCATGGATCCCTTCAATAGTTGTTTAGCTAAATTTAGTCTGTCTGGGGTTTTTTCAAGGCCTCCTTTATATATGAAGCGGACAGCATTCAGTCGAGGGTCTGGCTCCCCTCTGTTTTCAAATAAGTGTGAAAGTCTAAACATTCAGTTTGGCTCTTTTCACAGGATCCTGCATTGTGGCAGCTTTGTGCCCAAGTCTTATAGGTGTGTGATCAGAAGGATTTATAGGCAAGGATGCTGGTTTTCCATTTTTACCAGTAACACCAGTAAAAATCATGGAATCCTGCTTGGTTTGGGGATTTTGAATTCTTGTACCGGTGCCTCATGGAAATTGCATGTCACTGAACAGAATCCCTAGTTTCAGCACCTTTATTTCTTTTCTTTTTCTATTTCCCCTTCTCACAGCATGCATCCGTCTCCACTTTTCAGAGATCCCTAGGCTATGTATCCTCTGGCTTTGCCACAGGTAATGCTCAGGAGCTCCTGTGGGCTTGCTCCTTACCTGCCTGGGATGTATCCCCCAGGCAGGAAGGGAGGGTACTCCAGGTCATCCCCTCCACAGCCCCTTAGTATGCATCGGGCAGCCCTATTGATCCCTCTTGGAGTCTGGTTATGAAATCTGGGGCAGCCGGGTCCTTTATACCAGTGACTGATGTGGGGTAATTTTTACTGGTTTTCTGGTCTCTGTACCTGAGGGCACCAGCACTTGATGGGATCCAAGGAGGTAGGGCACGTAGAGATTCACCACTGCTCCAGATCCTGGCCAGTGTCCTTCCCTCTTGATTGCTCTACAGCCCTGTTGTACCACCATCCATGGTCACCCAGGTGGCGGTAAAGCAGCATGACCTGCAGCCCACCCTTCCTGGAGGAGGAGGAGGAGAGCAGCACCCTGGTGCTTGCTCCTACTCCCCTGGCCAGACCTCCAGCAACCCGAGTTCACATCAAACACTTGGTCACTGATATTGCAAGCAGTAGCGCTACCACAGCATGGCAGGCCAGCCCAGATTTCATCATCTTAAAATGAATTCTGCTCTGCTGTGTATTCTTTCTGCTTTGTTGCTCATAGAATCAGCTAGGAAACCACTCACACTGCTTTATTGTAACCAACCATGCTTAGGTTTAACCACCCATGCTTCCCACCAACCTCTCCATCAGCTGAGGACTGCTTTCCTTCCCAAAACCACTGTTTTCATTTAGTATTTGGCTAAACATCTTATATTATTTATATTATTTATATTACACTGGATGATACAAAAAAAATACAAGTATCAGCACACATGGGCAGGGCCACTGGAAAATTACAGGAAAAGTAACCTAAAATTACAGAGATTATTTTGCAAAAAATTGCTGGGAAATTGCAGCAGTTCTACTATAGACACTGAAAGTTTCACAATAAATCCTTTACTGTTTTCTGCAGCATATATTAGTCAGCATAAAGTACAGTACAAGTCACATTAAACTGTTACCTCAATTCACTGGTGTAGCATTATTCAATGAGTTTCCTAATCTGTGCAGGGTTTAATTCAATGAATTATTGAAAGTTTAGTATCGGTTTGCATCTGGCTGTTATGTGCTATAAGCTTTATTTTCAACTGAGTGCTTATGAGTTTCATTTCAGAAGGCAGACTAAACAACTCTTAAGGAATGCTGTGATATTTATAAACAATGCCATGAAAATGCAGCTACTGCCATTTCACTAAACAGTTACTGTACATGTGAGCTGAATAGGCAGTGAAGGATGGTTGGAACATAGTTGAAAGCTTCAGTAGTTTGAGTTGCCAGTCCAGTAGCATCACAAAAAAAAAAAAACAAGTCTACACCAGTGAGTTGATGGAACAGTTTAATGTGACTTGTACTGTACTACATGAATACACTGATGCTTGAATATGTTTTAAATATGAAGAAAAACTTATGGTTCTAAAATGAATCCTAAACAGATAAGATATGATGCCTCTCTTCCAAAACTTAAAAAACATCTGTCTCACTCAGTGCTACTGTAAGTAAATTCTATTTAGTGAGCCACAGAAAATCAGTATTAAATACATCCAGAATAAACACATTTTATCTGTTTCTGGATGTATAATAATGAAGCCTGATCAAAAGTCATTTACAGTGCTCTGTCAAATATTCACCCACTTTGGTGTAAGAAAAAATAAGCAGATGGAGTGGCGAATAATTCAGGTTTAGTAAAATGTTGTAAAGTATTTGAGGTTCATAATTTGCACTGTAGTTACTGTGCACTATTATTGAAATCACATATTAAAACATTATATCTGGTTATTATTATGGCTATCAATATAGCCTAGTAGTTAGAGTAACAAACCGTGACTGAACTAGGTACAGCCAGCAGATTTGGGTTTGATTCCCACAACCTCCACTTGCATACTGTGTGACTCCGAGCAAGTCACTTAACCTCTCTAGTGCTCCTGGGTCACCCCTGAAAACAGTCAGTTCTACCTAGTGGACCTTACCTGGTTTACAAAGAATATGAAAAAATCAAAACAAAATATATGTTTATTACATCATACAGTAGTCAGGGTACCATGTAATTTACCTGAGTCTTCCTCAGGCTGCAATGATTTTGTATCGGTAAAGATAAATGTTCAGATACATTTTAAGTGTTTTATACACTTGTTTTTAAACTTTAGTGAGGATTTTATTTATTCTTTGCATGTGAACATCTAGGTTGTAGATTGTTAAGTGCAGGATCACTGTTACCAACTAGTTTATTAAAGTTTATAATCCGCAGGGCCATCCAAAATCCTCAGTTGATATCTGAATGAAAGTATGTTCACGAGAAAGAAACTGCCTTACTACTTACAAAAAGGCTCCATAGTTAGCACCCCGTTTAGGTGAATGGGATAATTTGTGCCTTTTCTCCCACCTCCTGCTTCAGTCTCTGTGGCAACAAAAAGTTTTCTGATAGACTGCTAAATGAGTTGTGGGCCTTAGCATCTGTAAGACCATGAATTTGCTATATGGCCCAATTGCTGTTCACACGCTACTTGCCACTGTATAATGACATTAAGGGTGAGTGGGTTGCTGCAAAAACACCCAAGCCACAAAGCACAATCAATGACACACAGGAGTTAAAACCCCAGTGGCTGTATGGTGCCAGTGGGCAGAGCGGTGCTCAATTCACATCTGAGTTCAGAAAGGAAAACTGAGAGACACCCTTTTCATGGAGACCAAGTGAAAAAATCATCCACATGTATGGGAGAAGCATGATTTTCAACTGGAATGTCCTCCACTAATCACTTGTGGATTTTTTAGGTGAAGACACTTTATTTCAAAGAAGCAAATTAGGCAGGTTTTTTTTTTATGTGCTCCTCCTACCCCCTTGGCCATCCACTCCTTCAGGGCTGCCAAGGCCCCCTACCACCACTGCTGAGTCTAGACTGCCATCTGCTACCCTTTATTGCCATGCTACCAGGTAACCCAAAGTAACCCTTCATTTGGTGGGCCTCTACCCCTGTGGGAGGCTACTGGGGAGGAAATTCACCCCAAAGGGCTTCCTGTGTATCCTGGGCATGGCAGAGGTTGGAATGGACACATGTGTCTGGGGTTTTGGGCATATGGAGATACCAGCAGCTCTTCTCCGGTGGCCAGTGGGTGTTTTCTCATTTTCTTTGGAGCTTGATGGGCCACATGATGTCAAGGCACAAGCTGACATTGGTCACGCTCCCTCCCGCAGTGAGGGCTGACTTGTTGCCATGACTCTGGCCTCCACCAGAGGCCATCAAATGCTGAGCCGTGAACCCACTGTCTCTCCCAGGAGAAGGCGAGTGGTTGTTGGACACTCAAGCATTCACCCCCAGCCAGCCCTCCAACACTCAAACCTGTTCCCAAACCTGAGTCAGCTGTGTTGCAGACAGAAATCCAATTCAGGTAGTTAAAAGATAGATAGAAAAAAACAAAGGTGGCCCACCTTAGTGGTGGTGGTTCAAATGAATTCACATCTGAGTTCTAACAAGCAAAGAGACCAAGTAATTTGTAACTTATGCATGTGGGGTGTGGGTGTTGAAGGAAGCAGATCATAGTGCTGTCACTACTGCCATCACCTCTGAGGAACATGGACTGCACTGTTGCTACTGCTAGCACACCTGAAGGGCAGGGGCCATAGTGCTTCTGCCATCACCACTGGTGAATGGGGAGTGTAGTACTGCTGCCGTCCCACCTTAGGGATGAGGCCCATAGTGCTGATACTGCCATCACACCTGAGGGATGGGGAATGTAGTACTGCTGCCATCACACCTGAGGGATGTGGGGCCATAGTGCTGATATTGCCATCACACCTGAGGGATGGGGAATGTTGTACTGCTGCCACCACACCTGAGGGATGGGGGCCACAGTGCTGCTGCTGCTTCCACTGTACCTGAAGGATGGGGGCCATAGTGCTGATACTACCATCACACCTGAGGAATGGGGAGTGTAGTACTATTGCCATCCCACCTGAGGGATGGGGGGCCATAGTGATGATACTGCCATCACACTTGAGGAATGGGGAGTGTAGTACTGCTACCATCACACTGAGGGATGGAGGCCACAGCGCTGCTGCTTCCATTGCACCTGAGGGAGGGGGGCTGTAGTGCTATTGCTGCTGCCATCACACCAGTGGGATGGGGGTCTTAGTGCCGTTAGTGCCTCCATCACATCTTAGGGATGGGGGCTGTAGTGCTGCTGCTGCTGTCACACCTGAAGAAATTTTAAATTGTTAAAGGATGGATGTACAATAGTGGAGGTCAAAACTGCTAAAATGCATGCTAGCAGCATTAAAAATTGTTAAATAAAGTACACAAAACCAAACACCGGTAACACCAGATTTTGGCTTAGCAGACACTAGTGACAATATTGTTTTTTACAATGTGCAAAATGGAATTTACCCTTTCTCAATCCCAGTAAACCAGTGTCCCTGTTTACAGGACCTTCAATAATAGGAACTGCAGTTATGGCAGAGGGAGTTCTTTGTTCTATATCCAGGGCATTAGCTGTATTGTCATTAGAGGTAGTGGTTGGGGGCATCAGCAGGTTCCATATGTGTATTTTCCTGTGAGACATGCATGTCTGTATTTTCCATAAGTTCTTGCTCAGTATCATTTGCATTCATATTATCACTGGTTGTACTGATAACTCCTGTTTGCAGTTCTTTACTGTACTGTAGTATTTTGTCACCTTGTGGGTCTGGGATGAACTTACCCTCCTCAATTTGGATCAACCCTCCATCTTCTAGCGCATGCACTGGAGACCAGTTACTGGATCTGATTGCTTTGCTTTAAGGTGGTGAAACAGACCTAGTTGTAAGTACTGGAGTAGCAGTATTTTTTTCAAGCTTCCTTGTCTTTGTGGCCATTGGGGTACATTTGCACTATTTCTATGTCCTGCACTGGAGTAGCCATTTTATTGAGCTTCCCAGTTTGTTTCAAAGGTGTTGCATGAGCTGTGCTAGCTGTGGTTGTGGCAGATCCCATGGTAGCAATGGGGGGGGGTGCTGTAGGCCAAGCCAGAACCAGCCCATATGTGCCATTCTGAGCAGAGCCACCTAAACTTTCTCATGTGGCTCTGGGTTTTTGAAAACTGGCTGTTTAGTTTGTCAGTTGCTTCTAGCTCCAGAGAAACATTCAGCAAATGTGCAGCATCCTAACAGTATCTGACAGCGAATGAAACTGACGGAGTGGTTGCCTGCTTTGATGTTACTGCATCAGCGCTGTTCAGCTGATCTGGGTTGTCAGAACAGAAGCTCATACTTTTGACAGGTATTAGCCATTCTTGAAGTTTGTTTACTTCATCTTGCAAGGATTGCTTTTTGGCTAAGAAGCACTACCCCGCTTCGTTAAACTGAATCAGTAAAAGCTCTTTTTGGGCGTTTGTTTTTCCTGTTTTCAAATTTTCAGAAGTATTATTTTATCTGAGTTTTGTCCAGCAATTCTTCAGTTGTATTCTCTGACAAGTTTTCTGTTGAAAATTCCAGTTCATGTCCCATTTCTTCATCTTGAAGTTCCTGTATGGTAATAGCATTTTCAACGGCCTCAATAGTAGTTAGAGCAGGGAAGAAGAAAAACACCCCTGCTCTGGCTGTGTCCATTCTTTCCTCCAAAGGGAGTATAGCGCAGTGGTTTAAGACTGGGAGCTGCAAATCTAGAGACCTGGGTTTGAATCCCACAGCCCCCTCTTGCATACTGTGCGACCCTGAGCAAGTCACTTGTCTTCCCCGTGCTCCCAGGTTGCACCTGTAAAACAAGCTTTCAGCTTAGTGCATCTCACCTGGTTAAACAATTAGAAAAAGAAGAAGTGGCCATCTTGGAAAGATGGCCAAAGGTTCCTCCTGCTGATGAGTAGGGGAATTATCCTGGTGTCCTGGCCAAATTTCCCCCATTCACTAAAAATACCACTAACAGTATAATCTGGTTCAATGTCATTTGGCATTCATTTGTACCCCCACCCACCCCGAGATGAGGCTGAAAATATCCAGATTTGTCTAATCCTTTTTTCCCAGTCAACCAAAACTAAATAAATAAAAAAACAGCAGCCAAACCAATGCTTGTCACAGCATGGCTCAGTAGTCACATATTACAACTTTTGCAGTAACACGTGAGATATAAAAACACAATGTGAGATCAAAATAAAAGCATCTGGAATTAAAAATAACCTATCTATGTTTGTATACATGAAAATATGTACACAAACAGAAAAAAGACACTGGTTTTAATACTTAATGCATGTACTCCCTCCTCCATAACATAAACAATAAAAAATGTTGAATGTGTTTCCCCTGGCAGAACATAAGCATTCACAGATGGCACAGTAGTAAACAGATGCACATGCTTAAATTTTAGTGGGCTTTTCCCCCTATATCCCTCCTCCATTTATAGATCACAAAACAAAAAGCAATTCATAGCACACAGAAGCATTTGGAATGTTTGGTAATTAAGAGAATGTTATCAAGAGCTCAAACCCTTACATTCTGTTCATTACCAATACATACTTTCATTTGCTCTTTATGAGACAACCATTCACATACTGATAAAAAGAATCCCTTAATATCTAGTATTCAAAAAAATAGCTGCATCACTGAAATATGTAGACTTTTTTAGGATCTGTACTAGTAAGCTAGATCTAATAAAGTGGCACAAAATGGTGAAAAATAGTCATTACATAAAAGATTACAAATGGACATTTACTAACAAGAACTGCAAAAACATCAACTAGCATAAGGAAAGGATTGCGGTTTTCAAAATCTAAACTACAAGGGAACAAATCCTGAAGGTAACCTATTTCTGGCTGCATAATGGAGTTTGCCCTTTAAGGGGCAGACCAAGTTGTTCTGGTGCACCCCTTCACCTTACCTGAAGATGGTGTGCTCAGAGGCGAGTAGGGGAACGGAAGGGGAGGAGCAAGGGGACAGAACAATAGGCGGGAAACAGGAAGGGGACGGGTTAAATGAGGTACATAATGGACAGCACAGGAGTGGTTCAACCACTTTTGCTGAAGTTTTGATCATTCTATACTGAAGCACATTAGATTGGCATCGATTGGAACAAAGGTTGGTGAAATATTCAGGTAAGAAACAAACAACTATGGGAGCCAAGGCTAAAGTGCAGGATGTATATGGCGAAGAAGTAACAATAATAACCTGGAATTTTATTCAGTGAAATTGTGTCAGGGCCAGGTGAAGTAGGAACCAGAAGTAGTAGAAACACATAAAAAAAAAAAATAGAGTCCTTGCTAGTCAGGACAGACAACAATGTATAGTGGTTTTTTGGTTTGCAGTACAATGCCAGGAAGCAGTATGTCGTGTTTTAGCCATTGGGGCTGATAGACAGGCTGAGGAATGGGCGTTGGAAGAAAGGAGAGAGAGAGAGCATCACGTGGTGGTACCATGTTCAATCAGTAGGTCATGGCCCTGGTTTGTTTTAAAGTTAAAATGGCTGGTAGAAAAAACAGTAGAAGTATGAACTGTTGGTCCAAACAGGTGCATTTCTGCTGCGGTGGGGGGCAGAGCATCGATACACATGTGTTGTCTGTTGATGGAATGGCAGGGCCTAAAGTTGTGGCTGTTAGAGGCCCGCTCAGCGGTTAGGAAGCGAGCACAATGGTGGTGCATAGAGTTTTCCCCTGCAGTCAGCAGAGCCTGTTTCTGCTGCATTTTAAATGGAGTTGATCAAAAAAGGCAGCGAATAGGCCTCTTCCAGGCCTTAGTATCGGAATGAGGGGAAGTTTTCATTATAGGATTTTGGGCGAGCAAGCAGTGGAGCGTTTGGGGCTGGAGAAGCTCCTTTGGATGGTGTTCTGGCCGGCGATGGGCTGGGAGAGGCGAATGGGACCCAGAATGGGTTTGGGGGAAAGAAGGAGATTGTGATGAATGGTCAGAAGAGGCAGTAAAAGTGCTGGCTCATGGATAGAGCGGGATGGGGGCTCAGAGCGGGAGCCAACACACTAGACCACGTGGCGTGACATCACATGCAGTGAGGGGGAGGCCTGTGAGTTAGGCAGACCACAGGGGAAGGGTGGAGGGTCAGGTAGTAGTCCTCAGAAGCTAGCAGTTTACAATGCAGTCCACAAATGGTAATGAGTGCAATAGCGACAGCCTGGGGGAGCAGGATAGTGCAGCCATCAGAATCGGCCTGCGGCATGATGTCACACGCAGTTGGGTGAGGCCCATGAGATGAACAGGGTACAAGGAAGGAGTGTGGGGGCCAGGTGGTGCCCCTCGGATGCCAGTGGGCTGTTTTTATGTAAAAAGCTTTTTGGGGCTATGTTCAAACGAAGAGAAGGTGGGGAAGTGCTGAGCCAGATTGGGGCGGCCACATGGTATAGCGTCACATGCCATGGAGCAAGACCAAAAAGGGAAACAGGGGGGCAAATGTGGGATTAGAGGGGGTCAGTGGAAGTCTTCATGTGGGAGGCACAGGGGAGTGATGCCATGTCTGCAGTTGGAGACTAGGAAGAAGCAGACAGGCACAGGTGCAAGGACGGAATGGGGGTGGCCACATGGCGGGAGGGCTGCTGATGAGCAGCGCCTCAGGAGAGAGCAAGAAGGGGAGAAGGTGACAGAGGGAGAGAGAACAAGAAAAGGCCTGGTGATTTGGTCCAATCACTAATGTATGGGGGGGGGATAGCATGGAGGCCTAGAGGTCATGTGGGGAGACCAGTGGCACCCAGGAGACTGGGGATAGTAGGCCAGGTGACTGCAGGCATTCGGAAGAGGGGGCAGCAAGGCTCCAGAGAAGGCTGATGGAAAGCAGAGATTTTGGGGGTGCCTAGAAGGCCGCAGAGGGCACATGCAGCCCAGAAGACCAGAGGGAATGACCCAAAAAAAAAAATAAATATTTATGCAGGGTTATTTCAGTTTAAGGGATTAATGAGATTTTCAATTTTCTTGGTTTTGGCCAGTGTCTCTGCAGTTTCCACAGACCAATACAAAGACATGGCACCGAGGAAGAGCAAGCTGTCTAAGGAGGATGCCTACAAGGCCATAATGGAGCTCATGGAGAAGGCCAACAGAGTGTGGCAGATGGTGGAAGGAGGAGAGGTGGGGATATCCAGGGAGAAACGGAAAGCGGGAAAGGGAAAAGGGGTGATGGGAAGAGGCCAGCAGGGAGACCAAGCAGCCCTACAAGATTGCAGCCCCCGACAGGGGTACCTTCCAGATCAGCCAACCCAGTACCATTGCAGCCCCAGGTCCCTCCCCAGTCAGTACCTCCCCAAGAACAGGTGGCGGTTCTTGCAGTGGAACCCAGACCGGATCCCCTGAGGACACCAGCCCTCCCATAGCCAACAGTACAACTGGACAACTCTTGGTATCCCGAGTCCGACAGGCCACAAGAAACCAACAAGGCAACAGGTAAATAGCTGGGGCGGTAGGAGAAAGCATAAAAGAATACATACTGTAGGTCAAATTATTGCAGCACTCGGGTCAGGGGGGTTGGGTCAAATGGAATCTGCAGTGGCAGAAATTAGGTCAGATACAGTGACAGCAGTAGGGGATGAGAAAGGGGTGGGAAAGACAGGAAAAGCATAAAGGGAGATAGGAAGCCCAGGAATGCGAATAGGGGAGCATGTACCATTGACCACAAAAGAGAAGATTTGGAAGGGCGAGTACGTGGACATATTGCTTTAGTGAGCTGGGAGGCAGCAGCAAAATATGAGGAAACTGAGAATACAGGGAAGAGTGAGACGACGGCAGCAGTGGTTTTGTTGGGCAAGAAAAAGGAGGATAAATTTATCAAAGGAAAGACATGGGATGGATGGTTTGTAGGTTTTGTTACTTACTGAGCTATAGTGCTGGAAAAGAAACCTGAACTGGGCATACCATTGATCACGTATTCCCAATGTTGTTCTGCATGTGCTCGCCAAGTGTGACCCCCCACATTTTGAACAGGCATGCCAAAAATGGCGCTTGGGCCAAAAGCAGAAAGCCCTAAAGCCATAATGTACATCAGCCATTTGTAAAACTTCAACTGGGTACAGTGTCACAACACATTCATTGACTGGAACAACTTTTGTAGGGAAGTTTGTGTAGAAGTTATGAGACAGGACCAATAAAAATTGGAGGAAAAGGAATTACAGTTGAATTTGACGAATCAAAGTTTGGTAAAATATAACTGCAGATGCAGTGGGGATGGTACATGGGTATCTGGTGGAACTAAAAGGGAATAATTTTTTTTTTAAATAATTGAGGAGAGATCAGAAGAGACTCTTATCCCAATCATTGAAGCAATCCATGAAAAGGGTTTGGAAATAATATTAGATCCGTGGAGGGCATACTACTCACTGGATGAGACTGGATACCAAAAAACAGTGAATCATTATTCTGAATTTGAAAACCATGTAACTGAAGCTCATACCAATACCACAGAGTTCACCTGGAGAGACTTCAAAACATCTCTTCTGAAATCAGGTACACAGAAAACTCTGTATGTGTCATATTTTGCAATATAATGTATCAGGAAGAGATGTGCCATGAGTGGGGTGCAAGAAAATTTACAGTATTCCTAGCTTACCACCGGATACCCTTTTAGCCACAATGGACATAACATCTCTCTATATTAATATTCTGCACATGGATGGCATTTCAGCCTGCCTTAAATACCTGCATGAGAAAGGATTGGTCCAAAACATCAACACTGGAGTCATGGGTAAACTTACTGAATTCATTCTGACACATAACGACTTCAGCCTTAAAGGTGAACATTATGTTCAAACTATGGAAACAGCAAAGGGCACTAGGATGGCTCCACAGTATGCTATCTTTTTATGATGAATTTGGAGGAGGACTTTTTAAGGCACTGTATACATAAAGCACTCACTTATTTCCATTACATTGATGATTTGTTTTGTAACTTGGACAGAGGATACTGACACACTTGAGGATTTTCATCAGAAGCTTAATAACCTCCATCCAACTATAAAGCTTTCCCTGGAATATTCTGCCACCAGTGTACATTTTCTGGATACCACTGTCACTATCAAGGATGGAACACTACATACATGTATTTACAGGAAACCAACAGACAGACAGGGATACTTACACAGGAAAAGTAACCAACCGAGCTACACAAAAATCATTAGTCAAGCACTTCGGTATTACTGCCTCTGCTCAAATGAGAAAGACAGAGACACATGTGGCGATGTTGAAAAACACATTTATTAAGCAGGGATACATGTCCAGAGAAATTGACAGAGCAGTGGAACACAGGTCCCAAGAGAACAAATACTGCAATATAAGGAAAGGACCACTGCCAACAGAATACCCTTAGTAGTCACGTATCACCCTGACCTTGAACATCTATATAAGATTATTGAGGACCTCTATCCAATAATTAGTGAGGATGAAACCCTTAATTGTATTTTTCAAGAACTACAACTACTATCTTTTAAACAACCACTTAATTTAGCCAACCTGATTATTAGGAGTAAACTTACTAACATACTAAAATGTCAGCAGAACAGGCCTAATGGTCTTTTGTGTCTGCTTGTTTGGTCAGCCTCCACCCTGGGAGCTGACCTTGCTGCCCCCCTCTCTGGCTTCCCTTCCCAGTCCCGGATATTCTCACTGCACTGGTTTTTGCTTCCAGAACCCTTCCCCTGTACCTGTTCCGCCTCCTCTTAAACCCCTCCACTGTCTCTGCCTCCACCAGCCCCAAAGGCTGTGCATTCCATGGCTCCACCATCCTCTCAGTGAAGTAGCACCTCCTCCTTTCTCCCCTGAATCTTCCCCCTTGAACCAGAACATAATACCATGACATCATATGGTACATGACCCTGTCATCAATTCAGATGTTAGTCATGTAAGCTGATTTCCAGTTCAAATTGTGTGGTTACATCACAAAACACAATTCAGGGTACAGGGGAATTATACATGTACATCAAACAATGTTGTCAGTTTCATCCAGTGCAAGAAATGTCCTTGCACAGGTTACGTGCTGGAGACAAAGCAACAACTCTGCACTAGAATGATTTCACACAGGCATTCTATTAATATGAAGATGACTGACAAACCAGTAGCACACCACTTCTCCCAGGATGGCCACTCAACCTCAGATATGTCTGTGATAGTCTTCAAAGGACATTTCAACAGTACACAACAGAGACGGGCTTCTGAAATTATATTTATTTTACTTCTCAATATGGTGGCAGATGGAACGAACATTGATGTGGGTTATATGACACATTATTCCACTTAAACAAACACAGACCTTTACTTTAAAAGATGGACATAAATGCTTTAGTTCTTCAGCAAGACTTTGATTTTGTTAGTTTCTGGTTATCTACATGTTGGCTTCTCAGTTTAACACTGTGTGAATGTATGTGTGTGTTTATGTGTGTTGTGTGTGTGTTTTGTGTGTTTTGTGCGTTTGTGTATGTTTTGTGTTTGTGTGTGTGTTGTGTTTGTGTGATGTGTGTGTTTTGTGTGTGTGTGGTGTATGTGGTGTTTGTTGTGTGTGTTTTGTGTTTGTGTGTTGTGTTTGTGTGTTGGTGTATGTGTATGTACACATTATATGTGGGGGAGTGTGGCAAGGGGCAATTCTTACATGGGTAACAAGATGTTTTTTGTGGGTATAATGGGTGTGGTTATTGTGGTGATATTGAGGAAGGCTTTCATTCTGGCAGATGACATAATGATGTTACAGTGGCTAGGACTCTTAGTTCTCATATCTAGTGAACATGTGCTTCCTTCTACTAGTTGTCAGTGGTTGGATTACATACTGCCATTTTTTTTTAATTTGTTCATATTAAGATGCATATCTCATTTACTTGGGGGTTCATAAAATGTTTAATTCCTTTGGGTAAATATTACAAAGATTGTTGTGAATTATGATGTATTAGGACTCTTGTACATACAGTATATCTCATACCTACTAGTTCTCTTTCCCAGGGGAAAAGGTGGAGTGGGGAGCTGGGGGATTTTATTCCTATGAGCTTTTATTTAGATTTGTTAGACTGATTCTGTACATGTTTGTTATATACTGACACTCTGTTGAAATCTGTCCATATCCAGCTCATGGTCTCATTTTCTTGGGGGTCCTTGACAAGTAGTTTTGTTTTTTTTTTTTTTTAATTTGGCACTTATACTAACAAATTAAATTATCATGTATTAAATCCTGTTACAACACTGAAGGCTTTAACATTTATGTAATGTAATAACTGTTTCAGAGTATAGTTGAGAAAATGTCTCAAGCTAAGTTCTATATTACATTATATTACTCACTTTGAGTAAACTTCATTGTAAACTCTCTGTATGCCATATATGTATGTGTGTGTATATGTATGAATTTATGCATACATATCTGTGTATGTGTATGCATATGTGTGTGTGTATGCATATGTGTGTGTGTATATATATTTATACAACTTATGTGCTGGGATAAATGCCAGTGTAAAAAGTAATATTTGTAGAAGCCAGTGAAGATAACACTGATATCTTCATGTTCCTATATGTCATCATGATATCTCAACACTCCTATATGTCATCCTGTTATCTTTTAAACTCCTCTACGTAATCTCTAAGAAATCCTATTGGTCCCCACAGGAAATTCAGCTGTTCTAAAGCTCTGCCTTTCAATTACCTCACCCGTCCCCCTACCAATGCGACTCTTACATCTGGTTGACCCTGCCATCAGTTTAAAAGCATGTTTAATTAAAAAAAAACTTATCTGGTTGATCCTGCCGTTTTGCCCTAGTCTCAATAAAACAGTTTAATTCCCGACGTCCTTAATTTGCAGTGTGATCGAGCGGCTTCAGCATGTTACAGTGAGTACCTCACACCCATCTAAAACAAAGCACTGTCTGTTCAAAATCGTAGAAATGCAGTATTTTTTTATTAATTTTCCTGGGCTTCCTAAGTAAGAAACAGGCTGCAATTAAAACCGAACAAGCGAGGAACTCGGCATATCGGCGACTTCAGAAGTGACAGTAAGTGCGGCGAGTGTTACTAGCAGCACTGACACTCGTGCTTGCCTCACTATCGCAAACTGGCTCTGTCTGAGATCCTGCTCTCTGTTCAGTTTTAACTGCAGCCTATTTTACTTAGCAAAACCCAGGAAAATTATAAAAATACTGCATTTCTATGATTTTGAATAGACAGTGCTTTGTTTTAGATGGTGTGAGGTACTCACTGTAACATACTGAAGCAGCTCAATCACACTCACAAATTAAGGACATCAGGAATTAAACTGTTTTGGACACAGGAGAAAAATGGCAAGATCAACTAGATAAGATTTTCAACAGCTTAATAAATTTCTAAAAGTCACAGAGCTTTTCTTAATTTACAAAGAGAGTGTTTCTTTTCAATATCTGCCCACTCCTCACTGAAAACCCTTTGGTCAAGCTACAATTTATACTACAACCTCAGTGAGACCAGTGGGAAATAACAATCAACCAAATAATGGAATTTTAATCATCATATCTTTACCAGTTATGACAGGAGCAATGCAGGGGAGGGAGGTGCTCCTATTTCTGCCTCATAACTTATATGTAGTATTGTTGTTAAGTATCCGATGTTGTGAGTTCTGCAGTGAGTGGGGGCAAAACATATCTAGGAGTCATGTTGGGGCCCAGCACATAAGTAGTATAAACCGAACATGACGACAGGCCCGACTAAGATATCATATTACCTCTCGAGGCCAATGACATCAAGATATTTTCAATTTGTGGCTTCGCCACCATGAGATATCATGATATCATTGGCCTCTCGTGAAGATAAATATGATATCTTCAGTCGGGCATTGTATATCCCCTATATATATATATATATGTGTGTGTGTGTATATATATATATATATATATATATATATATATATATATATATATAGTAATGAAAAAACTCCATTTAATGCATCAGTTAAGGTTGTCCCAGAGATACAAAAGTGAGAACATTTGATATTGGGGTTCCCACCTCCTTGCACCCCACCCCCACCAACAGACATTGGGGTGTGCATTGCAGTCATTGGTCCTAACTCTCACCCCATCCCATGTGCAAACAAGATGAGTTGGTGCAGTACAGGAGAATGTCGTGAGAGTTAGGACCGATGACCCCAAAGCACACCCCAATGCCTGTTGGTGGGGGTGGGGTGAAACTGGGGAGGGAACCCTAACATCTAATTTCCTCACTTTTGTTGCTGTGAAACAACCCTAATTTATGCATTAAACAGAATTTTTTGTTATGAATGTTCCTTCCTTTTGAGAATATGCACTATAAAGAGTGAAGTAACGGCAACACAAACACTAACGCTCAAGGTGATGCAAATGTAAATGATAATGCAAATGGTAATACAAACACAAGCAAAAACATTAATGAAAACAAAAATGCAAATGCAAGCACATACGGAAACACAAACCGTAACACACATGGGCACGGTAATGTAATTGGAAATGCAGACACTTATGGTAACAGCAACGATGACACCAAGGGGAAACACAAACAGAAACATAAATGCAAATGGAAGCATGTATGCAAATGCAAATGGAATTGCACATGGTGATGCAAAAGGAAAAACGTAAACAAAAACAGTAATGGAAATGCAAATGTTAACAGCTACACAAACAAACACAAGCACAAACGAAAACACGAAGGGTTATGCACACGGTGGCGTAGACAGGAACGGTAACAGAAATGGAAATGCAAGCATGTACGGAAATGCAACTGGTAAGGTGCACGGTCGTGGTACTGCAATAAGAAATGCAAATGCTAACGGTAACAGCAACGATGATGCCGAAGAAAATACAAACACAAATGGAAGCGCGTATGCAAACACAACTGGTAATGCACATGATGATGCAAAAATGAAACTCAAACAAAAACAGTAATGGGAACACAAATGCTAACAGTAATGCAAATGCAAATGCAAATGAAAACGCAAAGGGTAATGCGCATGGTGACATAGACAGAAATGCTAATACAAATGATTATGGAAACTCAAGTGGAACGCTAACTGTGACAGTAATGAAAGCACATACCTTTTTTCACCAACAGCTGCATAGAGAAACACAGTGAATACAAAGAATGTATGCATAACTATGGGCCTCGGAGCAGAAAATGAGCATGTGGAATACTAAATGGCTTATATCTCAGGAACCGTATGATGTAGAAAGAAATTTAAATTTCATATAAATTGTGACTTTCCTAGCTAGTTTTGTACTTAGCCCACTAGTGGGGGATAAGCATTTTTCAGATAAAAAGTCCGTATCTCAAAGCATTTCCGAGATACAGGCCTTGAAAGGCGCGGTGGACGCCATAATGTTAGTCTATGGGGAAAAAGTGTCAACTTACTTCAGAGTATCATGACTTTGCATCCCTGTAACATTTTGTCACCAAACCACCAAAAAAGGCACACCTGTGGGATGTTGGCTTTCTTCCCTCCATATTTCAGCCCAAAACACCAAACTATTCTTTTGCAGCAGGGTGGAAAAGAATTTCTGTTATTTTGGCAATAGTGTCGCAAAGTAGTGTCGCAAATCACAACACTTTCACAAAAAAAAAAATCATGAAAGTGTCGCAAATGTGACACAGCTTTGTTACACTACAGTTTACACAATTTCAAAAACATATTTCTGGAGTTTTTAACCCCCCCAAAAAAGACATGGCTAGCATCCTCAGGGTCCGACTAGGTGAACACAAAAATAATTATGTCCCTAGAGGGTCCAAAATTTAAATGCCAAGCATTTCAAAGACCACTAACTGGAAAAAAAAATGGCTGACTCACAGCACTACAGGGGTCATTTGCGACACTAAAAACTGCATTTGCGACATTGCCAAACTTTTTATTAACTTTTCCCATTGACTATAATGGGAAACTTGTTTTTTGAATAACTTTTGAACCATTTAATATTTTTTCATGAAATCTTTGAAAGGTACATCGTGGACCCCGACTACATGTTTCCTGAAGATTTTAGGCCTGTCACTGAAACAGTGCAACCTGTAGGCGCGAGCAAAGAATGCAGAAAAAAGTGTAAAATGTGCTACAGAATATGACTTTATAACTCCGCAACTGTATATCTAACCAATACAAAACTTGGAAAATCCGGAGATCCATGGTACTGCTCCATTTCTGCCAAATTTCAGGTTAATCCGTCATATGGTGGCAAAGTTATTAAGCTGCATAATTTCACACTTTACCCTAAAGTGGGGTAATGGGGTACAGAATTCTAACTATAGTGGCACTGCGTGCCACTATAATGTGTATATGTATATATATATATATATATATATATTATATGGGATGCATGATGGACATGAGTGTGATATGGAAAATATTTTCACTCCTCTAGAGTGACCTCTGAATACTCACGAGTAGCAAAGCCACAAGTGAGGTTTCAGAGGTCACTGTACAGGACTGAACATATTTCCTATATCACATGAGTGCCCATCATGTATCTGATATATACAATGGGGGCCTTATTGCTGCAAAATGTACCATTTGTGTGGCTTTGCGTGGCTTTGAGTGGTATGCCCAGCTTTGCTCGGCTTTGCGCGGGTGTGATAAATGTCAGGTATTATTTTTATCGCACCCTGGTGAAAATGACATAATTTATCACACTCATTTACCACTCACCCCATTGTGTGTGTGTGTGTGTGTATATATATATATATATATATATATATGTGTGTGTGTGTGTGTGTCTGTATGTATGTTTATATGTCAGTATGTTTAATTTGTGGTTTGTTTTCAACTTGCAATAAGGCCTCATTTCAGCATTTTGCCTTTCATTATCTGTTCTTTAAAACACAAAGACACTTGCAATAACAGTTGTAAGCTCATCTTACATGTATTAGAGAATGGTATCCCCATTTTTTTTTTTTGCTAGTTTTGTTTTTTGTCAGGGGAATGCTTTCTTGAAGCATACTGAGACATTTTAAAATGTATGTGAGAAGAACTCTCTGATTGTTGATATTCCTTTATAACCTTTGACCTTCAGGGGCTTCTCACCTAAATGCGTACTGGTGTTAATTAGCATCTCTGATGTAATCTTCTGTTATGTATTAAATGTATATGTTAAATCAAAGATAATTATTTATGTTTTTTCAACATTATCTGCGTGTTAATAGCATGGGATTTTCTAAATAACTGTCAAAAAGCTTCTGAAGAAGGACCCAGTTGATCTGAAAGCTAGAGCACTGTTTTCTTTTTTTATGTAACATCTATGTTGGTCCAATAAAAGGTATCAAATAATTTGCTTCTGGAGCAGTATTCCTAAGTAACATTAGCTGAGTTTATAACCCAAACCAGGACAGGATGTATTGGCAGAATACAGTACTGCACAGTCATCACTATTAAAGAACATACAATCACACCATTGATCATGAATTGTAAATATTGTACATTTAGACTCATTTTTATTTTATTTATATAGTTAACTGTCCTCAATACAGTGTTTCCTGCAGCTGAGTGAGGTAAGGTAAGCATGGTATTTATTGTTATGTAGCACCCATTCCATACAGCTCAGATCACTTCAAGTATTCAGGACATTTTCAATAAAGACATAAAACTGCAAGATAAATTAAAACAATAATAAGTAACCTAAAACACCAGGCATGTGTTAACTCATCCCGTTTATGTCATATGCTAATGGATTTTCAACCCCTTTTTGAAATCTTCCACCTATGTTAAGCTTCTCATTTGGTACAGCAAGATGTTCCATAGGGAAGATGCTGCTACCATAAAGGCTGTTTTTTTTTCAGAAATCATTAAACAAGCCCTTGGGACAACCAGAAACGTATCCTTGGTGGAGCAGAGGGGTGATAAAAGCATACCATGCTAAGTGGTCTTTAAGATAGTCATGTCCCAATCCATGCAGAGTGTTTTAAGTTAAAAAATAGAACTTAATACCACTGTGACCTTCTAAATACAGTAAGAACGTATCATTTATTGCATGTAATCTTGTACATTATTTGTTTTCATATCGGGGGCTTCAACCCCTGAACCCACACCCCACTTCACCCCATCAAATCTCTACACCTCCACCTAACATACACTCACCATCTAGTCCCAAACGGTTTACCTAAAACAATTTGTATTCACAACACTGATGTGTAAAGACTGCTTAGAAGTTATCAATCCTCAAATTATTAAAATTGCCGTACTGGAACCCAGTACCAGTTCTGAATTACAGTTATCAGTAAAGTCACATTTGTAATTACAGCCAGAGCTGTAGTCAAGTTCCTCATCAGCAGAGCAACTTCTTCATTGCAATGACTTCTAATGTGTTGTCAAAGCAAAGCATCAGACTGTCGTGCTTCATGGAGTGAATTTTGATGTTGTGTTGACTCAAATCCAGAAGTTAACTGCTAGGATATGCAGGAGAGGCACATTGTGCACTAAATCTGGAGACTCTGGCATGGTCCTTATCATGAGGAGAATTTCTTTTTCTTTCTAGTTATTTGGAAATAGGTTTTGCAAACTTTCTTTGGGGAAAATGCTCTATACAGCCTAACCTGACAGACATACTGATTTCCTTTCATCTAGTATTTGACCTCTCCAAACCACCGTCGTGAAAAAAAAAAATCTCATGAAACAGAATGATTGCAAAGCTGTCAGAGTGAATATTACTTTCTGATCAATGTTTTTGAACTTTTTAATGCATGCTTGCCATGTTTATATTGATGCAACATGTCTCGACAACATGAAAGAACCTGATATTTGCCACTACCCTAGAAGGAGAAGAACAGAAAGATGGGTATTCATAGCGGAAGAAGTCACTTTATGTGGGACTGACCAGGGCACTACTTTTGGGTCTCCTAATGCAAGCTATTCAGCCAATACTGTAACTAATGAATTTTTAAATACTGCAGTAAAATAAATATAACTGATGTAGTGTTGAAATGTAAGTATGAACGATATAACTGGCTACCCCTGTAGTTCATCAATTAGTGTGTATCTTGAAATAATAATGGGCACCACTGTGTAACACTATTGACCCACAGAGTCATCAATTGTGAGACAATACAGGCATTGAAAGACTTGTAGTGATGTGGCAGAACTGCTTTATTTAGGGGTGCATTGGCGCATTTATGTTAAACTATGCTTTTTAGTTACTTATATCTCAATTTTTATCTTGCATAATTGCATGCAGTTTTTTTAAAATGTGTATTCTGGTCATGATATCTTGATCTGCCAGCTTTGGGGAAATTTGTTTTTGGAGGATTACATGTCAACAAACCTTAATCTTGACTGAATGGGGTGATAGGGTGTGCTGCAACCGTAGTCACCAGGTGCGGGAGACTGCCAGCCTCCCCACCCCACCCCCCATTAAGTCATAAGATGGAAGTATGAGTGAAAAGCAGGTGCTAGGAAGAGGGGATGGGGAGGTGTGAGATTAAAATGGCTCATCAGTGGTAATGGTGTACAGGGGTCATGATGGAAGGTGGTGTCATTAAATGCAAGGAGCCTTGCAAACAAGATGGTGGATCCTTAGGCACTGATGGCTGAAGGAGACATGGACATAGTGGCCATCATAAACATGTGGGCCACCCAATACCATGACTGGAACCTCATGGTCTCTGTGTCTAGAACTTACCAGAAGGACAGAGAGAAGAGGGAAAGGGGAGCAGTAGCTTTATTTGTGAGGGAAGGTATCACATGTACCAGGGAGGAGGAGGTGAGGGTAAGACTGAAGCCTTGTGGATATAGCTTCAGACCACCCAGGGGAGAAAGGTTAGAATGCAGTGGCTTACAGACCACCTTCACTGGACAAGGAGTTGGACAGAGTGCTAGGTGGCACATTAGAATGGAATGTAGTACAGGAAACATAGTCATAACAGATGATTTCAATCTACTTGGAGTAGACTGGAGCCAAATCAAGTCAACATTTATTTATATGGCACCCAATCCCAGATGCTCTGGGTGCCTTACATAAAACAGGCAGGGTAGTGCAAATAATTAAGTTACAGATACATTTACATTAAAATATAGCATACAATCCACCATAAAAATAAATACTATCTTAAAAGCATAAAAAGATAAAAACAGCTCTGATTAGTCCAGGTAGGCTAGCATAAAAAGATGAGTTTTTAGACCCCTTTTAAAAACCTCCACCATAAGGGCCTCACTAAGAGATGGAAAGTGAATTACAGAGGGCCGGTCCAGTTACTTCAAAAGCTTGATCACCTGATGTTTTTAACCTGACCTTCAGAACTGTCAGAAGGCCCCTGGTGGAGGACTGGAGGGAGTGGTGTAAGAAGGCAGGTAACAGGTGATCAGCCAAGTAGCCAGGTCCCAGTCCATATAGGGCCTTATAGGTGAGCAAGCCCATCTTGAAGAGGATCCTTTTTGTCCAATGGTGAGTATGTCCAGGAAAAAGAAGTGTAAGACCCTCTTGCAGGTGGCAACCATGACACAGTGTGGTTCTTTCTAAGTCTGGGCAAGGAAATCACCAGGATTAAAATGAGGGTAGTGGACTTAAGGAAGACTGATTTTTGGAAAGGGAGATGAAATCCTAGAGGGGCATCTTGCCAAAATCAGTCTGGAGATGGAAGTAGAGCAGAAATAGTCCATTATAAAGATGGGTCTGATTGAGGCCACTAATATGTGTACAAAGGCCCACAGCAAGAAAGCCAGGATCAAAAAACTAAGCTGCTTCAGCAAAGAGGTGGCTTCAAAAGTGATGGAAAAGAGAGCAGCCTTTCATAAGTACAAATGTATTCTGAGGAATGCAGACAGGGAGGTTTACTCAGTGAAGTCAAGAGAGGCAAGCAGAGTGGTCAGGGCAGGAAAGGCCATGAGGGAACTAAAGGTAGCTCAGGGGATAAAATCAAGGAAAAGGACTTTTTGTACACATGTAAGGGACAAAAGGAATATCAAGGATGAGATTGTTAGATTAAAGTGGGAGGGAGGATGAGTGAAAGGTAATGAGGAACAGGCAGAGGCACAGAATGAGTACTGCAGCTCAGTTTTCACTAGGGAGAAGAATGGACCAATACCAGAGGGAAAAACAAGGGTTTGGAATAGGAAGGCTGGTGAAACAGATGGAGCAATTCTGGAGGACAAGGTTTTAAAGGGCCTTATGGCCCTCGGGATGAACAAAGCTCCTGGATCAGATGGCATGCACCCAAGAGTTCACAGGGAATTGGTGGAAGTTCTGGCCAGCTCCTTAGCGGTCTTGTTTAACACCTCACTAGAGATAGAGTGTATGCCTCAGTACTGGAGAAGAGAATGGCACATATGGTACCTCTTTACAAGAGTGGACCCAGGGATGAACCAAGAAACTACAGACCAGTCAGCCTTACCTCCATTGTAGGCAAATTAATGGAGACTATACTAAAGGAGAGACTAACAGACTTTCTGGAGGTTAATGATCTCCAGGATGAAATGCAATATGGGGTTGTCTTAATGAGATCCTGCCTGACCAACCTGATAGAGTTTTTTAATTGGGTGACAGGGACTGTGGACATGGTCCAGGCAGTTGATGTCCTGTATTGGGATTTCAGCAAGAGCACGAACTTGATGCAATGTGGGAGACTACTCAGTAAGTTGCAGGACCTGGGCGTTGAGGAGAAGCTGGTGGGGTGGGTCAAGAACAGGCTACGAAGCAGAAACCAGAGGGTGGTAGTGGTGGGAGGACTCTCAAAGCCTAGACCAGGGTCCCACAGGGCTCACTGCTTGGCCCAGTGTTGTTTAATATATTTATCAGTGATATAGCAGATGGGAACAAAGGTAAAATCTGCCTGTTTGCAGACAACACTAAGCTCTGTCAGAGAGTGGACACAGAGAGGGGAGACAGGAGCTCAGGGATGCCCTGGCTAGGCTTGCAATGTGATTGGGTATCTGGTAGCTAGGGTTCAATACCAAGAAGTGAAAGGTCATACACTTGGGAGATAAGATCCCAGGAGACAGTTACTTGGTGGGAGGGGTACAGGTGTCCAGTTATGAGGAAGAAAAGGACCCAGAGGTAATCATCACAATGGACGTAAGGCATTTTGTGCATTGGTGTAAAGCAGCAGCCAAAGCCAACAGGATGCTGGGATGCATCATCAGAGGAATCACCTCCAGGAAAGGGAAATTCATTCTGCCATTGTACAGGTCCTTGGAGTACTGTGTGCAGTTCTGGTGCCCATTTCTGAAAAAGGCCATCTCATTACTGGTGGGGGGAGGGTGCAGCTTACGGCAACCAAGATGATCCAGAGCCTGTGGGACAAATCCTATGAGAAGAGGCTGTGGGATCTCAATATGTGTTCCTGGAAGGACAGAAGAGAGAGAGGTACTTTAAAGATATAAACAAGGTTAGTATGGATGGCATATTCAATCTCAGGAAGAATGGATCCACTAGGGGTCAGAGTCTAAAACTGGAGGGGGGACGTTCAAAGGGAAATGAAAATGCACTCTTTTATAGAAAGAGTGGTGTCCAAGTAGAACGAACTACTGGAGGAAGTGGTATCATCAAAAACAGTGGACAGCTTTAAAAGGGGTTGGAACAGAGTGAAAGGGAGAGTCATAATAGGTGGGAAGATGGGTAGAAGGGATGAGAGAGGGAAGGAGGAAGAGCCTATGTGGAAAAGGGAGGAGAAGCAGTTCCAGTAATAGTAGATAGACTGAAATGGCTTGTTTTGGCTAGCATTTTTGTATGTTTGTATGTTCATACTATTTTTTCTGACAGATAGTGGAGAAAAAACTTGAATTTATCCAAATTAGATCAGTTAAGCTTGATTGATGGGCCTCTCTTAACCATATGTGCAGATCACATCTGAATACACGCTGAAAAAAGTTGCATTTTCTCAGGTGTATTTCTTTTTTGTATTAAATATTGTTATTGATTATATATTAAAAAATAATAATTCATAGCACAAAAAGGCAGTACAAATCAAATATATACTTACATGTGTACACCACATCTAAACATGAAGAAAAAAACTGATAAACTATGCCTAACATAATATCTTTTCCCAAACAGTTGTGAGGGAGAATAATAAAATATTTAAGCATAATGAAATATATATATAATTTCCAGATTAATTCAAGAGCAGAAAAGTTATTCTGGTTTAAGTACTAATGCAGTTCCACCCGTCCCACTCCACAAACACTATATTAAACCATTAGGTAGAGTTGATGCTTAACGTCACAAAAATGTGGAAATGAAATCCTTTGGTAGAAAGTTCACGGAGTCTTGGTGAATCTATAGCATGGTGTTTCTAGGGGTTTGAATGCTCATGTTATGCAGTGTTTGAATTGTCATATCTTTGGTACTCTTTTCTGCCCACAAGGCTCACTGCCCAGTATGAACCCTCTTCCAGGCACCCACAATCTAGTGCTGTTCCATGCTAATTTAGCTTGTTCCTGCTAGAGGGCTCACTGTGGCCACCAAGGGAGAATTGAAGTGCACAGGTGGAAGTGGCTTCTGAGGGAGCAGGGCTGCTGTACATGGACAGGTGGCATGAGGATGCATATGGGATCCATAATCTGGCATGGCAAGTGCCCCATTTCATTGTTCTGACTGCCACAACTACCTTCCTGTGTGATTATGTCCTTGAGGCCTTGGGAGACATATGAAAGTGTGGTGTCACCCATGCTGTCAAATGCACCTCCAGAATGTGACATCTTTGAGCTGTTTTTGTAGTGGCTCAGCATAACACTTCCTATCTGGTTGGAGAGTATCCAATGTGACACTCAGAAACTCGCCCTGTAGACATCTATCCCAGACATTCTGGGTTTGTGGTGACCTTGACTGCAGGCATGTTAGTGTGGTCCTCCACTACTTTCTAAGTGGTGTGTGTGTGTGTGTGTGTGTGTGAAGGAAGCGGAGGGTTGGTTTACCATCATAGCCAGTATGACTGGTTTGCACCAGTCAAACACAAATTAAAGTTTGTAGTGGTTTGTTCTGTAAAATAACAAGTCTATATGCACTCAGGTTTCTACAAAGGCTCCACACTTATTCAAAGTACCACTTTCTGATTTTTATTTTTAATATAGCAACTTAAAACTATTTTCCACTTTTCTTTTAGACTCTTTCATTACTGTGTACATCTTTTTTTGTGGAAACTACAAAAACATTACTTTCATTCAGAAAAGTTTCAAAGTTACTTTTCTACAGTCATTGTACCTGTTTCTCCAAATTAAAGTTTGTCCTGAAAAGTTGGTGACAGTTGGAGGTGTTCGATTCTCCAGTGGAACTGAGATTGCAGCTATATATTTATTACTTGTAGTTTAGGACAGTAGATTAGGTATGTGTGAAAACTCTGTGTTTGGAGGAGAAGGCTGGGGTATAACCCCAAATCCAACTTAACATATTTGTTGGCCAGTTCCATCAAGCTTTCCAGTAGGGATATTGAAAGTGCATACCCAGAGGCAGACAGAGAAACAAGGCAAGAAAGGGATATACAAAGGTTTTTTTCTCACCAAAGCATGTTTTGTTTATGTAAAGTGGAGCTCGACAGGATAAAACCCACTATCTCAGCTTACCGAATGACAAAAAGGATTAACTGCCTTTGGAATTATCTTTTTTCCTGCAGTACCTCTGCTGTAGAATACTGAGGTAATGCTTTGCAGCCTGGTGGGCTCCATTGTAGGGAGAGAAATGCATAACACTGTAAACCTTTGTTAGACTTAATTAGTGTGTTATGTTGTACTTTTAAACTGTTTGCCTTTGAATTTTTGTCACACATACACAAAGGCTCATGTGCACACACACACACACACACACACACACTGCAGTGCACCATTTGTGTTTAGTTTCCTATCACATGATCAAAGTCTTCATACAAACGCTTTTTTCGTAAGATGTAATTTTGCTGTGAAGACATTTTTTTTTCATGTAGCTTTTTGCTCCTCTGTGGCCACCTACAGTATGCCTTTCATCAGGCCTCTTTAAGCTCCCCAATCCTGTCAGCCTCTTCCCCATTATCTTACTGGTGTGGATCCACAAGAAGCAGAGTCTGAGAGTTTTGGGGGCCAGCACACATGACCATGGGGAGACATAGGCTTTTTCTGTTTTCTTCTGTCCCGACCACCAGGCTGCGGATTATACGGCTGGTGCACGCATGTAGAGGTGCACGTGTGCTCTCAGAACCACATTCTCCTTCCACGCTCCCAATGTAACAGTCCTCCAGACCTCTGCTCTGACACCCATCCTCCACTGGTTGTCAGCCAAGAGTGAGGAAACTTACCTTCCCAATCTGGGAGATGAAGGCTGCCCAGTGGATGCTATTATCATCTCCCAGCCATACCCCCCTTGCCAACCCTGGTGACCTGAGCTCACTCCCAAGCCCTGGTCACTGGTATGGCAGGAGGTGTAGCATTCAGAGCCTCAACCCTCAGCACCACCAAGCTGGACTGGGAAGACAAATTTAATTGGTAGCAGATTATTTTCAACATCTTGTGGAGGGTCTCATCTCCTAAAACAATATCCACATATTATTGATTCCTATCACAACAGAGCATTCATATTTAATTTATTTGTGCCAAAGTTTACATTTGCTTGACAGCAAAGTGCAATCCTGTTTACTTCAGGTCTGTTAAATTGTATATATGATTATAGTGTGCCTGGGCACATTTTCCACAATGGTCAGTATAAACATTCTCTCTGAAAATGTTCAATAGTTGTAAAGTAACTTAATTTCCAATTACATTCACAGACTAACCAGGCTCAACTAGGACTGATACACTTGAACATTTTCTCCTGAATCTGATTCCAAATTTCAACAAAATTTAATTCAAAATTGGTGCAATCAAGAAGTTTTGAATCAATGGCTTCTCTAGAAATTCTGGACAAGCAGGGTTTTGTACCAATGAAAGCCTTTAAATTTGCTGGGGTAACCAACCTGCATATATGTTGTTAAGATATATGCCAGGGACACCCTGCCCATATGAGTTGAACACATGTAATACATTTCATAAAGAAAATGGAGGATGCTTAACCACTCCATTTTGTCAGCCTGTCATACACAAGGATTTGTATACCATGATGCTTTGCATGTGGTTTGAGACTTTCATTTAATTTCATTAAATTTTATTTGTTAACCAGGCTAGGACTCTAGGCCGAAACCCTTTTTCTGGACTGACCTGGACATAAAACATAACAAACATTACATCATAAATATAACATTTACAAAATTTACAAATTACATGAACAATCAGACTATGCTAACAAATGTTGTTCAAACTTAGCTTTAAAACATGAATAGGGCTTAAGTAACCTTAATGAAACTAGTAACCTATTCCATAATGAAGAAGCCTGAATGTCAAATAGTAGTAGGCCATAATTATTTTTAGCACCTTGTACTACCAACGCTACCCCCTGTAATATTCTCAAATTTACCTGAACTTCATGAACCTGAACCAAATCAGACAATGAAGATAAGCCATTCAGATAGATGGCCTGATGAACCAATTTTCCTACAGCAAATTTGTATTTAAACTGGGGCGACAACCATTTCAGTGAAGAATATAAAAGGCAATGGTGGGTCAAAAAAGGTACATACAAAACAAACCTACAAATGTTGTTATAAACAACATTTAGGATTTGTTTCTCTTTGGATCCCAACTTAGCATACAATGAGTAGACATAGTCAAAATGTGGCATTAAGACTTCATTAGCCAATTTCAAGCAAGAATCATAAGATAAATAAGATTTGAATTTATATAATTGGCCCAACCTACAGTGAATTTTCTTTTTCACTGACTTTACCTGGGGAAGATAGGTCAACGAGGGGTCTAAAATAACCCCCAAATACCTAAATTATAATACCTGATCAAGTAAATTCCCCTGAATGTCATGTATAGTCAGGGAGAGATGTTCACCAAGTCTGACAGAACTACCAAACAGCATAGCTTTGGTTTTTCAAATATTTAAAAACACCAAGTTGGTAGTAAGCCAGTGGCATCATTCTTAAACTCATCTTCCAACATCATATTTATGTAATCCAAGGATATTCCTTGACAATACAAAATCAAACCATAAACATACAATAAACATTTACACTTATCAAAAATAGAGGGGACTTGATTAATAAACAATGAAAATAACTGGGATCCATGAATAGACCCCTGAGGTACACCACATGTAGTATAACAAACTGAAGAAGTAATCGAACCAATAGAGACAGACTGAGAACGCTCCTGCAAAAAATCAGAAATAAGATCGACCACAGAAACATCCAGTCCTAGAGCAGCAAGCTTCCAACTAAGCAGGGAATGATTTTTCAAATCAAAAGCCCTGGACAGATCCATGAAAACTACCCCCATTAACATTCCATCATTACAACCTTTAAGGACGGTGTTTGTGAACCTGACCAGGGCTGTACCCTTACCCCTGCCCCATCGAAAACCATGCTGCTCTTCATAAAGGATCTAGATCGCACCCAAAAATTCATTCAACTGACTAATCATCAATCTCTCAAGGACCTCCCCCTGCGGATTTAAAATTGAAATAGGTTGATAATCCTCAACTCCAGTAGGCCTAGCATTGTTAGGGATTGGTACAACCTGGGCTATCTTCCATGATGAAGGAAAGACATTTGCAGAAATGCATAGATTATATACTATACACAAAGCTTCTACAGTAAGTGGGGCAGCCATCTTAATAATCCTAGCATCACACCCACCCCCACAATCGCCAAACTTATCAGGCAAGGAATTTAGCAATTTCAATTCTTCAATGGCAGTAACCCATCTGAATACAAATTGAGATTCTACACCATTCTTCAATTGACTATTAACACAATTTGCTAGACCATTTCTGGGCACAATAGGATAAGTAGTTGGAGACTCAGGAGACAAAACAGGAACATTAATAAAATTCTGATTTAGCAAATTAGCCATGTCAAGAGGATCTAAGACCAGTTGATCGGAGATTTTAAGTGATGTAAGGGATGCCTTAACCTTTGGGGAAACAAGATGGTTAATAGTATCCCAAAATTGCCATGGATTCCTGGATACATTCTCCAATTTAACCTGAGAATAGTCAATCTGAGCTTGTTTCACCTTTCTTGACAACAGTTTCCTAGCTGTCCTATAGTCCTGCAAATACATAGATACATAGATACATAGACAGTGTCGGCAGATAAGGGCCTATGGCCCACCTAGTCTGCCCATTTGAGCTTGTAAGTTCAGTTTGTTTTCCTAGAAGTCTATTTCCCCTTACCCCTGACCTCTAGAATTCCTTTATGTCTATCCCATGCATTCTTAAATCCTGTGATTGTTTCAGCCCCCACCACTTCCTCTGGCAGGGTGTTCCACTTGTCCACCACCCGTTCTGTGAAGAAATTTTTCTCATGTTTCCTCTGAATCATCCTCCTCCATCTCATCCCATGCCTCTAGTCCTGAAACATCTTTTCGCTTAAAAATAGTGTTTTCCTGCACCCTGTTCCTCCCTATAAGATACTTGCATGTCTCTATCATATCACCTCTCTCCTCCTCTCCTCCAGGGAGTACATGTTCAGTTCCTTCAACCTGTCTTCATAGGACTTGTGATGCAACCCATGCACCATCTTTGTTGCCTCCTCTGAACCTTCTCTCACCCTGTCTATGTCCTTACGTAGGTATGGTCTCCAGAACTGTACACTGTACTCCAGGTGGGCCTCACTAGTGTCTTGTATAGTGGAATTATGACCTCCTCTTTCCTGCTGGTGATGCCCCTGCCTACACATCCCAGCATCCTATTTGCTTTACCTGATGCCTTGTCACACTGTTTCCCTACCTTGAGGTCATCAGAGATGACAACCCAAGATCCCTTTCCTGCTTGGTGCATGCTATATCCTCACCCCCCAACTGATATATTGTGCCAGGGTTTTTGTGCCCCATATGCATTATCTTGCACTTCTTTGCATTGAATTTCAACTGCCAAACCCTTGACCATTCTTCAAGTTTCTTCAGGTCCCTTCTCATTCTGTCTACACCCTCTGGTGTGTCTACTCTATTACAGAGCTTTGTGTCATCAGCGAACAGTGAAATTCTGCCTTCTATATCCTGTGGAATGTCACTGATAAAGATGTTGAATAGGACCGGTCCCAGCACTGATCCCTGTGGTACCCCACTGGTTACTCTTCCCTCTGTGGAGTGACAGCTGTTTACCACCACCCTCTGTGTCCTGCCACCCAGCCAGTTACCTACCCACCACACTACTGTCCTGCCCACACCCATATTCCCCAGTGTGTGTAATAGTCTTCTATGTGGCACAGTGCCAAAGGCCTTGCTGAAGTCCAGATAGGCCATGTCCACTGCCCTCCCCTGATCCACCTCCCTAGTCACCCAGTCAAAAAATTCAATGAGGTTGGTCTGACATGACCTCCCCCTGGTGAAACCATGCTGCCTTGGGTCCTGTAGTCCATTGACAACCAGATGTTCCACCAATCTCTCCTTCAGTAGTGCTTCCATAATCTTTCCCACTACCGAGGTGAGG
Source organism: Neoceratodus forsteri (assembly GCA_016271365.2). Lineage (NCBI taxonomy): Eukaryota > Metazoa > Chordata > Ceratodontiformes > Ceratodontidae > Neoceratodus > Neoceratodus forsteri. The sequence goes on along the minus strand of CM057450.1, from coordinate 823,241,417 downwards.
CTGACTGGTCTGTAGTTCCCTGCTTCCTCTTTGTTCCCACTTTTGTATAAGGGACTACATCTGCTGTCCTCCAGTCTTTGGGTACCTCCTGTTTACAGTGATTGGCTGAACAGGATAGCCAGAGGTTCAGCCACCACCTCTCTTAGTTCTTTAAGGACCCTGGGTGCACCCCATCTGGTCCCATTGCTTTATCAGCTCTTATTACTTCCAGTTCCTTCAGGACCCTTTTCGTAAAGGGACTTGTGTCCATTTCTGCACCATTCTCACCCTTGTACTCCCTTCAGACCCATTACCCCTCTTCCTTAGTAAGACTGAGCAGAAATACCTGTTCAATATGTCAGCTTTACTGTTGTCATCCTCCACGTGGCTCCCATCCTCCCCTTCAGTCTCACTATCCCTCCCTTTGTCCTTCTTTTTTCACTTTATGTACCTGTAAAAGGTTTGTCCCCTTTAACCACTGATTTTGCAATGTGTTCTTCTGTCTGAGCTTTGGCTTCCCTTACTGACTTCCTGCCTCCTTTGTTTCTCCTGGTACTTCTCCCTATCCCTTCTGCCTGTGTCTTTTTGTATTGCCTGAATGCAATCTTTTGGCTTTCACTTTCTTTGCTACCTCTTTGGAAAACCATGATGGTCTCCTCTTTTCCTCTTGCTAACCTGCTTATGCATAATTCTGTTGTTCTTATAATCCCCATTTTAAATACTGCCCACTGTTCCTCAATCCCTGATTCCTGTCCCATTCCCCTTAATGCCTCTTTCAAGCATCTCCCCATTTTCCCAAAGTCTGCCCCCCTAAAATCCAGGATACGTGTTTTTGTGTGGTTTGGTTCTGCTCTTTCTGTGATTTCAAACCACAATGACTGGTGGTCACTGTTACCCAGGTGCTCCCCCACTGTTACCCCATCACACTGTCCCTGTTTGTGAGCACAAGGTCCAGTATTGCCTTCTGCCGAGTTGGTTCCATGACCAGTTGCTTGAGGAAGGCACCCTGAAGGGAGTCCAGGATAAATCTGCTCCTAGTTGATGCTGCTGCTGGGATGCTCCAGTCCACATCTGGTATATTGAAGTCTCCAACCAGTACTACTCATCCTCTTGTCTGCCATCCTTGATGGCTAGCATCAGCTCCTATCTGTTTCTTCCTCCTGGGCTGGTGGTCATAGACCACACCTGTGCAGATGGCTGGCCCCATTTTCCTTTCCAGCTTAACCCACAGTATCTCCCCATTTTGTTCCTCCTGGATCTGTGTGTCCTTATGTCATTTTTCACATACAGTGCCACTCCTCCTCCCTTCCTGCCTGCTCTGTCTCTTCTGAATATGTTGTAGCCAGGTATGGCCATCTCCCAGTCATGGTTATCATTACACCAGGTTTCAGTGATGGCCACAATGTCCAGGTCTGACTGTACCATGACAGCCTCAGATCTTCCATCTTGTTGCTAAGGCTCCTGGCATTTGCACATGGCTTTCCATGATTTGACCTCCCTAGACTGCTTCACTGTTCTACTCTAGCCCTTCCTTGGCTGTCATTTATCCCTGGTTCTCCTTGCTGTCTGCCCTTCTGCTGAATTTTGCCCCTTTCTGCTTATCCACCTTTGGACACTAATCTCCATCTTTGCACACTGCTTTGCAGAGATAGCCACTCCTCTGGTTCACTGGTTCCATTATTAGCTGTGGGGGTGAGCAAGTAGGTACCATCCTTGCTGTCCTGCCACCCCTTTGCTAGTTTAAATGCTTGTCAATGTAGCATTTAAACTTATCATTGAGTGCTTGATTCCTCCAGGATGGATGCAGGCGTCAGGCTTGAACAAACCTCCATCCCTCCAGATGGGTCCCCAGTCACCAATGAATCCAAACCCTTCCTCACAGCACCAGTTCTTCAACCATGAGTTAAAGTTCCTGGTGCATGCACTCTATGTTCTCCTTGCCTCTCACAGGTAGTACTTGAGAAAGTGACAGAAGTAGCTACTTGCTTGAGACCCTCCCCAGTTTCCTAAACCTTCCTGAACTTCCTTTGGCTCCCCATTTGCCAAGTCATTAGTACCTAGGTGGATAATGACATCCAGCTCACCCTCCCGTCTTGCCTTCCCAGTGATCCCCAGTATCTTCCTTCCATCCCTCCATGCTGTGGCACCTGTTAGGCACCTCACCTCCCTGTCCTCCCCCTCCTGTGTTCCTAGCTGGATCCCTCTTACGATGGAGTCCCCCACCAGGATTCACTTCCGCCTCCTCTGGGGTCCACTGCTTCCCCCACTGAGGTCACCTCCTTGCCTAACCTCCACATCCTTTCCTTCCACTTCCTGGGTACTTATTTGTTGTCCTATTTGCCAGTGTGGCATATGAGTTCTTGAGAGGAATAGGATCTGGGATGTGCCTCTGCCTGACTGCTCTAACCTCCTGAGCCCACTGTCATCCAAGTGCTCCTCATTCTCGGCATCCTTTGAGGCAGCTGCATTGGACTGGGTGGTCCCTGGATAGGGGTGATGGTACTCCTGACCCAGTTTACTTTTGCTCTGAGTCTGGCTACCTCATCCCGGAGTCCCGAGAGATGCATGCAGATAGGGCAGCACCTCAGTGTCCAGAAGGTCTGCCTGAATATGGCTGCCCCACAGCCACTGCATTGCACCACTCCCCACATTATACTGCAATTCCACTACTTATCTGCTACTGAAGCTCTCTTAGTTCTATTTTTATTTATTTACAGTACTAAAATCTTGTAACTGATCCTCAGATATATATTTTTAAGGAAAAGAAACCAATAAATAAATAAATGAGTCAAAACACTTGTCGTGCTGAGGGTGGTCTTCTTCCCTTATGCCTCTCCTACTACACCTCTTACTATACCCTGTGTTTAGCTCCTCAATCAGATTTATCAGGGCATATAATTAAGAGTTGGGGAAGGGGTGGGGAAAATTTGCAGCAATTAAAGACAGCACAGAATTACACCACCACTATTTTTTAAATTTTCAACAGCCCAAAACAATTATAAGTAAAGACAACACAGAAAGAAAGTATAGTGTCACTACAAGCCTACAATCTAAGTTTAAAAGAAAATACCAGTTACCAGTTACTCTGAAGCACTGAATTGAATATGTTTCTTCCTTCACCTTCTGGCTTCTTCTGAGAAGATGAACTTGTTTGCTGCTTTAACTGTGACTACGCCCCACCTCCAGTTATCACGTAGCTGAGGTCAGAGGCCAGACAATTAACACCCTTCACCCAGCTACAGGACAGTCAGACAAGCCAAGATAAAATTTGCAGCAATTAAAGACAGCACAGAATTACACCACCACTATTTTTTAAATTTTCAACAGCCCAAAAACAATTATAAGTAAAGACAACACAGAAAGAAAGTATAGTGTCACTACAAGCCTACAATCTAAGTTTAAAAGAAAAATACCAGTTACCAGTTACTCTGAAGCACTGAATTGACTATGTTTCCTTCCTTCACCTTCTGGCTTCTTCTGAGAAGATGAACTTCTGTTTGCTGCTTTAACTGTGACTACGCCCCACCTCCAGTTATCACGTAGCTGAGGTCAGAGGCCAGACAATTAACACCCTTCACCCAGCTACAGGACAGTCAGACAAGCCAAGATAAAATTTGCAGCAATTAAAGACAGCACAGAATTACACCACCACTATTTTTAAATTTTCAACAGCCCAAAAACAATTATAAGTAAAGACAACACAGAAAGAAAGTATAGTGTCACTACAAGCCTACAATCTAAGTTTAAAAGAAAAATACCAGTTACCAGTTACTCTGAAGCACTGAATTGAATATGTTTCCTTCCTTCACCTTCTGGCTTCTTCTGAGAAGATGAACTTCTGTTTGCTGCTTTAACTGTGACTAAGCCCCACCTCCAGTTATCACGTAGCTGAGGTCAGAGGCCAGACAATTAACACCCTTCACCCAGCTACAGGACAGTCAGACAAGCCAAGATAAAATTTGCAGCAATTAAAGACAGCACAGAATTACACCACCACTATTTTTTAAATTTTCAACAGCCTAAAAACAATTATAAGTAAAGACAACACAGAAAGAAAGTATAGTGTCACTACAAGCCTACAATCTAAGTTTAAAAGAAAAATACCAGTTACCAGTTACTCTGAAGCACTGAATTGAATATGTTTCCTTCCTTCACCTTCTGGCTTCTTCTCCTAGTGCCTAATAGTTGGGGAAACTTTCTATATAAACTAAGCTGACTTTTTAATTTTCAAAAGAGCTTTCAACTCACCAGTATACCATGGATGTAACATCCCTCAAATACGAGTTACTCGAAGGGGAAACAACTTATACTGGACTTGTAACAACTGGTGACAAAAAAAGTCAACATCACAATCTGGATCTGGTATAGATGACAAATATGACCACTCCAGATTATGCAATTCGCCAAACAAGATCTCAGGTACAATATTTTTAAAATTGCAAAACTACACAAGTCTGGATGGAATTTTGTGCTGTCTAAAATTCAAAACAGCAAATGTAACCTGATGGTCACTAACAGAATCCCCAAGGACTCCAGCCCAAGACACCATACCTACTTGCTTAGTAACAAACCAATTCAGGATAGTATGTTTCATAGAATTCAAATTAAGTCTAGTGGGTTCAGCAGTAAGTTGAGATAATTTATGTGCATCTAACAAGTTTTCAAGGGTACCATCCAAATGTGCCCAATTCAAATTAATATCACCCACAAACACAAAATCATATTTTTGAACAAAAGGGGAAGTCTTATCTAAAAAGTCTTGTACCCCAATTTGCCACATTTTGGGGGGTTATAAAGGGCACCTACGGTCATGTGTTTAGCACCTACTAATAATAACTCAAACAGAATCCAATCATTCTGTATTTCAGCTGATGAACTATTAGATAACTCATTAACTTCAAAATGTTCTAAATAGTAAACAGCCACACCCCCTCATACTTTTGTACCCTTATGATTAGACCTTATGATCTCATATCCAGATAATCCACACATACCATCAGAGACAGTAGGTTTTAGCCAAGTCTCAGTGACTATCACCAGATCTGGTTTATATTCAGGCATTATAAATTCCACGTGAGCCAATTTTAAAATGTATGTGCATGGTGTGAGTAGACAAATAGCAACCACTACCATTTTAGAGGGTAGATAGTGTACTTAAAAGAATGAGGTAATCTACTATGCCAAAACAGGATCACCCATGCTGTCTATCTAAAGCCCATCATGAGTGAAAGGAGGCACACTTTTCTTCTTCTTTTTTTCCAGTTATTTAACCAGGTGAGACACACTAAGCTGAAAGCTTGTTTACAGGTGCAACCAACCTGGGAGCACGAGGAAGTGAAGTGAGTTGCTCAGGATCACACAGTATGCAAGCGGGGGCTGTGGGATTCAAACCGAGGTCTCCAGATTTGCATCTCAGAGCTTTAAACCACTGCACTATACTGCCTCCTTCTTGTTAGCCTAATATGTATACAGTACACCCAACAGAGCAGACATTTTTGCAGTCATGAAGAATAATAATAGGTTTTGCTATTCTTTGGACTACATGACTTAAAAACAACAAGGTGTATTCTGCTACCACAAGTAAGCTGGGTCACTTAAAGCAGCAGTGCAATGAAATTGGGCAACAATTTGACCCTACCTTTTTTCACTATAAAAGACTTCAGGTATCTTTCAGTTAGGTTTGGTGATACAGTTTTCTAATTCCACCAAAATCTGAGTATTTTAAAAATGTTTTAATTGATATTTTGTTCTTATAAAAAAAAAGGTGGCCACCACATTTTCAAGAGAAATAGCACTGTAGACCTGGCAGGAGTTAGGATCGAAAAAAATTAAAAAAGATTCATGGTGTGCTGCATAGGAAGTAACTAGACATGCACATAAGACTGGTATGCTAATGTTTTTCTTAATTGTAGCCGAAACTAGCTTTTTGAGAAAATCATTTTTTGTTGCACTGCTGCTTTTACTTTCATTTCAATGCATGATTTCTTTAATATAAGCATCTGTAGTTTGTTGTTTTGCCCTTTATATAGTTTCTCTCCACCACACCCATACACACTTCATTTAATGTAAAACTGCATAAAACTGTGAAAGAGAGCAAAAATGGGTTTTATGCTTGAAAACCTTGAATCCATTTCAAATCTGACATACAGTAGATTCAGTAAAACCAAAATCCAATCCATCCCCAATTTGCTCAGTAGCGGTAGTCACCATGTGATTTTCCTGTAACAAACAACATGGGAAAACCTTGCAATGCAATTCTTTGCCCAGCAAAACACAATAGCCATTTTGATGTATGGTTCATTGCTTAAATCAAAGCTGTGAAGGGCTACTTCTAAGTTGTTGTTTTTTGTACTCTTTCTCCCTCCAGTATACTGTATATTGTTTGAAACAACATATACCACAGATTTACAGTATATACAAGGCTGTAAATCACTTTCAGGCATCTGCTGAAGCTGATTAACTGCTTGAGCTGTGCCCTCACAGTTTATAATGTCAGCAAAAACCCTCAGGTGATTTGTTGCCCTGTGTCTCACTTGAAAGTACAAAGCTATAATAGTGTGTAGGTAGTTCAACTTTTGGAGTATTAAACCAAACTTTGCATTTTTCATAGTGATTCTTTTTTATTCATTAACTGGTATATATTGTTTTACAGAACAGTTAGGCTAGAAAGCTTCATGTAACAACTTATGAGTTAATAAGTATTCAGACTTAAATGCCCTGCTTCTTGATCACCTACCTTCATGTTTTTTAGGTCAGCTATTCCCAGATCAGCCTGTCTGAAGCTGGAGAGGGACAGTAAGAACATGTGTTCTGTGGCAATGCTGTTATTCACAGTTCTGAAAAATCAGAGCTTTGCCTGGCAAAAGGCAGACACATGCACTAATCATGGTATAGGTCTCATAGGATTAGTAAGTTTAATGTTCAAATGCATGTGTAAGTTAATGGGAAGGGGGTGGATTGTACACGATGCAGTAGTAAATACTTCTATTTGTGTATCTAAATTCTGCTGTGACCATCCTGCATCAGCTAAGTATGCAAAGTCCATATTGGCAGCATCAGTAGGGATGTGTTTAACATTCAGCTAAGATTTTCTAATCAAGTTTTAGTGGTACTTTGCTCCTTTGTTGAAAAAGTGAAAGCATCCCCTGCAGTGGTTTACTCTACAAATAAAGGAAGATAATACCAAAACTATCATCACTCTGCTTACCTTTTTCATAGAGTTGATTAATCTGGGGAAGCAAATTAACCATTTGTCAAAGTAAATGCATGCCATGGTGGAGGGTTTTGTGGAGTGGTATATGGAAAAGCAAACTGTGCTTGCCTGCATTGGAGATAACTTGTCAAGCATTATGGACACAACTCCATGACACATTGCATATAGACAATAATCACAGTACATGAGTATCTGAAGCAGTTAATATTTTTTTCCTATTATAGGTGTGAAGAATGAGCTGTCCTCAGGACAACTCTATCTTCCCACTAATAAAAGGCAATGGTTTAACTTAATTTTTAAAGAAAAAAAATCATATGAAACATATCTGATTTAATGAGCAGGTGGGACCACCAATCAAAGACAGGAATAAGGATTTCAGGTCCTACAAAGCACAAAAAATTGAGACTAATACGTTGGTGTGCAAAGAAAAGCTAGCTTTAACCAAACAGCTTATTACTGAGGCAAAGGCAACTGCAGAACTAAGAATAGCAAGTGGGTAAAGGTAAATGACAAAACCTTCCTCAGTTATATATCAGAAAAAAGGACAGTGTAGAGAAGATTAATAATATATATTATTATGTAGCTTGGGGGCATTCTTACAGTATAAGAAAATTAACTCATGTGGTGTAGGCAAAAGGACCACAAAGCAAAGTTGAACACTTCTTCCAGCCCAACGGAGCAAGATAACATTCTAATGCTGTAAGAAACACCCCAAGTATACATAGTAATATGTTATGAAGCACCATTATATATATATATATATATATATATATATATATATATTACTATGTAAACTCGGGGGTGTTTCTTACAGTATAAGAATATTAACTCATGCTGTTTGGGCAAAAGGACTGCAAAGTAAATCTGAGCATGTCTGTCAGTGCAAAAGCACAAGATGATGTTGTAATGCTATAAGAAACATCCCCAAGTATACATAAGGGGTATATGGGGGATGACTGTGTGATACATCATATATCTTGTCTAGTTGCCATTGACCACAAGTAACCTCATGAGTGGTGGAGTCACGAGTGATGGTTTTGAGAGGGCAATGGCAACCAGACAAGATAAATGATGTATCATACAGTCACCCCCCCAACATATTTCATTTCTGCAATAGGGGTGGACATTGTGTGATAGCTGAAATGTTTTATATTGTGTGTCATTTTCATTATTTTTTTATTATTTTCACAATGTGTAGAAGGATTTTTTTGTGTTAAGATTTCTTTCCACTTCTCAATTCGTGTGGGCATTTGGTCACAGCATTGTTTTGATAGCATGCCCTCTGGTGGAGTGAGCGGGATTTCAAGAAATGTAGAGGAATCATAGCAGCATCACATAGCGAGTGCAGCCATTTCCCGAGGCTGCTGGAGAAGACTGAGAGTGGAAAGATGTTTTGTTCAGCTGTTATGAGATCTTTTTTTTAAACGATAGAGATGTGTTTCCTGGTGTTGGTTTGTTGTCAGAGGAGGTGCGGAAGGAGTTGAGAGAAGCAGCTGTTGTTGTTTGTAAGCGGCAAAAGTGGAGCACCCTGTGCAGCAGTTGTGGGAGACTGAAGTGAAAAATAAAAGAAGGCAAATGTATTTTAAGGTATAATAAGATTTTGCTGTACAGGTTTTCTATTAAGATATTTTAGCTGCTGTTGTACCTGACTAAGTGAGGCAAGCCGGTGGCTGGGGGAGGGGGGGTGTTAAAAAGTGGAAAGAAATCTGAACAGAGAAGTAGTGCCACTAGCCGACGGGGAGGGGAACCACGTGTAACATAGTAACTGTGTGGATAAATGAGTAACTGTGTAGCTAAATAAATTTGTCCACACAGTTACTCTGATAAATGGATTCATCACACTCCATTAATGTCCACCCCTGTTACATAAATATTAATAAATTATGAAGCTATACAATATTTTTACATGGCATAGTAGAACATTGTTCCATATAGAATTCCATCCCTTCCAAAATACTGTTGTGCCACAGTTCAAAGACCGTGAAATGAGAGTGTACTTTTCGGTTGTACAACGGTATTCTGAAACCTCTAGAGACTGCACAAGTCAGTTTTGTTCTGCAAGTGAAACAACTGCTGGGTGTAAATTTCACAAAAATACTATATAGTATGAAAAAATACAGGACGAGCAACTTTCTGTACAACCAGCATGTTCTGCAAACTTGGGGTTCTGAGTCCCATAACCTCTCGAGTTTTGCTCTTGAGGTCAAAGGAAACCATAAACACTCTGTGGCAGAACACACTGGCTGTGCATGTTTGTCCATCTAGCATGCCCTATTTTGTAGCACAGTGAGCACTGAAAATATGTTTGAATTGGCAAGAAATGGTACAGTCCCATTTAAGTAGCCATCGCAGGTTGTACAGGTACAATATGGCAGTGGTACCAACTTCATATTTGATGTTATTTTGTTAATCTTTTTTTTGGAGGGGGGTAGGGATCATTTTTTAATTATTTAATAAGAAGCTGTAAACTGAGGGCAAGACACTGAGAGTAGTGGCAGAGCAGCAGACAGATGGACGTGCCAGTGAGTGAGAGCCATGAGCGTGTGGGCCAACCAGTTGTACAGTGTGTGTGAGGCACAATCTGCATGTACAGTAAGATACACTGTGTCTTTGCCTCCTGTTTGGTCAAAAATCTTCTAGTGCTCTATAATGATAAAGAGAATGTAAAAGATTATGCAGAAAGGCAATCATCCAGAATGATTATTTTAGTATGGTGCTTACAGATGATGATACAGACCTAGTGCCATACAGTAAGATGCAATTCAAGGCCCCAAGGAAAACAAGTTGGTGTTGGATTGCATATCCAATGACAGTATACTGAAGGGACTGCAAAGCCTTAGGGTAAACAAATCTTTAAGATCAGGCTGATTGCAAGCCAGTGTGCTAAGGGAGATGGGACAAACTTTGACAGCACCCCAGACAGAAATGTTCACTGAGTCCATAGTAAAAGATCAGGTGCCAATGGACTGGAAAATTGCAAATACGTTATCCTGGAGGATAAGGAGCTTATAAATAGAAAATATATTGGGTTTACCAGTGGGCGGCCACAGTTGCAGCAAATGATATGGTCAGATATTTCTAGATATTCTACAAGGGTTGCAAAGATTTAATCTCTGAAGCTCTACAGAGGTGCTGCAGGCAGGCATGAAATTTCTCTAGAGATATCACAGAAAAGTCAGGCAATATCTGACCATGTCAATTGCTCTTACTGTCACGTAAAATGAACTTGACAGACTTCTTCAACTCGATGACACAATTCATATACCAGAGTCAGGTAGCTGATATCCTATATTTGGGTTTCAGGAAAAACCTTCAACTCTATAATGCACAGGATACTGGTGACTAGGTGGGCAAACTTGGTTTATGGGAAGGCCAAGTAGCTGATAGGGAACTGGTTGTCACACATGACTTAGAGAGTGATTTTAAATATAGTAATACAATTTTTATTTTTCAACAGGATGTTGCATCATTAGGGCAAAAAGGCCTATTTACAAAGTGGTCCTGCATGTTCGATATATAATGATTTAACATTGCACACAAATAAAATCTTACCAATGAGTACATTCCCACAAAGTTAAGGAATGTTGTAATACAACATAGAGGATAATGTATGAACAAGACCTTTCTGAGAGGTTTCCATGGCAACCAGGAATTGTGAGAGTGAAGCTCAAGAGGTTACTGGTTGGCATACAGCATTCAAGATGAAGTCACAGGTTTGTCTGTGTATAGATACCCATACAATACCTATATTGTTGAGCATCCATGCCAATTTCAGAAACTCCACTTCCTTTCAATAAACTGGGGGTTGGGGGGGTACAAAATGAATGGTGGCAGGCTCAGATTACTGATTTAATGTGCTGCAGCTTTTTCTGTAAATTCAAGTAAAAAAATAGCTTTCAGCTTGATTGGATAGAGGAATGCAGCTGTATGGCAGTTTCTAAATTGTTGTACTGCAGTAGTGACAATATTACAGCAGTACACAACATAATGATGCCACCACTGCCACATAGCAAGCATAATCCAGGCATGGAATTCCATGCATAAAAGGGTTCCACCATACACTATATACATTCAATACAAAAACTGGTCAGTCAGGTTAGCAGATCTGATGAGGAAACAAGGAGTTCATTTGAAGGAATTGCATCTATGTGCTAATTCAATTTTCTCTGCAGTGCTAAGAGTGCTAATAGAAAAGGAGGCTATAGAAGGCAATCTCAAAGTGTGGACTACATGATTCCAAGTCCTTGAGCCAGTCTATACAAGTGTCATTTGTGTATATTTATTAACTTTCTTAATCAGTTTATTTATGAGATATTACAAGCTACACTATTTTGTTTCAGCAACATATGGGCAAGATTCACAAAACTTCTGAAATTCCCACAGCTGCTGGAAAAGCCCAGCACAGGTGGGTTGCCACTTGTGGATCAAAAGGTTTCTGCATTTTTTCCACAGCTGCGGGTATTCACAAAGGTGGAGGCATATTATGACCAGCTCCACGATTTATGGCAGCTTATGGGTGGTGTTGCCAGGTAAATCCCCACAGCTGTGGAAAACAGTTACGGTCGGTGGGACCAGCCGTAACATCTTCTACAACTGCTGTGGCTGTGCATAGCAGTCTCCATAGCTGCAGAGATTTCAGTCTGCATCTGTAGCTGTGGTATGGAACTTAGTATCAAACACGTTTTTGAATCCAGCCCTATAAGTCTGGTTTGTTCAGAGTAATGTTCATCTATTTTCTAAGGGAAACCAATCCTTGTTTTTATACATCTTACAGTGGTGTGTATTAAAGTCACATAGTAGAGTAAATCTAGTTATTCTATTGTAGACTATGCCCACCCTATTTAGTTTTGTTTGCATAACCATAAATATGACTGCCATAGTCAGTGATGGACAATAGTAGTTGAATAGTTATTGTTTTGTGCATTTCTTTGGGAATGGAAAATGTACTGCGCTGTAGGCCCCTGCATGAAGATTTACTTATTTGCCATGCTATTTATACATTATGAATGTCAAATTTCAGATGCCAGTCTATCCATATCCTTAAATATGTGTATTCAGTTACTTGTGCTGGGTATGCACCATTGATTGTTTTAATCTCTAATTAAGGCCTGCATTTCTCTTATTCATGGGGAGTGGGGGAATTAAATGGGATTTTCTATGATTCACTACAAGTCTAGAATTGTACATCCAAGGTTGTATAGATACGAAATCATGTTGTAGCTTGTTCTCTACCTCACCAATGTCAATACCCAAGGACACTAAAACAGTGTTGTCAGCATAAGGATGAATGTCTACCTGTACAATTTGTTCTGGCAGTAAGCTGACATAAAATACATCAATGGTAAATTCTCTGGAGTGAAAGGAATGATAAGTAGGGTCCTCCAGGGGTCAGTCCTTGGACTGACACTCTTTAATATGTACTGTACCTGTACATTAGCAACTTTCGTATGGGACCGATGGAAAAGTGAGTCCTTCCATAGATGATAGCACACTCTGTGGCAGGGTGGACAATGAGTATGGGATCAATAATACAATATGAAGAGAGATGTGGGGAGACTGAAGCAATGGTATAGTACTTGGTAAATGAAATTCAGTGCCAGAAAACACAAACAAATGAAAATTGGTTGTAGCACCCTGCTGGCAGAGTACTAGATTAATTCTGTAATGATTAAGCACCCTTCGGAGAAAAGGAATCTTGGGTACAGTAAATGATGCAACTACACGTGAGCATCTTGATGCACATGTGGATTGCATCATTATGCTGCTCACTCACATCTGCTATCCCACCGTGTTACTGCCAGCTTCCACTGGATGGCAGACAAGTAGCTGGTCTCTGTATCCCTCATAACAGAGGGTGGAGAGCTGTTCGCAGGATGCTCAATCATTCCTCTCTCCCCAGACCAGCACCTGAGTGACCCTGGTCTGTGCCCGAATCTAGGTCAACAGAAGGGGAGGAGGTAAGGCATCCAGTGCCTCAGTCCTCCATGCCATCAGGCTGGCCCTCAGAGCCCACATTTTTGGAAGGATCAGGACAGGTTAAAAATGATACAGAGCAGAGTTACAACAATTATTGAAGGTCAGCAGGGGAAGTTGTACTCAAAGAGATTGACAAACCCCAATTTGCACTCCTGGAAGCCAGAAGGGAAACAGAAGATATCATCAAAACATGTTAATACATTGTGGATCTCACCGAGGGCTTTAAGTTAAAGAACAGTTCAAGCACCAGGGGTCACAATCCCAAGCTGGTGTGGAAAACTTTAAGAAGGACAATAAAAAACATGTTTTCAGAGTGGGTAGTGGACAAATTGAATAGACAGCCCAGCCACGTTGTCATTATGGAGTCTATTGTTGAGTTCAAGGCTAAGTAGGTTAGCTTAAATGACATCTTTAGTAATGGGAGAATATTCCTTGAAAGTGAGATACTAGGAGACATAGGGGGTAGGCATGTTTAATAATCATTTGTAGTAGGATCTGTGTGCAGATTTGTTAGATTTTGTTTCTGTTTCTGTCCTTGCTTTCTATACATCTATGCCCTTTGTCTATATTCTGGTCAGGACTGCCCCCCACCCCATGAATAGTAACATGCTTGATGAATATATAATTGTTTAAGAAAGCATCCACCTGCATCCTGAGCTTAAAGCAGCAGTTCATTTCTTGGCAACCTTTTTTGCTCTATATCTTCTATATTCTATTTTATATTTCTTTTTTTTCACTTGCCATGTAACATTCCCATTTTCACACTGCATCTGTTTTAGCCTTTTTTTTAGGTCTGGAATATTTCAAAGCAGTAGTTAAACAGAAACTCAGTTTCAAGTCTTCATGCAAAATTGTGTGAGAGTTCCTGCACCTCTGTTATATTTTTCTACTGAGTACTATACCACCTACAGTAGAGATGACAGTTAACCACCTACAAATGTAGAGGTGAGGGTTCCCCCACCTCATATATGCCAGTTTCAGAACTGAATAAATGCAAATGCATCTTATTTTTAAAAGCAAAATGGCTACATTGTATAAGTGTACTATTTTCATTGCTTCCCTTTTTCTGTTCTTTCAGATGTACAGTAGCTAAGTCTGATGATACCATTTAGACCAGCTGTGATTGTTAAAATTTCCCAGACTTGTATCACAAATTGTAGTGAGTAATAGGTTATCTTTTTCACCAAGCAGTGGGATGTAATCTAATAGTGACAGAACTAACTTCTTTTTGTATAGTACCAAGGTTTTCAATTTTACACTTTTAGTGTCAGTAAAACTGTGCTATGACTTAAGAAAGCAACAACCTATAACAGATTGTGGGTCGTTGTTCTCAATTGTACCATGGTTATTGGTGCAAGAGGCATAAGCTGGAGCTGAGTGGCTTCAGTTACCAGTTTCCATTGTATATTGAACACAACCCAGATACCATGGAGTGTGTTATGCTTATAAAACTGGATGGGCTTTTTAGAAAAAAACACAAGAAAAAGTTAAAAAAGTAGGGATTGCTGTTTGAAATATAAAAATTAAATTGTAGTTTCCTGTTAAACACAGAAACATAGACTTTGATGGCAGATACGGACTGCTTGGCCCACCTAGTCTGCCCATTCCCCTACCTAATGGATAAGCTGCAAATCCTAGTTTACCTACAGCCTACTTCCTCCTACCCCCCAACTAGAACTGTCTTATGTCTGTCCCATGCATTCTTGAATTTCCCCCACTGTTTTTGACTCCACACCCTCCTCAGGAAGGCTGTTCCATGCATCCACAACCCTCTCCATGAAAAAATACTTCCTCACATTACTTCTGAGCAATCCCCCTTCTACCTTTAAATTCTGTCCCCTTGTTCTTGCACATCTATTTTTCTGAAGGATGCTACCCTCTTGGACTTTGTTGATTCCCTTGAGGTACTTGAAAGTTTCTATCATGTCCCCCCTCTTCCTCCTTTCCTTGAAGGAATACATACTAAGCTCCTTTAGTCTCTCTTCATTTGTCTTCTGGTGCAGATCCTTGGTTGCCCTTGTTTGGACAGCCTCCACCCCGTCTATGTCTTTGCAGAGATGGGGCCCCCAAAACTGCACACAGTACTCCAGATGGGGTCTCACCAACTGTCTCTACAGAGGGATAACAATTTCCTGTTTTCTACTGTTGATGCCTCTCCCTATGCATCCCAGTTATCTCCCAGCCCTCCTTTCTGCCTTCTCACATTGCTTGCCCACCTTTAAGTCATCTAATATAACTACCCCCAGGTCCCTTTCCATTTTTGTTTTTGTCAGTATCTGACCCCCCACTGTGTACTCTTCCCCTGGGTTTTTGTTTCCCAGGTGCATTACGTTGCACTTCTTTGCATTGAATCTAAGCTGCCATACAGTTGACCATTCCTCCAACCTTGCCATGGCCCTTCTCATCCTTTACACCCCACCTTGTGTATCAATCTTGTTGCAGAACTTTGTGTCATCTGCAAAGAGACATACTTTTCCTTCCAGTCCCTCTGCAATGTCACTTATAAAGACATTGAAAAGGGCCGGACCCAGTACTGAACCCTGTGATACCCCACTAGTAACCCCCCCCTTTCTTCAGAGTGGACTTTGTTTACTATTACCCTCTGTGTCCTGTTGTCCAGCCAATGTTTTACCCAGGCTACCACCCTGGGACCCACTCCCAGGCTGGCTAATTTGTTTATTAATCTTTTGTATGGGACTGTGTCAAATGCCTTGCTAAAGTCTAAGTAGGCCATGTCCACAGCCCCTCCCTGGTCTACTACTTTGGTCACCCAGTCAAAGAAATTGATTATATTCATCTGACATGACCTTGCTGCTGTGAATCCATGCTGCTTTGGCTCTTGGGGGTTATGAGTATTGAAGACACTGAAAAGGTAAAGCATTTTAAAGTATACCTTAGTTGCAGTTTGAATCTTTCCAGGAACTCCAACAACAAAAGTGTCTTGCTGTATTGGATTAAACAATGGTTCACTACAAAACAGACTGCAGGGTTTTCAGATCCCTTTTCATAAATGATGTCAGGTTGCTGTCTACTGAATGTTGCAGTGCTAAAACAGAGTACACGTGAAATGCAGTAGAGAACAAAACTCCTTACAGTGACACATGTTATCATTACATATAAACATAGACAGAAACAGTAGAAAAAGACCATTGCTCCATCCTGTCCACCCATAAAATCTTAACAAACCTAGGATCTATTGTCAATATAGGATTCTAACCCACACTATCCATCCCCGTGCTTCCTGCCATACTGCTGCTACTCTGAGCAACCACTATGAACTTTATTGTGTCCTAACCATGTTTGAAACCGTTGATGGTTTTATCACCCACCACATTAGCTGGCAGACACATTAAGAAGGCAGTATAGCGCAGTGGTCTACAGCTCTGAGCTGCAAATTTGGTGACATCCAGCAGACCAGACCTGGGTTTGAATTCCCACAGCTTCCACTTGCATACTGTGTGACCCTGAGCAAGTCACTTAACCTCCTTGTGCTCCCAGGTCGCTCCTGTAAAGAAGCTTTCAGCTTAGTGTGCTATACCTGGTTAAACAACTAAATAAAAAAAAAAAAAGACTGCTCCACGGCTTGACCACCCTTTCTATAAAATAAAATTTTCTCACATCCCAGTGTAAGTCCCCCAATCAGTTTCCACTCATGTCCCCATGTACTCGATCTGCTCTCCTACTTAATAGTTCCTTGGAGACTACAGAGTTCATTCTTTTCAGGAAATAGAAGATTTTTATCTTACCTCCCCTCTGTCGTCACCCTCCAGTAAGTACATATTTAGTACCTTTAATCATTTCTATTAAGATGTGCCCTGCATGTCCTGAATCATTTTTGTCACCCAGCACTGCACTTTTTCCTGCCTGTTTCTTCTGGTGAGGACTCCAGAACTGGGCACAGTACTTCAGGTGGGACTCTCCTGTGATCTAGAGCAGTAGTAATATCTATTTTCTTCTGCTGTCAATACCCCTTCCTTAACAACCCAGCACCCTGTGTGCCTTGTGTAGTCATTATTTTTATTTACTAGAGTTATTTTTTTAGAAATGCATTGCAGCCTTTGAAAATACACAATTAATTTGCACAACAGATTTATGCAATTAAGCAGACTGGGTATTTAAGTGAGCAATTCATCTTTGCAAGTATATGGTCCCCTCTCAGAGCCCATCAACTGGCAAGTACATGTTCCTAATCGGGGCACAACTGTTGTGAGTTAACACTAGGGGTGGGCTAAAGTGCAGATTACTGCCATTATGGAAGTTCCACAAAATTTCAACAATTTTGCAGAATTTTTCCACTCTTTCGCTTGTGGCGGAATTACGAATTTTCACTAAATTACTGCATATTTCCTCCTAGTACTGCGGCATTTAATTAAGAACTGCAGACTTTTTAGATGACATGTGTAAAGAAAGTCTCTTGCTTAGTATTTTGCTATATATCATATAATTATCCATGGTTTGCATTACTGCTGTGTTTTTTTTTCCTGCAGTTTAATATATAAGCTGCAGAACTGAACACTGACAGTGATCAGTTCTGCAAAGTTTTTTCCCTGCAGTTTAATACATTAACCCACATTTCTTACATTTATTCTGCAGTTTTTAGTGGAATTTCCATGAAAGTTGGCAAAATGATTTCTGAATTTTCACAAAAGTGAAAATCCAACTTCCTCTGAAATTCCACCGGCAGAATTTATTTTTTGGCACACCCCTAGTTAACACCTTTTAATCATTGCCCCAGAGTAGGTTGGAGTCAAGGAGGGCCTGCTGAAGCTGTAGTAGAACTAGTAGATGGAAGAGGACAGCTGGAGCATGGGAGCAGGATAATGACAGAAGGTTAATGCTCTGGTGCCATAGAGAGGGCTGGCAACAGAACAGTGAACATTCCCATGTTAGCATGCTTCCATGGTAGAGTGAAGGAGCAAAGCAGGGCTGCTAACAGAAAAGTGATACTCTAGAAGCATGGCAGAGGCTACTGATAGAAGGGCCTTTGGTCCCTTTATGTGTTTGTTGCATTCACATTTGATGCATTTGAAAACGGGGAATTTGCTCAATGTGTCTTCCAAAGGAAACAATAAAAATAAAATGAAAAATTAAAATTCCTGTTATTATTTTCTTTTCATTATTAAGCTTGATTTATATAGGACCTTTTGTGGATTCTAAGCTTTTTACTAAAACAAATTCCACAAAACATCAATGAATGAGATAAATATAATATATAATACCATACAGACTTATACAATATGATCACATAGCTTTTGTGACCATTCTATAAGGGATTGTTTTGTGGTCAGATCTGGCATCTGCAGCAGGGAGCTTACAATAAATATTAAAGTCAGTGTCGGACTTGGTAAACACAGTGGTAGATATTAAACATAAGCTTAGAAATTTCTCCATACATAGGGACCTGCAGTATGCATTTTGCTATCACAACACACTCTTATGTGGTGACATGTTTTATTTACCACAGTCTCAGGGGTAGGTGGTGATAGCACTGGAATATATCATATGCATATATGCAACTCTTGGTTTTCAGCAATCTCAGCAGCTCAGGTTTTGCACAGTATTTCTAATACTAAGGGTACAGATGATTTTAATAATACATTTTGGAAGTATGATTATTTATTGAGAGACCCCAGTTCTCTAAAGTATGACTAATGATCCAGAAAGGACAAGGGATGGTGTTTTCTTCTGAAACAGGCAAGCAGTAATATGATCTGATTTAAAACAAGTATGTACTTCTTAGTGTTCTATCTGATGAGAAAAGCAAATAAAGATTTTGTGAAAAATAAAAAAAATACCCAAGATACCTTCAATGTAACCTGCATCACAGTTAACAAAGATAACACAAATGCTGGGCTTAGTAAATTGAGAATTTAGTGTTATAAATTGGGTGATGAATGTTGTGCTTTGTTAAAATGCTGTTGGCAGTAAAATGCATAACTTGGTTATTTAAAATTGAAAGCCATTGTTTACGTATTCTGAGTAGCAAAAAGCTGTACTATCTCACTTTCCAATATTTGCTTACAATGCCACAGGCAGCACATTTTCACAAACATATACTGTAGATGGAGCTTTTTTCTTCTGTTCAGCACACAAGCCAGCAACTATAATGCTGATTATTATTACTTCCTTCATTATATTCTGCTACAGCTATCTCTTTTCAGAGCTTTTAACATGTCCAATTCCTTAGTTAGCATGCTGAATGCAGTCGTTAGTTGAATGTAGATCAGTGTGGCAATGAGACAGCACCAGCATTTCAGATTGGCCTATGTTAATAATTTAGAGCCATTCCACGCTTGGAATCAGTAAGGCACTGTTGGTTTGAGTGAAAACATAATATAAAGACAAAGGCACACTGCTGATCTGCCTTCCTATTAAATGAATATTAAAGAAAGACTGGCAACCCCATTTGCCCTGATATTATTTTCAGTAAAAAAGTAATTTTCTGATTGCTCACCTTCTGTAGAATTTGCTGATGCAGCTGGTTGCTTCTTTATCTGCTTCTTTTTTCTATGTAAACTGAAAAAACAGGATTTCAGAACTAATTTTACAAGGTGCTACAGTACATTCAGGCGAATCCTATTATTAAATGGGTATGATTGATATTTTACTTCTACAGTGTTTACCATTGCCAACAGAAATTCTAAAATAATAGATTACTGTGATTGGAGTAATGTATGTAAAAGGACATATTATAAACCAATACATTATAAGACTGTCAGAAAATAATATGTTTTAATTCTTTTTTGTCCTCTGCCAGACACTACTTCAGGCCTGTCTTGGCCAACTCTAGATCCTGGTAAACTCTTATCCCTACATTTGGTCCTCCACATCCCCACCCCTCTCCATGTTAAATATTTTAAGGAGATCCACCCCTCTTTCTGGGGTAGGGCATGGTTCATGCAATAATTGACATGCAGTGCACTCTGGCAGCTGCACTTATTCCACTTATTTTTGTCCCTCACCTGTTCCCATTCCACCTTTCTCTCACTAGCACACTGCTTACTCTTTCTCTGACTTATTCATATGTAGAAGTTAGCTATGATGAAGCAAGCAGCCTGTCCAACAACAGGGGTCACACAGAAGTATAGCAACATGGGCAATGATGGCAGAAAAAGGCCAATGGTTCATCCAGTCTGCCAGTAGCACTTTATCATATCTGAGATCTTCTGTCAATACAGGAGTTTTTGTCTACACTATCCACTTCTTGCTCCCTGCTTTACTACTACCCCCCTGAGTAACTACAAATCCCTTAACTCTGTCCCATCTGTGCTTGACACTTTTAATGGTTTGGGAACACACCACTGCAGCTGGTTAACTGTTCTATGATATAAGCAACCTGTCTTTAAAATAAAAGTTCCTTACATCTCTCCTGAACCCCTTTGCCAAATTCTACTCATGTTCTTGTGTTCCAGATTTGCTACTTCTCTTTTGTAGTTACTCACAGTTAACCTTGTTTATTCCATTCAGGAACTTGAAATTTTCTATCATATCACCCCTCTCTTGTCTGCTCTTGAGTGAGTTCATCTTCCATGCTCTAAGCTGATCCTCATAGGATCTGCCCTGCTGTCCCCGAATCATTTTAGTTACCCTATGCTGTGCCCTTTCCAGTCTGTCCTTGTCTCTCCTTAGGTGAGGACTCCAGAGCTGGGCACAGTACTCCACATGTGGCCTCATCAGTGATCTACCAGAGTCAGTAATACTTCTTTCCTCCTGTTTTCAGAACCCCTCCCAATATGCCCAGCATCCCATTTGCCTTACTGTAGGCCTTGTTACAATGGCTAGATTGTTTAAAGGAGTCATTATGATGACTCACATTTTCCTTTTTGCAGAGGTAGTTCCTAGCTTAAACCCTCCAATCCAATAGTTTTTGTAGTTCTTGTTTTCTATGACCATCGCCTTGCACTTTTTAGTATTGAATTTCAGCTTCCTAACTTAGGACTGCCTCTCCCACCTTGGCAGGTCATCTGCATCTCCCTTACCTGCTCTTCACTGTTTATCAACCACAGAACTCAGTATGATATATGAAAAGAAACATTATGCTCTTAATTTCTTCTCCTATGTTGCCAATGAACATATTGAAAAGGACTGGATCCATGACTAATCCCTGTGGTACCCCACTGGTGACTTCCATCTCTTCAGATCTGATTCTATTTATCACTACCCTCTATTATCTCCCTTCCAACCAACTTTCCACCCATTCAACTATGCTCTTCACTACACGCAGCTCCTCCACCTTCTTTAGCAATCTCCTGCAAGGCATCAGGAAGAATGCCTTGCCAAAGTCAAAGTAGAGTAAATCTAATACCTACCGCCACCTGTCCATGGCCCTACCCCCTCCAGTATACAGACTCCACAGGCAGCCTGGGGTTGGTATGCTGACCCAGCCAGGCATCCAAGTATGCCTGGACTGGGGCACACAGTGGATCACTGCCATGGCGGAGTACATGTTGGCAAAGTGCCCTGTTGAAGATCAATAGCTGGTGGCTGAGGCAGCGAGAGGAGGGCACTGCCACTGGCCCTCCTGTGATGCAGCATAGCAGCAGGTTGCAGGGACAGGGTGGAGGCCTATTGGCAGTAAAGAGGGCACTGTACCCCACAACATGCCTGGGTGGCCCTGGGTGGGGGTTGACTGGTGGTGCCATGGGGTGATGCATCCATGGGCCAGTGCCTGAGTTGGTATGGTGGTAGATGCCAGGTGGCTGCCACACACTGCTGTGTCCTGGGTGTTGCTGGGTGGTCATGTGGTGGTCTCGCAGCAGTGGTCCCAATGGCTGTGTAGCTGAACCGCCCCATCCAGGCAATGAATGCTAGTGCGAGCAGGGTGCATTGGGGGCCAATGACAGGGGACTGCAGACTGCCCCTTGCCTGCTCCCCTGTGCATTGCTCTTCATGTGGCCAGGGGTTCAGGCATGTACGTGATACACATCCCCTTTGGTGCATCCCATGCAGGGGGTGCATAGGGTGTGGAGTGGTTGAGCACCCTAGATACGCACTCATAGCTAATCCACTTCATTAGTGCATAGGGCGCGAAGTGTGCAGTGTCCTGAATGTAGCTTTCCCTTTACATAACAAGTGGTTTTAAAATGGTTTCTATAAAACTTGAGATCCCCTCTGTCAGGGTACCACTGCCAGATACTATGGGTCTCCCTGGATTCCCAGGTTTATGAATTTTAGGTGGCATGTAGAATGTCCCTGGCTTAGGTTCATCAGGGATGAGGTCAGTTATTCTGTCCTGAATATGCTTAGAAAAAGATCCAATTAAACCCCATAGTTCACTGGTGTAATGAGAAGTGGGATCACTATGCAGTTCTCTGTAGTAAGTCTGATCTATTAGCTGTCTGTTAGCTTCATTAACATAATCCTCATGGTTTAAGATCACCACCGCAGGACCTTTATCAGCTGTTTTTATAACAATGGTGTGGTTCAATTTCAGTGATAGTATTTCTCTCCTTTCCAATGGGGATAGGTTATAGCAGAGCAGCTTTTGCTTATTAAGAATCTGGCAATTAAAACTCTGGCAAAAATATTGAATATTGGTATTCAGTTTCATACTGTGCAAACGTGGGGCGGGGGATAAAATTTGATGATTTCTTTCTCCTATCCACTGAATTTTTGCTGTCTGGGGTTTCTTCTCTGTTGTGAAAGAATTCATTAAGTCTCAGTCTGTGGAAGTATTCCTCTAGTTCCCCACAAAACTGTATCCGGTCAAGTGGTCATGTTTTCAAGAACTACCACTAATGTCTTTTAAGCAACTACCTGATTTAACCAACCTGATTGTTACGAGCAAGCTTGTAGCCGAACAAAATAACAAAACACTAAATGGCACAAGATCCTGCAATTATGCTAGCTGTAAGACTTGTGAGCACATTTCTACTTCCGATTGTATCAATACCCCACAAAACAAACAATTGAAGATACAGGGGAATTATACTTGTGCATCTCGGGCTCTTATTTTATTTAATGCAAGAGATGTCCTCAAACAGGTTATGTTGGAGAGACTGGACAATCTCTCTGCACCTGAATGACATCACACAGACATACTATTAAACTGAAGATGACTGATAAACCAGTGGGGCAACATGTCTCTCAGTTTGATCACTCCATATCTGATATGTCAGTACTGGTTTTGAAAGGACATTTCAAACATACACAACAAAGGCAGGCTTTTGAGGTCAGACTCATTTTACTTTTGAACATGGGTGATAGGATAAATACAGATTTGGGTTTTTATGTTACATTACACTGCTTAAACAGCTCCTGTTTCTTCACATGCTTCAGGGATAACACATGGACATATTATTCTGGTACATGGTAGTATTTCATTATGTTTAGATACAAAAAGGTTTTATTGATTCCTTTTTACTGGTTACCTATACACTGATTTCACCCACTGGGGGTGGGCTGGGGAGAGCATGGTGGTGGGATGTTGTCTTCCTCAGTTTTGGATTTACATTTATAGAACTGTCATTTAATACTACAGAAGATTAGGTATATATGGACACATGTTAATACATGGACATTAGGATAACAGTATCCCAGTTACAAGGGGGGATGTTAGGTTTGGGTTTCAAATGTACACATATACTAGTCATTTATTACAGAATTACAGATATATCATGTTTAAACAGTATAAGTTTGAATATTCATGAGAAATGTTGACTTATTGTAAACATAGTTTAAGTCAAATATATCTGAACAGTACTTACACTGTACAAATGTGTGAAACCGCTGGTGAATGCTTAATTTAAGTAGGGCAGATTGTCTTCTGTGGCAAGATAAGGCCATAACTTATTGTGTTGGTCACGTTTTATATCATTGTATGTATATAGTGGATCAGAGACACTCATAGTGGCCAGTGTAAGTGCAAGGGATCATGGGTGCAATTACATGGTCCCTGTAGAATTATGTGGTTTTCTTGTTACTGGGCAGGAATACTGTGTGCTGCTAACCAATGGCTAGAGTTAATTAAATTATCTTAAAGGAGACAAAAGAATAATTAGGTAGAGCTGGCCATTTGTGTCTCAGTGGACCACAACATTTCTGGTGCCTCTTGTTTCACCTTTCCTTTGTCTCAACCAGTCTACACAAAGCTAATCTTGTTACTAGCTGAATGGCCTACCATTTAGGAAAATATCTGTATTTAGAGTTAACGACAACCATTTCACAAAGGAAGGTGGCTGGATGTTCCCCCAGAAATCTTGTTTGAGCTGGCTGACCACTGAGTCTTTTTTTATATTCAGAACCTCATATCTGTGATATTGTAATAAAATACTAAACTCTGATTGGTTGGGTAACCATAGAAAAAAAATGCTAGCCAGTAGCATGGCCAGACACTGCCCACTGGACCTGCACTTTTGGAACCCCTTTAAAACAAGGATGCAGAGGGGTATCTGTGCCTTTAGCTTTTGCCTTTTTGCTTAACGCATTTTGCCATTGTTGCATTTGGGACCTACTTTACCTGCTTGATGAGAAAGCAGGGGCAACTTTCTTTTCAAGAACATTTTCCTGGATCACCAGAGCTAGAACTTCAACCACCACACTTCTAAAGGCACTTAGTTCTTTCAAACTTCAACAACTAAGGACTCAAG
Organism: Neoceratodus forsteri; assembly: GCA_016271365.2. Classification (NCBI taxonomy): domain Eukaryota; kingdom Metazoa; phylum Chordata; order Ceratodontiformes; family Ceratodontidae; genus Neoceratodus; species Neoceratodus forsteri. Next base: position 823,216,661 of record CM057450.1, on the reverse strand, counting down.
GTTGAACTTTAATCTCAGAGTTTTAAATTGTAGGTTTTTATGTATACTTTCCATTTTATTTTCAATATTCTGTAACCAATGCCCGAAAGTATTTGTCTTTATGTTATTTACTGTTTTTACTAAATAAGTAAAGCCTTAGGCTTATTTTAAATTATTTCTGCCAATGTCATTTGAATGTGTGTGTGCTACTTTGGTAAATGTTGGTCAAATGATTCCATGCCTGTGTGCCTGTTTTAAGGCTAAAAACTACCAAAAGTGAAGTACCATTAGGGACTTTGTGATGAAAGGAAGGGAGGAAATATGAAGGGGCTCAAGAGGAGCCTGTGGGGGGTTGAACTGAGCTCCGCATTTCTGGGGAAAGACACACAATAGGGTGTATAGTGCCCTCCTGAATATACATGCCTGTGGCTTTCTGGTTTCATTGTGCAGTGGCTGAGAGGGTTCTACCTCAGTGAAACAGACTCAAGACTGTATTTGTATCCCCTCACATGAAGAGAGGGAGCCCTGGGATTCTCTGGTGCATGTTCAGTTGTGAAACAGTGAGTGTGCTAAAAGAACAGAGGTTGGGTATCCCTGACCCCCCATCACCAGAAGGATTTGCTGTGATGCAGAGAGAAATCCCACCCAACAAGAGTGGGGTGGTGAAATCTCTGAATCCATGTTGTAATTAACACAAAGACATTTTCATATTTAGAAGACTATTTTTTTGCCGGACCCCCTAATCTTCCCTCCAGAGGTTGTTCCATACCCTGTCCAAGCCCTCCATGCCAAGGCTTTCCCTTCTGGGCAGGGCTGCCAGGGGGCCACCCCCCAGCAGTCATTGTAGGCAAGCCCTGGCTTACCCCCAGGTTGGGGTCATGGGAGAGGGACCACTCCGGTGGACATCTAAAGCAGTGAGGACCATGGCTGGGCAGGGGTGTTATGCCAGGGGCCATCAGTTTTTACATGCTGATTCTCCCCCTTTCCCCTGGGGAAGGACAGCCATCCAGAGGATGCTCAATCCTTCTCCCCTAGCTGGCCCTCCAACTCCAGGGTCCATTCCCGAACCCAGGTCGTCGGCGTTGAAAGCAGGGTGTTCAACTGCTGCACCAATGGGCTAGCATGCAGAAGACTTTTAACATTATTTACTATGTATTATTTAGGCTTATTTTTTCTTGTTTTTTTTAATCATGTTAATTTACAAATACAAGCACAGATAAACACAGACAAGGTTTCAAAATTAAGCCTTAGTTGTTTAGTGACTTTTCTCAGGGAGTGAGCTTTCAATTCTGTCACATTTGACCTTGTAATGCCATTATTTTGATGGAACTTTGCTGTCTTTATATGATAATGTTATTTTTTGAATGCAGTTTTAGCCAATGGGGAGCCTTAACAACTTTTCATCTGTTTTTTTTTTGTGTGTGTGTGTATGATCTGAGTTTTGAGAAAGTATGTTCTTCCAAATCAGCTGCCATTAATTTCTGATGAAGGATTCTGTGTAATCCAAAAGCTAAAATCACATGTTTACTTTTTTAACAACTCTGTTGGTCTAATAATAGGGATCAAATCATCTGTTTGTGCAACTTTTTTCAGAGAAACACACAGGTATCTTGTACCCATTTCTCTTGGTAACTGATCTCAAGCATGACTTTGTTGCTTTGTAAATGGCACCTTTTAATTATCTCCAAATTTCCTCCTCTCCTGTGATACTGTTCACTCAAATTAACCCATCCCAGACTAATTTTCTCATCTTGTTGAAGTCTGCTCTTCTTAAAACTAGAACTTCTGCCATTGATGAGGACTTACTGGTACCAAGTTCCCATTGGAATCATATGGTGTCATGGTTGCTAGACCTCAGTGGTTCCCCAACCTGCACTCTGCTAGCCCTTTCCAAGTTGGTGAGCACCAGATCAAGAACAACAGTCTGCCTTGTGAGTTCCTTGCCAGCTGCACCAGCATGCAGTCCTGCAATATCTAAATGATCATATTTTCTGGTGCTCTTAGCTGCTGAAATGTTCCAGTCAATATCTGGCAGGTTTAAGATACCCAATACCACCAACTCCCCCTCTGTGACCCCTATCTTTACTTCTGCCCTGAGTTCTCTCTCACACATATCACCCTGTCCTGGTGGTGTGTCAATCACCCCCATACACAGTTTCTTTCTTGATGTCACTGTGAGCTGGACCCACAGTGATTCTATTTCCTCATTCATTACCCTGATGCATCCATCTTCCATATCCTTAATGCCTTTCTTGACATACAGTAGAGGGTTATCCATCCTCTTTTACCTTTCTTCCTATCTAGACTATATATGGTGTAACTTCAGACCTTCAGGTCCCAGTCATTCTCCTCTGAAGACCAAATTTTCGTAATTGCTATTAGGTCCATCTGCTACCATCATCTGAAACTGATTTTGTTTCTCAAGACCCTGGGGTTAAGGCAGACTGCTTTCCATCTTGAGCCCAACCCCCTCTTGTTTTTTTACAGACCATCTTCCTTCATTTTTCACTAGCCCTTTTAAGTTCTTTTCCCCTTTTGTTGCAGGCTGGGTGATCCCCTGTCCCTGGCATCTTTCCCTGACCTTTTATGTAGTTGTGCCTTATTGCTTCCCACCACAATGTTTCTTGCCTTCATGTTCAGGGGGAGCCCTAGCTAGGTTACCTACTTCCTTTCCCTTCTCAGTGTTTTCCCTAGCCTCTGTCCCCCCAGTCAGTTTAAATATCCACCCATGCAGGCATCAAAATTCTGTCCCAGTACACTGATCCCCTTTCTTGTTAGGTGAAGGCCCTCACCCTTGAGGAGACACCAGCACCAGAAGCCCCCCACTCCCCACAACATGGTACCCATCCTCTTGACACTATCATTTCAATCACTCAGTAAAGTCCTTAATCTCCCCTTTCCTCACCCTCTCCTTCCCATTTCCCTACCCCCACACTGGGAGAACTTCAGAAAATGCCTGGGAAGTCAAGTGTGCTTTCAATCTGTCCCCTAGTCTCTGAATGTTATTCTTCACTGCCTCCATAGGCTAGTTTGCAAAATCATTGGTACTCAAGTGTAGCAACACACTGTGCTCCACCATATGCTCCTCTAGCATCACCCCTATTCCATTCATATTCACAGTGGATAATGCTCCAGGGAAGCATCTGACCAGCCCTTTCCTTTTTCTTCTCCACCCACAACATTCTCCGTCTCTCTTATCACTGAGTTCCCTACAACTAACATACTCCTTGCTAACTTCCTTCTGCTTTCACTAGTCAGTGCCACCAACTCATCCTTCCCTCTTCTTGATTGGCTCAGAGTCCACTCCACTGTGTCAGGAACATGAGACTCCTTCAGGGTTGCAAAATAATTTGCTTTTGGCATGTTGAGCATTTGGTTGACCTTGTTGTGCCTATCACTACCTCTCTTTCCCATCCCCATTCCCACCCCTTCCAACCTCTTTGGGCAGTGGGCCCCTGGGGGGGTGGGAGTGGGGTTTGGGCACCAGCTGCTGATGTCATAGCTGTGAAAACTCATCTCTTGCTGCTACCATTTGAGCATGGAGATCCCCAAAGGCCCTACATTTTGGGAAGTGCTCCCTCCTTCAGAACATAAGCCTGGAGATGAGCACCCCACAGTCGCTGCAGCTGACAAACTTTCCACTGTATCTATGCTCCATACTATCAGCTGTCACCTTATACACAATAAATGTTGGACTGTCAGTATTACACTTCTTTCTTCTATCTGTCTTTTACCCTTGAACTTATAATGAAATCAGCCAACCCTCTATAGGGAGGTTTGCCAAAGGTACTTCTTTACATGGTTACCTACCTGACACTCCTTTGGATGCTTCTATTTCACCCTTATCCTAGATTAGGCTATCAGCCTGACATAGGCTGTTAGATAGAGTGTTTGTCCATTAACCTTAATACAGATTCACCTTCACAATATTCTGTGTTGGCCTACCTAAGATAGTAAATTCCTAGGTTCCATTCACACACTCTGGGTTATGTCTATCAGGTGCCTGTAATGACTGTCAGAGTCTGCTGCAGTCCTGCAGACACAACAAGGTCATATATCCAAAGCCTTCTCTCTGTCACCCATCCAATGAGATGCAAATATAAAGAGATGCTTAGGCATGTTCGAAATAAGGCATCAGGCATTATTTTCTGCTGCCCGTCCTCCAATTATCACCCAGCCAAGATGCCCCAGGCTAGACATTTCTCACCCAGCCCCAAACTTCAGGGAAAACAACAGCTCTTTAACATGACCTTTAAGTGTGGGTTACTGTGGGTTACTGTGGCCGCTCTCAATATACAATACACATATCAATACAAACAATAATTAATGCAGTACTTCAACAAGTTTCCCTACACGTTATCCTCCTCTTTTGCCTCAGAAACAAAAGCCTTTTCAATTCCTGCCTGTGACCAAAACAGAAAGACTTTGCTTTAAGTCACTGCAGCAGTGGCAGACATGTCATGCTTCAAAGGCTGTGACTAAGCAGCCCTAGTAACCCTAAGCTCCCTGAATCATTTCCCAAATTGAAGTTGCCTGCATGATTGTGTAACATAGTACCATTTATCCACCAAGCATTCCCAAAAAACAAAGATTTTGTGGTTGAAAAAATTCACTTTGTAGATGGTAATTAGGGAATACATATTATTTACAGAGCAAAGTCATGATCTCATGTATCCTATTTATAAATGTATATTGTCATGTGTTTTAATGTACAGCATGTACCAAGAACTGAGATAAGCTATATGTATGAAGAGTGTGTAATATTTTAGTTCTTTAGTGGAACAGCCAACCACTACTGTCTTCTGACTATGAATCTTATATTGCAGGGAGATAATACATAAAATAAAGTAAAGTAAACTTTATTTATATAGTGCCTTAAAAAAAGGCACTTTACAAATGACAATAAAAGAACATTAATAAATACAGATATAAAACTATAAATTAATTAAAACCATCTGGGAATGCTTTTTGAAATAAGTAGGTTTTAAACTCTGATTTAAACCTCTCAACATTAAGTGCCTTTACCAATAAGTTGTATATGAGATCAAACAAAGTTTTAAGCCATTTTGTCACATGACCAAAGTAGACAAGTTGCCATTTAATTTAAAGTAATTTATTCTGATTGCTAATTGTTTTGCATTTAATATTCATATAAAGTTTTAAATTATGTGTGTACAAATAAAGTTTGATGGTATGCATTTCTATTTTTAAACATATATAAGCACATATACTATCAATACATTAAAATTAAATCAGTATGTGCCAGACTTCCTGTTTTGAGCTGTTTACATTTGATTTTACCAGTTTATGAATACCTGATAATGAGCTATACTAAAAAAAAATATAGTGCCGTTTAGCCAAAAGTACCTCTCAAATCCATCACTGTATAGAACTGTACCTGGCCTTTTCATAAACTACTGTATAAAACAGTATTCTTTATCACCATTAGTTGGGCTACTGAGTCCAGGTTCATCACCTAATTCAATCATCTCTTTTCATGACAGTGTCAATAAAATATATTTGGCCCCCCCTTCAACAGTGTGAGCTCTGCCCCCTGCCAACATGAGTTTTCATTAATTTGTTTTTGAAGAAATTATTTTGATCTATTTTTTTCATATTTCAGTAGTTTCCCTTATCCATAACCCATAATACAGACAAAAAATTAAAGTACACTTTTGTAGCAGCATATGCAATAAATAACCTTTGTGATTTACAAATTTTAAAATATTATTCTTATAATTTATCTGCCATTTAAAATCTTCACCACTAATGCCTTCTATATTTATGAAAAACAGAGTTCCATGATGGAGAGAGGGTAGTGACTTCAGCACTATTCACATGAACTGGAAGGGAGCAACATAGCTTAAAACAATCTTGCTTTCTAAACTGGGAGGGAGCAATACTAATATTTCCTAAGAGTGTCTGAGATGAATGTCAATTGACATGACGTCATCAGAACATTTTAACTTTTACTAAAAAGATAGCACATTTTAGCAGATTACATTTAGCAAATTGTTAGTTTGAGTTCAGTTAGCACAACTATCAACACTGTGTCAACCTGATAACATACAGTATGCTATCACATTTCAGTAGCCTGATGCCAGCAAATATAGCAATGATGAACAGCAAATTGTTTAAAAAAAAAACACCACATAAATTGGTATCAGAAAAAAAAATAACCATAAGCTCATGCACTGTATACTTGTCTATGATATATACTTAAGTGTGTATTTTATGGTAATAGTTTCTACGTGAGACTCATGCAGATGGAACCTTTCACATTCATTGCAATCTTACAAATGTCAGCACTATAATATACCACTTCATTTACATCTAACTTATCAATAGAGATGTTGTGAAGTATAAGTTCACCAGCAAAGATGTGGCAAAATTACAAATGTCACCCTTCACTGTGCAAAGAAATCCCACTTTGTTAAATTTCGGGACAGTGTGTTTCACAAAACCATTGAGGTGCTATGCCAGCAAAATCAATTCTGTTTCATGAAGGGTGAGCAGATGTGCTGGTCAGATGGTGTGCAAAAAGCTGCTCACATTGTTACATTGCTGTGGGACGTACAGTAGAGGGGCATAACAATGTGAGTGTGCCATAGTCTGTTCCATTGTTTTATGAAGTACATCAGACACAAACAGAAACATTGCTTGATTTTACTGCATCTATGTTTCAATAGCCTCTCTTCGGTGTGCTCCTATGTGAGATTGGATTGATATGGATCTAAAAAAAATAATTCTCCAGTGTAGATATATGTGCAGTTTTGCTGTGTTCAGTGCTTTCAGCTGCATTTGGAAGTGAGCAAAGTTTCAAGGTTGTCCTTTTAGTACAGATGTTTTTGCAGCTACTTAATGCATTCTCAGTGCTGATATCTGTGATTGCCATTGGAGTGAAAGTTACCTGTGACAGTAAGGGAGGGCTCCTTAATCTGGTGACAGGATAATGTAGATAAATTCAGCAGCCCAAGAGTGTAGGCCACTGCTATTTAAAACAAGGACTGGTCATAGCCAACATGGCTGCTATGCCTATTGAAGAGCACTCACAGGGCTAAAAAAAGAGCCCACCATGACTAAGGTGGCAACAGTGAGCTCAGTGCACATGTGCAATTTCACCAGAAATGCAGAAGTAAGAAGCTGGCTCCGTGGTGCTAAGGGCTGAGGTGCTGGAAGCCTTACCTCATGGCACACCGGCGACCCTGGTTCGGGAACAAGCCCGGGTCGTCAGAGATCAGCAGTGGGGGGGGGTGGGTGGAGCTGGATTGAGCTGCTGACAGGCAGGCTTTCCTCTCCGGGGAGGTGATGCGGCATCCTTCAGTCAATGGTGACCCCTAGTGGAGGCTAGGAGCTGCACGGGCTCAGAGGGGGCTGGGCGTTAGGCCATGGGGTGGGGGATAGGGGTCGTAACTGGGATGTAGGTGCATGCATGCCTCCATGTGCATGCGTTCCCCTTCTGGGGCTCCTGGGTAAAAAGCAGGGGCAGAAAAAGCCAGGCAAGCATGATGACCCTCCAGAGGCTCCACTCCAGGCCAGGCACAAGGTAAGCGCCTGCATTCTGGGAGACAGGGCTGGGGGAGTCGGTCAGATGTGGGTGGCCATCCAGAGGAGCATAAATAGGAATAAAAAAAAAAAGAAATGCAGAAGTGAACTCACGCATGTGCAACTGTGGAATTGAAGTCATGCATGTGCACTGAGGTCACGCAACTATATTGGGCATGGTGGGCTCTTTTTTTTCAACCACTTATTCAGAACTGAAATGGAAGAGATGGGCAGCATTTAAATAGTGCACCCACAGATGAGGAGGCTAATGTGACAGTGGAGGGGAGGGATGGTGGAGAAACAAAAGAAAAGCAATGACCGCAGCACTGTGAAAGAACAGAGGGAATGTATATGGTCAGGTGTTTCTACTGTCCCTTTTCTCTTCTACATGATAGCAATGAATCAGCATGACTCTGCCCATGCATCCATAAAAAGATGTGGCCACTCAGTTAGTGGTCAGCAACAGAGACCATAAAACAAAAAGATGTACTGGTGAAAAAAAACTTATGGGAGGTGGGATTTTCAAAGCCCCTTCATATATATGCAGGTGCACAGTTTGGACATGTCTGCACCGGGGGGAGGGGAAGGGCGGTATGCCTATGCTACCCTCAGCTTTTTTTTAAAGGCTGCAGGTGGTTTACAGTAATGATACAAACTGGGCTTTAGGCCCTCTTGCAGCATTTATTGAGTACCAGTGCAGGGAAATCCTTGTTAAATGCATATAGACCAGTTAATTGCTGTATCTGTGTGGAACTATGTTCACACTGAAGATAGGGTGGGCAGATCCTTGACAGATCCACATTGAAAATCCCACCTAAAAGTTTAAAACATTTAGATGAACAAAACTGAAACTGGGAGCTGACTCTCCACTCCCCCAACATATTCCATTCAGATTCACTATAAGGATAATCAGCATTAAATTAATCCAAATGTCTACTAAAAACATTACAGTGGGATTTGCAAAAGTCATAAAATCCATGCATCTCCTAGTTACATAGAAACATAGCATGTGTCATCAGAAAAGCACCTGTAGGCCCACCTAGTCTGCCCTATTTTGCCTGACTAATTGCTATACCCTAGACCCTATTTGATCATAGGTATCCCTCCCTCCTCACTTACCTCTGCTTATTGTACCAATGAGACTATCTTATGGAGCTTTGAAGTTCCCCACTGTCTTCAACACTTCCACCTCTTTTGGCAGTCTATTCCAGGCACCCACCACCTTTTGTGGAGAAGTATTTCCTCACATCCTTCTTCTAAAATTCCACACACCTCAATCTTCATAGCCAGCCCCCATCCTCTGGTGCTCCTCCTCCTTTGAAAGGGACTCCCCTCATATACCTTGCTCACCGCCCTTGAAGTACTGTAATTATAGGTCTCAATCATGTCCACTCTCACTCTCCTATCCTCCTGGGATTACATATTAAGTTCCCACAAACTCTCATCATATGCTTTCTCATGCAATCCCTGCACAATTTTGGTAGCTGCCTTCTGTACTGCTTCTACCCTGTTGATGTCCTTGTAGAGGTGTGGCATCCAGAAATGAACACAGTACTCCAGGTAGGTCTCACAAGTGAGCAATACAGAGGCAACACAACCTCCCTTCTCCTGCTAGAATTCCCCCTTCCTATGCATCCCAACATCTGGCTAGCCTTGCCCACTGCTTTGCCAACTTGAGATCATCAGATATGATTACCCCAGTGTCCCTCACTTGCCAAGTAATTTTAAATACCTCTCACCCCATCTTATATTTCAGCCACTGGGGTTTCTCTGCCCCAAGTGCATGACTTTGTACTTTTTTTCACTGAAACCCAGGTGCCATTCCCTAGATCAGTCCTCTAGTTTCCCCAGATCCCTTTGCATTCTCTCCACCCTTTCTTGTGTGTTGATCCTGTTGCAGATTTTTGTGTCATCTGCAAAGAGACAGACCTTCTCGAGTGCTGCAGAAATTTCACTTATGAAGACAGTAAAGAGGACAGCACCTAGTATGAATCACTCTGGTACTACACTGGTTACGCTTTCATCCACCAAGTGACTACCATTTACCACCATACTCTACCTCCTATCTTTCTATCAGTTAGATTCCCAGCTCACCATCTTCTCCCCACTCCCAGATTGTTAATTTTATTTATCAGCCTACTGTGTGGACAGTAAGAAAGACTTTCCTGAAGTCCAGATAGGCCACATCCACTGCCCTCCCCTGAGCCACATCCCTAGTTACCCTGTCAAAACAATCTATGAGATCTGTTTGACATGATCTCCCCCATGAAGCCATGCTGCTGGTTGTCTTGCAGCCCATTTGCCTCCAGGTACTCATCAGTCTCTTCGTCTGTTGGGGTTTCATTAATTTCCCCACCACTGATGGGAGACCAACTGGTCTATAACTGCTAACCTCCTCGCTGCTGCCACTCTTCTGCAGAGGGACCACACTGGCCCTCCTTCAGTCCTCCAGAACCACCCCTATCTCCAATGAGTTGTGAAAGAGTGTTGACTGAGGGGTGGCCAGCTCCATTCTCAGTTCCATTAGTACCCTTGGGTGGATCCCATTCTGCTTGGTCTTCTTGGTCATCATACCACCCCTTGTCTTTCTTATTTTGCTCATGTTCCTGAAGAAAGTTTTACCCCCATTTTTGACCTCCTGGGCAATCATCTCCTTAGTATGAGACTTTGCTGTCCTTACTGTCTTTCCTACAACACATTGTTTATCTAGATATACCACTCTGTCCACCTCCATTTCAGTCTCCTTGAATTTTCTGAAAGCTTTTTTTCCTTTATAAGCTTAGCCACCTCCTTTACACTGCATAGAACTACAACAAAAAAAATCATAAAATGGATGCTACTACTGGTTACATCAATGTCAGACACTGCCTTGTTATGTCCAGACCATCTTCTATCTTGTTGGAGCTATTTTTAAAAATGTGACTTTTCTACAGACTTTCTAGTTGTTTTTGGTAGTTTACATCTAGTTTTGAATAACACAATGCCACAAATAGATGTAAACAATAGCCCAGGATGCCCTCAGTTGGAAAATTCTGTCCTGGCACATTTACATCTGAACATTGCAAATTGGACATAACTAAATCAGAGCTTTGACACTTGGACTTACTAGGTGAGATTTTCAAAACTCTTAAGTTGCTGCAAGCCATGGTGTACTGACAATATGACTCATGGTGCTTGCAATAATCTAACAGCATTTTACATTCCATCCCATGAGGCAATTGCCACAAGTTAGACCAACTTTTCCTTGTCTAATTTGTGACACTTCCAGGGGCCTGTGTTACAAAGCTTGAGCCAGATATGTGGCGCAAGCTGCCATAACTAGTGAAAACAGTTACAACTGTGCCCGACATTGCAAAATTGGGCACAATTGAGGCAATGGGGTTGGTACACTGCCAAAATCCAAGTGTCATAGTAGCTTTAAAAATTGAACAAAGTAGCAATTTGGTCTTATGTCTAAAGTTATAAAATTGAAAATTCCATCTAGACATAGGCTTTTAAAATCCCCCCATCTCTCTAAATAAAAGATTTTCAAATGCCTCAGCACTCAAACAGAGTCTGTGTTTTCAGCATAGTAAAATTGATTTTGTTTAGCATTCAGAGACACATCCTACTCCTCATGTCCTTGTGCTTAGTCAGTACAAGAATGCGGCCTTGTGGGAGCTATTCTGCTGCAGAATATGCCATCTGACACTCATCTTGGATAGATATTCAACCATATTTTCTGGTGTGCTCTTTTCAATGTGCATTGTAATTTTCAGGCAAAGTTTAACCATCACAAGACTAGACAAAGTCCAAGCCCATCCACTTTGTGACAAAGGCTGAATGTAAATTGCAAGCTTTTTAGTTCAACAAACTATACAAAGTGCAGAGGATAATCTATGCTCATTTTTACTCATTAACCGTGTTGACAGCTCTAACCTAATTATTACTCATTCTTCTAAAAGTCAGTATGCTTTACTTGCTTTCCTATCCATATATCTTTTCTAACTATGCACATATATTGATATATAATGTCACTATAACTTGAAATAACTCATTTATGTTGATACTTCACTTTATCATTTTGAATCTCTCTCACCATATGGAGACTACGGGCAAGATTTTCAGCCACCTGGATGCAGCCCTTGTATCTGTATTTCAGATGCATGCACACAGTCATATCTGGATGTGTGCATCCTGTTCACATACATCTAGACACATTTGTGACATTTTCTGCAGTATACAGAACTTTTGGTTGCAACTGAAGGACTCGCATCTGATTTTCAGATACAGCTGCTGACTTCTGTTCTGAAAGTTAGACCAGTGTTTTGTAATCTAACTTATCATATGGAATTCTGAAAAATGGGCAAAACTCTTTAGAAAATCTCACCCTAGGTGTGGTACAAATTTTTAACTCACCCACATATTGCCTCAGATTCATCCACTACATTTTGTCTTCATATAGTATGCAGTTGTGGCAAATTTTACTATGTAAATTGTTGTAATTCACACTTTGTGGCAAATCTGTGCAACACATTACATAGTAATATTCACAACTGCATAGTGCAGGTGTAGTGTGGCAATTCATGCAGTAAAATACACACAATTGCACACATTTTACTATGTGAATTGTGGCACGATCCTATGTGAATTGCAGAATATTTTTTTTAACTTTGCATGGAGATGAAGAGATGCCATCCAGGATGAAATGTAGCAATGCTGCAGTATATTACAAAATGCTAGAGTATGCTGCAGGTAATAACATAATTCCGTAGCAATTAAGCCCTTTTTTACTGCAGTATTTTGAGAGATGTCATTTACTGCAAATTACTTGGTTACATCATAACTGGCTCTGCTCTAATAGAGACATACTGTACATTGTTTCTATTAAAATATGCTGGTATTACAGAATGTAAGAATGTTTTTTGCAAACATTTTTAGAAATATTTAAATTTGTTTTTAATTTTGCTTCTACTTCAGCGTATTCCATTGACATCTTTCAAATATTTTACCTTTTACACCTCCATCTTGTTCTGTAGCTTTAACCACATAGTAAACATGTCACTCATGCTTATAACAACACCTAATCTTCTTTGCTCTCACAGGTTATGCCTGCACTATAGGACAATAAAATAAAAAAAAAACAGGCAATTGATCTTTCCATACCTTCTGATAATTAATTAAATAGTTAATCTCCTCTTACTATCCTGGACAATCAGTTTTACTTTACTTTTATTGAGAAATGGAAAATGGATACACATCCAGTGGTGTCAGCTAATTGTAGTGAAAGTGTGAATTCATAAAATATGTGTTTTTAGGGTCATCCCATTGATGCAGCAGTAGGGTTACCACTTGCTATGCAAGTGACTCATGTTGGTGGGTGAGATTAGGTTGTCAGGGACTGGCCAGGATGAGGGCAGTTGAGCATCTGAGTGTGTACTTCTTTCTTTAGGGTGGAGTCAAGTGTTCCAGTTCCTGATGTCGCACTGCCCCCTGGATGACTACAGGGGGTGGTGCAGCAGGCACTGCAGACTGGGAATGATGTATTTGAATCAGCAGGTTATCTCGTATATACAATCATTGTGTCATGTCCAAGAAGGGATAAAAACAAAGGAAAAATGAATACCCTTGCACTAAAATGGCTCTGTTATGCCCTCAGATTCTGCAGCCACTAAGTTGCTCAGTTGCAACTCCAAAAAGACCTGTGCCAGCTGAAGGGGACCCATCTTGGAGAGTAAGCCAGGGAGCAACACAGTAGTAGTAGTAGTAAAATGTTATTCATAAATAACTCATGAATCAGGACAATCTCACTTAGGTAAAACTCATTTACAATGAGGTTCATGAATTACAAACAACAATGTTATATAACACTCATAAATAAGTTCATAATACAACACAAATAATAAATATCATATAACAAGAATAATAATAGTAAAAAAAAATCAAGGCATGTCCTAGGAGAATGTGTAGTGATGGAGCTGGGATGTGACAGGGTAAAGAGAAGGGAACAAAGGGCCTGCTGAAAGAAAGTAGAGAAACAGAGAAAAAACAATGTATTTTCTGAACTAAGGACTACTTGAAGCATCTGAAGGTAGATGAAAATGCCTCTTCATCAAGGAAGTAACATCTCTCATTTCTCAGCCTGCTCTATTTTTGCTCCCCTACAGTTGCTTTGCCTACATCCCTCTTTTATCAGTCTCTAATTTGTGATCTCAGCATCTGTCACACTCTTCTCAAAGACATAAGGCACAATTTTAAAAGCCCCCTTACAGTGACACAAGATGCTTCACTCTAGGGCTGCAGCAAACTCTGGGTATGTCAGGTACCCTATGACTTATTTTTATAAAACAGGGGGTACCTGTGCCAAAGACCCAGGAACTGAGACAGGGTTGCATCAAACATTTAGCTCACCAGTGGGGTTTGATGCAGGGATCCATCAACCCTCCAGCCTGGCACAACCCCAATGGGGACTGGAAGGTGGAGGGATTAATATGCCAGCAAGTAGGGAACCAGGGGCTGAAGGAGCATGAGGAATGTTCTGGGGGTTCAAGGACATGTGGGCAATGTCTGGGTGCTGAGAAGGCACTAGGCAGGGTTGACATGCACACTGACAGTGACCCAATCAGCCCTGGTACAAGGAGGTTGGCAGGGATGGACTGTGACCAGGCCCCAGGTGGGCACAATCCTGGCACCTTCCCTATAACTGTCACAGTCCCCAACTCCATTGGTGGGAAGCAGCCTGCTACCATATGGGGGGGCTGGGTACCAAAGGACTGCTGCACTGCCCGAGAACATTCCCCTCCACCACAGGCACCCCACAACCTGCAGCCACTGCTTCCCACCTACAGAGTTGGGGACTGTGACATCAATGGGGCAGGTGCCAGGGCTGTGTCCACCTGTGGCTGGGTCATGGTCCATCCATACCAACCCCCCCAAACCTGAGCCCATGTACTCACTGCCATTGTGCATGTCAACCCCACCTGGTACCACCTCAACACCTAGACATTTCCGATGTGTCCCCTACTGCCCTATGGCATCCATTATGCTCATTATGATCCCAGTTCCCTACTTGCAGGAACCCTCCCAATTACCACCCTGTTGGGCAGTGGCACATGGCCGTTGGACCACCTCCTGCCTGGTCTAAGCTGAGCTCACTGACGCATCCACAGCGAGGCTTATAAAATTCTGAAAAAAGATAATGGTGTGACCCCACCATGGCACAAGTCCCTTGTAACCAGGCGCAAAAGCACTTCTGCTACATGGGTGGTGCAGGGCAACTTGGGTGCAGGGCAGACCAATTTTGACTCAACCTGCATTCTAAAATCAGGATTGCTGCAAACTTTGATGCAAGGTGCCACTTGCATCTAAGCTGTCTGGTGCAGGCATCTTATGTCAAAGTTTGCCCTTTTAAAACTAGGCCCATAATTTTCAGGTTAAATATAAACTGGAAAATCTTTACCTTTCAAAAAGGTCTGAGTGTGCATGTAGCTGCTACTTAAGGGCCATGTCAACCTACCTTGAACCAAAATTTATTTAAGTAAGCTCCATTCTTTATATCTCCTGTTTCTGCTTTTCTAAAACTATTTCCAAACAAGTGATTTTAAAAAAATATCTGTGATATCAGTGTTGATTCAGTCAAAAACAGAAAAAAATGGATGGAGTGGGGGATGTTACCATTTTCTTGTTCTGCATAGAAAAGAATACTCTCTACCCCAACACTATTAGCATTTACAACCACAATCCCTTTTTTGCTACTCCCTCTGTCATAACCTCCTTTAATCTATCTGAAATGATTGTTCTGGTGTTTGAACCAGAATGTCTCCTTCCTTACAGTACAAATCCAGCAAGGAAGTAGTCACACACCAAAACCTGTAGTGGTGTTTAAGCAGCAATAGCTGTTTATTTGGGCAAAATACAACAAATACAGCCACCATTCACAAACAGCAATACTGCAGGCTAAAAACTTTACCCCAGCACTTTGACTCAATTGGAGTCTTCCTTGGGAAGTCCATGTGCCACTACTTCCTTGCTGAATTTGTGCTCAGGGCCTGCTATCCCTCTGTACATATGTCTGACTAGAAAGTCACAGTTACAACTTACAGCATGGGTAAATACCTCTTTGAAAATATTATATGGCATGTTGTGTCCATGCAGTCTAGTTTTGCATCCATTATAACACTAAGACTACCTTTCTTTGGGATGTCAATTATATTTTTGTGTCTAATGATAGTGCTTTCTCTATCAGTCTTTCTCCTTCTTTTGAGTATATCTCCTTTTTTTTGCAGTTAAACAATTTATTAAAATTGTTGTGAAAACACAGAACAAACAATTACAAAACCACAGCAGTATACAGATCACAAGATATTCACAGTTCAGAAAAAAAAACATTTAAATATAATAATTTAAACACAAGTTTCAAAAGAATACAAAAGTGCAATGTATGAAATATACAACTATAAGGCTGAATATGAAAAAACATGTTTTCAACAACAAAGAATAAACCAACAACATTACAACACATAAGCAGCAAAAGAGAGCAAAGGGGGTCCAAAATTATTGAAACCAATACACAATACCCAAAATAAAACACATAATGATCTCCTAAGAAAATAGGTAACAACCAAATAATACAGTAGTCACCCTATATCCACATGAGAATGTAAAGAATGAAGGTAAGAGAGCCAGCAAGTGAAGAAACCAACTAAAGAATCATGAGCCAGGTGTGAAAGTCAATCTAGGGAAGCAAGATGAGTCAAAGTAGTGTACAGAAAGGGAAGGAATGAAAGTTCAATGGCCTATGCAACCAGAATAATGTAATGCTTGTGCAACTGTATTACAATGTTGTCACCATTCTTGCTCTCTATTCCATTAGGAATTACCACCCTGTACGGGTGCTGTGGGAAGGGTCCCTTGGCTAAAGGTACCTTAGGAAGGTACCCCCTGGAAGTAGATAAGTGAGCCACTGAAGGAGAAGGGGAGGGTGATGGGTCAAGGAGAAAGTGTTTCAGAGGGAGGCTAAAAGGAACTATGTATATAGCTCAGGAAGTAGGCATAGTTGGTAGCTCACCCATTGAACTGCAGAAGTAGCCTTTTAATTCAATGGCCAACACAAATAGAACAATGTAATTCTTATGCAACTGTTTTACAATGTTATGGCTGTTCTCACTCTCTATTCCATTAGGAATTACAACCCTGTAGGGGTTCTGAAGGCAAGGAATGCTGTAAGAGGGTTTCACCCATAGAGGTTCCATGGGAAGGGTCCCTTGGCTAAAGGGGTATCTTGTGATGATAGCGACTGAATGAGCAATTTTCAGAATGGTAATTCATATTTAGTGGTTTCCCTATGGGTTACCCTGCAAGGGTAGTGACCCTATGTGAAAGCGAGCGTAGGGATGGGTGACCAGAAGGGCAAAATAGCAAGGAGAAGGGGGGGATAGGGAAGTGGTTTGTTGGGGAGAGGTGAGTCTGCTGCAGCCAAGCCAGCTGTGTGGTGTGGTGGTGGTGTGGGTGGCTAGCTCTGGCATAGCAGGTACTGGGTTTGTGGCTCGGGACCAGGAGACAATATTTTGCTGCTGCCTGCTGCTGCCTTTTTTTTGTGCCACAACTGCAGTGACACCCACTCCAGACATGCACCCCCCCTGGAGTTAGCAATCTATAGTCAGGGGGGTGCGGGAGACAAAATCCCCATGAGGGATGTGCGGGGGGGGTAGAGCCTTCATGCAAAGACACTTAGTGTTGTTGCTGGCTATTGGGTTACTGGCATGTGTATATTGCCAATTTACTTTTTGGCAATATACACTCACCATAATAGCAATCACTATTTTGCAATCGCTATTATGACATAGAACCAGCTAAAGGTACCTTAGGAATGAACCCCAAAAGAACTGGAGCAATGATCAGTGACTAGGTGGTAGAAAAGCAGACTGATAGCAAAAGGCAGCTTAATGAAACATAAATGAGATATTCAAGTAAGCAGGATAGCTTCACAAATATGGCTTACACTGATAACAGCAAGGGTCTTCCTAAGGAGAGAGGGAACAGCCAGTAGGACCACCATCCATCTCCATCCAACAACAGAACCTACCTAAATAGGCTAATAGTATTACTAAAACTGACTAAGTATTGTGATCTGTGGCATGGAGGAGAGTGAAAAAAACCTTGTGGAGAACATCTCAGTGGATCCAAGACTGAGACTGCCTTCCCTCCAGGCTTGGGATATTTTATTTAGTGATGGCTTGGCCTCGGCTGCTACATTTGAAATTCAATTCGGGGGGAAGGGGGAATATTCTGATTTGGTGGAGGACTCTCACTCTATCCCTCTAACAGGAATGCCATGAAGGGTTGTGAGGATTCTCTGCAACAAGCACCTCCAGAGCAGAAGGAGGAGAGCAATGACCGCTGAGGCACTCAGTTGGCTTACCAATCTAAAACACAAACCAGGTGAACCAGAGGCAGGCATAGGGAGAAGCATTTAAGATACAATGGTAGTAAATTAATACTACAGCCAAAGGGGGAATGCATGTAACCACCCATCTCAGCTAGTCATAATTTCTACCTCAAGAGGTTCCACTGCACACAAACAGCTAAAGCTCTACCTGGATTAATGACATTCCCACTATGGGTCAGAATAGAAGGATCCCTCTCAAGGCATCACATGCTCAGGATGCGCACTAGGGTGTAGAGTGAGACCATCAGCTGAGAGCGAGCTCAGTGCCAATAAATTGATAGACATAGTCGGCTAATCTCTTCTAGCAATGTAGTAGGCCATACATGGTAAAGTAAAGACTATCAGGTAATATGCAGCAAAGTAAGCACCTTTAGTAATGGTACATGCCATACATGGTAATGCAGGGAGTAACAGGCAATGAGCAGCATGATAAACACCTTTAACAGTGGAGCAGGTCATACATGGCAATGCAGTGAGTGACAGGCAGTGTGCAGCCTGGTAAACAAATACTACACAGAAGCATGATAATAGTAGGAATTGCACATCCAGCTCTGGGTAACCTGGTCCTTTAGTCAGTGTGAGGCTAGTCAACCAGTCCATCAATGAGTGCCAATTAAAGGTGACATAAATACCCAGAGGATTTTAGCGGTGAAGGCAGTATATGAACATGAGGTAAATGAACCACATGGGTTCACAACTCTCCACTATAACCCCCACAGTCCTCCGATGTAGAAAAAACAGAGAAGCCACAATAAAGTGCTGTGACCCACATGCAGATTTAAAAACTAAATTACAGTGACATCCGCAGCTGAGCTGACCTCCAGAGTGCTGAGCTTAACAAGCATGAGACTATCTAGGCATGGGCAGTAATGCACTGAAACAACAAGAATAATTGCTTGGTACAACTGCTTTTAAGCAGGTGTGAATCATATGGTGAAAGTAATATAGAATTGCATAAGACTCAGGTTTGAGTCCCACTACATAGGTAGGTAACATAGGTAAATACATAGCTGTGGGGACTTATGTCCATAGTGCTCACCTGCTAATTTTAAAGCCTGCCTGCTACATATAACCTATCAAGGTGGTGGTTAAACACTCTCACCAATAAATTTTCCACCACATCTTCTGGCAAGCAATTCCATATAGGGATAATCCTCTGAGTATACCACATTTTTCTAAGCCATGTTCTGCAATTTTCCCCCATAGCTGTAATGATTGTGCCCTGGTTTCATGTAGTCTATTTTTGAGTGTTAAGATTTACTTTACCCATAGACCATGGTCAGTAAATGCCTTGAAAAGCTGGCAAGTCTTTTCTTAACCTTCTATACTCCAGTGTGAATATATTCAGCTCTTCCAATCTTGTGGTGTAGTCTTTCTCTTCCATCCCTTTAACCACACGTGTGGCCCTCCTTTGTAATTTTTCCAGTTTGGCAATGCTGCCCCCAAGGTATGGTGACCAAACCTGGGCTCCATACTCCCACAGATGTCTCACTAAAGCTCCATAAAGCGGCAGAAGAACCCTACTATCTCTACAGTATATATTTTTGAGGATACAATTTAGGACCCCATTTGTTTTCCTGGTAACATTGGTGCAGTGTGTGCCAAATTGAAGATCTTTGGAGATAGTGATACCCAGGTCCCTTTCCTTGGTTACTTTCTTAAGGTCAGTGTTACCAAGCTGATATTTATCAGTTGTGTTTTTCTTGCACAGATGCATTACTGTACATTTATCGGGATTCATGTTTAGTTGGGAAGTGTTGTACCATTTGTTAACATGATCCAACACCTTCTATAGTGTAAGATGGCCATTTCTGATCTAGCAAGTCAACTCCCAAGTGGCAATCATCTGCAAATGTTATAAGCTATACCTTCTCATGGTCAAATGATAATGTTGCAACATAGACATTAAACTGGCAGGGTCCAAGGACTGATCTCTGTGGCACCCCACTGGTTATCTCTGTCCAATCTGACAAGACCCCCTAATATTTACTTTTTGTTTCCTACATGTAAGCCATGAGGTCATCCATGATACTATGTTTTCATATATCCCTATTTTTTTGTAGGTGTCTGATGAGCTGTAGGTGGGGTGTTTGTCGAAAGCCTTTGTAAAATCCTGAAAAAGCACATCCACCAAACCCCCCAGAATTTACTCTTTTACTGAACCTATCATAAAAGCAAAGCATGTTTGTTTAACAAGACTGACCCCTCCTGAAACCATGCTGAGTACCGTCCTGTAACCCACTTTCCTGAAGGAAGGAAGGAAGTGATAAAGTCCTTGATGATTCCCTCTAAAAGTTTGCATAACACACATATCAAACTAACTGGCCTGTAGTTTGTTGGGCTTTTCTTTGTTCCCCTTTTTATGGCTTTGAGTGGTGCCTACAGCCATCTTGCTGTCGGTTGCTTGAAAATGGAGGAATGTGGAACACATTTTTAGACATTTCAATGTATCCTTTCACAACTATAAATCACTATGCCATAAAACAATCCCTTCCATTTAGAATGTTGAAGACAGCACTAAAGCTGCTTATCAGATGGCCATTAGGACACTGAAACAGCTTTTTTTCTATTTAGAATGTTGGAGACGGCACTAAAGCTGTTTTTCAGATGGCCATTAGGAAACTGAAACAGCTTGTTAAATATTGGTTGCCTATTAAACAGGAGATTTGTTTATACCCTTTAAAATGTAACAACGTTCACATCTACATACTTAGCATTTTGACATGTTCTTGCTACTAGCTTCAGCTGGGCAACTATTGTCTTTCAAAAAGATTCATACCTCATAAATGTCTGTCACATTTTCCCAGGAACAAATGTAAACATATTTACACTGTTTTTTAACCTCTTAAGATACTATCTGATAAGAACTGTCTCGGACATATGCCAGGTCTTCTATGAACTATCCAGGTTAATTATATAGCAATCAGCAGGCATTTGCTTTTTGGGGAAAAATGTATTGAACTACAGAAAATGCACACACTGTACATCCCATCCTCATGGCCACAACATTCAAAATAAATACTGCAATTTAATATATTATAAAATAATAAAGAAACTGTTTATGTCAGTGAACACAGTGAAGTTCAGTTTAAAGTAGATTTTCTTTAAAGAGCTAGTGTACTGCTTAAACTAATATTATATTTTAAAAGCAGCCAAACATTACCTTTTATATCTGTGGTACTTTTTTATTTTCCCTTTGTTTAATTAGAAGATTGTTTTCTGATGTTAATAGGTGTGATGCATGTAACAGCTCTTAGCCTTGCAGCTGACATATCTTACTCTACTGCCCCACGCTATAGCATCAGCACTGAGACCTCAATGACTGTGACATCACTGCTACTTAGGAACAGCAAGTGAGAGACTGCCAGGTCATTCATATGTGATGTCACAGTCAGTGAGATCACAATGCTGATGAGGTAGTGTGGGGCAGTAGAGAAAGCTATGTCACCTGCCAGGCTAAGAGCTGTTCCATGCATCCAGCACAATAGTATTACATTGAATGCTTTCTGAAGAGCAAAAGGAAAAAGAAAAATGCTTCAGAAATAAAATACTGCAATTGACTACTACTTAAAATTTATATTATTTTCATGTCTACCTGTTTTGGATGCACTAGCTCTTTTAATATTTCTTATTCTACATTTTGTGTCCTGGATAGCATTGGGGCGATGCTACATTTCATTGTCATTTGTGTTCTTCATGTTACACATTTGTGTACTGTATTTACTCAAGATGTCTCAGATTGGATGCAAAATCTTGTTTTCAGTGTGGTCATACTTTCTCCACTTTTATAATGTATTTATTTTGGGTAGCCTGGTACTGATGTAAAATATTGCTTTCAGTGAGTTCTAATGTTATCCAATGCAGCATAATATTGTGTAGATGTAGAGCCCCACTGGAAAATAAGATACCATGTCTTCTGTGAATTATCCAGGCTAAACATACAGCAATCAGCAAGCATATTCTATGCAAACACATTGTAAAAATGTGTAAAAGGAAGACCACATTGACACTGACTCTTAGCAGATCTGCATTGTGCAGATTCATTAGAAACAATGGGTAAAAACATCCCATATGCTCTCCACAACCATATTGACTCTGACCAGAGTTTGTTATAAAGAGGTATCACTACTGTGTCCCTCCATGTAGTTACTATTTCTCCCTTGTCTAGGGATATCTGAAAGAGATGGTTTAGTAGTGGTGCTAACTCAGTAGCCAATTCTTTAAGTAGCCTTCAATGGAAACCATCAGGCCCTGGAGATTTGATTGGATTTAATGCTGCTAATCGCTTTTGTATGTCACTGGTCAAAATCTTTGTATGGCTGGTAGAAATGCTGACTTGATTTCCTGTGTTTTTTCTGCCTTTGCTGTTAAAAACTGAAGCAAAATAATTGTTCTGTACATTAGCCATATCTTTGTTTGTGGTTACCATTTTCCCATCCAGCCCTTTGCCCACTGTTTTTTGTTTCATTTACATAAGCATAGAAGGCTTTATATTACCCTTTGTTTTTGCTGCAAGCTTGATTTCATGTGCCATCTTTGCCTTTTTAATTTCCCTTTGTATATTATTCTGTAGGCATCTATATTTAATCCAGCCTGCACTTTTTCTGTTCCCTCTATTAGGTTTTTAAAGAAGTTTTGTTTTGTTTTGATCATCTTTTTTTTGCTGTAGTCCATTCAACTTGGTGTTCTTGCTCCTCTCGTACACTTCTTTTGTATGGGAATATGATCTTTAATACACTTCCATAATAGTTCTTTTAAAGCCTCCCACATTTCCCGTGTATTTTTATTTTTAAAAACATTCTTCCAGTCCATTTCACCAACCTATCCTTAATGGCACTGAAGATTGCTTTATTCCAAACTAGCATATGTGTATCACCTTCTATAGCTGGACTATCTATCTGAATTTCAAAAGTAACCATACCGTGGTCACTATTTCCCAGGGGTGCTATAGTATTACAGTTTCGAATGTTGGATTTCATGTTTGTTACTACTAAGTCAAGGGTATTGTGACCCCTAGTTTGTTCATATACCCATTGCTCTAAGCCCACGTGATCGAATATATCTATGTAATCCCTCTCTGCTCTATTCGATCCTTTGAGGGAGTCCTACCTTATGCCTGGAAGGTTAAAATCACCAAGTAAAATGATTTTGTTGGCTGGGTTTAAGTTTTGGATATGTTGTTGCAGCACATAGTCCTCTTCCTTACTTATAGATGGGGATCTGTAAAGCACTCCCAGAAAGAATTTAGGTAACCTGAAAGGAGTAAATTTTTACACAGACTTGTTCCAAATTGCTAGGAACTAGTTCAACTTCCTCCACCTGTATATCATTCTGTAAATTTATATATATATATATATATATATATATATAGTCACTTCTCCCCTTTTTTTGTATTCCCTTGATTTGGAAAAAGCTGATACCCCTTAATATGATGACCCCATATGTTATTTTGGTCCCACCATGTCTTGGTTATATCGTATATTTTGATCTGGTGAGACTACATTATACATTTCAATTCCTCCACTTTTTTGGGTAGGCTCACAGCATTTAATAACAATCAGTTCCATCCCTCTGCTGTAATTATTTCATGGCTTGCCTGACTGGTATTCTTAGTTTTGTCCCTGTGCCCCATCTAGTACTTTAAATGGGTGAGGATCTGCTGGTTAAGGGGCCTAGCTAAGTTCCTTGACCTGATTTTGTGGTGGCAGCCAAGGTGAATACCACAACACAGGTGCAGTACTCGGATGTGAGGCAACAACAACATATGCCGAAAGATCGACCCCACAGCACAGCCAAATGACAGCACAAGGGCGAGGTGCACCGCAGGCCAACATGGGCGAACACACATGCAGAGAGCCAGTGCACGGTGGCTCCCAGAGGGTCGACAGGCAGAGGGGTGAGCACATACAGGACACCACAGCCACACAGAGGGTGACAGACACACAGGAGAACCAGCCCACAGCACAGGGGTGGCATGGCCCGTACACCACAACAGTGCAATGGGACGGTTGGCATGCAGGCACCCAATTCCCCCCCAGCAGACCACCACACCACACACTGGGAAGACAGATAAAACAAATACTCACCGAAGCAGGGCACAGGACATGCAAGGGCACCAGGATACAGGCACTGGACAGGGGGCAGGGGTCAATGGACGCACACCTGATACAGAGGACTTACAGGAAGGGGCATCAACAGCCCACAGTGGTTGGGGACAGGGGACCACACACTTAAGGGGGTATGGCCATAGTGCAAGCAGGAACACCATCCAAACCAGTCCAGAATATACAGAGCCAACAAGGTAAACCATTGGCTGTGCACAGTGGCTACATCTATTGCAAGGACAAGGCTGGCCCTGAAAAGGTATATTGGCATTGCACTGAGACGCACAGGTATAGCTGCCTAGCCTGCCTGTACACAGTTGATGACACTGTGGTGGCAACCATACAGGAGCATAACCATGCTCCCGATGCAGCAGACTTCAGTGTACACCAGGTACTGGGTATGCTATGGGACAGGCGAGGGGGTCGAAGGACAGTGCTGCACAAGTGGTTGCAGCGAGCACCTCAGGGATACCAGTGGCTGTTGCCGGTTGATTGCCAGTGGTGCTGTTACCCTTCAGGGCATGCCCAACACTGTTCGGGCAGCTCTATTCCATACACGCCATCCAGTCAGGTGGAATCCTGCCAGCTGTGTATGCCTTCACCTGCACCAGGAGGGTGCAAACCTACATGTGGCTGCTGGGCCAGCTATGCCTCCACTGTCCATCAATCACCCTGCCACTGTGCTGCTTGATTTCAAGCATGCCTGCTGGTGTGCAGTGTTCAGCATTATTCCAGACACCATCATCAGGGGATGCTTCTTCCACTATTCGCAGGCCATCTGGTGCAGGATACAGCAGTGCCCCAATGTTCTGCACCGGTACTCCATGGACCCAGACCTTGCCCTGCACCTCTGGGTGCTGCTTGCATTGGTATTCATACCACCCACCAATGTGCCAGAAGTATTCCAGGAGATGCATCAGTGGGAGTACATGGTGCAGAACAAGGAGGTGCTGCAGCCGATCCTCAACTACTATGAGGACACCTGGGTCAGTCGCCCCAGTGCCCAGTCCAGCTGCTGGCGTTCAACATTCCCTATTGAGCAGTGGAACTGCCATGTGGTGACCTTCCAGGGCCTGGCCAGGACAAATAATGCTGTGGAGAGGTAGCGCCGGGCTTTTAATACCAGGATTGGTGCATGCCACCCCAGTATCTGGTGGCTACTGGACTGCCTCCGTGAGGAGGAGCGGCTGGTCGTGGTCCGCTCAGATCAGTTGGTGTCATCAGCAGAGGTTCCACATGCCCACTGCTACCAGGACCTGAACATCAAAATTGCTGCTGTGGTTGCCGAGTATAACACCAGAAGCCATTACGACTACCTCCATGGGCTGGCACACAAACTTCACCTTCCATGTGTGACCAGCCACTGCCAGGTAGTGCTAGTGCCCACCATGCCCTGCCACCCACAGACCTCCTCCTGTCCCTGTGCATCTGCAACTGCATGCCATGGGCTCCTGGCTGGCTCCATGCCCAGCAGTCAAGTGGTGCTGCCCTGTACAGGCACCTGCTCCCTCTTCCCTATTCTCTGTAGTCACTCATTTGACGCACGCTCGCCATGCGGTCACCCATAAGTGCGTTCACCCTTTCTGCATGCACGCCCTCACCTGCACCAGGAAGGTGCAAACCTACATGTGGCTGCTGGGCCAGCTATGCCTCCACTGTCCATCACTCACCCCGCCACTGTGCTGCTTGATTTCAAGCATGCCTGCTGGTGTGCAGTGTTCAGCATTGTTCCAGACACCATCGTTAGGGGCTGCTTCTTCCACTATTCGCAGGCCATCTGGTGCAGGATACAGCAGTGCCCCGATGTTCTGCACTGGTACTCCATGGACCCAGACCTTGCCCTGCACGTTCGGATGCTGCTTGCATTGGTATTCATACCACCCACCAATGTGCCAGAACTATTCTAGGAGATGCATCAGTGGGAGTACATGGTGCAGAACAAGGAGGTGCTGCAGCTGATCCTCAACTACTATGAGGACACCTGGGTCGGTCTCCCAAGTGCCCAGTCCAGCCACTGGCGTGCAACATTCCCTATTGAGCAGTGAAACTGCCATGTGGTGACCTTCCAGGGCCTGGCCAGGACAAATAATGCTGTGGAGAGGTAGCGCTGGGCATTTAATACCAGGACTGGTGCGTGCCAACCCTAGGCAAGGTACTGACTGTAGTATACTCATTTCTGCCTTTACAAAGCAAAGAGTCTGCCCCTCTGATGATTGAATCTCTCATCACTAGGATGTCTCTATGTACCCCCTCATGTGAATCCTGCTTAGGCTGGAGTACTGTATATTGATCTGAAAGGGGCTCAAACTTGTTCTGGGGCTTTATCGGTGAATCCTTATAGTCCCCCCCCCACATTTGTTATTTTCTCTCTCATGTGTATCCTGCTTAGGCAGGGGTTCTGTTGGTTATTCTGATATGGGCTCAGATTTATTTTGGAGCTATATAGGTGATTCCTTATCTATTTTCCCCCTATGTTTGATATGTACCGAGTATAAATAAACATGTTTGAGCAGATTAAAAACCCCAAAAGGGCTGTTCACATGGAAAAAGCAATATGGAATCACAGGAAACCCAGGTTTGATTCCCACTGAGTGCAAATAAACAAAATGAGTAGAGTTAAAGCCCCAAAAGGGCTGGATAAAAGCTGAGGGCAGAGAGAAAGAACAGAGAAGCAAAGAAATGAAACACTCAGGTAAATGAGCAGGAAGTAACTATACTGGCAAGCAAGGCTGCTGACAAAATCAATGTGGAGCTAACACTGAGAACTGACAGCAAGTTGCAACAGGGAATGGCAGCAGCTGACAGCAGGAGCCTAGGTTAGGTGCAGTGAATTATAGAAGCAACAACAGCAGAGAAGTTGGAATGGGAGCTGAAATGAACAACAACAGCAGGAAAACTGAGGGTAGAATGTTAGGCAGAAAGTGGCAGGCTGAGCTGAGCACACAAAGAAATATGCAGTGAACCGAGGGCTTGCAAAATCCAGTGAGCAAATGGGGCTATAGCAGGCATTGGGCTGCATAAGGCAAGAAAACAACAATAAATAACCTGTAGCTCAAACAGACAATGTAGCCACTGGGCACTAGAAAACTAAAAGCCCAAAAGAAACAGA
This sequence comes from Neoceratodus forsteri, assembly GCA_016271365.2. Taxonomy (NCBI): domain Eukaryota; kingdom Metazoa; phylum Chordata; order Ceratodontiformes; family Ceratodontidae; genus Neoceratodus; species Neoceratodus forsteri. The sequence continues at coordinate 823,189,498 of CM057450.1, read as the reverse complement.
CAAAGCAAACACAAGTACAGGAACAGGAGGAAACCAGCACACAAGGAAGCACTTGCAGCTTGAGGCAAGCAATAAAAACCAAAAGCAGGAGAACAGGAAATAGAAGGGCAGCACACACCAAGCATAGCCCAAAGAACAGCAACACTGGGAGGGGGGACCCAGCAGGCCTGAAGGGATAAAATCTCCCAACAGAGCCACCGACTGGCAAAGAGAAAGTACTTCAGAAGGAGGCTAAAAGGAATGGTGTGCTGTTCCCACAGTGAACGCACAATGGCTAAATCCTAAATCCCTCACATTGACAATCTTGACAGATTTCAAGATTGCTGCTGCAAGGGACCCGGGGGTTAAATTTTGCCCTTTTGCCATCTTTCACCCCCCCCCTTCGAATCAACTCCAACTCGGAGTTAGTTATCTTAAGAAGAGGGGGATGCAAGGGGTGCAGCTCCTGGCATGGGGAGTTCTGAGGCGCAGCCCCCGATAGAAAACGCACAATGTGTGACAAATGCACAGTGTGACAAGGCAGCAGGTAAAGCAAATAGGATGCTGGGATGCATAGGCAGGGGCATCACCAGCAGGAAAAGGGAGGTCATAATTCCACTATACAAGACACTAGTGAGGCCGCACCTGGAGTACACTGTGCAGTTCTGGAGACCTTACCTACGTAAGGACATAGACAGGGTAGAGAAGGTTCAGAGGAGGGCAACAAAGATGGTGCATGGATTGCATCACAAGTCCCATGAGGACAGGTTGAAGGCACTGAACATGTACTCCTGGAGGAGAGGAGGGAGAGGGATATGATAGAGACATACAAGTATCTTACAGGAGGAACAGGGTGCAGGAATGCACTATTTTAAGTGAAAAGATGTTCCAGGACTAGAGGGCATGGGATGAAGTTGGAGGAGGACGATTCAGAGGAAACGTGAGGAAGAATTTCTTCACAGAACGGGTGGTGGACAAGTGGAACACCCTGCCAGAAGAAGTGGTGGGGGCTGGAAACAATCACGGGTTTTAAGAATGCATGGGATAGACATAAAGGAATTCTGGAGGTCAGGGGTAAGGGGCAACAGACTTCCTGGAAAACATAAACTTAACTTACAAACTTAAATGGGCAGACTAGGTGGGCCATAGGCCCTTATCTGCCGACACTGTCTATGTATCTATGTATCTATATAATGTCTGACAGGCAAGATTTTGCCTATTGACATTGGGGAGCTTGCTATGCCGAACTTCGACAACACTGTTGTTGTTTCAGCATGGTAGAACCAAAGGAACTGCTTATATAACTCAGGAAGTAGGCGTGGCTGGCTGCTCATCCATTGAACCAAAGATGTAACCTTTTAACTGTATGCCATTTAGTAAGGATTAATCATTTAGCCTGCATACATACCAAAGCAAGCCATCTGTGCTCATAGAACCTAAGATTTGGAGCCTCTGATGTGACTCCCAATATAAACAAACATTTGTCAGTGCTGAATGTTTACTTGCTGGTATCAGCATTGAAAATGCAGGAGTTAGACAGATGCAGAGTAGGGATGGCAGTGAAGTATTGAACTTCACACCAACCCCACCTCCAACCTGCAGAAATGGACAGGCATTGGGGTATGCGTTTGGGTTGTCACCCATAACGTTCATGCCATTTCACCTCACCCTATCCTGCAGACACCAACAAGTGTTGAGGTGTGCCTTGGGGTGTTTGGCTTTACAGACACCCCACTCCATAAGGACATATGCTGAAATGAGTGCAATATAGGAGAATGGGATGAACTCTGGGGCCAAAGAGTCCAAGGCACACCTCGATGCCTGTCATTGGTTGCAGGGTGGAGGGGGTTGTGGGGAAACAGCATGAGCATTACAGTCAGCAATCCAAAGTCACACCCCTGATGCCTGTTGGTCTGTACAGGGTGGGACGTTATGGTTAGAAACCCTAACACCCCGGGTGTTTGTTGGTATTTGCACTACAAATTTTCAACATGGCCTTTTTGTGACCCCCACCTCATGAAAGCATTTGGGATCTCTTCTCATAAACATTGGCATTGTGATTTTGTCAATCTGTCCCAAACTTTGAGTTCCCACAGCAACAGTGCCATTGTGCACCAGATGTACGAAAACACAGATTGGGCAGGATGTGAAGAATGACAGCTGCACCATTCATAGGGAGGTGTAAAGAGATGACAATGTTGAAAATCTGTAGTGAAAATATTAAAAATGCTCAAACTTCTGATCGTACATGGAAACTACACAATGCATGAGCAGAACACAGTCTTTTAGTGGAATTATTTTACCAAAATGTCAACATAGGCATTTTGGGACATCTGCTCATGAGCACTGTCACTATGATTTTCTTACTGTGTCCCAAACATTGATTTCCCACAACAACCAAGCTATACTGCGCCAGATGTGTAAACGCATATTTCAGGCAGGATGTGAAAAATGACAGCTGTACTGTTCATAAGAAGGTCTGAAAAAATGCCAGTGTTGAAAATCTGGAGTGAAAGTACTAAAAATTTTCGAAGTTATGAGGGTGCATGGAAACTGCACAATGCACACTTGTAACACAGTTATTTTATGGACGTTTGTCACTTAATTTTCAACATAGGCATTTTAGGACCTCTGCTCATGAACAGAGTCACTATGATTTTACATATGAACATACGAATCTGCCAGCAGAACAGATCGATCGGTCTACCTAAGTCTGCTCGAGTGTGCAGCTGGCACCCTAGATTGCGGCTGCCAGAGCCTCCTCCCTCTCAGTTCCTCCCCAGCTTGTCCCAGCCCCTCCCTTCTGACTCTTCCTCTTGCATTATCCCACTCCTTCTTAAAGCTATTGAGTGTCCTACATGTTATCACCCCCTCTGGCAGCGCATTCCAACTAGACACCACACTCTCAGTGAGGTAGTGCCTCCTCATTTCCTTCTTGAAACGTCCCTCTTCCATCCTTAGTCCATGCCCCCTCATCTCTCTTCCACTCCTCAGTTTAGACACCCCCTCGGTGCTAGGTTTATTTACCCCCCTTCAGATATTTAAACGCTTTAATCACACACCCTATGCCTCCTCTCCTCCAGTGTGTCCATGTTCAGCTCCTTCAGCTTAACTTCATATTCCTTTCCTTCCATCCCCTTTAACATTTTTGTTGCCCTCCTTTGCACCCCTCCAGTAACTTTATATCTCTCCTCAGGTATGGGCTCCAGTATTGCACACAGTACTCCAGGTGCAGCCTGACCAATGATCTATAGAGAGATAGGATCACATCTCCGTGTCTAGATGAGAACCTTCTTGCGATGCACCCCAGCATACTGTTTGCTTTCACTGCTGCTCTCCTGCACTGGGCTGAGTTGTTCATGCTTCCAGTTACCAACACCCAAGTCCTTCTCCTCCTCTGTGATCCCCAACCTCACCCACCCCAACCAATAGTCCCTCTTCTGGTTCTTAGCTCCGAAGTGCATCAACTTACACTTCTTTGCATTGAATCCTAGCTGCCACTCCACCGACCATGTCTCTAGTTTGGTAAGGTGTCCCTGCAGTTTTTCCCATCCATCATCTTTGTCTACCACTGCCCCCAATTTGGTATCATCTGTGAACAGACTAACCCTGCTGCCCACTCTGTGTGCTATATCAGAGATAAAGAGCCCAAATAGCAACGGGCCCAGCACTGACCCCTGAGGCACCCTGCTTGTCACTGTTCTATGTGCCAAGAGCTCCCAACCTACCACCACCTTCTTCACCCTTCCCTGTAACCAGCTCTCTATTCATTTAGTCAGCTTTTTTTTCCACCCCCACTGCCATCAGCTTCCCCCCAGTCTCCCATGAGGCACTGTATCAAAGGTCTTACTGAAGTCCAAGTACAGGACATGTACCGCATGGCTCCTGTCCAACTCCCTTGTCACCCAATCATAATACTCAATTAGATTGGTTTGACAAGACCTCCCTGAGTTGAACTCGTGTTGCTGGCCATCTTAGAGGCCATTACTCTCTAGGAATGCCACCAGCCTCTGCTTCAGGTATCACCTCCATAAGCTTACCCACTATGAACATGAGACTGACCATCTGATAATTTTCTGGCTCCTCCCTAGGCTCACTCTTGTGCATGGGCACCACATGGGCCACCCTCTAGTCCCGGGGCACACACCCCATTTACAAGGAGGTGTTGAACAGATCTGCCAGTGGCTCAGCCAACAGCTCCGGCATCTCCCTCAGCAGCCTGGGGTGGATGCCATCGGGACCTGGTGCCTTGTCCACCCTTACTGCCCTCTGCCCCTCTAGCACCCTACTCCTAGTGATCACTTTGTCTGTCACCTCCCCCCTTTCCCTACCACCCCAGCCCATGCTGGTAGTGGACTATCCCTCTCTTTAGTGAAAACGGAGCAGAAGTACTCATTTAGAATTTCCGCTTGCTCTTCCCCCTTTTCCATCCAATGTGCTCCCTGCTTTATCCTCACAAAATGTTCCTTGCACTTCCTCTTTTCCCTGACATGCCTAAAAAAGTCCTTTTCCACTCCCTTTATGCCCTGTGCTGACCTTAATTCCCTGGAGGCATTAGCATGTTTCACCCTCCTGGCCACCTCCCTTGACAAACTCCAATAAGCCTCCTTATCCTCTCCCTTCCTTGTTCTCCTATACTTCCAGTATGCAGCCCTCTATGCCTTCACCCCATGCAGCATTTCCTTGTTCAGCCAGCATGGTTTCTTGGCTCTGCTCTTCTTACTCCTGGCCTTGTGCAGGCTACTGTGGCCTCTGTTAGCCCAGCCTTTATGACTCCCCACTTTTGTTCTGTATCCATCCCCAGCCTTATATCCTGGAGTCTCCCTCACAGTATTGCTCCCATCCCCCAAAATTCTACCCTACTAAAGTCCACCACCTTAGTCCCCATGCCTCCTGTCTCCCTGCCCAGCATGAGAATGAGCCACACTGTTTTGTGGTTGCTACTCTCTAGTGGGTCCTCCACCCTTACCTCCCTCACCACCTCCCCATTTGCCAGTACTAGGTCCAGAGTGCTACCAAGCCTTGTAGGCCCACTTACCAATTGAGTCAGAAGGCCATCCTGGAATGTAACAAGGAGCACATGCTCCCTGGTACTGCTAGTGGCCAGGGTGCACCAGTCAACCTCTGGTAGGTTGAAATCCCCCATTATCACCACACTCCCCCTTCTACACACCCTCCTTATCTGCTCTGCCAACTCCCCATTCAGTTCCCTGGATTGTGCTGGTGATCTGTACACCACTCCCAGCCTCAACTTTCTGCCCTTGGAGTTCAGGAGCTGCACCCAAAGTGCCTCTGTCTTCTCCCCTTCTCCCTCGTCCTTTATGCATGTGATCCCGTCCCTCACATGGAGTGCACCCCCCTCCAACCCCCCAGTCCCTGCTGTATATCCTGTATCCTGGGATTGCCAAGTCCCAATCATGGTACTCTGTGGCCCAAATATTTGTCACTGCAGCAGTGTCCACCTTTCCCTCTGAAAGAAGCACCTGAAGCTCTGCAATTTTGTTCCCCAGGCTTCTTGCATTGAGAGAGACCACCTTCCACCGATACCCTCCTTCTCCTTCTCCTCACTCTTCTCCTTGGCCTGTGTCCCTCCTCCTGGTAGTCTGCACCCTTTCTCCTCATTAGTCTTACTGGGTGGTGGTGCCTTCAGTATTACACTCAGACCACTCTGCCCGCCCCCTTCCAGGGTTACTATGCCTCCGCCTTTTCCTATATCTAGGAGGGTGAGCTCATTAGGCTTTCCTGTCCGGACCTTTCTGCCAACCTCAGTCTTTTGGCCACCCCTCCCCATTAGTTTAAATCCACCTTAGTAGAGATATACCCCTCTAATACCACCTTTAATACTCCCCTTCCCTCCTTGCTCAAGCTTAGCCTGTCCCCCCTTGTACAAGTCACTATTTCCCCAGACCCCACCCTAGTTAGTCACTAACCCTTAATTTTTGGTGTGGCACCAATCCTTCAGCCACTCATTGAACTCCTTGATCCTACCCTTCCTCCCAATGCTTGCACATGGTACCAGGAGTACCTTTGAGAATGCCACCGACTCTCCCACCTCCTCATACTGCCTGCCCAACTCCTAGAACCTTCCCCTCACTACTTCCACAGTCTCCCCTACCAAGTCATTTGTACCCACATGCAACAGTAAATGAGGTTTCTTCCTCCCCTTCACTGCACATTTGAGCAGTGCCTGCCCTGCTCCACCTGCAGTCAACACGGGGATAGCTTCAACCCAAATACTGCTGTGCCTTCCCGCACTTCTCCTCTTCAGAACCATCTCACCCCTTTCAGTATAGAATCTGCCAGGATGCGTACCCCCATCCCTTTTCCTTCAAATGCCCCTTCACCACCCCAGTATTCGTTCTTCCCTGCCCCTTACCTCTGCCAGCTGCACCCTCTGTGACTTCTGTATCTGCACCCCCTACTTCTGCCTCACCCCTTTTCTCTGCCTTATTCCTCCCATCCCCCTTGAACCCCTTCCCAGCCTGACCACTTCCTACTGGGCTTCCCATGTCAACCTCCCCTCCTCCCCTGCTGATTTCCAACCCCTCTCCTATCTCCGTTGTTGTTGATTCCCTTTGACCCTGATAATGATGCCCCCCCATTCTTCTCTCTTCCTGTAGCCTTCTCTCCTCCGGTCACACCCTCCTTCCTTACTAGCTCCTTCTACCCTTTCATCCTTGCTATCTCTTCTCCTACCTGTCGCCATCCCTCTCATGCCCAGCTTGTCCTCTCCCATTTCAGTATGTTCCTGCTCCCCCCGCATAGCAGAAGCGTGAATCTATTCCTAGTCAATTCCCCTCCTTCATATCTTCCCCTTATTGGTTCCCCTGTCCTACTTGTTCCCCTCCCTGCCCCTGGTCCTCCCCTATCCACAGCCATCTGCTCTCTCCCGGTACTCTCGTGGTCTCTTCCTCCCCATCAGGAGCCCCCCTCGCCTCAGGCACCTTCTCCTCTCTTTCTGCTAGTGCCTCTGATACTGGGGTTGGTTTCAGTCCCTAGTTGTTATTTCCACTTCCCCTTGCCATCCCATCCCCTCCCCAGCCACAATGCCTACCATATTCATCTGCCCTGCCACTTAGACTCCTCCCTAACCTCCACAGTTCCTCCCTCAGACTAGCCAGTTGTCTACAGACCATACACCTCCATCCCCCAAGCCCAGTCCAGGATCATGGCAGACACACACCCTGTACACCCCACCACCCTTGCAAAGATGCCTGTCCTATTGACATCCAGTACCTGCCACATTTTGGCTCCCATCTTATGTTACAGGCTCTTACTCCAGGTTTCTGTACCCTTCTACAAGTGTTAGGGCCCTATTTACTCAAATTCCTATTCCCCCCACACTAGTCCCCCTACTGCTCCCTTGCCGACCAGGTTAATTCAGTCTCAAATCTCATCCATTAGATACTGTATTACTGCAGCAATCCTAAAGCCTCCTTGTCCGTTTTTCACCTTCAGCTACCATACTTTTTGTTCTCAGCCCTCATAGTTTCACTTAGCCCAGTTAGAAATCATATTGCACTCCAAGTATTACTCAGCTCAGTTAGACAAATAAACAGAACAAATAAATATGTATTATTACAGCACTCCTAACAGTATAGCTCAGTACTTAGTTCAGTTAGAGAAATAAACAGAACAACTAAATCTGTATTATTGCAGCAATCCAAAAAGTATCGAATCATTGCTTTGTCTGCACCCCAGAGACCCTGCTATAATATAGGACCACACAGGACCCTGGCCAATTGGATGGGCAACTCGAAAGTCCTGACAGAGCTCTGTTGAGCTTGCACACTCCCCCTCTCTCACTCATTCTGTTTCTCCCAGCACTGCAGGCTGCCCTTTGGTACTGGTCTCCTGCCTGCATTGGCACCTTTTCTGCCTACAAAGAAATCTGAAGCAGTCCCAACAGAGCTTCGGTGAGCTTGCTCACTCCACCTCTATCACTCTCTAATTCTGTTTCTCCTGGCACTGAATTGCTCAACTGATATAATTAGAGCATTTTAATGAAATTATGGGGTTTATTACAGGGTAAGCTGCTGGGGTGTTGTTGTTTGTTTGCTATCCTTGCTGGGTTTAGGATGGGTGGTATTGGTCCCGGCCTATCGCAGGGTGGGCTGGGGGAAACAGTGCTTCCCAGGCTTGCTAGTGGGGTCCACTGGTGAGTGGTCCCTTTCAGGGGGCCATAGTTCTGCTCTCAGTGGGGATTAAGTTTGTTTGCTTTTCCTTACTGGGATTAGGATGGGTGGTATTAATTCCGGTCTACCGGAGGGTGGGCACAGAGAAGCGGTGCCTCCTAGGACTGCTAGTGGGGTTCACTGGTGAGTGGTCCTTTCTGGGATCCATAGTCCTTTTCCCAGTGGGGGTAAAAGTTTACCCATTATCTGGCAGCTATTTTTCCCTGTGAACCCTTATTGCATTTGTTATTAATGCCTGAAGAGTTGTAAACTCATTAAACTGTCTTGTTTATTGGATTCTATAGATTTTAGTGAGAGTAAAATCTGAATGTAATTGTTGGATTAGGGAAGTGAGAGGCCTTAATCCTTTTCAAGACTTTCAACATCAAAATTTGAGCGTTATAGCCACTTCAGGATTTTATAGGATGTGATTTTTTGTTTTATAATAATTTATTGAGTTAAAATGTTTATTGAGATTGTTGAGTTGTTTATTTGGATTTTGTAGACAAATTATTGTTTATTGAAATGTGCTGGGAAGGCATTAAGATGGTCAGGAGCTATTCTTCCACTTTGCTCCATGACCTTCATCCTTTTCTCTGTTCCCCTTTGGTGCCTGAAGTTTATAACAAATGTCATTCATTGGGGATAGTGAGAAGGCGCTTGAGGGGTGTATGGTCTGGGCAAAGTGAGAGAATGGAAAGGGGTCAATTGATTGAGGTAGTGGGGCCTAGGAGATGCCCTGGGGTGAAATGGGTTCAGAAGTGGGGTTTTCCCTGCCTGATTCCCATACCCAAGAGTTCCACAAATTGCAGACCGCTA